>JANXHW010000003.1:105850508-106450508 GCA_026170595.1 Plestiodon gilberti rubricaudatus | reverse complement strand
AGGTAGTGTTTGAAGGAAATGGGAAGAGCAGGTAATGGAGGGAGATGGAGTCTGAGGGGGGGAAATAAGCTTGAAATTGTCCACTAGGGAGCAAAGTCTAGATCCCGAGAGTGCTCCTGTGTGTTTAAGGGCTCAATTCTATCCGGCCCCTAGGCCGGCATAGGATCTTTGCGCCAGCCCAGGACTGTCACAAAAGCAAAGCAGTTGTGTCGGCCCTCGGCCTGTGCAGAGGCCTGCACCGGCCCCTGTGGGCTGTGTCTGGACGTTGTGTGGCCCAGGTAACCTGTGACTGGGCTGCACAGTATAGGGGCGGGGGAGAGGGCATTCCAGGGTGTTTCAGGATGGGGGTGGGTGGATCGGGCCCAAGAGGGGGCAGGATTGGCGGCAGCAGTGCACGCTGTATACTATCTTCCTTCCAGGCCGGTTTCTCCCAACACAGGGCTCCCAGACTTGCACCACCTCAATAGTTGCCGTGGATCCAAGGAGACCCGTTTGGGAGGCTGGGGATTTACCCAAGGAGACCTCCAACCCCACCGCCGCTCTGCTCAGTGATCCAGCTGTGCCAGCGCAGGCAATGCTGGATCGCTGAGTAGAGCGTAGGATAGGATTGGGCTGTGTGGCACAGAAAGTTATTATGCCAGGGATGCCTTCTACCATCATTGCAACCATGGCAAAAAGACAGTGGAATGTTGGATCCTGAATTTCACACATGGGTTTGATATTGAGGATGGTGTAGTGGTTTGGGAGTCGGACTTAGACCTGGAAGATCCAGGTTCAAATCCCCGCTCAGCCACAAAGCTTCCTGGATGACCTTGGGCCAGTCAGTATCTCTCAGCCCCACCTACCTCACAGGGTTGTTGTGAGGACAAAAAGGAGGGGAGGAAATATGTACACCACTCTGAGCTCCTCGGAGGAAGGGTGGTATAAAAATGTGAAAAATAAATAAAATAAAATAAGTCAGTTACTTAATATTGTTGTTGGTCTGAAACTTGGTAGTGTTAACATTGGGTAGTGTTTTTTTAATAGTAACGTGAAGAAACATTTAAGACTGGGTTGCAGTAGAGTGTGACATCAATATGAATACAAGTACAGTAGTTGGAATACTTGTAAAGAGACAATATAGTGGTGATGGTAATGCTAATTTTGCCTGTCTCAGAAAGCTGCACTGTTTCAAGGAGGGTAATCCAAATGAGAGGTGTATTTTATGCTCTGAAGACATTAGAAAGTTGTCTAACTGTATTTTTAGGCTGTGGGAAGGAAACCATTCCAGAGGACATTCCTGCTGTTCTTCTGCAGCTCTCTTGTTGTGGCTACACCGTGTCAATTCATGGAGGAGAAGGCCTGTCAATAGGAATGAGACGTGATAGCTAAATGGGCCACCCCATGTTCAGAGGCAGCATACTGGGGAGCAAAGTGCAAGGGAGGTTGCTTGCCTTCATGCCCTGCTTGTCAGCTTCCTGGAAATCTGGTTCACCACTGTTGGAAATAGGATTGTAGATTAGATACAATAATGAACAGCAGGGCTGTTCTTGTACTCTGGTTGGTTGACCCTTCAGGAAGACCTGTGCTGAAAGAAGCCTCACCTTCACATCTTGCCCCTTTCCAAAGACTCTTCCTAATATAAATCAGTTAACAAATTGGGAAGGCGGTCCGGACAAAGCTGGAATCTGAAACGGAAGCAGTATACATTGTATCAAAAAGCCTTTAAAAAGCTCCTGTGTCTTTTCAGCAGGGCTTAGTCAGACTCTGTGGTGCCTAACATTTCATAGATGTTTATAGGACATGCGGCACAATCCTGCTTTATAGAAGCACCGGTGCTTACCGTCGCAAAAATGCCGTAAAGCACTTTGTGATGGCCTAGCAGATGCTGGGGAGCAGCGCAGGTCAGAGAAGGTGAGTTCCGCGCTGAGCAGCAGGGAGGCAGAACGGGGCAGGGGGGAGGTGGTGGGAGAGTGGGGTGGGGATGGACGGCGACAGGGGCAGGGATTGGCAGCAATGGGGGCGGGGGGGAGCAAGATCAGCAGCTCTAGTGCATGCCACATCCCATCCCCCTCCCAGGTCTGATCCGCCAACACAGATCAACTTGGACTTGTGTCAGCCATATGGTTTGCACAGATCTGAGTAGACCCATTGTGCAGGCTGAGGCTTTTCTGGGGGGGGGGGCATGGGGACAAATGTCCCCTTACTCCAAGGAGACCTCCAGCCTGCAGAATTCCTGGGCAGGATGCAGTGCAGCCCACGCTGGCCCTGTTGCATCATGGGGGCAGGAACTTAGGTAGGATTGGGCTTCCTGTCACCCTGTGCCTGACCTTTGCTCCAGCTACCATTTGCTTAGTTAACGAAGTTGTAAACGCTTGGCATTTGGTTTAGAGCAGGCTGTAGTTCCCTAGGTTTGATTTCCTTGGGATCCCTGAAGTAAATAAAATTAAAACGTGTTCTGTATGGTTTTGCCACCAAAAATTGCCAGTATGTAGAACCATGATACCTCGTGTTGTTTGTACTACTGCTGGGTCACTTGGCTCCATGGCCCCAAGTTCCTTGATCCTGAATCATAACAGGACTCTGTTTTTCATGTGCTCTGTCTGCACCTCTGGATGCCCAATTCCCTCCTCTTCTAATATGTAGGACAATTTGTTCAAATAATCCTTCCAAAAGTTCTTCTGTGCTCTTACTTCGTGCTGAATTATAGCATGAGGGCCAGGGTCATCCCCTGTGCTTTTTTCCGTAACTTCTTAGGTAGGATATTTGTGGCTAGGGAATACATGGAGAAATCCATATGCTCATTAAAAGGCATAAATTAACCACTTAGGGGCTGTTGTTTTGTTTAGAACTGCTTCAAGTGTGTCGCATCTTACAAAGATGGGTTTCATGTTTACAGCAATCGGAGAAGCCATGGTATGCATATTAGTCCACAATTATCACTTTGTTTTCAAAGTCAAAATGTCAAAATCCATCCTGACTATTGTCTGTGGATTGTTTTGATTACAATCCTGCGTTGTGTACTGACAGGGCCTGTGTTTCTGACAAGAAGAGTACACTTTCACAAGGGTTTCTGTGTCATTCTGATGGTCCTCCTGCATTTCTCAATGCACAGACGCCCTTCATCTAGTACTTACCCTTTGCAAGCTCTTGGGATCTGTGTGTGTGTGTGTGTGTGTGTGTGTGTGTGTGTGTGTAATCCCACACATACTGTAAATCTGTAAAATGGTGTGTGTGTATTATATATCTGGTCTGTTTAATGATACTCCAGACAGTGTACAGTATTGGCTATTACAAAGCTTTTACCTGGCTTGGGAAGTTTCAAAGTGCAAAACTGTAATTGGAAGAAGTCTCTGCAGTCTGGTGGAATGGCGTTCCATTTTTGCTCTTGAAAAAGAAACGTGTAATCTGTGTTAGCCTCAACTAGTCTACCATAAATAAAAACATGACAAGTCTTGCTTTTGTACACAAGGGCTAATGAATCTCTTCTCTCTGGGCATAATTACATTCTGCTCACGTCAAAGTCTTGAGTGCATAAGCTCAAGGCTTCCAGTATTCATCATGGTTTCGCATAAGAGTTGCTCCAAGTGCCTTTTTTGGATGCATATGTGGACGGCATCATCTGATGTGTGGCGCCATAAAAACAAATCACTGGAGTGTTTTGTATTTGTGTTTTGATACTGGTTTTTAAGCCCTTCTGGTGATATATTTTCTGAAGTCTCCTGTGTGTGTGTGTGTGTGTGTGTGTGTGTGCTGTTGGCAATAATCAGCTAGGTTTGGTATAAAATGCATCATTCCCAAAACTGTCTGAACGTCCTCTTTGCCTATTGGTGCACACACGTTTATAATTGGCTGTATTTTTGATGGGGCTAATAAATTGACCTAAAATCTATTGACCTTTCCTATAAGTATACTATGTTTTGAATTTGTATTGCTGCCTGTCTTTTTAGACAGAACTCTTTATACAGTCTCTGATTCCTCCTTGAACTTTTCCTATGGAGCTGTGGGAGAGGCCTTCAAGCCAAATGGTAGTCTCAAAAAGCAGTATTTCCCAAATGGTGTGTTTTGAGTGCACAATCCTGTACTATGTTTTGTTAGCAGCAGCTGCCAAATTTGGCTTGAAACGTCCGAAGTAGCAAACGTTTACCCGCCAACTCGTTTGGTTTTCACTCCCTAGTGAGAACAGCAAACTACTCTTCTTATATATGCATTGACTGTTTGGGGTCTAGACACAGACATTTTTTCTTTCTCTCACCAAAGAGTAAACCCACTCAGTGGGCTATTCAACCTTTTCTAGAATTTGGAAGGCAACCAATTTATTCAACTCAGGTTTTCCCTGCTGTGCTAGAGGAATATATCTGGGGTTAGAATTGCTTGGCCTACTTGATGTCATTAACTTTGTTGTTCCATGTTTATGTTTCCAGTTTCCTTATATGGGTTAGGAAGCTTCCCAGACCATGGGTAGTTCCAGGGCTGCACAGCTGTTGTGTTGTTGTTGTTGTTGTTTACTTGGTTAAGGAGCATAGCTGGACTAGCCCACTGGTCTCTGGATAATCTTGACTTTTTTTTAAAACTCATGTTTCTAGCCCTTGTGGCTGAAAAGAAGACTTGAAAGTGGATGGATAATGCTTGTTGAAATCTCGGATTGTCCATGACTAAACATACCAGAATAAACTATGCAAAATTAAAGGAATTGTGCAGGTTTTGCTGTATAAGTTGCAGCTTTCCTTGGTGCAAAACGTGGATTGCCTAGCCCTAGACACAAAACTGTAACTGGCATGTACACCAATTGAGTGCATTGACGGGACATCATAGCCAACCATTTTTCAGTTTTATTCCACTATACTGTACAGTCGCTTGCCTCTTCATCAATCTACCAAGAAAAAAAAAAGCATGCCTTATGTAACTACAGGTTTGCAATTATTGCCTATTGGTGGGATTTCTCCCCAAGAAAGAGATGCAAAGCTGAGATCTTAGACATGTTGTGGTGCTCTCATACCCATAATGTCATCTTATTGTAACTCTGTGCTACAATCTATGCTCTAATCATATGCCTTGAGTGCTCTTTGAATCTCTGATAAAGATGTTTGAGTTGTGCTTTACTGCCCTTTCTCTAAGATGGACTCTTGGTTTATAATGCTATGGAGACTCTAGGGAGGCGCAGAGACATATGCAACAAGGGTGACTGTGTGTTGTGAATTTGATATTCATTATTGGAGGCACTCATAAACACTGTCTTTAGTTACCAGGAAGGCTTTACGATATCAAAAGTAAACAATGACTCTGAGATATGAGAAGAGTAAGGCCTTAGGTAAACTTAGTAGTTCAATGTGAAAGGTAATCCAATTAAACCTTCCCTGACTTGAGGTTAGTGAAGCTAATCAGGCAGTATTTTGCTGTGCTACGTAATGTGTCCAAAAGCAAGAGCCAAAGCCCATTTAGTTTTGCTTTCTTGTCTTGAAATTGTGCTGCTGTTTGGAAGAACTTGGTTAGCATTAGTATGAAAACTATGGCAGGTTTGCACCCTCTTATTTTTCTGATGTGTTCCCAGAAAACTTTGATGCCATCACGTCAAATCCCAGGTGTGTGTGTGTGTGGGGGGGGGGGGTGCTGGGTAGTGCTCCACTTCATGGTTTGGGCGCAGGAAAGGGGAAGAACTTCACTTTCTTACAGTGTGCAAACAGACATCGCAAGAACAATGGATCTGCTGGGTAAGCATTCAGAAGCACCTCTGAGGGCGGGAGTGTTTCTGCCAGCTGCTCGAAACTGAACTAGCTGATCTAGTGCAGTAAGCTTGCTGGCTGCAGTTTGCAACCAACTCTTGAGCCTCCAGTTCAAGTCTGGAGTTCACGAGCTGGAACAACTCCAGCCTGCTTTTTGGAACGGAAGCTTTTTAAATCATGCTTTAGTAGGAGTCTAGTTCTGTACTTTTGATTAAGGACTTTTGAGGTAGCTGGCTGGTGACCCCTGAAAGTGATGGTGCTCAAGTTTCTAGAACTGCTCCATGCTTCAATTAAGCCCACCCTCCTCCGTACAATCCGTTATGTTTCTGGCTTGCTGATCAAAGCTCCTCCCACCTTTTCCTGCCATACTTCCATACTGCCATGTAATGCCCCCATAAAGGTAAAGGTATCCCCTGACAATTAAGTCCAGTCGTGTCCGGCTCTAGGGTGTGGTGCTCATCTCCATTTCAAAGCCGAAGAGCCAGTGTTGTCCGAAGACACCTCCGTGGTCATGTGGCCGGCATGACTCTCCTTGCCGCAGCGCGTAGCATGCAGCTGGAACACGGAGCGCTGTTTACCTTCCCGCAAGCGGTACCTATTTATCTACTCGCATTGACATGCTTTGGAACTGCTAGGTTGGCAGGAGCTAGCCAAGCAACAAGCGCTCACCCCGTTGCGGGGATCGAACTGCCGGCCCCCATACACAGAGCCTTATTCCAAGAGCAATTTATGTGCCAGAGAACTTTAGCCGTTAATTAAAAGAACTACACTTTTACTCACAGGTTGATCTCTTGCCACAGGTGAGAAAATCTGGCAGTTTCCAATGATGCAGAAAGAACCATGAGAATAGAACTGGGAACTTTTCTTCCTGTCAAGGATGTGTGCTTTTAAAAAAAGTGCATATAGAAATCTAGCAGGTGAAGGATTTCCCATCTCTGCATCTTCATACTGGAAAAAGGTTCTGCTGCTGCTGATTTTCTTTCTGTAATGCAGCTGTCAGAGTTGCTAACCTTAAATCGCCAGAAGTAATTTTCTTTCTACTTCTGTCTGGCTTTGGTGGGGGGTGGAGCAAGAATCCAATCTATATAGCCCAGGCTGTGTAGTCTGGGCTATTCCGATCCTATTCTTGCTTCTCTCTCCTCACTCTACTTCAAATGGAAATACAGTGGGCCCTCCTCACCTGAAGATTTGACTCAACGCGGATGACTAACCCCAGAAGTAGAGTCGTGCAACGTCGCATTACTTTATTGTTCAGCTGCGCCAGGCCCGCCACCCACTTCTCAACTCCTGCATGCCTTCTAAGTACTCCAAACTGCAACAAACAGTTTAAAAAAAAAAGCGATCAAAAGCAACTTTTGGTCGCGATGCGAAACCGGAAGTCGCTTTTGATCGCTTTTTAAAACGATTTGCTGTAGTCTGGAGTACGTAGAAGGTGCATGGGAGTCAAGAAGCGGGAGGCGGGCCCAGCGCAGCTTAAAAATAAGGCCTCCCCCCACGGATTTCATTTTACATGGATTTGGGTATCCGCGGGGGTTCCGGGAACAGGAGCCCCGTGGATACTGAGGGCCCACTGTACCTGTAATTTGAATTCCTTCAAGGACACATGCTTTTAACTCCCCTCTTTGTCAAGCGTGCTCATAAAATATTAGTCATAGATGGATATTAGACTCCATATATCAAAGAAGGACACACACAAATGAAATGTGTAATTAAAAAAAAATCAACACACTTGATTATCTCATCTCCGGGGGGGGGGGGGTTTAAAGCAGCCATAGAGTGTACAGCCAGTAGAGTCTCACCTAGTTTGTCCCTGTGCACCCTGGCATAGTGATTGGAAATCTGATCACTCATCATTCTGAAACAAAATATTTCATGAGCTTTTTTCAATTTTCCTCCAAAGTTCCAATATGTCTAATTCACAACTCGGGGGGAAAAATAAACTTCATGATTTTTTACAGATCTTCGGACCTCTAGGCTCCTGACAACTCTTTGTATTATGCAAGGTGTTCTTAGAACATGCAATCCTCTTAGGCTTATATCACAAATACAACATTCTGTTGTTGATCATTGGCAGAAGAGGGCTGCCATTTTTGCCAGATAATTCCTTCTCCACTGTTCTAATAAGCCACCCTGACTGCCCAGCCGGCTTTGCAGTCTTGTATCAGATCATATGTGCATGGTTCAGTACCAGTGTCTGTATATCCAATAGTCGTCTTCCTTTGTTGTAAGAGTAGCTCTTGTGTAATGAGGCAACCTCTCGCGCATGCACAGAAGGATATTTTATATTACAGTAATTTCTTTAAAACTGGGTATTTGGAGGAATTGTAGAACTCCCATCTAAAGCAACCACTGGTGATTCAGTTGGATAGATGGTAATGAAGGGCTCTAGCCTGCTAATACAAAACCATCATATTGGTGAATCTCTACTCATGAATAACCACCCAAGGCTGGGTTTCATGAGTAGGTCTGTGAGCAGGGATAGTTCAAGCCTGCTTGAAATTGAGCCCATCTCAGCCAGTTAGTCTCTTCTTGACTGAAGGCATGTAGCATATTGGCTAGGTTGGAAGGTGGAAGATTCTGCTGCTGCTTTTTCCAGGTGTACATGGCATTTGGGCATATGCATAAAGAGCAACCACAGAGCATTCAAGCAGGAGGCAAAATGTTCCCCTTATCAAAGATTCATGGTGTGAATTACTGGCTCTTCAGTAAGGTACCATCCAATAAGAGTCAAGCTGGGTTTCTGCTGCCTTAAAAGGTGACGTTTCGGCCAGTTCCAGAGGGAGGTGAAGCTGGGCATCTGCCCCAGAGTCCATGTCCTGAATGGCACCACTATTCTCACTTTTCACAGAGCACCAAGAAGCCGCATCAGTGCGTTCAGTTTGCATGCCCTATGTCTTACAGGTTGTGAGGGGCTGAGGGTTGAGCATGGAGAGTGTTGCTCAAAAGCCAACACAATCCTAGAACCATCACTGAGTTTATTCCTGTGATGCTTCCTTGTACTAACTCAGATTGGTTCATCTAGCTCAGAATTGTCTGCACTGACTGGCTGCAGGTCTCCAGGGTTTCAGGCAGGGGTGTTTCCCAACCCTACCTGGAGATGCCAGGAATTGAACCTGGGACCTTTAGCATGCAAAGGTTCTACAAGTGAGCTGCAGCCCCTTTCTTAAAAATACAGACTCCCTATATCCCACCAGGCAATGATTGCTCAGAATTTGAACCAGGAACTCTTGCACCATAAGAGAGACTCATACCCCTAGACCAGTGGTTCCCAAACTGTGCATCACAACGCCTTAGGGCATCACAGCGCACTCACAGGGGCACCGCGGGATGTCACTGGTGGCCCCTCCTACCTGCTCTACTGGACACTGCCATCTTGGATCGTGCAAAATCTTGCAAGATTCAAGATCGTGGCACCGAAATCTCATGAGATTTGGGCACCGCCATCTTGGATCTCGCCAGATTTCATGTGATCTAAGATGGCAGCACCCAGGAGAGCCAGGAAGAAGAGGCTACGGGGATGCCTTGAGCCAGGTAAGTTTGGGAACCACTGCCAGACTTGTGTGTTAATATGACATTATAGCTCCTTTTTCTGTCTGAATAGCCGGATAAGCAATGCCCTGTCTTGACCCACTCACACTATGTGCCATGAAGTTGTACCATTAAACATTCTGCAGAATGGAGACTGCCCTCCCCCTTTTTGACATAGAAGGGTTCTCTTTATGTTGAAGACAATTGACTTTTACTTCCAGATTCAGGGAATGACTTAGAAAAATGCTCTAAGAAGTTGCAGGGGGGCTTGCCCCACCAAGTCAGAGAATGTATGGTGAGTCCAGAAAAATATGGTGTGATCCTGTGTTGGAAATTCGTATGGTTGATAGTGATTGCCTGCTTTGACCAGTAGAAAATACATAGAGGGATTCCAAAGACTAAAGAACTGTCAGGTGGGTGGGTAGGGATATGTATGTGTTTCACAAGAAGAGACCTGCTCCCTCTCCAGTTATTTTGATTTATTCTTACAATCAAGGTGGTCTTGGTATAACTTCGAGGATAAGATATTCAAAACCTAGTGGCTACTTATCCCAAAATAAGTACTTGGGCGGGGGGTGCAGCAGGGGGTGACTGTGGAATGTTAGTTTTTAAGTCCCTGATGCTGCGCCAGGATTTCCACTTCAGTATTGTGTGAGAGATGTGCTCTGAACCAGTGCAGACTACTGCAGGAAACTTTGGTGAAAAGAGTACAATACCCCTGGGTACCCTTCCTAAGATCAACAAGTTCCTAGGAAGGGTGCCATGGCTTGGCTCTCCATAAACAGATTACTGTTCAGTTTCCTTTTGAATAGCAAGTAGTGTTGGAAATACGAAGCCACTCAAACATAGTGTTCGCTTCTTTCTCAAAGCTTTACTCATTGGGGGCTCTCTCCTAGTCCTTCCATGTATTTATTGAGAACTGAATTGCAGGACACAATTTTCAGTTGACCTCGGAAAGAATAGGTTTGATTTGAGGTGGCAATAGCATAGCCATTTCAGATAGGTGGTACGTCTTTGAAAAATCCACAACCCTGAATGCTTAAAGTTCAAAAAGCCTTGTCATGCAACCAGTTGACAAATGCTTGGCTGCTTTGGTTAGTTGAATATTCTGTTTAGTACAGTAAGTTGGCTTCACTTGCCTTGTGATATTCGTTGTGAATGTTGAATGCAAATGTCGCATTAGCCAACTTTCTGTGTTAGACTGCCAAAACAAAGGTGAAGAGAAACTGTTTTGATTTGCATTGTCTTTGGCAATTCCCTCCCCCTACCCCCACCCCAAACTTGGTCTGAGTGTCAATCACTGTTTTATTAGCAATGTTCTCACGTTGAATATTTCCTTCGAATCTGTGTCACTCAGTATTAAGCACTTGGTGCTGCAATTTGGGGATTGAACAATGCAGCAGAGAAAGTGTTGATATTTCACCTTGGGGGTGTAATTAAGTCAAGGCTGAGCCTCTTCCTTGGCACTCCCTCTACTTGGAGGAAGGAGGCCAGTATTGCCATCACTTGGAATTTGAAAATACTGTAGTAGTTTGGATCAGAATAGAATTCACATGGCATTTATGTGACTGTAGAATGTAAGCCTTCAGCTTACGTTTTAACCTTCAGCTTACATGTACTATGGCATATAAGAGAAACTCTGGCACACTGTTGACATTTCAGGAACCCTCTTCTGAGACCACAGAAAATCAGCAAAGCCAAGTGGACGGAGGTGAGAGTCACTTCCCACCTCACCCCCTCCTTAAAACCTGGGTTTTGCTAAAACAAACCCTTGACCAAATGTGTATTTTTTTAGTCAGGTGTGACCCGTTCTGAAAGCAATAGCTGGAAAAATAGAAATCTCTGGAAAATTATTGCTAGCGAGCAGAGGCGTGGAAAGACTGGAGCGAACGGAGCAGCGGCTCCAGGTGGCACCGCAGTGCCAGGCGGCACTGCTTCGCTCGCCCCAGTCTTTCCACTGAGCGAGCGAGCGCTCGCTTGCTCGCCCGTCCGGTGACGTGGGCGGGCGCTCCGAGGCCTTCTCCCCGGCCTCGGAGCCGGAGCAAGCCCTGGAACATCCACCACAACCGGTGGACAGGGCTTTCTGAAGGCGGAGCGCTAGTTAGCCTTTTTTGCACATGCGCAATGTAAACGTAACGTAAACGTTTTGCGCATGTGCAAAAAAGGCTAACTAGCGCTCCGCCTTCAGAAAGCCCTGTCCACCGGTCATGGTGGACGCTCCAGGGCTTTCTCCGGCTCCAAGGCCAGGGGAGAAGGCCTCGGAGCGCCCTGGTAAGCCGGGCCGCCCCCCCTGGAGCGGGGTCGCCCCCTACAGGGGGCGGCACCGCCCCTTCGGGGTGGCATAACAGGAGCGGTGCTCCAGGCAGCATCCGCTCCTGATACGCCTCTGCTAGCGAGGCATTGTTGCAAATTGGCAGGTGTAGCCCATCTTGCATCAATGGAAGATGATCTTGTATCAAAGAATTGAAAAGGAAAGCAAAAATGTGTGAAAGGGAAGACTATGGCTAGCGTGCTCAGAATGAACTTTTCTGTCTTAGTTCAGGCTCCTTGTCCAAAAATGATTGTGTGTTGAATGGTCGTGGTTGCCTTGAACACAGGTTCTTTGCAATTTAGGCAGCCAACCATAATTTTCTAAGTGTGAAATCCTACTAGCAATGGTTCCCTATATCCCAGGGCTGTGCCTTCCTATATCCCTTCCTCCAGGTTGGGGGGCAGGGATTTTGATATGTTGCATAGATATGAAGAGTGGACCTGGGTGCTCTTGTGAACAACTTTGTCAGAGACTATGATCTGGCTCAGATGTTGCATAGAAGCAGGATTGGTTCAGGAGGAATGAATCTGCTTCCTATCTTGGCTTACAATAAGTCAGATCTGTCATAATGTCTGAACTGGACAAACCTGGCTTATTCTTATTGATATTTTGCAAATTAATCAGGATCTGGAGCTTGGATACCAATCAGGATCGAAAGTACAATCCTTCTCTTGTGGAGGGAAGCAGGGGTGGGGAGCATGTGCACCCAAGGCTAGATATTTTTGTATTGGCTAGGTTGGTGTAGTGGTTTGGGAGTCGGACTTAGACCTGGAAGATCCAGGTTCAAATCCCCGCTCAGCCACGAAGCTTCCTGGGTGACCTTGGGCCAGTCACTATCTCTCAGCCCCACCTACCTCACAGGGTTGTTGTGAGGACAAAAAGGAGGGGGAGGAAATATGTACTCCACTCTGAGCTACTTGGAGGAAGGGCGGTATAAAAATGTGATTGATAAATAAATATTGTGGTGAATCAGGATGCAGTCCTGGTTCTGCATGACATCTGAACCAGGTTTGAGTAGCATAATTTAAAACAGAACATTTGAGTGATGGGAGGGAGCATTTTCACTAGCCTGTACTGAGCCTTTCCAGTAGCAATAGTCATGTTGCACAGAGAAGCCATAGTGATAGACTTACAGCGCAATCCTATCCAACTTACACCACTGGAGTAAACAGCGGGGGAGGGGAGAGCGGTAAGCTTTGGAGGGGAGGGGAGGGGAGATTTAAATCCCCTTTGAATCCCCCTTCGGAGGGGATTTGAATCCCCTTTCTGTTCTGGGGCCTCCTGTTCTCGCTGCACCGCTGGTTACACCGGTGGTGTAAGTTGGATAGGATTGCGCTGCCAATCAGAACACTTTTGGTACCAGCCACTTTTGATGTGGCAGCACACTGTAGGTTGGGATATAAGCATGTAATCAGTAGAATAGTTACTCATGGTCACATGCTGTTTGTTGGGGGTTAATGTCCCCCACTCTGCTTTGGGACTGAGAGTACAAATTTTTAAGCATTGTTAGAAAAAGCCATAATTTCTGGTTTCATACAGAGACTTCTGAAGTAAACTGTTTCACTGTCATGGACAATAGTTACATGTTTTTGAAGAAGAGAATTCCTGGAGCCAGCCCAGTCTGAAAGGGCACATGTGGACTTTGAAGATCAGAGTTTTAACTGACAGCTGGTGTGGAGAAGAGGCATGTGAGAACAGTCACGAGGAGAAACTTGTTAGTTTGGGGATAGCGGATGGGTCAAGATTATAGTCCTTAACCAGTAATGGTTGTTCAGTAATGGCTGAGAAATCCCAGTGTGTGTGAAAGCCATGTTAATTTGCTCATCAGTATCACTGTTTCCGTTACTTTGGGGTTGTAGTGAATTATGCAAATGGAAAGAAGGCCTAACTGCTTATTTGAGACTTTTAAACTACTTATCAGATTTCCTGATGCATTTCAAACTGTGTGTCTTTCCTTAAGGGAAGAGATTCAACATTAACAATAAAATAGTTGCACCCAGAATTCTAATGTAATTCCATTTGTAGCAAAACTGCTATAGAATAATAGATTACCTTGCTAAACATTTTAGTAGTAAACTTGGATCTTTCTACTGTAGTTTCCGCACACCACACGTTTTAGTGGTGCTGAAGCATTGCTGTCCTGCAGGTCAATTGAAATGATAGCTGTGGTTTCACGCTGCACTTAATGTAGCCATTTATCCCAATTACAGTATAATCCCACACTGCTTGCCCTTACAACAAAGGGAACAGTTTATAGTGCCAGTCATTGCTGACAAAAACAACAACAACCACCCCTAGATATTTGTTTCTTATTTTTATTATTACCCCACTAGATGGCACATGTCTTCTCTTCCTCCTGAATCTGCCATCCAACCCTTTCATGCTTCATTGGGGTAATTTTCAGTCTCCAGCGTGGGGTCTCGCTATGTTGTCAGACAGAGCAGAGGGTGGAGAGAGACATCCACAATTCTTTCCTCACCCTTTATTCGATGTCCCTTACGAAACAGAAGCTCCCCTCACATTTGCTCCTGAAGAACCTCCCCCTCAGTTGACGGAGACCTTGTTGCTTCTCTTCTTGGAAGGAATTGGAACCTTGTTTTGCCCCAGTGCCAATCCTAACCCCCCTTCTTTCTTCTCCACAAGGGACTCTCCTCCTAGCTGCCCCTGGACACCAAGATCCTCTTCGCCACCTCCAACCCTGCAGGTTCAAAGACTCGCTGCTATTGTCCAGACTCTGAGCCAGGGGTGAAGGGAAAACATCATTTTAAAGAGTCCCTGAGTTTCCTTGCAATAACCCTGTACTGCAGCAAGACAATTCTTGCCAGACAAACCCCTGTCTTCTGCAGAGAGCTCTTCCCTTCACCCTCGGACAAACACACACAGTGCGCATGAATCTTGCTGTGTGTTGCTGCTTCAGTCACCATCACCACCTCCCCCCTTGCAACATGCTCCTCATATGCAGGCGGCTGTTGGGAAGATCAGAGAAAGTGCACAAGCAATTGGTATGATCCTGCTGGGTGGTGTCATTGCTTCACCTATAATAGAGGTGATAATGTGCCACTCCTGCCCAACCTGGCTGCACGACACCAATGCCAATCGCAGTGCACAGAATGTCTACTACAGAAATGCAGGGGAAAGAATGCAGAACAATGAGCTACTGCCGACTGCCTTGGACTGGTCCTTGCACACTGGATAGGCTAGTGCAGCAGTTGTGTTCCAAGTCAGAAAATTTACCACAACCCGACCCTACTCCCCAGCAGTGAAAGCAAGAACCTAAGAAGAGCGCTGCTGGATCAGACCAAATGTTCCTTTAGTCTAGTCGAGCATCCTGTTTCCAACAGCAGTGGCCATCCATATGCTTCCAGGATGCCCACAAACATGGCATGAAGGCAACAGTCCTTCCCCATGAGCATCTTGGTCCTGAGCAACAGTCCTGAGCATCTGGTATTCAGAAGTATACTGTCTCAGAAAACTGCCATGACTAATAGCTGTCACATCAATCTGGTATAATAGTGTATCTATGCCCAGGAACACTTTTCCAATTTCTTGGGTTACTTGTACAAGGTCTGGAGATGCAGATCAACCCCTCCACCTCACCCTACCTGCATTGCTCCTCCATGGAGTTATCTGTGGGGGGGAGGGTAGCGGGGAGGGACCAATTTTGTACAGTCTGACCACAGTCCTTAAGCTTTGCATGCTCCTACACTTGTGCAATATCAGAGGAGTTTGGAGATGGCAGGTACAATCCGTGCCTCACCAAGCATACCACCGCAGGGCAGAAAACGTTGGGCTATAGTCCGTATCCGCGATGTTCTTAGCATGTGCTGGGGCTTTGCAATCTTTGGATAGGCTTTATGTGGTCTGATGTGACAGGAGAACATTCAGACCCTGGTTGCCCTACCATAGAGTTCCCATGTTCTACAGTAGATTTAGCACTTTTTCAAAAATTGGACATTTTTGTTGCTAAGGATGTTGTAGCCAGGATGGTGTAGTGGTTTGGGAGTCGGACTTAGACCTGGAAAATCCAGGTTCAAATCCCCGCTCAGCCACGAAGCTTCCTGGGTGACCTTGGGCCAGTCACTATCTCTCAGCCCCACCTACCTCACAGGGTTGTTGTGAGGACAAAAAGGAGGGGAGGAAATATGTACACCACTCTGAGCTCCTTGGAGGAAGGGTGGTATAAAAAAATGTGGGGGAAAAAATCCTCCAAAATCTGACATGTTCTCTTTCTAGGATTAGGTAGCAATCCTGTTCACAGATTAACTATAAAGTGACGCATGAGTTGAACAGTGAACTGATCTGAAGCTTTGCAGTTGTACTGAAACCAAATATATGTGATATTTGAAGGGTGTTTTTCTTGGGGGGGGGGATTGCATGGGAATAGATTCAATGTTGATAACATTGGCATTGTTTTGCTGCTCTGTTTCCTGCGAACTTCTGGGCCTTAACAATAATTTGGTTACAAACTATTCTGAAACACTTGTAACATTATCAGGTGAATTAGCAGAGGTTCTAGTTTATCAGAGTGAAAGTATAATTGAAATGGATCAGGTGAGCTAAAAACCACAAAAGGTGAAAATACTGCTCTAGAACAAATACAGCAACTTGTGTTCAAATCATTTTCACTTACACTTGATAATTTATGGCTATCTTCACCCATAGGATACAATACATCATTCACATTCCATTTTCAGAGTTCTGATGACTATTAAGAATAAAGTTCTCTGTTGTTGTTTTTTAGAAAAATAGTCAGTGCCTAGTTTAATTCTCAATCAACCAGCAAAAGCTCAACTGAAGTAAGCATGTTTCATCCAGTACTTTAAACATCGCACAACTAGGTTTCTTTGTGCTTGTGTTAGTGTATTGCCAGTGCTACTAACCAAAGTTGCATTGAGACGGTGCTCGAGCTCCTGCTGTGTAATTTACAGCCCTAAATCCAAAATTAGGTAAGAAAATTTCCTGTAGTGAGGGAGAAATAGGATACTGTCTAACTTGCCCTTCTACTCTAGGGCTGGGGAGGGCCAGCTTCAGGGGTCTCGCATCACTACACCCCACAAGCAAGACCCCGACAGTGAGTCCCCTTAATCAGTAAACAGTGGACCATACAAATGTAGCTCCTCTGAATTTTCTGCCCAGGTAATTCATGCAGGCAAGCCAAGCTTCATATCGGAATGATTTGAAAAGAAGAAAAATTACAGTACCACCTTTCAACTCTCTATGGTATAATAGTGTATCTATGCCCAGGCACACATTTCCAATTTCTTGGGTTACGTGTACAAGGTCACACTTTTGACATGCTCCATTAGTCCAGAACGTCCTGCCTTCTCTAACCTTTTCAAGTAAGGAAATGAGATGAGAGTGCCTAGTCTATCCATAGGTATTCACAAAAAGTGTGTGGAAGAAAATAGCTCAAACGTTTTCTATGGTATTGTCAGCCGTTGACCTTCATCTGATCAGGAACTTGGGTGGTTGTTTTTTGTTGTTGTTGTTGCCCTTCCTATCAGGGTATTTGTTATAGATAGGCTTACCAGATCTCCAACCGGTACAGAGTGCTAGACCTTTAGGAGAAGGAATGTGGGCAGGTGTAACTTGTTAAACCTTAGAGCACAATCATAGGCATATCTACTCAGAAGCAAGCCCCATTGTGTTCAGTGCTCTAAGGTTTAACAAGCTACACCTGCCCACATTCCTTCTCCTAAAGGTCTAGCACTCTGTCCCGGTTCGAGATCTGGTAAGCCTAGTTATAGATATAGATGCTTTGTGTCTAACATTAAGTGTCTAACTTCAGACGTTTCTTAAGGCTTTCTAGAAATCGTTCCAAACTTGCATTTCTGTACTATGCAGAAAAGGATTTGGGATGGATTATGGCAAGGACTTCCCCGTGCTGCATGTGTGTGCATTAAAGAAAATTTACCTTAAAACACTATTCATGTAAACCAAGGTCACCTGCTAATTTCAAAGAGAAGTTAGGATCATACTCTTTTTTTTGTTCTAATTTTCAGATCAATATATTGTTTTTTAAAGAGGGAAAGCTATAGGAAGGCTTTAAAAATATAAAGTTCTAATTAATAGGTTCAAGTTGTAGTGAAAAAGTCAACCAAACCATGTGTTTAAAGCAATTAAACTAATGTTAGTTTTCATTGGCTGTACTGGAAAGTAAATTTCACTTGTGAAACTAGGACAGTTGTACTTGGAATGACAATTAACATGGAGTGAACATTAATCCCAGCTGGAAACTGATTTTCTTTTTTTATAGAATGGGAACTCCAGCTCTTTCCCCCCCCCCTCAGCCCCCACTTTCCTGCTTTGGCCCTGTATATTGACTCTTGAGTGCAGAGGCTTCCGTTTTTTAATTAGCAGGCTGGGCAAAACTTAGTTCATTATGTCCCTTCAGTTTGTTGTCTTGCGGCTGTTGTTTTCATTATCGAGCAGGGAGCTTTCAGAACTGGTGGGATCCAGCACATTGCTTTTGAGGGATTGGCTGCCAATTGCCTGCCTTTAGTGAAGATGTTAATCTAAGGGGTGGAGTGAACATGAAAAAGAGCAGGGAAATTCAGGGAAATGAAAATTAACTTATACCTGCAGGATTTACACCTGAAAAGGGAAAGTTTGGCTGTGAGGCCAGCTCCTTGTAATAGATGTGTGACCTTGTGTGTCTCATAGCTATGCATAGTCGTAAACAAAAGTCCTCGAACCTCATTACTGTTGTTGATATATGGCACTTATGATAACTGACCACTTTATCAAAGCATCAGTACAGCAAGTCCTCACTTAAAGTTGTTAATAGGTTCTTGGAAACCGCAGTTTTAAGTGAAATGACTTATAACGAAACCAGTTTTACTGTAGGTTAATTGATATATATAAACAAGAGTTTATGGCATATTCTGGTCACAAAAACATCACCAAACTTCTAAATAAAGACCCAAAACACTTTTAATATTAAAACATTGAAATAAATGTGAGCTTTCTGGGCCAAATAAGACCTGGGCAAACATGGGAGAATGTTCAAACTCCACACAGACAGTGGCCTCGGCTGGGAATCGATTTTTTTTCCTCAACAACTTTAAAACCACTTTAACTGAGGACTTGCTGAACTGAGAAAAGCACTCCTCTAATAACCTCTATGGAAATGCTACCCTGGTTTAGGACATTTTGTGAGAAGCGGAATAAAAGACCACAAACATTGAAACTTGTCCCAAATGTTCTAACCATTGCAGTATTTTGGCATAGTGTTCTTTGTTTAAAGAAGACAGTGTGGCATCATGGTTGATGCGATCACTTAGAGATGTACACTCTTGCTGCAGCTCCTTTGCAGCACCTGACTGGTGCCCATTTACTCTTTCCCTTAGAGCTGTTGGGCCATTGCACCAAAAAATGAAGAGAGGCGAAGTCTCACACTGGTGCTGAAAAATAAAAAAATGTGTCAAGTGATGTGCCCAACACATTTTCATAATTATCATATTCACAGAGAAGAGACTTTAGTCATCGGTGTGTGTGTGTGTGTGTGTGTGTGTGTGTGTGTGTGTGTGTGTGTGTGTGTGTGTGTGCGCACATGTGCACGCACGCACACACACCAATATATAGATTTATCAGATTGAAAGTAAAATGTGGTCACCCTAAAAGGTAGTAGTGCATACCTAGGGGACTCCCTAGGACATACGATATGCATATTTTTGTAATGCTAAAGGGGTGGGGGGACCCAGCCTGATGAAAACGGAGCATGCTCAGTCGTCCTCAGGAGCCATAGAATATTGAAAGCTTCCATTGGAAAAGTGACTACAGAATATTGGATATGGGGGGGGGGGATTATTGGCCCTTAACAGTGGGCAAGTAGTATTTGGGAGTTTGGTGGCATTTTGTTACAAATCCCACTTGTCATTCGCTGATGCAGAACATCTGCAGGTAACAAAGGAAACCCAGAGTGTGTCTGCCTCTGTTTCTTCTGTGAGAGGAACATTTTGCAGTGGGTAAAAATGTCACCTTGTGCAGGCAGCGGTGATACCCAGATAAAGCAAAAACCATCCTAGAGACCTTAAAGGCTAACTGATTTTTACTGTGGCATAAACTCTTGTGGACTAGAACAAGAGTGAATAAAAATTTAATTTAAAAAATGTGATTTCTTTATGTTAAAGGTCTTTAGGTGTGTGTGTAGGGGGGGTGTTGCTCCAATAGTATCTCTTCTTAAGATAGTCTTGTTTAAGAGGAAATTTGATTTTAGTAGTAAATGTTATTAGATACCTGTAATATTTTGACATTAGTGATAAATCTGAATTGGCCCATAGGTCAGATGCTGAGTTAAAGTCTGCTTTTTTCTGCATAAAAGAGAAAATCATGATTTCTGAGGATTAAGCATTTTTAAATGATACATTCATGTACTTGTTCGTGGTTTTTGGAGCTCCTCCTAGATCCAGTGATTAAGAAGGTATTCCAGATTGTGGAATCCAAGAGGCTTCATTCTCTTTTTATAAAACTTTAT
The DNA here is from genome assembly GCA_026170595.1 of Plestiodon gilberti rubricaudatus. Classification (NCBI taxonomy): domain Eukaryota; kingdom Metazoa; phylum Chordata; class Lepidosauria; order Squamata; family Scincidae; genus Plestiodon; species Plestiodon gilberti. Next base: position 106,430,491 of record JANXHW010000003.1, on the reverse strand, counting down.
CTGCTGATCTCATGTGAATGATCTTATACTATTTATACTCTTGAACTGTCTGAGCCCTGCACTGTTTTTAATTATCAAATTGTGACTATCAATCAAAAAGCAGACACATTTACTTTTATCTCATGGAGAAGCACTATTTTGCCTAGCCCGCCCTTGTTTCTGGAAAATTCTGAACCCCTTGTTATAGCCTTATCATATGCATATTTGTTTGTTTGAAAGTGAGTCCCACTTTCTTCAATGCAACTTCTTTGGAAATAAGTGTGCTTAGGATTGCAGCCTTAGGCCAGCACCAGACGTGCAGTTGTTCCATGGGAAAATGAATCCGTGAGTTCAACCTACGTGAGATTTGCAAGTGCATGTTAAGCTAAATCTATTGCAAGCGCATGTTAAGCCAAATCTGAGGGCTTCTTCGTGGAAAAGGCCACACTAGTCCCTCCTCTGGCACTGCCAGTCTGCCCTTTGGCGGACTTCCTGTGTCTGCATGTATCCCAGCAGCACTTGCCAGCCAAAAGGGGATGGAGCTTCCCCCTGAGGCTTTGCCCTTCTGAGGGCAGTAAACATCCTGCTCTTGTCAATGACAACAGGATGCACGTGCTGTTTTTTGTGCCTGTGTGCACAGAGGGCTGACAAGCCACTCCTTGGGGCTTCCAAGAGGGAGTTGGAGCAGCTCTTATTGGAAGTTAGTTTGCAGAAAGCTTGCTTTTCAGCAAAGCATCAGGAAAGCAATATTTTACTGCTCTGGATCATCCGCTATTTTGCTTATATAAAGAGACGTTCTGGGACTCAAGTTTGATTGTGAACTTTGCAATTCATTATGGATGTGCAGTTCCTTAATCCAAAATTTGGGGAAACAGGCTTACCGCTCCTCCGTTATGATGAAAAAACAACTTCTGCATGTTCAGAGGTATGTTATTAATTTGCTTGTTCAGGAGATGTCCCCTGCACTATAAACACATTCTTGGCAGGTAGATGCAAGAGGATGGAGGGATAGAGGAAGTACCGTACTCAGTGTATGCGTAGAGGAAGAAAAGCAGGGAAGTTTGTCCCGAACAAATAAAGGGAAAAGGAATGAAGGTGGCATGTTCTCCAAGGAGTGGAGCAGTCAACACGGTGGGCTGAGGGAACAAGGCATTGGAGGAAGCAATATTTACAACAGAAAAGGAAGTTTATGAAAAGCCACTAGGAGCAGGTGAGGGAGGTAGGGACTGGTACCCATTCATTCACCTATATCCCATCATTGTGACCATGTTTTCATACATATTCCTACCGTTTGGTAACCATCTCTTTAGTATATTCTAAATAATCAAGAATTTGCTGACATCTTTTTACTTTTCCCCTAGATCATTTGAAGAAAGAAACTGCTTTCCTTGAAGAACTGGTGTTTGGAAGTGGTGATACCATCGAACTTCCCTGTAATATTCCAGGCTCTTCTATGTCTGTCTTCTGGTATAAAGATGGCATTGGGATTTCACCTACTAACCGAACTCATATTGGACAAAAAATGTTGAAGATCATCAACGTGTCCTATGATGACTCTGGCCTATATAGCTGTAAGCCGAGGCACTCGGTGGAAATGCTCAGGAACTTTACAGTACGAGTGACAGGTGAGTGCGAGTATGAAGTCTATTCTGTTACCTTTGCTTTTCAGCAGATTGCCACAATAGTCTGAATCCACACATGCATCTTGTTCCCAAATCAAAATGTGCATTGAGAGTTTGAACCTAGTTCCTAACCTGACCTGAAAAGCGGGTAACTCTTGAATAGATAACTATTGATATTGATCAATAGGATTTTGGTGTATTATTTACTTCATGTTAAGTGAAGTTTTTGGAACTTCTGCTTATAGCTTCCTGAATTTAAAACCTAAATTTGAAAGTATTCGGTACAAAGAAGCAGAATATTTTTTTTATCAGGGTTACTTCTATTACTAGCTCTTCTTCTCCCTGGAATTGCCAGCAATTGTTCACTCAATTATAAAAGAGAATCCTTTTATGAGAATCCTTGTACCATCCTTACAGCCAAGCTGTCACCACCCAGAAGATGTCTTAAGATTAAGACGAAACGTCGGTCCCTTTCAACCCTGGACTTTGCTGATTCTGACAGAAGATCTCTAGTGTGCTTACTATTACGTGTGCCCAGTTAGGGATTTTATTTGCTTTATCAGTAACCTCCTGCAGTTTAGATATTAAAATACATGGCTTGCAAACCCATAATACTTGCGTCCTCTACTATTATATCCAGCCATGAAAGCTTCCGCTCTAAATTAATCCTTGGATTCTTAGCTAATTTTTGCATTCATCATCATCATTTATTAAAGCGGTCAAAGACCAACAAGAACAGAATACAACCAGATTAAAAACATAAACAAACATTATCAGAGCTAAAATTTAACAAATGAGGACAAATAAAGCAAGAAACAGAGAAGCAGAGAATAATATTAAAATTTGTCCTCAATGTCAACAATACCTGTGCGAATTTAGCAAGCAGCTGCCAAGAAGCTTGCGCTCCAAATTGTGAACCAAGAATTAGTTCCCAAAAGAAGTTTATTAGTCATCATAACATCAGGCAAGTCCGGGAATTCCCTAGTCAGGGGAGAAATAAATTTGGAGCGGATACCCTGATAGAATGAACAGTGGAACAAGACATGTTCAGTTGTTTCTACATCTCCTGAGCCACAAGGGCATACCCTTTCAGAAATAGGGATCCTCCTATAGCGACCCTTGACAATTGCCGAAGGGAGCGCTCTCCACCTAGCTAGGAAAAAAGCCCTCCTATGCCTCGGGAACTCAAGTATTGTAAGATAGGTGGCTGGCGCAACTATATATCTAACATCCTCTGCAGCAAGAAAAGTTGGGGTTCTACCAATGTCACCCTGCCGCTCATTATCTAATAGCCTCTGCCTTATAGTCGTTCTTGCATGGTCATGATCCATTGCCAAAATGATCATCATCATCATTCCAGTGTCTTGTGAATTTCCTTCTCTTCTGTTGAGACTTGGTTTGTGGTAATATTTCTGACTTGGAATAGAAGTGAAGCAGTAGCCTGTCCGCAATGATGGGCAATCCTGACTTTTTTCAGTGTGTTCTCCAATTCCTATTTCCAGTTTTGCACAAAAGTGAAAGTGCAGCCTCTGAATTCAGGGATTTCAGCCTTTGCACCCTTCTCCCCTGAACTGTACGTCTCTTTTGAAGGGCCATGTAGCAGCACAGCCATATTTTACCTACTGGCATGCTGCCACCTTGGCTAATTCTACTTCCAGAGCAGTTGGCCCAGGTGTGACTGTGCCCATGGTCACCATGGCAGTAGGGCCAGGATGGTGTAGTGGTTTGGGAGTCGGACTTAGACCCGGAAGATCCAGGTTCAAAGCCCCGCTCAGCCACGAAGCTTCCTGGGTGACCTTGGGCCAGTCACTATCTCTCAGCCCCACCTACCTCACAGGGTTGTTGTGAGGACAAAAAGGAGGGGAGGAAATACGTACACCACTCTGAGCTCCTTGGAGGAAGGGCAGTATAAAAATGTGAAAAATAAATAAAAATAAATAAACCCGGCCACGCTGTGAAGTACTGCTAGTGGTACTGGTTAAAAAGCATTGGATTAGAAACTGGAAGGTGGGAAAGTGTTTGTGGAAAGCAGATGCAGTGAGCTATAAGCACCTTGTCTCACAAGCTTCCCCCCCCCACAACCCCCTCCCTTCCCCTAACTGCTGTCTTGGAGCCCTTGAACAGCGCAAGGGGTCTTATTTGAAGCAAGACAGGATGTTGTGATCTTGCAAGCTCAGCAGGATAGTCATTGGGGGACCTGGGCACTTGTTGCCTGGGATGTCTTCTTCCGGAAACTTATAAAACAACCAGGAACCTACCTGGTTGTAACTACAGCAGCTCTTTTCCTCAACACCATTCCTCGTGCAGCCGACCTCCCGCTCTTCATCCTTTACACTGACCTCTCATTTTGGAGAAGACTCTCAAACCTTCTCCTGACTCTTGAGAAGAGCAGACATTGCTCTGACCTGTGCTGAGCCTCTCCATGATTCATTGTGAGGTCTTCCCCCATGCTCACTTTATTGTCTCACTTTTGCAATACATTCCTGCTCAAGAGCAGGATTACATTCAGTGAGATTTTTGTACCAGAACGTGGCTCTCCCTGTTCTCCTGCTCCCTTAATTTTGGCTTAGCTTGCTAGGTTCTGGGGCTGAAATTATTTCCATTGCTTTCCTGACTGATCTGGGAAATGTCACTGAAAAAGGTGACAAGGAGTTGATGCTGATGATGCTTGAAGAATTAGCCTGTGGCAAATTTGGCTTTTAAACTGTGCTAACTTTCCTTTTCTGATAGTTGCTATTACTTTGCTTTATTTCTGTATTAGTTTCATTTTCTCCCAATAATCTAATTGTAGCCTGACCCTATTGTTCCAGGATAAAAAGCCAAAGAGAAATCGTTCAGTGAACTGTTCGAGTTTATAGAAACCATCCCTGACATTCTTAAAAGCTATAATGCAGGGGTTCTCAAACAGTGGTACTTTGGCCAACTGCTGGTGGTACTCAGACCACCGGAACTCCGCTCCAACATGGCACTTTCGGTGGCACGTTTTTGCTCCCAAGAGGTTTTTGCCTTTGGCAGAGCCTCTCGGGAATGCTGAGAAGGGCCCTCCCACCTGCTGAGAGCCTCCTACCTGCGTTTTCTGGCCTCTGAAAACCCAGAAGTAACTGGCAATGAAGTCATCACCAGTCACTTCCAGTGGTATGCAGCAGGAGAGTGGCGCCAGAGGTGGTACTCGGCCAGGAAGGGGCTGAGAACCCCTACTGTAATGGATTAATATAACTTTTAAAGTTAATTTCATTGTTTCTCAGTAAACAAATTTTGTTTTAATAATATAAGTATCAGACCAGTTGATGATTAAAGTATCTTCTTTGTTCTAATAAAGCTAATGCTTAGAAATTATTTGATCAATGTTTGATTAGAGTACCAAATCTTTTCTGACCAGTTACATGCCCGAAACTAGTTAAGATTTGATTTTAAATAAAAAGCTCATTGGAAACACGCTTTCTCTGTACAGTGGCAGTTCTATTATGCGTTGTAAAAGAAAAGGGAGATATAAGGGCTGAAAATAATATATTGTTGCATATTATGTTTTCATTGCCACACCCTCCGCTGGAATGCCATGTTCAGTTGTGGTTTCTAGGGAAATCTAAATTTCAAGAACTTCATAACAGAAGAAAGAAAATATTCAGATATGCCGCAGCAAAAATACCTAAAGATGTTTTCATGTTACAACAGACTGAAATTACTGAGCTCCGGTAGCTATACTGGGGCAATAAACATGACCCTTCTTGCATTTTCATTAGCAGTCCTGCTGAAACTGCATGTGCCTGGCCCTTGGCAACAGGAACTTCTAATGCTGTGTCTGATCTTGCCAAATAGGGCAATGCTGATTAATTTCCTGAGCACAACTACTTTTTGGACTGGGCATTGGCAGATACTTTTTAAAAAATAAACTTAGTCCAGTTCAGAATTGGGGAAATTGAAATTATTAGACTGTGCAAATTAAATTTCCTAAATAACAATTCAATATTAGTAAAGACTAGATATTGAACTGTTCATTGTCATGAAATGGTCCTAAAGATTGTTCAGTAGAGGGTTTTTTTATCATACATATACTCAAGACAGTTTTTCGCCTTCCAGGAACCAGTGTGCCTTTATTCTGCTGTGGCTTCCCTTCATCTTAGTTTCTTTTGCTGACATGCAAACGGTACAAACTCTGACTCTAGCAGAGTGATTTTTCAACTCATGGCACACTGTCAAGGCACTAAAATTGTCAAGGCACGCCACCAGTTTTTTTAATTGCATTAAAGTATTGCATCGCAATTAATAAATACTGTTAATTGACAATGTTTAAGGAATACGGGAATTAAAGCCATGTAGTATTCCTTAAACATTGTCAATTGATAGCTGGCCATGAAAGCTTTAGAATGAAATTGAAATACTGTTAAATTAATTAAATTAATACAATTAAATTATTACATTAAATGAATCATTTAATTACATTAAATGATTCATTGTCATATTCTGACTTCTCTTTTTTAATTACAAATCTATCCATGTCTAATAAGCCCAGGGGTCCCCTCAGGGGTGTGATTCACTCACACGTAGACGTAGAATACCAGACACTCTGCGCTCAGGTCTCCAGGAGGTGCTACAAGAACTGCAGTGCTCCTGTTGAGGAGAGTAGGAATGGGAAGCAGGTACATACCAAGCACAGCAGCAATAAGCCCAACATGAGGTTCAAAGCGGCAGCTTCCGGCTGCTTCAAACGCTGCAGCATGAGCCACAAAGCAGCCACTTCCAGCCCCTTCGTTGGCCGCTTCTTTACTTGTGCTGCCACTCGAGGCTCCAGGCGGCCGCTTCTTTCCCCCATGCCGCTGCTGTATGTCTCCTATGGCCCCGCGGTACACCTGAGCCCCATTTGCGGCACATCAGTTGAAAACCACTGCTCTAGCATGATTGCTCTAGCATGATTTCTGCATCCCGACTTCAGGGTACCTTCTTCCCTCCCTGACACCTGGCATGTTTAACATTTAAATGTTTGTTCAGCAACTTTTTTAAAAAAGTTGTCAATCTATTTCAGTTTTTTAGACTTAAAAATGCTGTTGGGAGTTGCTTAATGATTGCTACAATGGACAGCCAGTCAACATCCTGCTTAGTCGAGTGGGGAGGTGAGAGGGAGGTGGCTTTGTAATTGTTAGCATGCTGCATCATTGACTTCTCCTGGAAACAGGAAGATCACTTCTGGGCTTGATTACTTTTTGAGGAATTCCAGATCCCTAGACTGGGTAACTACAGATCCACAACAAATTAGCCTCTCAAGATTATATGCACCTGTCTCAGATCTTATGTTATCGAGGAAAATTATTTTTCCAGTGGATGTAATTTAATGTACCTGGTTCATTCAGGAAACAGATGATGAATGCACACTGAGCATATGCACTTGGAACTAGAGAAAGAGGTAAAAAAAAATTGTGGGACCTGCTAAAAGGAAAGTATACAGGGAAGACTGGTGCACATATGAATTAGATGCCAAATGAAAGCACAGAATACACGAGGCCCTGTTCGCTTGTTCCTTTCCGGTGGCCAGGTAGCATGTGAGGGGCTCTGGAGAAGAAATGTGCTATCTGCACTCTTGCTAATGACATACCACTTAACCCTGTCCTCCCCACATTCAGCATTTGTCTGCAGAGGCAAACACAGAACCTGGAGATAATTTCACTCGCTGCTGATAACACCTCTGGATGGAGTGTATGTTTTTCAAGCAGTGGGTCCCAGGTTCAGTCCCAAGTATCTCTAATTAATAAGGCTTTAGATAGTAGGGCCAAGAAATATCCTCTTTGAAAAGTTGCTGCCACTATTGTGCCAGTGTGACTCTATAAAAGAGGGGTGGGTGGATGAGGGTAGGTGCGCTTGCACGCGCGTGCACAAATGAGCATCCTGTCACATATATGAGGAGGCATGTTTGGCTTTTTTTCTCACTCATAATTTCATCAGTGAATGATTCTGCAATGGATTTATTATGGAAAACGGAGTTGGTGAAAAGAGCCCATGTAGAAGAGCTGGCTATTTGCTTAGTACCTCTTTGCTTTTGGATGAGGTTTAAAGCTGAAGAGAACTCAGAGACATTGAGGATGTGTGGGTTTTTTTGTTTTTTGGTAGCTTACATTTGTGTGTTAAAACAAGGATTTTTAACTGCTTATTTACTGTGTATTTATGAATAAATTATCACTGTAATAGTGCCTTGTAGTTTTGATGTGATTCTATTGCAGAGCTTCCGAGGGTATTCACTCACTCACTCACTCTCACATATTTGAGCATACATATTTTACCAGCACCTTCCAAAAGTTAATTTAACTGTCCAAGTAATCTAACTAAAAATAGCTTCCTTTCAGTTCTCCCATTTTCTCATATGAACATGTGTAATACAGGTTGATTACCCTTTGTCTGGACATCTGAAATCCAGACTATTCCGAAATCCAGACAACTGTGCATCCCAAGCAGTCCGGATAAAGGATACTCAACCTGTATTGCTATTCCGTCAGTCACTATTCAGACCATATAAAATGTTCACATACCTGCTCCATTTTTGCTTTTCCTCTCATTCAAGGCCACCAGAACTTTATTTAAAAGTTCTGATCTTATACTCAAGTTTTTGAATCCTTGCATGGGATATTTCTACAGTGGAAGAAGGATTTCACTGGTTTTTCACCCCTTCTGTTTTATGCTTAAGGAAGTATTTGACTTGTGGTGTTTTGGTTCTCTGGATAGGGAATTTTTGGAACTGCTAGCAAAGAAAAACTTTCACATGGTTTTTGGGAGTACGCAGAGAGCTCTGATCATACATGTTATCAGTAAAATAAGAAACTGGTACATCTTTATATGTCAGGAGTGGCCAAACTTGCTTCATGTAAGAGCCACGTACGATAAACTTCAGAGAGCCGCAAGAGAGATGTTTGGGAGCCGCAATATTTAAGAAGTGTTTAAATTCTTAAATATATTTACTCACCATTAATATTAAACATGTTTTAATCCAGTGGACTCTTGGTTTATACCTGGTAAATAATTATAAAGCTTGAAACATTCTTATTTACCTTTTTATATTAATTGTGATGCAAAAAGGAGCTCAGCCAACATATTTCTGAGAGCCTTGCATTATAAATCAAAGAGCCGCATGTGGTTCAGGCGTCACAGTTTGGCCACCCCTGTTATATGTGATGGGAGTTGTATACAGTAAAAGCTGTGTTATCCAGCTCTTAAGTGGCAAACTCTGTTAACATGCATCTCCACAAGGGGGCAGAGATGCTAGTTAAATAGTGGGCTGCTTAAGGAAGCATCAGTTAAGCAATCCGCAGACCTTCCTCCAAAACCCCTCACTTACCTGACAGAGCTCTCTCTGCAGTGACTTCTGCCCCAGTTCCTTCTTTGGTGGGGGGGATTCCTCTAGGAATAGAGATGTTCCAGCTCCTTCCACATGAGTCGTTTATATATAATATGAATGGAGTGGGGAAAGGTGACAGGAATGACAAAGAATAGATAACCAGGAAATGGAGCGGTTTTAAAAGTGCACATGCTATAAAATAAAAGCCTTTGTTATGGAATGAAATGGACATCAATAACTATTAAAGCAGGATGGCATCCTTAGACACTATAGAAATCTAAACTAAGGATCCATGACAGCCACTTAGAAATATAGTAGATAAGTTTAATCCAATGTCCTTGTGCACTTTATCTAGGTACAAAGGTCTGTTGAAACAACCTGAAATGTGGCATGTTTGCCTTTTTTTTACTTCCTGAAGTTGACACTAGCCAACAACTGATCACATCTCTGATAGTTGGAGACTTTGAGCTTAGTTTAGCTTTGTACAACAGTATCCATAGGTGCATTTTTATGCCTCTATGAAGGTGCAAAAAAAATATGCAAGCTGCATTCAGAAGTTGCCTGCTTTCTTGGGATAATGTTCACTGAACTCTGTACCAGTTAATATTTAATGTTGAAAACATATTGCCGGAATGAGTTCAAGTACTTCACTGTCATAAAATTTATTTTCCCCTCCTTTTTTCAAGATTCTCCATCATCGGGTGATGATGAAGATGACGACGATACTTCTGAAGATAGAGGTAAATGTGCGAGATTTGGGGCAAAGCCTAGAGACTGTTAGAATCAGTGGGGTTTGCACCAGCGCAGATATGACTGACCAGTGATTTTTAGCTTGTTGCTTTTAAACATTAACTACACTGGTGTTGCGTTGCGGTGGTGTTTTTTTTTTTTTTTTTTTAAAGTACCGGTATCTAGTGGTGTTCTGAAACACCTCAGTTTTTCACAAATATTTTTGGAATTCTGTACTTCTAAGAAAGATTTGGCAGTGTTGAAAAATGTCTCTCCCTCAGTGATTTTTTTTTTTCATCGTTCCTTGTGAAAACACTTCAAAAGATAATAGGAGGACATCTCTTCTTTACTATCTTTCTAGAAGTTTTCCTCTGGTTGTCACTGACTGATTTGTAGGAGGAAGGGCCTTGCTGTGTTCTTACCTCCTATCATCTCTGAGCGGGGACTTCTCATTCAGAATATCCTCTTGCTCGTGACTAGAAAGTCTTACAACTAAGAGAAATCTTCACTGTTCCCTCCTTTTTCAGTGTTTTGGAGTCTGTATCATTCCCCTCATTATGCTATCCTCAAGTGCCAGCCCTTCACAGAAGCGTCTTTCAAACATATTCAGAAACATTTGGCACAAACATTTGGCACCATCATTGTATTTCTTTCTAGGTGCAGGAGTGAAGAGGCAGATGCAGGGTTTTTTCTTTATTTTTACAGTATTTTTTACCCCGCCTTTCTCCCCAAAGGGACCCAAGGCGGCTTTATTTTCTTTTAATAAAGGGACAGATTGAGCTTCAATAGCATCAAGCAGAGTCTATGGGATGTATGTATTTTTTTTTTTCAGAATACGAGAGCATGGATGCATTCGTAAGCTGGAAAAGCTATGGATTTGGAGAAACACATGTTTTGGTTGGTTCTTTTTTAAAGAAACCATTTTACTCAAAGTAGTGTACAGGGCACAGTGAAACCATAGTGGGGGTAGGGAGGTTTTGATACTTCCCCCTGTTGTGGTTTCAGTCAGGATTGCGCCCCTCCCCTGTGCTATTTCTGGAAAGAGACAAGCTTATGGAAGTTTTGTTCCTTTTGGAAATAGTTTTCAAGGAGGGGCACAATCCCAACCAAAGCCACAGTGGGGAGGAAAGTATCAAAGTCCTCTGCCACGATTTCCCTGCGCACTGTTTTAAGAAAAACTTTAAAAAAAAACCTGACAGACACGTATGTTTCCTAATGTGTACAGTTTGGCCGTTAATTGCAGCTGAACATGGATTGTATGTATTGAAGGGGTGTGCGCATTTCCTCCCAGCCCACAGGTTGTACACATTTAACTCCTGTTGCGTATCTATACCTTTTGGGTAAAAATTCCTTAAAACAGTCAAAAAGCAAGATAATAGTAGAATTAGATGAGGATTAGTAGACACACCAAATAAAAATCATGTGCCCTAAGAGATTTCAGCCTTGCAAATAAGTCTACAACCCCTTTTTATTAGCCAGCCTATATACTAACGCATACCAGTGCTAGTCATTAGTGGTCTGAAAGATACAAAAATAACTTTTGAGATGCTTCCATGTCGCATTGAGGTAATTCTTTCTTGACACTGATGATCAGGTTATAGTGGCTATTCACTAGCATAGCACATTTATTGTGACATGAATTTAATTTAAAGTGGATTTTGCAGGCGTCTGTCCTGGTGTGTGGTGTGTGTGTGTGGTTTTGTTTTTAGTTTTTAGATATAACCAGATTCTTTTCCAGGGCTGTAGGCTATGAGCAGTTCCTTCCTTCTCAGGAAGGATGCATTAAAAACAAAGTAGTCCCGCACAAGGCTGAAGATTGCCTCAGCATGTTATTTTTTTTGTTTTTCCAGAAGTTCATTACCACATGTTAGTGTCCTGTGTTTGATTCACTTGATTGTATGTTATAATCTCTTTAGCAAAACATGTGCTTGGACCCTCGGGGAGTGTCCATTTCTGTCATCCCTGAAAGATGGGGAGGGGTTATAAGCAGCAGGAGCACAGGGCTCAATAGACGGAGTTCAGCAATACAGCTGTAGCTGGAACCAACAAGGCTGTGAGGAGCTTCTTCACAGAGATGTTATGCAAGCACAGAGGAGCCAGGAACAGGCGGTTTTTATAGTGAGCCAAATGGCCCTTCCTTACATGGAAGGCTCCGGGCCTGTGCCAGGCTTGCCATTCTTCCCAATTATGCCAAATGGATGAGAGGCCTCAAGCTGCGAAATGGGCACTTTGTCACCAGCTCTGAGCTTTGAGCCTGGCCTGTTGTTGGTCCTGGGGATGAAGAGGGAGGGTGTAGAGCTTGGATAAAGGTTTGGACAAGGGGCATTGGGTTCCTGGCTATCGGAGGCCTCATGGGCAGATCTACTGATTGTCCTCTGGCAGTCCCTCAGAGAATATTGAGTCTCCATCTGTGCTGCCACAGGATCCTTCCTATGAAAGTCTCATCAGGCCGGAAGTCTGAATACCATCTCCAGGCACAGAGAAAAGCTATTCGGGTTGTGTGTGTGTGTGAGAGAGAGAGAGAGAGAGAGAGAGAGAGAGAGATTTGGAGCAGATAACTAACATGCAGGGAAATAAGTTGCCCTCTCTTGAAATTCTCCCCATACTGCTTTTTTATTTTAAAAAAGCATCATAGCTCTTCTCAAGCATTTTTGTATACGTGTAGTTTTCCTATTTAGAGAACTAAGCATACTATCCCCAGTAGGGTTGTGCTATACTGAGTGCTCTGTTTGTTTGGAGGGAAAGACAGGGTATACAGTAAATGTGACATTTTCTCTGTTAGTCGTACTTTTCCCTGCTACAGTCATACTTCAACAGATGCTAACATTTGTGAGTGGAATCTTAAGAAAATATCCTATATTTGGCTCTGTGGTGATATTTCAAGGTGTTCAGTGAAGTCACATTGGGAGGGACACCCCCCCCCCCGCCCTGCTGGTTGAGAAAAGATGCCATTTTATTATGCTGCCCCTGTCTGTAGCACATCAGTGTCTGTAACGCCCACTCGTGAGCTAACTACTGAATTTGAACCGTTATGCAAACTCCTCAGAGTTCATTGATCCTTTGATTGCTGGATTTTAAAAAATCCCAACATTCAGGTCATGTTGAATTGTATGACAAATAGACCATCTTTTGAGCCAAGCAAGTGGAATAGCAGTACGCTCCATGTTCCAGCTGCATGCTACGCGCTGCGGCAAGGAGAGTCATGCCGGCCACATGACCACAGAGGCGTCTTTGGACAACGCTGGCTCTTCGGCTTTGAAATGGGGATGAGCACCACACCCTAGAGTCGGACATGACTGGACTTAATTGTCAGGGGTCACCTTTACCTTTACCTTAAGGTCAGGCACTGTCAGGTCCTTGTTATTTTAGTGCTGGTATTCATTTGAAGCAACAGTTTCTTATTCTTGGACCTAAACTACCTAAATCAAACGAAAAGCTTTTTTGTCCCTTGCTGTTGTGATGACTTTTGATTGGTCTTCTTTCTGGTTGTTTTTTTTTTGTGTGTGTGTGTGTGTGTGTGTGTGGTGGTTTACTTTTATTATATTGTGTATTTTTAAAATTGCCAACCACTCCTAATGGGGCCAAAAGGCAGAATATATACAGCAAATAAATCATAAAATGAATTTTGGGAGCTAACTATAACTTGCTGGAAATATTTGAATATGCAGTATAATTTTCTAACTGGAACTGTGTTTCAACATTTCTAATAAAGACGCTCTTGGATTTAGGAGCTTAGGGGATGAGACATAAAAAGTATTAAATTTGGCATGCTGATACTGTATATTTCTATTCTGATATTGATATTGGCAGGCAGCATAGAAGTTGATGGGTTTTTTTATTTCGTTAAAATTCTTCACAGGTCTTAAGGTCTAGTTCTCAAAATGTAAGCCTGCCAAATCTTCTTAGAATTAAACTCAAGCTCGTACTAGGGAGTAAATCCCATTGAGCTTTGTGGATCTTAACGTCATGTTTAAGATTGCATCACTCAAGTCTCCTCTTGGCTCTGCGTGACTGCTGGTGCTGCTTTGCCATTCAAGGGCTGAAGAACTTTTCAGGATAATCAGGGCAGTTTTCCATCAGGCACGAAGGCCTAGCAGTTTCCTCTCTCCTAGCCTCTGTATAGCCATGTTAAGAGCAAGCAAAGTCTTCTCTTGAGCTGGGACTGCTCGCTGTCACTTCCCTCCTGCAGCACTTTTAGAAGGGAAGATACTGAAGGTTCTTTGCTTCAGTGAGAGCCAGAGGCGGTGGCAAATAGTCCTAGTGTGGGAGAAGATCTACAGGGACTTCAGTTTGCTCTAGCATGGCTGCTTGGAGGTTAGGAGAAAAGAAGCCAGCAGTCCTCTGCAGATCAGCCAGTGATGGGCATTGTGCCTGTGCCCCACCTTGGAACATCACATACTTGATGAAGTGACCTGTAGCTTACAAAAGCCTATGCTGAAGTGAATTTAAGGTGCTACAGAACTCTTTGTTAATGAGATTCTGGACTGCAAAAAGAGTTCAGACATTGGATTACTTTTTACATAAAATATCAGAAGTGGAGCCTCTGAATTTTTCCAGTCATAAACTCCACGTGGTGGACACCCTTGTTCATCTTGATTTATTATAAATGACTGGCCTAAACTACCCCACTATTGTGAATAAATTTAGCCGGCTGTGAGACTCTGGTTGCTTTTGAAGGGTGCCATGGTCGATAGCTTTGAACTGTGAGAATAGAAATGTTTCCTTAAATAGAAACTGCATTGTAGAAGATTTTTTCCATACGGCACAATGTACGGTATTTGCTTCTACCGCTGCCTTAATTTGGAGTCTTTATGTAACATTCATAGCAATGTGAAGAAATACTGCTGTCTACTTAAAGCAGATTATGAAAAGTTTGCACAAACTTTGGTACTTCAAAATGTCTCTGTGTTCAAAAGTAGCATGAATCTTTACAATTGAAGTTGCTTATACTTTAAGAATGTAAAATATGGAAACCCAGTTGAGTTTCGCCTATTTGAGCCAGGGTTGGGACACTGTAAATGAACTGGTTTGCATGCTGAATAATGTGCCAAATACACGTGCTGATTACTGACATTGCTGCTAATCTAGGTTGGAAGGATCAGCACAGACGCAGCACATTGGTGACAGTATTGAACCCATATGCTTTCTTGCACGTTAGGAAGTTCTTCTTTGAAGTACTTCCTGTGTTGGCGTCCTGGTTTTGGCATTCTGCAGGACCTGTTCCAAAGCACCCTTTGAAACGAAAAATTTTAGTGCTTGTTGTTGCTTGCCCACTAGCTTCTCTCTTCTCTTCTGACACATTTCTGGTCTCTGAGGTTCTTGGTGGTTAAGCACAGTGTACCATTGGTAGGCTTACCAGATCTCCAGCCGGGACAGAGTGCTAGACCTTTAGAAGAAGGAATGTGGGCAGGTGTAGCTTGTTAAACCTTAGAGCGCAATCCTAGGCATGTCTACTCAGAAGCAAGTCCCATTGTGTTCAGTGGGGCTTGCTTCTGAGTAGACATGCCTAGGATTGTGCTCTAAGGTTTAACAAGCTACACCTGCCCACATTCCTTCTCCTAAAGGTCTAGAATTCTGTCCCGGTTGGAGATCTGGTAAGCCTAACCATTGGAGATGGAGCATGTGCATTCAGGAAGTCCTTTTTCTGATACCAACTTGTAGGGACTGCCTGATTTCACTGAGGTTGTTTTGGCTGCATCAGTATTTCTGAGAAGACTCCTCCAGAAACCTCGTATATAGCGAAATGTCATTACCTTGTATTTATTTGTAGAAATCGTTTTAGCTGACAGTGATTTTGCTTGAAGTCATTTTAGCCTTAGCGCTCTAGCTGCCATGCCATGCCACATAACAGACGACTCTGCTTCATGCCAGCTGACATGGTGTGTTTCCTCAATTGCTCTTTTTTGTTTTTTGTCTACAGTTGCTCCTTATTGGACCCGCCGTGAGAGAATGGAAAGGAAGCTTCTGGCTGTCCCTGCTGCAAACACTGTTCGTTTCCGCTGCCCTGCTGCTGGCAATCCCTCACCTTCCATATACTGGCTGAAAAATGGCAAAGAATTCAAGGGAGAGCACCGGATTGGGGGCATCAAAGTAAGGCACCACTGGCTAATCTGGCACTTCAGTCCATTTGTTCTC
The DNA here is from genome assembly GCA_026170595.1 of Plestiodon gilberti rubricaudatus. Lineage (NCBI taxonomy): Eukaryota > Metazoa > Chordata > Lepidosauria > Squamata > Scincidae > Plestiodon > Plestiodon gilberti. The sequence goes on along the minus strand of JANXHW010000003.1, from coordinate 106,414,708 downwards.
CCTTTTCCTTCACCTCTCAAGGCTGATGCATTTGTCACAAAAAATCAGAATGCGCTTATTTCATTCTGATGGGTAGAATTGTTTCACCACTGCTAGAAGTTAGGTTTGGAGTGCTGAGTGTGGTTATATGAATAACTTAAACGTGATGCCCTGATTCCCCAGCCAGAAGTTCATAACGACAACAGCAGGCCTGGTCCAGGGAAAAATGATGTCTGAACCTGACCTTGCACAAGGTGGGCGCCGGGCCCCTGCTGCCTCTTCGCCTTCAGCTGAGGAGAGGCAGCGGCACATAACCCTTTTTTCTTTTTTCTTTGCTTTATTCACCACCTCCTCTTATCCACCCAGCCATTTAACCAGGCTGGGCTGACAGAGAAGGGAGGAAGGGAAGGGACCCTCTTCTTACCTTGAGCTTCTGTTGCTTCCTGTCCAGCCTTTTTTTCAAACACACAGGTTGACGAAGTGGGCTGGGTGTGGAAGAAGACTCCACTCCCAACATGGTCAACCCAGCCTGTGTGTTTGAAGAAGCAGCTGGGTGGCAGCAAGAGCTTGATGTAAGAAGTGTGGAGCAATTGCTTCCTTCTCTACTGCTACTTTGCCCTCTTGGTGGAGTGATCCTGTTCTGATCACTTGTGAAAGTGAGTGATCCAAACAAGATTGCTTGTTTTGCCTCCTGCAGCACCATCTCTACAGTTGCTTGCAGTGGCTGTGCTGGAGAAAGAGGTGGGTTGTTGCTGCTGCAGTCCTTCTCTAGCTTGCTGTTAGTGAGCAAAAAGAGGAGTGGCTGGCTGGGGGGGGGGGGGTATCAGGCAGACATTGGGTGTGGGGCACCTAGTCTAGTCAGTTTATCACTCCCACCCTGATACTTGAAGTGACTGTTTCAGTCAGCCTCATTGCTGGAGAGCCAGGATGGCATAGTGGTTTGGGTGTTGGACGTAGACCTGGAAGATCCAGGTTCAAATCCCCACTCAGTCATGAAGCTTCCTTGTTGACCTTGGGCCAGCCACTATCTATCGGCTTCACCTACCTCACAGGGTTGTTGAGGACAAAAAAGGAGGGAGCCATGTACACTACACTGAGCTCCTTGGAGGAAGGGCGGTATAAAAATGTGAAAAATAAAAAAAAATTACCTCTTGTTCCATAATATTTAACTACTTCTAAATTGGGGAAAGCTGTCTTTCCCCCACCCCCTGCCTCAATAAAAATATTGTATCAGCTCACATTCTGGGATGATGGACATTTGCAAATACACTGGAAGGGAGTCTTGTTCCAGAGGATCTTGAAGTTGTTGTTCTCCTCTACGTTCCCACTCCTACTGCCTTCCTGGGATGAACAAAGACCTTGTAAGAAGAGTAGGGGGAAGGATAGAAGGACGAATTTTAGAGTAGAAGGAAGAAACACATTTATTCATGTATTTTCAAAGTTCTGCCTGATCTTGAGGCAGGAGACAGCACAAGGAAATGAAGTGTCTGCTGAAATATACAATCCTTTTATACTAAAATAAAGTTTCTATTCTTGCTTAAATCCAACTGTTAAGCGCCAGCCCAAACCAGAAGTGCTATGACACTTATAGCGCAATCCTAACCAACTTTCCAGAGCTGGTGCAGCCGCAATGCAGCCCCGAGGTAAGGGAACAAATGTTCCCTCACTTTGAAGAGGCCTCTATGCCCCGCGCTGCAAAATGCCGTGTGCACCGTTAGCACAGCTACACTGGCGTTGGAAAGTTGGTTAGGATTGCGCTGTTAGTGAAAACGCACCTGCTTCAGATCTTGACAAATCTCTAAGGAAAGAGAGTTGCAGTTGTGGGAAAAGCATAAAGAATACTTCGATGCAAACTCTTGCAAGAGCAGTAGTGCCTTGTTCTCTTGGCAACCAGAAAAATGAGCCGCAGTGTCTTTCCCCACTTGAAACTTGTGAACAATGATCTATGGTGGAATGATCTATGGTAGTTCTCCACAGAATGAATTATAGTAGTTTGTCTTTGAGGTTACAAAGGTGTGTTAATAAGAAAAGTGTTGTGTTTTTGTTTTTTAAAATATTGTACAAAAAAAAATGTATCCTACCTTTCCATTGAGAGAGAAGCTCAAGGGAGCTTTACGTAAAAATACAAAATAACACACAAAAAAGCCACCTCAGTTTGTTTTTCTGAGATGGACCCTACAAACAAGATCAACTTTGGTTATTCTCCATTTCCATTTGCAGCTGCGGCACCAGCAATGGAGCCTTGTCATGGAGAGCGTGGTTCCATCGGATCGAGGCAACTACACCTGTGTTGTGCAGAACCAACATGGCGTCATTTGGCATACATACCAGCTCGATGTTCTTGGTGGGTGTTCTTTCCTCCCTGCTTGCATCATTGTTCATAAGGCAGCTGTGGTTATGGAGCTAGTTTAGATCTATACCAGGCCTTGACACCTATATATACAGGCAACACCTGTCAAAACAGATGTCTATAGTCTCTATTACTGGCCCTCTTATGACCACTGAGGCTAATGTTAATCAGCCCACCTACCCCTAGGCTTTTGAAAATGACCAGCATTGCACATATAAGTAATTTCCAAAAAAAACTACATTATCAAACCCAGGTGTCCTCGGGAGTGTCTTAGAATCATATGTGGCAATTGGCATGGCATTCCTTGTCCTAAAGATCTTTGTTCTGGCTGAGGAGTAGGCACTAATTTTTGTGTTCTGTTGTGTAAAGCGAATCTCTACTCTTTATAGAGAAAAAACCTAAAACCATGCGGGCAGTGTCTGGTCAGACTTGCAAAGCCAGAAGAATGGTGCTATATCTGTACCAGGTGGAGTTAACATCTTACCCCCTCCCAATACTGGCTGTTTCTTTGCCCCTGCTGTTGCAGCTCACCAATCCAGTCTCCACTAGCTATATATTTTATCTATCCCCTCACTCTTTAAAGCAAAAAAACCCAACAATCCAAAAACATTTTTGGAAGCTAAGCAGGCAAAAAAAAGAGAGAGAGAGAGAGAGAAGTCAATATTTGCACACTGTCCATATTTCTACAATTTACTCTGACTGCTGAATTTGGGTTCCTTTGGGGCAAAATTTGTATTTGTTGGTACTGCCTGCACACAGCCCTGCCTTATAAAAAATCTTTTTGCCCTGAGACTTGTCAGAAGAGGAGGTCATCACTACTTACCCACCGTTTTGTTATCGTTCCACTGTTATGTGCTTCTTTGGAGACGAAGTTGTTATCCTGTTGTAGTCAATACACAGTCTGTAATTGGGATCTCTAGAGAATAAGAAGTCAATGTCCTCCTTGCTGCCAAAGCAGCGGTGTCGCCTCGTCAGTGTTCTAGTAATGTGTGTCAGAGACTGTAGTGCAGCTGTCTCTACTGAACACCCTTCTCAAACATTATTCATTCAGCAGCATTGACAAATATAGTTGGGTTGTTTTTTTTTACCTGAAAACACCCTATAGATAAGGGTGTGTGTTTTTGTTGATGACTGCATAAAAACATAAAACACCCCCTTTTCAACCATTTTGAACCGAATAAAAACACAAAACACCACATTTTCAAACAGAATTGGAACCAAATTACCACCTCTCTACTGATTGTGGAATGCATCTGGTTGAAACAGATTACTTTTCCAGTTAGAAATAATTGAATAATTTGTTGTTTTTGCATTGAAGACTGCAATGTAATGATATTGAACCTGATATTGATGCTTAAGAATTCGCGTCTGTGAATAAAAACACAAAACACCACATTCTGAATTTTGAATTCAACAAATTTTCAAAAAAATAAACACCATTTTCAAACACTTTTACCTATAGAGCAGTTTTCTTATTAAGTACTAGGAAAGAGTAAATCCATCCCTCTCTTTTTTTGTTCTTATGTAGAAAGGTCACCCCACCGTCCTATTCTCCAAGCAGGATTGCCTGCTAACCAGACTGTGGTGGTTGGGAGTGATGTTGAATTCCACTGCAAAGTGTACAGCGATGCCCAGCCTCATATCCAGTGGCTGAAACACGTAGAGGTCAATGGAAGTAAATATGGACCAGATGGGACTCCTTATGTCACTGTCCTCAAGGTTGGTACACAGCTATGTGGGTTAGTCTTGTCACACCCTAGAGGTGGGATGTGTCCTTCTGAGACACCTCAGGGAAGGTCCAGAAATATTCACAGCTGCCATTATTGGTATCAAAGGCCCATGCTTAAAAAAATGGGCAACATCTACAGAAAGTCATGCATAGCTTTCTGTATACCAAGTTTTACAGATATTTTTGAGGGGAGGCTAGCTGGGAAATCTTTAATATTTCATCCTGATTGATAGTATGAAACAGCATCTCTCAAAGTTCTCCCCTCCAGGTAGGGAAGTTGTAAGTGTTGGTGGGGGCGTGGCAGCAGTGCTCCCTGGATCTGAAACCAGAAGTGGGTCTCGATCGCATTGGAGTGATGATCTAATGTGCGGGGAGGCCCACGGAGGGGGCTGCGGGCCTCCCCGCACACTCCGGAGGGCCGGAGCGACCCCCGTGAGTTTTAAAAAAGACCCTTTTCCCCGTCGGCGGCACAATCTTGGGAGCACCGTCGCCGAAGTCGTCCCGCCCCTTAAGGGGTAGCGGCCATTTCCAGTTCTCCTGGTGGGTCACAACCCACCAGTTTGAGAACCATTGGTATAAAAAGTGTTGATCTTTAATGGGATATCAGTAGGTAACTGGACTCTCAGATTCACCATCTGAGCCAGCAAGTGCCAACTGTGTTTCCTATACACCTCGTTGCTCTCCCAGCCATTAGAAAACCAACTGGGCGGGTAGATTTGGTGGTCTGTCACGCTGGGGGAAGTGCCACCTGTTTGGAGGTAATGATGCATCCAGACTGACTACCCTTTCTCAGTGGCACTCCAGTGTTTCCATTTGCACCAGGCACCTGAAAAAGTTAGAACCAACTTTTATTGCCACCTTGTGCATGCTGAAAGAGTTTTCTCTGTGGGAGATGTGTGCTGCCTCCAACATTTCTAGTCACTAGACCCAAAGTGAAAGATTATGCTCTCCCAAAGCCCTGTACATAGTGAGTGTCTCTACTACTTTGCTACTAAGAGGGCTATACCTCCCACTGAACTGGCTAGAATTGCCAGTCTCCCACTATTGGAAATAATCTTGATTTTAGTCCTGCATCTTAACAAGTGTGAGAGGCTTGTATGTTTTTGTTACAAAACATGACACACAATGTGAATTTCTGAAAGAGAACCAAGTCTTCATTCACATTCCATCAAAGTTCAGGACTACAGTCCCTTAGGATGATTAATTTTATTTCTTCATCTTAGTGTGTATAACGCAATCAAACTAACTAGATGGACTGATGCAAATTGGCAATGAGTAAAGTTTTCTGCATGGGACAAATTTAGCATAAAGATGCCCTTTCACAGGCTTCTAGTAAGGCCTGCTTGCCCTGTATATGCTTTTATCTTTCAAGTCCAGGTGAAAGGAAATCTCAGTAACACTTGCTTGTGTAGTCGGTGCAAGTAAGCTCTGCATAAAAACCAAAAACAATGAAAACGTTTGCTTTACCTAAATACAGCTTTTCAAACCAGCAAAAGCAAAGGCTGTGTTGTGTTTTTTTGTTCTTTAAAAAGGGGAAAAACTACAGAAGAAAAGGGGCCAAACACTGGACACAACCCGATACCTTTTGCTTGCACCATTAAGGCTTGCTTGCCTCTTCAGGTCCATCTGTGTGGCTGAAGTAATTTTGTACTCAAAAAGAACATGCAAGCTATAATAATAAAAAAAACCCATTCCTGTCTGTCTAAGTGTGATGGAAGAATGTTTTTTGGTTTACTGAAGTTCAGGTTTCTGTCTATTCTGCAGTCTTGGATCAGTAAAAACGCTGAAGCCGATGCTAACCTAAATCTGTTCAATGTGACAGAACAAGATGAAGGCGAATATCTATGTAGAGCCAACAATTTCGTAGGCAGAGCCGAAAAATCATTTTGGCTCCACATTCTCAAATCAAAACCAGGTAAACCCTAGACTCTGTCCCAAAAGCTTGGCAACTGCAAGAATGAGCTGTAACACTTTTAAGCTGCTAGTAATTAAAATTAATTTGTGTTGTATTCCATCCTGTCAGCTGATGCTATGTCTCAATCTTACTACCTTGCTAATTTTTAAAATAGTAAATGTTTTCTTAAAAAAATCAGTTGCAATGAAAAATTCCTACATTGATGACTGTCAACTAAACTTTGCTCACTCACATTTTCCTCTTTCATTCACGTGTTAATGACCTGACCACAATTTTAATATCAATTGTATTTTTCCCCCTCCATATTCTCGCTTTCTCCAGGAACAGATATGTTTTAGGTTTAGCTGTGTATGTTGCATATAACCTTTTAAATCACTGGTGGTTTTTTCTTACTGCATTCTCATTTGATTTCCCCCTCCCTACTATTATACTCTTATGTCCCCAATATATATTACTGACTTCACACCTACATCAGATTCTCTCATATTTCACAAATGTCAATTTACTCTGGGGAGTGTTACAAGATGACGGCCCAAAAGACCTGTAAGAACGTTCATGCTTGGATGCATGTGTATGAGGCATACACACATTTCTGAGCGCATGTAGTAACAAAAATAAAAGGGGCAAAACCTAAGTTTTTTTTTTTATTTTTCACATTTTTAGACTGCCCTTCCTCCAAGGAGCTCAGGGTGATGTACATATTTCCTCCCCTCCTTTTGTCCTCACAATAACCCTGTGAGGTTGGTGAGGCTGAGAGATAGTGATTGGCCCACAGTCACCCAGCAAGCTTCATGGCTGAGCGGGGGTTTGAACCTGGACCTTCCAGGTCTAAGTCAGACTCCTGAACCACTACACCATCCTGAAAGAGGCAGGGGAATGTGAGGATGCAAACTGGCAGGGAGGAAGAGACTAGGAGGAACGTCAAACACTCATGAAAGGATGTTGGCATTTATGGATATGAGGGGATTACCCAGAGAGTGGAAGCATTGGAAGGGGAAGGAAGGTTTTGGAGTGAGCAAGGAGATGGAAGAAGCAGTGAGAAGACTAAGCTTAAAGAAAACAGGAATTCAAGCTGCGATGTGGTGATGTGGCTGCTGCTTGTCTCGCTATAATCTAGAGACGGGTCATGAAGCTCTTTGAGTCAAAAATCAATTCACTGTTCATAGGAGAGCTTGCTCCCCACTATACTGTACTCTTATAGGCCAGCAGGTGGCGCAGTGGGTTAAACCGCTGAACCATGAGCTGTCGATCGAAAGGTCGGCAGTTCGATTCCCGCGACGGGGTGAGCGCTCGTTGCTTGGCCAGCTCCTGCCAACCTAGCAGTTCCAAAGCATGTTAATGTGAGTAGATAAATAGGTACCGCTTGCAGGAAGGTAAACAGCGCTCCGTGTTCCAGCCGCATGCTATGCGCTGCGGCAAGGAGAGTCACGCCGGCCACATGACCACGGAGGCGTCTTCGGACAATGCTGGCTCTTCGGATTTGAAATGGGGATGAGCACCACACCCTAGAGTCGGACACGACTGGACTTAATTGTCAGGGGTTACCTTTACCTTTTTATACTGTACTCTTACCTCCATAGTCGAAGTTCACCCAGAAATAAAATCAAAGAGTCTTATTGTGGGTGGATTGGTTAAGGGGAACCCTATGGAAGTGAGCCTGGGACTGGTCACCAGGTGCCTACCATAAGTGATTAAAGATAGACTGAACAAAATAACACACATGCGTCTAGAACACAGAGTTTAGGGCAGGTTTGGAGATAGGGGGATAGACTTAGGGTGGAGAAAAGTGGTGTCTAAATATTCTTAATAATAAATGCAGTTACCATTGGGCCACATGAGGGAAGGGGGAACTGGAGATCAGGGCCAGTGACCGAGATTACCTCTCCATACTCTGTTGCGATGGTTTCTGTTGCGAACGTAGAGATGGGGGAGGGAGTCACGATGCTAGGGAGCAAAAATTCAATAGTCCTTCAAAAAAAACCAAATGAATAATAGACAAATGGGAAGCAAACGGGCAAAAGATTCAAGCAAGCGATTCAAAAAGTTAGTTTCAAGACACAAACAAACAGGCATTGGGCAAGAGTTGACCCAGTCTTAGGAAGGGGGAAGCAGAGGGAAGGAGGTGAGAGATGAGCAAGAATAAAAGGATGGTCAAAGCCGGGGCATGTTAGCTTTCTAGCTGCTAAGATTGGCAAGGTGATTTTTAGGTAGCTGGAGGATGGCAGTATGTGGCACATACACTATCAAAGTGTGTGGACCACACACACACACACACTCTTTAGCAAAAGTAGAATGAGCAATTTGGGGGTATCTGGCCAGATGTCTTGTATGGCTTTCTGTTCATAGACTAAATGGCAATCTTTGAGTCTCTGGGTTCATTTGGGATAAATCTTTTGCCCACTAAGAACTCTTGATGCCTGGCAACTCTTTAAGAGCTCATCCCTGGTTCTCGTGAGTGGGTTCATTGTTTGGGAAGAGATAATGGGAGATATCTGTAAGAGATAATGGAATTAAGAGATTGAGGAAATGGTTGGTATCTCAACCCAAGGCTTAATTGGGACATCTTGTTGCTCAAGAAAGCCAGAACACTAATAGCATGTGACTTACAATGCAATCCGACTTAACTTTTGTGCCGGTTTAACCAGCAGCGCAGCGAGAACGCGAGGCCCCAGAACGGAAAAGGGATTCAAATCTCCTCCAGAAGAGGAATTCAAAGCGGATTTGAATCCCTTTTCTGTTCTGGGGCCTCCTGTTCTCGTTGCGCCGCTGGTTAAACCGGCACAAAAGTTAAGTCGGATTGCGCTGTTATTGTCTAGATAGAACTTTTATTTGAGCAGGACTGAAGTCAAGATCCCAAATAGATCATTTTTTTCCTGAGAGTAGGAAACAAGATTGAGCCAGTGCTTTGCAATAAGATGGCTGTGAACAAGGTGCATCCACTTAGGAAATTTCCATGAGACTTCTTTGGGTAGACAAGAGAAGGGGAACTAGAGGAGAAAAAAGTTGCCCTTTTGAATTCAGTTTGCCTGCTAATATCAAATTTGGTCAAGAGAAATACATTTGGCCCTCATTATCCAGGGGATCTTTTCCAGGATCCCCCATGGATAATGAAAGCCCCCTCGGGGGGGGGGGACTTCATAAAAACTGGAAGTGCCCTTTAGAAGCCTCCAGGAAGCCTTGTGAGGTGCAGGAAGGTTGCATGTCGCATGTGGCCTCCGTGCGCCTCGGAAGGCCTCCTGGAGGCTTCTGAAAGGCGCTTCCAGTTTTTACGAGAAACCAGAAGTACCTTTTAGAAGCTTCCACTTCCAGTTTCTCATAAAAACTGGAAGTGCCTTTCAGAAGCCTCTGGGAGGCCAGGTTCAGAACCTGCAGTGAGTAAAATCGGTGGGTTCCAAACCCATGGGGGGAAAAGGGTGGTACTGTGTATGTTCAGGCTGGACAGAACATATACCCCTGGCACTCACCCTAGGCCAGAGACAAATGTCTGGGGCACCCCAAAATAATAGGGAGGCCATGCATCATCATCATCATCAAACTAGTAGATCATACATTAAGGATCAGTTAATACCCTATCCATCTGGGAATAAGGAGAAAGTTTTCACAATGTTTTGACGAATGTCAAGACCTCTGGGGGTGCCTCTTTCCCAGTTCCTTCAGCAGTCTTTTTGTAATTATGCACACTTATACCAAAACTGTCAGGCGCTGCATAAATTAAAATTAACTACTGGATGTTTGTGTTTCTGACAAAACGATTTGCTTAATTTTTTTTAAAAAAAATAAACTGCCTGTGTCAATTAACTACTTACATCAGATGTACTTTAATTCTGTGTTCAACGAAACAGGCAATATGGGATTAAAAGCCATGTATTTTTCTTAAAAAGAACAATAAAAACTTTTAAAACAAGACCCGATGTTGCAGCTTTTTTTTCTCTAATCCAAACACATACCCGTTTTAAAAGTACACGAAGGAACAGCCAAAGTGACAGCCAAGATAAAAGTTTTTGTTTCCTTGCAAAGTTTCCTTGCAAAGTTTTGTTTCCTTACAGGAACCTCTCATCTAACAGTAACCTGTACTGTGCCTGTCTTGACAATGTCCTAGGAAATTAGGAGGAAACGTTGACTTTGCAAGGAAACAAAAACTTTTATCTTGGCTGTCACTTTGGCTGTTCCTTCGTGTACTTTTAAAACGGGTATGTGTTTGGATTAGAGAAAAAAAAGCTGCAACATCGGGTCTTGTTTTAAAAGTTTTTATTGTTCTTTTTAAGAAAAATACATGGCTTTTAATCCCATATTGCCTGTCTCGTTGAACATCGTATCTGGCCATGAATCCTTTCACGCTACACTTTAATTCTTGTTGCTTATCTTCCCTTCCTTCTGATTTTTTCTTTCCTCCACTTTCCATTTTACTAACCAAAAGACAGTCATATTGTGGAGGCAATTTTTCATGTTTATGCTTTTGCTTGCATGCATCATTAGTGGGACAGAGTAAGAGCCTGGTGAAGGGAACTTTTTGCATTTTATACAGCTGGTTGTGGTAGGGAATGAAGATGAGCCACTGACACTTCAAAAATACAATCTTTTTGAAATTTTCCTGAATGTCTGTCTGTTGCCTTCTCTGGAATTTGGCTTATCCTGTGTTTTTCCTTCTTCTTTGTCTTTGTGTGTGTTTTCCCCCCTCTGTAGACAGCAGGTGTTAACACAACGGATAAGGAGCTAGAAATTCTGTACTTACGCAATGTTACTTTTGAGGACGCTGGGGAGTATACTTGTCTTGCTGGGAATTCTATTGGGTATTCACATCATTCTGCTTGGCTGACGGTATTATCAGGTACTTCTGTTCTGTCACTTTTTCGTTTTCCTCTCCAAGGGGCCTCTGCCCACGTCAGAAATGCCACGTCTTTGAGCTCCAGCAGCAAGCACAGTGCTGGCCTTCAGATCAGCATCATTTTCTTCATGGGCAATAGACAAACTAGAATGAATATTGAAGATACCTGAATGCATCTCTCGGCGTCTTTCCTAGTTTTGATTTGTTTTGTTCATTTTCTTAAGAGCAGCTGGCGGGGGCGCTGATTTGATCAGGGCGGTTTTACATTTTACTGAGGTTTAACCGTTTTTCCCCATGGCAATTCCTCAATACAAATCATTCCTCCAGACTGCAAGGGGGAAATATACAGGCATAATAGGATGTCTGCCTGTTTTCCACTCCATGGCTAATAGAAGTTTAGGGTGGGGAGGGACTGGCATATGAGAATCTGCGTCGGCAGGGGAGAATGGTTAAACTCCCCCTCACCACAGCCCCATTCCAAATCAGTCTCCTTCCTAGGTGCTAGGAGATGCATTTTCATATATTGCCAAAGTTGCATCTGGTTTGACTCCTGTAACATCCAAGTGGCAGTAAATGCATCCTTGCTCACTCCACTATATAGAAAGTGGGTGGGTGTGATGTCTGCACCGGAGTAGGCACACTGTCCCCAATTAAATAGTTTTTTTAAGCTGAACTATGCCCTTCCCTCTTCGCAGAGAAGTGCCTTGTGAGGAGGAGAAGAAAAAACTTGCAAGGCAGAAAATCCCCATTGCCACTGCCATGTACTGGTGCCTTTTTAAGCTGAACTGTGCTTGTCACACACACACACACACCCCCAAAAAAAATATAACAATTGCCCTGTGAGGGGAAGGAAGAGGAGAAGAAGCCAAAGAGACATACCCACCATTTTACTCTTGTATTCTACGAATATGTATTTAAAAAACACTGTAAGCCATCTTGGGCACCTCCTGATGGGGAGAGAAAAGGCAGAATAGAAACTTTTATTTTAAAGATACAAATTACATATTGGATTAAATGAAACCTTCTTCTATTCAAGCCATGTACAGCTCAAATATCTGGCATTTCTTGACCTTGACTTTAAGTGAATTGGGTGTCTTTTCACATAATTTAGTTAAAGCGGTTTCTCTGGCTAGATTGTGTCCATCTTAAACACCAAAGCCTTGTATGTGAAAAGCCATCGGGCATAGCATGATTCTTAGGTTTGGCAATTTCATACAAGATGTACCTCTGCAATCTATCTTCCTCCTGTTGATCTTTCTCACCCTGCTCTTTCAACGCTGTTGAATTTTTGTTGAGTGAATATGATGATGCCTTGTGCAAAATGAATGCTATTATCTTGGCAGCAATGGGGGGGGGGGGTTGCTGGCCCTGCGAGTTTGTTCTCTATTAAATATCCATGTGCAAGTTGCATATAGATGTTAGGTGCTCATTCATTCCAGCTGCAATAAGCACATTCTCAAGAAAAACTGCAGGACATGAGGCATTTCAGTTTCATAAATACAATTTTGCATTTTCAGTATTTTTCTTTAATACTCTTGCTTTGTATCAACTTCTCCATCAACCTTGAATTTGAATAGATGTATTGTGAGTTCACAGTAAAATCACCTCACTTTGTTTCAATATTGAAATGGTTAGTAGTTCATTACTAACGCATGGTAGAGAATTACTACAATATTTGACCAAACTCTCAGAAGATAATGCCTCATATCCCTTTTGTTGAAAATCGTCCTCTACAGAGGTCTTCTCAGCAGTTTTTATTGAGTTATATAGATAATGTTGATGAAAGAACGTCAGAGAATTGGATTCAGTATATTGCTGTCTTATTACCGTTTGATGAAACTGCATCTAATAGATTTTTTATTAGAGAATGTTTCAAGTTTACAAATAAAGAATCAGCAAAATAGTAAAATGTGTGGAAGAGCAGTGGGATGCTTTCAACATCCCACAGACACAATCCTGATTTGAAAAACAGCAGAAGGCAAGTCTGAACGTTCCAGTGACCCAGCGCATTTGGGACTTTTGAGTGCATCAAATTATGGTGGCTTTTGCACATGTGCTTAGATGTGTGTCAATATTGTGTCTGCATATTATAGGCTGAGATGTCAACAAATCTGCTGTGTGATGCTTTCACCCATTCTCGCTCCTAATGTATGTTTTATTGCTCTGCAGCAGAAGAGCACGTTGAAGTGGGTGAGACTGGCTCTCTTTACGCAGGCATCCTTAGCTATGGGACTGGCTTTGTTCTTTTCATACTGGTGGCAGTGGTGGTGATTATTTACAGAATTAAAAGACCAACCAAAAAACCCATGAACACCACCACAGTGCAGAAAGTCTCCAAGTTCCCGCTCAAGAGACAGGTAACAGAAAGTAGATACAAGATTCCAATTTCCCACCTTCCCACCTCCATTATTCCCTGCCTCCCCTTTAGGGTTATCTTTGTAGATTAAAAAAACCTCTTTTTTATTTATACCAGAGAAAGTTCTAGTGGGATTTTTTAAAAAAACTTTTTTTGAGTTATACCAGGGAAAGTTCTAGTGGGATGTTAAAGTAGTGTTTGCAAAAGGCATTCATAAATCAATGTTGTATCTCTTTTTAAGCAAATAGTGTGTAAAGCATGGTCTTTATCTGCTGGTGGTTTAAGATCTTCTGTTTATTAGACCCTGATGTTCCTTCACTGATTCGAAGTCTCGGAATCTAAGATCTGACATTATGAAAGACAATATGGCTGAGAGAAAATATAGACCTCTAGAAGAACCAGGTCACTATCTCCAAATCTACACCTAAGGCGTGAAGGGAAGGGCACAAGTGGACATGATCATACTCACCTGATATTAATTTATTTATTTCTGTATTTATATACCGCCTTCCTTATCCTCAGATTGCTCTTCAGATGTTATTCAAGGCGGTTTACATAGGCAGGCTTATCTAGATCTGATAAGGATCTTTACAATATTCTGTATAGGACCCTACAATTCCAGCTGGTTTCCTCCATGAGGTAGTCATCTTCACTAGCTGCTGAACTCAAGCCTCCAGCTCTCCGCAGGACACCACAGATCATGCTGAACAGGGAAACAGAGAGAGTGGATGTCACGTTAATCTTTCTTTCTCCTAGGATCCAAAAGTCACAGTCTAGTAACAGTTTTATTAGAACCAACCAAAATGGGACCATCTTGAGCAGGCTTTCAGTTCTTCAGGACTCTCTATGAGGCTGGATGCTAAATACCAAACTGCACGTTTTGCTGAATACTTAGCATGACCCTGTGTGTGTGAGGTAATAAATAGCATGCGATGGGTAGAGGACTTTAGTACTTTGCTCCTGCTGCGGTTTTTACTGGGGGAAAAATATTCCATTGAAAGGAAATGGTTCTTTTTATCCAGTAAAAACGGGGGAGGGGGGAATGTGTGCATATGCAATTGAGATCGAAGCTACAACAGGAGCAAAGTACTAAAGTCCCCCTACTCCATGAATTTGCCATGTTTTGTAAAACATGCTTGTAAGTCAGCATGCTATTTAATTTTTAAACACCATGTCATGTTACCCATTCAGCAAAACAAAATGCTTGCAGTCTTAAGATGGGATGGAGCGCAGGAGGAAGTAATGCCATCTTAGATACCCTTCCCAAGTGCTTGACACTGACTTATGAGACAGAGAGATGATAATGGCTATTTTTTTAAGAAATGTTCCAAGGGAAAAGTCTTAAGACTAGCAGGAGGATATCAGATACTATTGATGAAACAGTGCACCACTGTTTCTTGGCCCAACTCCACTGTGGGGGGGGGGGGAGGCATTCCTGTCTGTAGCAACAGACCTGGATACGCAGGAAATGAATTAAGGGCCAAAATACCCGTGGTGCAAAGTTATTTTCTATTATGCAATGCTCAATTTGCAAGCCGGGTGCTCTTTTTCCTCTGTTTTGGGTGGTCTTGTTGCTGTGTAATGAAGTCTGAAGCAATGACTATTTAACAGTGGAGTGGGTTTTAGGGAAGCTATGGATGTGTGTTCAGGATTCTCCAAGAATGGACCTAGTCATGGAGTGGGGTCTCCCTCTGGGACCTCTTATGCAATATAGCTGTTGTCTCTGGGAATCTGAACCTGTTGTAAAGGGGTGGAATACTTTTTTTTAATCTGAGGTAGACTCCGTTTGCACCCAGGAATTTGCCAGTTTGCTGTGTATATTCACCAGCCTCCAGCTAGCCAAGACAGATCACATATCTGCACATTAATGGCATATCTCAAATTCTCCCTCAGGCTAGTTAAATAGTTCTGCGGATTAGCTATTCTAATTTAAACCTAAATACGACCACAGGAAGAGTCTAGTTCCTGTGTTGCAGTTTACTGAATCAAACAACGATTAGGTCAAAAATCTTCAACGAATGCAGTGTAGGCAGTTGCTTGCTTTTTGCTTGTTAGAGGCTGTTGGCAATAGCGCTTCGTTTGCTCTATTCAAGCAGGTGTCTTTGGAATCCAACTCTTCTATGAATTCCAACACTCCATTGGTCAGGATCACACGTCTTTCCTCCAGTGATGGACCAATGCTGGCAAATGTCTCAGAGCTTGAGCTGCCTGCTGACCCCAAGTGGGAATTGGCAAGATCTTGGTGAGTAAAGTCTGCAACAGAAATAGCTTTGAGCTCACTCTGCCTGCTCATATGGTTCTTCATGTCTCATGGTGCTTGTACATTAATGTCTTTGCTTGTGTCTGTCGTTTCAGCCTGACTCTAGGGAAGCCATTAGGTGAAGGCTGTTTTGGTCAAGTAGTGATGGCAGAAGCTATTGGGATTGACAAAGAGAAGCCAAACAAGCCTATCACTGTAGCTGTCAAGATGCTGAAAGGTACAGAAATCATAGAATGGTAAAAGGTGGCTTCCTATGTTCCTTGGTCCTCCATATTTCTTCTGCTTTCCAGTCCTGCGTTGGTTCTGCAGCAGCATCCCCCAGGTTTCTTCTCTGTGCCTTGCCTCCTCCTGTGCTGTGTCTTGGTTTTTCTGTGCCCTGTGCCCTGTTTGCTTGCCCTTCCCTTTGTCAGGCTATCCCAGGTCTCCATATCCTCTTGCCAGGTCACTGGGTGGGGTAAGTTCATCCTTGCCATTTCTACCAATACCATCTCTCAAATACATAAGCCTTGCTGGATCAGGCCAAGGGCTCATCTAGTCCAGCTTCCTGTAAATCACAGTGGCCCACCAGATGCCTCTGAAAGTTCACAAGATAACAATGGAGTGTTGCCGCTCCCTTGCATCTGGCATTCAGAGATAGGCTACCTCTAAAACCCAGAGGGGTTGCATACAGTCATCATGACTTGTAACCTGTGATGGACTTCTCCTCAATACTTTAAAGTAAGGAACTTGATAGGGCTGCTACTTTTCATATTTTTTAAGCTGATGAAAAGAGGGAGAGAAGACAGGGAGTGGTAGGGAAGGGAGAAATTGAGTTACAAGTTCAAATAGATTTATCTCAGGTGCCAGACCAAGAGTAACAAAGGAAGGAAGGCTTCCCATCCTTGAAGCAGGAGGTGACTTACAGCCCAACCCTATCCAACTTTCCAGCGCCCATGCAGCCGTGCCATCGGGGCGCACACTGCATCTTGCGGTGAGGGGGCAGTCATGGAGGTCTCCTCAAGGTAAGGGAGCCTCTGTTTCCTTACCTCGGAGCTGCATTGAGGCTGCATTAGTGCTGGAAACTTGGTTAGGATTGGGCTGTTATTGTAGGAGTACTTCCTGTTGTAAGGTTTTTAATTACCATCATTGTTTAGGCCCAACAATAGCCCTTCGCAGCATTTTAATCCCTGTGGACTAGCAGTGATTGCAAAGTGAAACCCTCCCCCTTCCCCTGCCTGAACATGTCATTAGATTCGGAGTGCTAGTCTCCTGTAGGTTATGAGTTCTGCAAACACTTCTGGCTTGGGTGAGAAGGGGGACTGCAGCCAGTATCAGCACACAGCAATGGAACGGTGAGCAGAATTCTACAGAAATGTGTGCTCCAAAATCAAGTGTCTAGACCCAGGGAGCTGCAAGATACTGAATGAATTCCATGTATGACTTGTGATGAAAAGTGTGTGTGTTCTAGTAACTTCCTTTTTCCTTTCCTTACAGATGATGCCACAGACAAAGATCTTTCTGACTTAGTCTCAGAAATGGAAATGATGAAAATGATTGGGAAGCACAAAAATATTATTAATCTCTTGGGTGCCTGCACACAGGACGGTATGTTCCCTGTAGGTGTAAAGCTAACAAAGTGGATCACATAGCCTGGCTTGTTTTATGTGTTTACAATTGGTGTGCAATCCTAGCTTTTCCTTGCACCTTTGTGCTGTGCAGGTAGAACTGGGCCAGGTTTCCATGCACAGACGAGTTAGCCTTTTGCTGTCCCTCGAGACTTACTTACATAATTAACAGTCCAAACCTCGATGTGGTTGCTGCAAGACATAAGGCAGCTACACTCACTAACTGTGGATTTATTAGTCTAGTTACAAACATTGAGCAGACAAGACTTCAGGAAGCAATGTGGTTATAGGACTTTCCAGACAAGGGTTTCCTTCTGTAGGGAACATGCTCTATTGCGCAAGATCTGGACAATACTGTTCAGAATTGGCAGAACCTTTGCAAAGGAAGCAAAACATCTTTTTTTTTTTCCCCTCCTGCTTGGCTTCAGGATAAATTGCATTTTCCCAGCACCTACAGAATAAGTTGATTATTGCTGGATAAATGCAATTTTCCCCTTCTCCTGTTTCTATTCCACTTAATTGTGCTGTAAGAACTGAGGTTGTAAGAGTGTTTCAGGCACCAATTGCCTACAGTTCTGTTAAGCCTCTAAAACACAACAGAGCTTAGTGAAGAATCAGTCTGGCTATAGTGCCTTTCCAACTGC
Organism: Plestiodon gilberti rubricaudatus; assembly: GCA_026170595.1. NCBI lineage: Eukaryota > Metazoa > Chordata > Lepidosauria > Squamata > Scincidae > Plestiodon > Plestiodon gilberti. The sequence goes on along the minus strand of JANXHW010000003.1, from coordinate 106,397,046 downwards.
AAAGTAGCATTTGGGCATCCCAGCTTCCTCTTATGTGGGAAGGGGGAATGGCTTTCCACAACAAGAGAAGCAGCAGCAGTGAGACCTAAGGAGAGAGGCGTCCATTGTGCACCAGCAGCATACAGCAGAGGCGTCGTTCCGGTGGGGGCCATACCGTAAGTTGCGCCCTGTCCCTAGTCCTGTTTACAAGCCGGCAGGAGGCGGCCTGGCCCCTCGCTGTCGGAGCCATTCCGTGAGGAGAAGGCAGCAGGACTGCCTGCTGCCTTCTCCGCACGGAATGGCTCTGACGGCGAGGGGGCGGGGCCGCCTCCTGCCGGCTTATAAACGGGACTAGGACGGGGCGCAACTTACGGTATACTCCCCACCGGAGCGACGCCTCTGGCATACAGAGAAATCTATCAAGACACCACCTGGATGTTCACACCATTGGAGCAATCCCATTATCCCAGAGATCCTCAAAGTTTATTTATTCTCGTTTAAAAATTGTAGGTAGAAGTGCTAGGCATGATTTTGGAATGGCAATAGCTCCATGACTGTACCTCCATTTTACAGATAAAATCAGTTCATTCTGCTTCACCCCCAGCTCTCTCTCTCTCTCTCAAAAAAAAAAAAAAAAGCCCTGAAGGTGGACTTGAGTAAAAGTGGTTCCTCCACATTTAGAAAAAGTCTGCCAGCTGCTGCCTCATACTGAGAGACCATTGGTCTGTCTAGTTCAGTATTGTTGACACTAACTCCCCAGAGTTTTTTCCCAGCACTACCTGGAAATGCTAGGGATTGAACCTTCTGTGTTCAAAGCATATGCTTTACTGCTGAGCTATGACCCTCCCCTACTTTCACTCAGATACTGTATTTATACCCCATTTTTTTTCTCCTCAAAGGGCACTCCAAGATATTCTGCCTATATTTGACCATTGGTACCTAAGGAGCTTTCACCAGGCATGGCAGTGCATTCGCATTCCCTCCTGCCACTGTCTGGGAAAAGAGAATTTTCCAAACTCTGTGTGTTCCTGTCTGTTGAGTGGTATGAAGGCATTCTGACCCTCCCGATGCAAACACTTTACCTCAAGGATTTTCAGGGATTCCCAGGACTATCTACTCGATCTTACTCAACTGTTAATAGTCTGTGACTGTGCCGCTTTTTGCTATTTTAAGATTGACCCTTTTATCTCAGTGCCTGCTTTCTGGGCTCTGAGGGGAAAGGAATGTGCCACAGTACAAAATGATTTTTTTTGCTCCTTATCAGATCAGTGTCTGAATTATACTCGCAAGTCCATTGGATTGTTTGCTTGCTTTACTCCAGGCCCTCTCTATGTTCTGGTGGAATATGCATCAAAGGGGAATTTACGGGAATATCTTAGAGCGCGTCGGCCACCTGGCATGGATTATTCCTTTGATACCTGCAAGCTGCCTGAGGAGCAGTTGACTTTTAAAGACTTAGTCTCGTCTGCCTACCAGGTGGCCCGTGGGATGGAATACCTGGCATCTCAGAAAGTGAGTAGCAGACACCTTTGCAATAAAAATGCTTACAAGAGTTCGCTTGTATTTATATCTGTTTTGTACTGGAACTGTGAAGCAGGTTGTTGTACAATATTTTTTTTTTGTAATATCTGTAGATTGATCTCCTTCCTGGCTCCAGGCTTCCCCTTCAGCCTTTGAATACAACTTAGACATGCATGGCTTGTATGGAGCCTGAATTTGTGTGTGTGTGTGTGTGTGTTTTGCCCTGCCTTTCTTGCCTGTGGCCAGCCACTGTGGCTTTCAATCAAAAATAAAAACAGCAAAACAATAACAAAATAAAGCCGTTTAAATTAATTAAGGTAAAGGTGACCCCTGACAATTAAGTCCAGTCGTGTCCGACTCTAGGGTGTGGTGCTCATCCCCATTTCAAAGCCGAAGAGCCAGCGTTGTCCGAAGACGCCTCCGTGGTCATGTGACCGGCATGACTCTCCTTGCCGCAGCGCGTAGCATGCGGCTGGAACACGGAGTGCTGTTTACCTTCCCGCAAGCAGTACCTATTTATCTACTCGCATTAACATGCTTTGGAATTACAAGGCAGCAAAGGAAATTACAAAATCCACAATGGAGAAGCACAACAAGATCACCCACCTACCACCAAACGTAATTCCCCCTCTAAAAGCAGAACAGAGAAACCAGGTTTTATCTCCTGAAAGAGCACAAAGTAGGAGTACTAGCAGGCCTTGGTAGGGAAGGCATTCCATAAAGTGGAGAGAACCTTGCTCCTGAATGAGAACAACACTGGTCTTATTAAACTCTTTAATCTTCTCTGTACTTCTGAGGCAGGGCTCTCTTTGATACTGTATGGGTGAGTCACACAGTTCCAGGTCAACTCCAGACAAGTTTTTAAACCACAGCAAATCACATTATGCATATCATTGATATTGGCAAAAAACAAAATTGAAAGTCACCTTTTGGAAATGTTTACTGTACCTCATTTTAAATACTGACAATTCTTCAGAGCAGCAGGCACCAGCAGCAGCTACTTTGAAAAATGTGGGTAGGAGACCTGAATGGGGCAAATTCTCACTTGCTCAAACAAGATTTCTGTGAAATGAGCAAATAAGGGTTTGCGCTAAAGGAGTCTGTATAAGCTCTCCGTAGCAATGCATGGAATTGCCCGTTGAGTACAGTACTCTTGAGTATTGGTCATTGTCCTGTTATGAAGTGCATGTACATCACCTCCACTGGGGTCTCAGTAAATATTTTGTAGAGGAAGTGACCCATCCCATCTCTCAGTTAGGAGCTTTGCAGCCTTATTCATTATAAATTTAAAGAAATAGAATTTATTTTGAAACATGACATTGAAAATTCCAGGGCAAGTGCACACAAAAAGTGCAAACGAGCCTTCCCCTTCCCCTTTGGATTTAGTATGTGCATCCGTGGAGTGTTTCCGTGATGGCTGGTTTGTATGCCTGCTTGCTGGTATTGCATTGTAGGTACTCAGATCATCAGGTCTCTGCTGGTGCGTTCACTTTGCAGCTTAGTGGTTTGGGAGTGGAAGGGAGGCTCCTTTTTTAATTAAAGATAAATCTTGAGGTTACTCAGAGCTGGCACTCTGCAGGTTGCTTTTTTGGGGTTTGGCACTTTTTGTGCCTTGCCTACTTGGGGAGTGTTTCAGACTTGTCTGTGGGCAAGAAGACCAAAGCTGTGCTCAAGGGTTGGATTTTACAGACTTTGAACTGCCCAACCAGGTTTTTGGTTACATGTGTCTTTTAAAAACAGCATCTGCAAAGGGCCCTGCAGCCTCTCTTGCTTACATTCTAACAGCAAACCTGTGAGACAGAAAATATTCCATCTGATGCTCATTCTTACAGATCAGGACAGTGAAGCTGAGAGAGTGTAGGATTTTTCCAAGGCCACAGCACAAGTCTATTGCAGACAAAACGCTTAAGACGTCACTCCCCGTTCACAATACAGTATAACTTGTGCTAAAATACCAGTGAATATTTCATTCCTGCAGCTGCTATAATCCCCACAAGGGGTACTTCTGTTGGCGTGATAGCAGCTCTGGGGGTGCAATTTTTACCATATTATGCATTGGGAAAGGGTTGACTACCCTCCACGTGAGCAACCATCTGGATTATTATTTCCCCTGCCCCCATGACTGCTGTTCTAACTTCTAAGTTGTATCTACGTAACATGATGTTTGGTTGTAAGTTATGAACGTTGGTCTGCTACAGCAGAAATCAACTCTCTACTTACTAGTCAACTTCCTTTTTGAGTGTCCCCACATTTAGTTGTAATTCTCTCTGTCTTTCCTGGGTTCAATAGAATGGCATGTTTTTGGAGTCACACCAGCTAGCAGCCATTAGGGAGTGGCAGAAAGGAGCCCTCCCTTTTACCAGTCTTTGGCTACCAATTGTCTGACCGCATGGGTGACCAAAGTGTGCTAAGGAGCTAATCATGCATCTGAGATAGGTGGCTCCCATAGAAGGAAAGGCATGTTAATTGCTTAGGAATTGACTTGAGGAATCTCCTCTCTCCACAAATGTAAAAACAAAACGAAAGAAGCCCTTTATTTTGCCAAGTGAAACTGGCAAAAGCAAGAGAAAATCAATTGAGGACAAAAATAAAACATCTTACTATTTCCAGGAAGGTATAGAACAAGTGAAATAATGTCTACTTATTAAGCAGAAATTGTGCTACATGCTTTTGAAGAACCATGGTATAACCATGGAAGAACCCCACCTTGTATAGCAAACGGGAATGGCTTCAAAACGAGATAATGGGTCTTGTCACAAAGAGGCAACTTTTTTCACAACCTTGTATTGTGTTGGAACAGTTTTGCCAAGCACAAGCAGGCATCTACAATGCACATCCTTTGACAACATTGTTCTGTTAGAGAAGCAGACTTTTGCAGATCACATGGAAGTACAACATCTGCACTTCAGTTTGCTCAACAATGTTTTGAATGTATCCAATCTCACACTGAATTCAGCACAAAGGTCTGTTGGATTTTGAGGGCTCCTCTCTTATTCAGCTACATCCAAAAGTATATTCTGCAGAGACTTGGAGGCCTATTTTTGCTGTCTGCAGTTGAAGGAATATTTCCACACTACAGAATTTTTAACACAGCCACTATCTTCTCTGATTTTTTTTCCTACTTTCACCAATGGGTTGCAGGAAAGCTTTAGTTTCACATGGCCATGTTAATAGAACTAGGAATGAAAACTTAAGGTGTGTAATCAAGACACTTGCCATTGCTAAATTGCCACTGAACTGTGTGCACAAATCTGAGTTCAAGACATTTAAACCAGTGATTAAACAGGTGGATAATTCTGTCTCTGAACTGCAGTGACAGAATCACTAGTGTGTGATTATGTTTGGTTACCTAAGAGTTATTTTTGTGTGTGACAACAACTAGACTGCATTTATTGCCTTGAAGGGCAGCAGCGTCACTAGGGAGGTGTGGGGTGCGTGAACCACACCAGGTGACACCCTCGGTGTGTGTGTGACACCACTAATGGCCAAAATTGTGGAAACCTTTTGGAAAATTTGTAGTTATGAATAATACCATAACGTTATATATCATCGGAAAGATAATTTAATAGGAATTTAATTAAACAAACCATGTTGAATTATCTGTATTGTACCAAAAGTTATGACCAAATAACTGGAAAACGAAAACACAACTGCTTTATGAAACAAAAAGTGGAATTCCTTATCTCAAAACTGACCAACGAGAACCATTGAGGTGGTGTTCCAAGAGCCAGTGAGGTGGTGTTATGCATGGAACCAATAAGGTGTTAGTATGAGTCAGCTCTCATTTTTATGTATCAGAGCTAATACTAGAACTTTTTCAGTTGTGTGAGTGTCATCAAGTTGGCCACTGTTTTTGTTGTTTACTTATTTGTTGGGTGACCTGTTACATATTAAAATAAATATAAATCCCATTTCTTCCCAGCCCACAGGTGTACACGTTTAACTCCTGTTGCTTATATACACCCTTGGGTAGAAATGCCTTTTAAAGGGGGGGGGGAACCATGGAGTTACCACAACAGGTGACACCAACCCTAGTGACACCACTGATGAAGGGCAAAGAAAGAGCTGCTCTATAGTGTTAGTGGTGCACTTGATGGGAGTGCGGTGTTTGTACCGCTGGCACATAAGGCAAGAAATTGAATGGTGCCCTTTAAACCAATTACCTTTTGGAACAAGTGATTACCAGCTCAGAAGCCATAAATGGCCACTAGTTCTTGTAAATATCTTAATCGGCTCACATTTCTTGCTTTGCCCATTGTTTTGCAGTGCATCCATCGGGACTTGGCAGCCAGAAATGTCTTGGTTACTGAGGACAATGTAATGAAGATAGCTGACTTTGGCCTTGCCAGAGATGTTCACAATATTGATTATTACAAGAAAACAACAAATGTGAGTGGAGAGCTCCCTAAGATGAGATAGTTTTTGCCAACTAAGGAGCTGGTCATCTCAGGAGCGAATAGTTTTTGTCTTCTCCTTTTTCAATACTTGGCCAAATGAAGCAAAACTGTGGATTTTCTTGTATGTTTCTACTTTTGTAATTCAGCAGTTCATGTGAATATTGAAATTGTGCATATCGAGTTCTGTTGCATAGTTGGGGGGCATTCTCTACATTTTAAGTTTACAAACTAGTCCAGTCCAGTGGGGGAGACAAGAAATAAGCTCAAACATTTCTTGAAAGCTGGATACTTTCTGACATTAAAATATACTGTATAGTCAAAACAGATAACAAATCTGATTATATGTAATCTACTCACTTTAGCCAGAGAAATATTCTGAGCTTGGGTTGAGGCTTGACTTGAGAGACAGATGGATTTCTGTAAATCCCACCTGTATCTGGAGATAGGTATAATGGGGTGTACTATGCAAACAGTTAATATTTTGTTATATTAGTTGATGTTCTCTAAAAGACTTTTCCCATTTACGCTTCTGTGGCGCAATCCTCCGGAAGTCCCCGGCGACAGAACAAGTGTTCCGTCACTGGAAGCTACAGCACGTTCGCTATGACTCTGGAGTAAGGGAGGCAGGCGCAAGGCCAGGACACGGCTGCTGGCGGAAGGCAAGAGCTGCCGCCAGCTGCCGCATGGGTGGTTCGGCGGGCAAGGGAGGGGATGCCATTGGCCTAGCCAGCCTGGGAGGGAGCGGAGGATGGTATGAGCCATATCCCCCGTCCCCGCCGGGCCTCCTCTACTTCCGCCAGATATTTAGCTGACGGAAATCCGGAGGCCTATCGGGCCAGCCCCGGCTTACACCCGCGGAAGGGGACCTCCGTCCCGCCATCGGACGGGCAGCCTGGGCGCAGGATCTGGCGGGTGGCCTTGGGCAGCTGGCCAGATCCTTAGTCATGATTGCGCTGCCCGTGGTGTAACCATGCAGGAAGGCAGTGATGCAAAATGCAGTAACCTAACCACCGCTTTCCAACATGATTTTGCTTTGTAATATTGGAAAGAGAGTTGAGAGGTGTGATATGTGTTTTGGGTTTTTTCCTAAGTGCAGGAAGCTGAAAGCATACGAGGGAGGACAATAAGATGCTGTACTTTGTACAAACCCCTCTCTTTGTGGTGGGGAGCACTACAGGAGGCAATGGGGCCTTTGGGCTTCAGTAAAAACTTCCTTCAGTTGTTCCAATTTACTGCTATTTTCTAGGCAGTCAGTGGAGCATATAATAACTTTGGTTGTATGAAGCTCACTCCCCCCCCCCCATTTTTCCATTTCTCTTAGCGTTGCTTCTTGTAGTCCCCATGTTGCTCACATCTCCTCACTTCTGGATATGAAAATAATTTAGGCATAAATCAGAAAATCCTTAAAATGATAGAGTTGTTTTTGTTTTGTTTTGGTAGAAAATTTTATTCCCTCAGAATCGTCAATGTGCCTCCTTTTTATGTGGCGTTTTTGTCAAAGACACTGCCTCAGGCTTTGGAGGGATTAGCAGCAAAACATTCCCTGCAGGCTAAGATTTGACTGCTGGTGAAATTTGCTTGTGATCTCACCATAGGCAAGCTTGTGCAATTTGCAGACTAACAGTATTTCCAAAGTAACTTAAATGATCCCTAAATCAGTGGAGCAGCATATTGTCTCTGCTCTCCCGAGTAAATATTTTCTTGCCAAGGTATAGGTAGTATTGAATGTTTTCAAAACTACCTAAGTAGTAAAATAGTACCTTATCTTATATTGTATTTGCGGCAGAGAAACCTTTGCAACCACAGCATGTGTACCGGAGAAGAAAATAAAGTGGGATTATTCGTTTAGAATTGTGTGAAGGAAATGGAAAGACATTGAAGCATATATCCTGGAGGAAGGACATTCTTCCACACTCAGTTGTTTGGGAAGGTGCTATGTGAATAAGTTTTAAAACCTCGACTTCAAGCCTCTAGTCCCACACTACACAGGTTTAAGACAGAGATACTCACTGTGGACTGGGAGATCAAATAGTGTAATCCATTTAGGCATGGCCGTTATTTTGCATAGCGATCCCATCTGTTAGGCCTGGTCACTATGAAAATAATTCAGATGCGATTATAATAGAAAGTTTAGATGGTGGTGCCAGAGTGGCTGGGTGAAATTGCTGATAGAGGCTTCCTTTTTTATCTTCCTAATTACAGGGGCGACTACCCGTGAAATGGATGGCTCCGGAAGCATTGTTTGACCGGGTCTACACTCACCAGAGTGATGTGTAAGCATTATCCCCAATTTTGAACAATGAAAGTAAAAAAATCAAAACACAGACTAATGGAAACAATTGTAATGCCAAGCACAGATGGGATCTTGCAATCCAGTGTGTCTGTGCATGAATAATTTGACTTGTTCTATTCACTGGAACTGGTAGAAGATTTCACAAAGAGCACAGAGTAATAGATGGGCTGTCAGCTATCTGATTAAATGCTCATTCTCATTTCAGACTTGGTGCCTGGGATTTCTATTGAGCTGGATCAGCAGAGATCTGCAAGCGCCTAGTAGAAATGGTCCAGGCAATTAGTCATGCTATTGATGACTTGTTAACTATGCACGGCTGCACAGAAACAAAGCAAGATCCCTCCCTTCATTTCCTTTCCCCAAATCTCATTGAATGTTAAAACTTTTTTTGGTTCCCAGATGGTCTTTTGGAGTGCTGCTATGGGAGATCTTTACTTTGGGAGGGTCTCCATACCCGGGAATTCCAGTTGAGGAACTCTTCAAACTATTAAAGGAAGGCCATCGCATGGACAAGCCAGCAAACTGTACTCATGATTTGTAAGTTGAATGTGAAAATACTGCCCTTCTTGGAAGGCATGCGTCTCTGGGGAGGAAATGTTCTTAAATCAGTTTCTTCCATCCATTGTTCTGTGTCTGTAAGTACCTGCAACCATCCCTTTGCTCTTCCTAACTAAGAAGTTAGTTTCCTCAGCACCCTCTAGGATTCACAGAAAAAAAAAATGTACCTATATCTTAGATACAAAACAAGGACATAACAATATGAGTTTGACAGCCCAATCCTACCGAAATCCCCGCACAACAATGCAGCAGCACCGGCGTGGCTTCTGTTGCATCCAATGGGGGATTTTTTCATGCTGGAGTTCACCTCGGGGTAAAGGGACATTTGTCCCCTTGCCTCTGGGTGTAAGCCCCAGCAGCCACAATCAGTCAACTTGGACCTGCGGCAGCAATATTGCTGGTGCAAGTCCGCGTTGATCCGTGCAAGTAGATCAGACCTGGGAAGGGGGGTCTGGATATGACTCGTGCTGGCAGGGGTGCCCAACTCACAACCGACCTCAGCATTGGGCCACGACCCACCAAGTGGGTTGCAACCCACCGTTTGAGAGGCACTGACCTAGAGTAAGCACAGCCTGGGCCACATCTCATATGTTCCGATGACATTTGCCTCTATGCTTTCCAAACACTTAGCTATGCTAAGCCCTATGTCCTCTTCTCCACCCCACCCCCCAGATACATGATCATGAGGGAGTGCTGGCATGCAGTACCTTCACAGAGGCCAACGTTTAAGCAATTAGTTGAAGACCTGGATAGAGTCCTGACAGTGACCTCGACTGACGTGAGTATCTCCTTCCCTTAGGGTCTGACTCAGCTGAGAAGCTAACATTTACACCTGCACCTAAAATTTTAGATGTTTCATAGTATTTCTTAGACTGTGTGAAGGGACCTGGAAGTGAGTGTGAGCAGTGGGCATGCTGCAGTTAGTATCACAAGCATAAATTTGCCTTGCTGTTGGAGAATGTACCCTTTAACATCAGCTATGTAGGTAGCTTGTGCTTATAATAGACAATACATGGAACCGTGTGGATTAACCTCAATGCAGATGTCTGCTTCGCTGTCTGCACCATAATGCCTGGAGACTCCTCCTGCCTTGGGTGATCTTCAGGTCCCGTTGAGTTCTGGCATTTGAATCACATCACCTTAAAGCTTGGAATCCTCATAGCCCTTCTCACAGATGAAACATCCACATAAGCCAAAGATACTTACAACTTAGATGTGGAGTTTCCAAATCTAACTAGAATGGACATGGGAATTGTAATATCGCTCTGAAGGTATTAGCTAGTCCTAGTCTCCCTCTTTTATGATCTGTTCAATTATTGTTCTTACAGGAGTATCTTGACCTATCAGTGCCTTTTGAGCAGTACTCCCCTGCAGGCCAGGACACCCACAGTGCCTGCTCCTCAGGAGATGACTCGGTATTTGCACATGATCTTCTGCCAGATGAGCCTTGTCTTCCAAAACAGCAAGCAAATGGCATCATCAGGACATGATGACAGACAGACCAGCAAAAAAGAGATTCTTGAATGTATCATTGAGGGGGGCCAAGAACAAAACCTGTGGGAGGACTATATCATTATTGTGCTTCACGGCACAGAAGACTTGTGTTGCTGTGAAGCCATAGAGCGTATTTGTTTCCTGTTGTGTTATTTACCAACAAAATCAGAACAGCCGAGAAGCACTGTTTGGTCTGAGATAACCAATCTTTTGCAAAGATTGCAACACCGAGACAGGCAGTGTTGCATCAAGAGGGTCCTTGAACCGCCAAGTACGAGTGCCACAGTCAGCTACCTGTGCCTGCAATATTGGAGAAAGGGGCAGGGAGGAGAATTGTCATCTGTCCTTTCTTTTAACAGAAAAAATGAGTAAAAGAATGTAGACATACTTTTCATAATTCAGTTGGTACGTGAACCTTTTTGGTGGATTTCAAAAGCCATTGCCTGCAGGGATTCATATAACATCTAATTTTTGTAACAATGTTCATAACCTGCTTAGAAGGAATTTTAAAGCCATTCTGAAGAGTTAGTTGCTCTTTAAAAAGAGAAGCCCTCTTAGGAATTTGCCTTGGTTATGCCATGGTAGAGAGTAGCTGAGCAGGGTCAGTAATGGAATAAATGAATATATGCAGGCCGGAAAGAACACAAATGGACACATTGCAGCTATACAAAATGGGGATGGGGACATTTTTGTGTATGAGCATGTTGTGGTTACTTTGCTCTAAATTCTTCCAGGAGATTTATAAATAGTTAGGTCTGAATCTTGCTATTTGCTATATTTATTTACTTATTTGCCAGAGTTTAGAAATTGCAAAATGGAGCCTAAAAGTCTTCACAACAGATTTCTACAGCTTATTCCCAGAAATCAAGGAGGAGTTTTCCATTTATGAACAAAAGACTTGGAGAAAGTAATTACGGGTACCTGTAGGCAAGTGCCTTAACATAATAAAAAGGGTTATTCACTAGAATTGTGTACATATCTGTGAAGATAAATATATATATATATTGTGTGTGTGTGTGTGTGTGTGTGTGTGTGTGTGTGTGTGAATGAGAGTCTAAAATATTAATGCAGCTGGCAGCAAGACTGAGAGAGAATTTCTCCAAGTAAGAAGCTTTCCAATTTAGGATATAATGATCAAGGCTCAAAGAGAAACTTTCTTCTTGTCTTGTCTGTTTTCGTTTTAAAAATTATATCTTAACATGTATATTTGTAAATTATTTATAGATATTAACATCTGTTCATTGGTTTAAATAGTTTAGCATTAATGTATACTTTTCACAAAGTTTGAAGTTTTAACTTATTGAAAGTGGGGAAGATATATTAATCAAAAAATTTCTTTTGAATGTATGGGAAATATTAAGATCATGTATAGCTGTACAGTCAGGTAACAAATTACTTTTAATACTATATATTCTTTTTAACAAAAGATAGTTTTTTTCTGAATTCCAATGAATATAAATAAAGGTATTCTGTAATACATTACTAGCTAAACCTCAACAAATGGCAGCAGAGATTATTTTTACTTCTATGTAAGAGCCAAGAAATCTTTCATCACTTTTACCACTGTACATTAAGAGGGTGTGAGTGAATTTCCCCCGTTTTTTTGAATGAAGGTATTCTTTGTAGTTGACTAAATAACAGGTATGCAGCAGAGCTGAATGTTGACTGCAAACAATGTGTGCGTTGGAATTTTTTTCTGCATTTTCACGTTAAAGAATTTGGGATACAGCAAAATAATATTTAAATTATGTGTAGGGGATGTTTGATTGTATAGTTTTTATGAGCCTAACACTTTTGTTTGGAATAATGCCAACTTTTCTGGTCCAAAAAACTGTATGTGCACAATAACTCTGTCAAAGCATTCTAGATCAGTAGGAGAAATGTAGACTGGACTAAAAAGACCAAAAAAGTTGCATTTTGTGAGAAGCTCTTACTACCACAGAGACATCCGTAGTGAACCTGAGGTCCTCCCTACAGATCAATAATCTAATTCAAGTAGTAGGATGGCCACCATCCCAGTTTAGCATTCATGAAGTAAAACTACAGGATTTGTATCAAAATAGTTAATTTATAGATTTGAAGTTTAAAAAAGATTTTTTTAAATATATATTAACTACTTTTTTGGAAATAATTATATTTTCTTTGTTTGCTAGTTCTGTACATTCCAAGAATCTGAAAAGTTGCTATTACATATGTCAGTCTGAAGCGATGTACAAATGTGTGCCTGAGTTCTTTAGGTATTATAAATATATATATGCATATATAATTTATTGAGTTTTTATGAAGATGCATTGGTTGTAAACGTGTTCATTCTTTAACATTTCTTATTCCGTTCTTATAATTCTATAGCCAGGTCTTTAAAAGGTTAGACATTTCCTTAAAACTTTTTTTCTTTAAACTGCAGATGTTAAAAGCTACATGTTTGCATAGCTTGAGATGTTGATGAGCAGGTTTTTAATTCATTGTCTTCTAGTTTCTGTATTTTGTTTGCTCGGCAGCAGCTGTTCAAGATGTGAAACAAACACAAAATAAATCTCTCCTGCTTTTGTTTGCCTGGCTTAAAAATAAAAAAAAATGTTGAATGTAGTTTCTTCTCTCATCCCAGTCCTGCATTTCTTTAAGGATATCTTTAATAATCGCTGCCTTCAAATAATACTTTGTGCCTTTAAATGTATACATGTCAAATGCATTAAAAGGAGCACATGTTAAGAGCCCAGAACATTTGTCACATTGCAGGGAATTGGCAACAGAAGATACTTGTGTCATTCATGCTATCCTCTTTCCACACTTTCCATGATCTGTATATTATGCAGATGGAAAACTTGTAATCTCTCTTTGAACTGGTGTTCAGATTGTATGACTCCCTGAATTTCAACCAATGTGGGCTTTTTAGTGAACTAAAACAAAACCTGAACCCAATTGATCCTGAATCATAATGGAACCTAGCTTGCACTAGAACTTAACACTAATTTGGAATTTCTCCAAACTTTGATTTCAAGTGATGAAGAGTGTGAGACTCGCTTTTCAATCAGAAATATGTCTAGTTCCTATTGACTGTGACTACCAATTCAGTGTGAGAATTCTAAGCAGCATGGTACCATAGTCTTACCACACATCTGCACCAGCTGTGTAGTAAAATTATTCGAGTGGAAAGGAAAAACCTACTCATAATGCCAGCAACCAAGGTTCTCAGATGGAGTAAGGAGTAATTCCTAATTAGTGGGAATGCCCTTTTGTTGTCAGTAGACAGGGTCTTTCCTCTATAGTCAGGAACATAGAGAGAGGGGTCTGTGACGGATGTGAGGACCGCATGGTAACTTGCCTGCCTGGTGCGAAGGTTGGGGATGTCACCTCTTGTCTAGATAGGCTGGTAGAGAGTGCTGGGGAGGAGGTAGTGGTTGCGGTGCACGTTTGTACCAACAACGTGGGGAAAGGTAGCCGGGCAGTCCTGGAGGCCAAATTTAGGTTGCTAGGTAGGAAGCTCAAATCCAGGACCCCAAAGGTAGCGTTCTCAGAAGTGCTACCTGTTCCACGCGCAGGGCCAGCTAGGCAGGCGCAGCTCAGGGGTCTCAATGCGTGGATGAGACACTGGTGTCAGGAGGAGGGGTTTAGGTTTATTAGGCACTGGGGAACATTTTGGGACAAGCCAGGCCTATACAAGAGGGACAGGCTTCACTTGAACCAAAATGGAACCAGACTGCTGGCGCATAACATTAAGAAGGTGGCAGAGCAGCTTTTAAACTGACCCCTGGGGGAAAGCCAACAGGAGCCATGGGGCATCCGGTTCGGGACTCCTCATCCCTAGGGAATGAGGGTGCAGAGGATTGGGAACAGTCAAGTAATAACAGAGTAGAATTAGGAGTGGTAGCGTGATGGGACATGACAGCCAGTTTAGCAGGACAGAAGGCTGTAGGGATAAAGGTGCAAACATGCAGCCCTTCTTGGGGGACCTGGTATAGAAGTGCTTTTATGCAAATGCCCGAAGTCTACGGGCAAAGATGGGAGAACTGGAATGTTTGGTGGCTAGGGAAAACATTGATTAAAAAAGGGATTGAGAATAAAAAGGCCAATCTTATACCCTTGTAGAAATCGATGGTAAGGCCACATCTGGAGTATTGTGTCCCGTTCTGGTCACCACACCTCAAAAAGGATATAGTTGAATTGGAAAAGGTGCAGAAAAGAGCGACCAGAATGATTCGTGGGCTGGAGCACCTCCCTTATGAGGAAAGGCTACAGCGTCTGGGGCTTTTCAGTCTAGAAAAAAGGCGCCTGAGGGGGGACATGATTGAGACGTATAAAATTATGCATGGGATGGAGAGAGTGGATAGAGGGAAATTCTTCTCCCTCTCGCACAACACCAGAACCAGGGGACATGCACTAAAACTGAGTGGAGGGAGAGTTAGAACAGACAAAAGAAAATACCGTATTGTCCCGAGTATAAGATGCACCTGATTATAAGACGTACCCTTAAAGTTTGGTGCTATTAAAAAAATTTAATTAAATCACTGGCATTAAATTGCAACAGCCTGATTATAAGATGCACCCCTAGTTTAAAAACTTAAATTGGGGGGGAAAGTGAGTCTTATACTCAGACCAATACGGTATTTCTTTACCCAGCGTGTAATTCATCTGTGGAACTCCTTGCCACAGGATGTGGTGATGGCACCTGCCCTAGATGCCTTTAAAAGGGGTTTGGACAGATTCATGGAGGAAAAGACCATCACAGGTTACAAGCCATAAGCAACCTCCTGGCTTTGGAAGTAGGTTTTCTCCGTGCCAGGTGCAGGGGAGTGGCAGCAGGATACAGGTATCTTGTCTCGTGTGCTCCCTGAGGCATCTGGTGGGGCCACTGTGTGATACAGGAAGCTGGACTAGATGGGCCTTTGGCCTGATCCAGCAGGGCTCTTCTTATGTTCTTATTTTATTAACCTCTGTCTTAGGGGCCAACTACATATTACAGACAAATGTATGCAATTGGTCCCAAAGCTGTTTTACATATTTTCTTAAAAGTAACATTTACCAATCTTTTAAACCTATATGACATTACTGCACAGGCGAGGTGTACAACACAAAGGACGGCAAGCATTTTTGAAAGGAGATAAGCTGCTGATTTCCCAGTCCATAGGACTAAAAATGTATTTGAAGCCCAGTCCAGGCAGTGGTGTAGTTATGCCCTGTGTGAGGGTGCTTGGAATAAAAAATGTCCCCCGTGCCATCACTTCCAGAAGTGCCGTCACCCCACCCCCTGTGACATCACCGCAGCAGCAGAAAGTTGCCTGGGGAGTGGGAGTGGGGGAGCATCCATTCTCACCGCTGCCTGCGGGCAAGGACACTTGTCCGCCCTCCAATCTCCTTTTTTTGCGTCACAATCACTTGCCACCGATGCAGTGGATTTGTCACTCCCCCGCTTGTTGCCTGGGGGCATTGGGCCTCCCACCCACCCCCCAGCTACGACTCTGATCCCAGACAGCCTGCCTAATGTGGTATTGCCCTCTTTGGTCTCATGATTTCAAGAGAATAGCATAGACTTCCCCTTGTAGGAAAATGCTCCAAACCCACTTATCTTAGTTCTAGTGGTGTCACTCAGGGCCCATGGGGGGGGGGCAAAGGGGGTAATTTGTACCTGTGCCCAGGGTCCACAAGGGGACCAGGAAGCAAAGGAGGAGCCCCAGAAATTTTCCTATCTGTGGGAGGTGCGCCCCACACATGCCCTCTGTAGCAAAAACATGGATCCATGCTGGACTAGATGGGCCTTTGGCCTGATCCAGCAGGGCTCTCCTTATGTTCTTATGTTGTAGGCAGTCCTCTCTGGCTCAAACAACGACCTGGTCCTACCTCCAAGTCCCACAAGGCAAAGTGGTGCAACAGTACTACGGGGGCCTGCGCACTGTGAGGGGGGGGCATGAGCTCTTTCCTTGGCCTGCTGGGGTTTCTAGATGGGCCCTAAACATTTAAAACAAAACAAATAAAACAAATAAACCAAAATTACCAGAGGTATCTGTTAATTTTATAGTATGCAAAATGAGGACTTTGTGTGAATATGAAAGGAAGAGAATGCCAAGAACTAAATGGATAAAGTTTTGGCCGTGGATGGAGGGGACCACTCCACCGATAACTTGAAGGAAAAAACTGTATTAGGATAAGTTAAGCAAAGATATGAAGTAATTGGTAGAGAAGTTGTATTGTTTGCTTTTACCGGTATGTAACGGACTTTTACGTGCGGGTATGTACAATTGAAGTAGTATGGTTTTTTAAAATAAAAAAATTATATTCCCCAAAAAAAAAAAATTATATTCCTAAACATTTAAAAGAATAAATTTGTGTGGCAGGTTGCAATGTAAGGCTGGGCTAACAAAGGCTAGGCTGGCAACGATGTTCAAATCAAATGTGCTTTCTTATCTCTGATCCTCTTATTTAAAGGCTGCCAATCCCATCCCCTTCAGGGCCCAATCTGCCCACCCTTGCCCCTGTTCTGCCTGCTCCCTTGCCACCCTACCCTGCCCTGCCCCATTTTGCCCCTCCTCTCCCCCTTTGGGAAGGGACCCAAAAGAAGCTTTATAACCCTTGGTGTTACTGGGGGGGGGGGGGCGCTGCAGACTGCACCGGGTGACACCACTAGTGTCCAAAATTGTGGAAACCTTTTCAAAAATTATATTTATGAATACCATATAGATATAGAGATATATTATTGGAAAGGCAATTTAATGCAGAATGTAATGAAACAAACTATATTGAATTATCCATATTCTATCAAATGTTATGGCCAAATAACTGGAAAAAGAAAACTGCTTTATGTAACAAAAAGTGAATTTTAACTCAAAACTGACCGAGACTGCTCCGAATGAGGTGTTGATGAAACAGCATGGAACCAATAAGGTGTTGGTATGAGTTGGCTCTCATTATTATTATTATTATTTTATTACAGTATTTATATATCACTTTCTCATAGACTCAAGGCGGTTTACGCAGGCAGGCTAACCATAAACCCCTATTTTTTCAAATTGGGGTTTTTACAATGTTGTTCAGTTCAGTAACCTTTATTGGCATTTCATACAGCATAACATTATACAACATAAATAAACATAAAATATCTTGACAAACCCCAATCAATCCTACTGAACCCCAACCACACAATTTGAATCTCCAGACAAGTGAACCCTCTCCAACTCCAAGATTTAGCTTGGATGCTCAATTGCACGGTACCGCTGAAGAATTTGGTTGAGATATTTCACGACCTGACATGTGTGTGCCTCCTCCTTTCCTGTTAACAAATAATGTAGCCCTGTAGCATCAGACCCACCTGGGAAAGGAAGGAGCAGGTTGAAATATGAAGAAGGGATTCAATATCCTGAGAATTACACCTGCAGACCCTAGATTTCACATCCAGGCCCTCGTATCTGCCCGCCATAACATTTGATGGGAAAGCGTTACATCGCACCAAAGAAAACGCATAAGAACATAAACATAAGAAGAGCCCTGCTGGATCAGGCCAAAAGCCCATCTAGTCCAGCTTCCTGTGTCACACAGTGGCCCCACCAGATGCCTCAGGGAGCACAAGACAACAAGATAACCTGTTTCCCGTTGACACTCCCTTGCACCTGGCACAGAGAAAACCCACTTCTAAAAACCAGGAGGTTGCTTATGGCTTGTAACCTGTGATGGTCTTTTCCTCCATGAATCTGTCCAAACCCCTTTTAAAGGCATCTAGGCCAGATGCCATCACCACATCCTGTGGCAAGGAGTTCCACAGGTGAATTACAAGCTGGGTAAAGAAATATTTTATTTTGTCTGTTCTAACTCTCCCTCCACTCAATTTTAGTGCATGTCCCCTGGTTCTGGTGTTGTGCGAGAGGGAGAAGAATTTCCCTCTATCCACTCTCTCCATCCCATGCATAATTTTATACGTCTCAATCATGTCCCCCCTCAGGCGCCTTTTTTTCTAGGCTGAAAAGCCCCAGACGCTGTAGCCTTTCCTCATAAGGGAGGTGCTCCAGCCCACGAATGCACCAGATGTCAAAGGCATGCACCAGATGTCAAAGGCAAATTCTAGATCTAGAAAACAGCACCGTGTCATCGGCCTAAAGCAGCACAGGAATGTTTAGATGGCCTAATTTAGGGGTATGGGCATCAACCGCATGTACGTAAATGGAGGACCAGAACAATTTTATTTTATGATAGAAAACTCATAGAACCCTCCATTTCTCAAGATGTTTCCCTTCGTAGTGTAGTCGTCATTTTGACCGCACAGCTCTTGCCTTCCAAGCTTCTACAGGCAACCACAATCAAGATGCAGATGGGTTTTAACAAGCTGTTATCCATTCTTGCCAGATGATCTAATAGTAGAACTCTTATTCAGTTGTGCAAGTGTCATCAAGTTGGTCACTGGTTTTTTGTTGGTTATCGATTTGCTGGGTGACCGAGGCTGTACTGTTATATTTTAAAATAAAAAAAGTTCATGGGGTTGACACCAACCCTAGTGATACCACTGGGGTGACACGAGCTCTTACACCAGGTGACACAAACCCTAATGACGCCTCTGGTGCCAGTTTCCTACCTCATAGGAAACTGCCTCCTACAGCACTGTTTTATGCAGCACTAAACTTTGGGGAACATATCCCCTGTGCTATTGGAGGTAAAACCATATTTAGAAAAAAAAATCCAGTAATGTGTCACTTGGCCGGCCCTAAATGCATCAGTGTGTAGTCGCTATAACAAAGCACAAGATATCCACCAATGAGCGGGGGGTGAGCACAGAGGAAAATACCTCAGAAAATGCTAGCAACTGAGAGAAAATGGCTGATAAGCCTGCAAAGAGGAAAATGCTTCAGAAAATGCTAGCAACTCAACTGAGAGACAATGGTAAACAAACCTGCAAAGAGAAAAATACTTCAGAACATGCTAGCAACTCAACTGAGAGAGAACACAAAACAAGCCTTCAAAGAGAAAAATACTAGCAACTGAGAGAAAATGGCTGATAAGCCTGCAAAGAGGAAAATGCTAGCAACGAAACAGAGGAAAATCCCAACAAGTCTGCAAAAAGAAAAATACCTCAGAACATGCTAGCAACTAAACTGAGAGAGAACACAATTCATCAGAAACATGTTAACAATTCAACTGAGAGAGAACACACAACAAGCCTGCAAGGAGGAAAACTCCTCAGAAAATGCCAGCAACTAAACTGAGGCTGCAATTCTATGCAGACTTTCCCAGGAGAAAGCCCCATTGAACACAATGGTACCTACTTCTGAGTAGACATACACAGGCCTGTGCTGTGAGAGAGAACACATGACAACAAGCCTGCAAAGAGAATTCTCCAGAAAAAGCCAGCAACTAAACTAAAAGATAACACACAACAAGCCTGCAAAGAGGAAAATTCCTCCAAAAATGCTAGCAACTAAACTGAAAGAGAATACACAACAGCAACCGTTACATTCCTTCCCTCCCATAATGTTCACTCCTCTAGCTCTACCATTTTTAGCTATACAAAGCAAGGTCCCCTGCTCTCTCAAACAACTCCGCCCTTTCTTCCTTGCTGCGCCTTCATGGGGCTATCAGAAAGATATGGAAAGAAAGCTGGGAGGGTGGCAGTTTCCAACCCACCATCTGCACTGTGATCAAGGCAGGCCTGGCCCAAGGGAAAATGGTGCCCAAAGCGCTACTAAAGTTTTGCCACCTCCCCCCTCGATTAGAATAGGAATGAAAACAAGATGGCTGCCATCACTTCCTCCTCCCCACCATGCCCTCCGGCCCTCCCCAACCCTCTGGAAGCAGGCCTTCCAGCTCAACCTGCTTACTCGTCTCCTTATCCTTGCAATGGTGCTCTATGTTATGAAATAGAGAAACAAGGCAGGACCATAACATGAAAGCTGGGAGAAGCGGAGGTGCTTCCAACTTCCTTGTTCTACTCCACAGTGCTGCTCTACTTCAAAACCTAGTGCTGCAGAGAAAGAAGAGGTAAAGGGGGAAATGAGGGCTAGGTTAGGTGGCCATGGGGGGACTGATGGGCACAAGGATCCACTGCCTATGCCTCATGGCTTCGCTGGCCCTACTTTGGAGGATGCCCCCTAGAGGTCAGTAGACCTTACTCCAAGGGAGTTTTAAAAAAAAACTGGCAACAGACTGAGCGGAATATGGCCGGGGGCAAGGAATTGACGGCTTGAGCCTTTGATAGCTGGAGGTGAACACTTTAAAGAGATGCAACATTTTGCTGCAGGACCCCTTTTATAAAATAAAAGCTCACAAACTATATTAAAAAGTTAAAAGCAATAAAATCAACATATCAGAACTATAAAACGAAACATAGTAAGACCACAGAAAAAATAAAAGCATAGCAGCATCCAAATGTACCCATTCAGACACTATTTTAAAAAGCCAGGCAATTTTTTTAAAAAAAGTCCCTTGCTTGGAGTGGGAAAGTAACAAGAGTTTCCTTGGGCATGGTATGCCAAAGGCAAAGCACTACAATTGAGAACTCTCCCTCAGGTACCATTTGGAAATGAAAGCACCTGGCGAAGGACCTCCAAAGATAGCTTCAGTACACAAGCAGGTTCATGTGGGAGAAGCTAGTTCTTCAGGTACCTAGCTCCCAGGCCGCATAGGGCTTTCAATAAGCACCTGCGTTTTGAATGGTCTCGGAAACAGACCAGTACATTTGTTTAAGAACAGGAGACATATGTTCCCTTCAGCTAGGTTAGTAACCTAACAACTGTATTTTTGGACTAACCAAAATTTCTGAAACATCCTCCAAAGCACTTTCCCTATAATTATATAGTAGTGTAATTGCTGTTGTCCAGTTTAATCTACTGAGCATAGAATGGAGTTCAGCACACCAGGGCAGCAGTGAGGCAGGAGGTGCAACTGACTCCATCCCCATTGTCTCTGGAATCATTTAGCAACAGCAGCCAATCTCACTGGTAAATGAGTAAGGGCCACCCCTGCCCTCTCACCTTTTATTCTACCTTGATATTGTTGCATCAGTAAATCTTTTTTACATAAATCTTTGCCAGCCGCCCATCAGTCATGCAATTGCATGCCCCTAGAATCCGTACCCGATGCACCCTACACATTTGGCAGAAGGTTTTCCCAGCAACATTGTTATGACTGCAGCTTGCCGATAGCAATATTTAAATTTGCGTACTAAATGGATTATATTTAGTAAGCCGGAAAATTTAACAGGAACCTCTGCAAAAGGAACAACGTAGAAGGCAAAAGAAGAGCCAGTGTGGGCAGCCTTGTCTCTCTTTTTTTGCGTATGTTCTTCATTTATCAGAAATTCCTTTGTTATATAGATGGATGGTTTGTAAGATACGTATTTTTGTGAGTCATACCCCCTCAGGGAAATTGGATATCCACTAGGAACACAGCTTTTTCAAGTGGCACCAACTTTGTGGAATACCCTCTTCAGAGAGGTCCACCAGAGGTCCTGCCAGCTAGAGCTCTGTCTGCATTCACATGGTCAGTGCAAGGTCCACTAGCGCCTCCCCAGAGAGAATCAGGGATTTGATTTAACTACCACGTGAGCAAGACCAGCTTGCCTAAGACCCATAGCAATGAACTCACTCCCTGGGAAACTGTATACCAGAACCAAGGGTGACATCCAGGAACTGGCCCAACAGAAGGCCCATCCAGGTGGGTTGATCTGTACTGGTGGGTCATGATGACACACAATAAATAGGGTGATAACAAAATAAAAACACAACACTTTCTGCTAAAAAAAAACCTGCAAAAAAATAAAATAAAACCATGTAGTTTTGCGTCATTCTTCATCTGCTGACACTGTACAACCTATACCACCTACCTAGTACACTTTTAAAGTGGCTGCAATGCATAAAAATAGAGGAAATTTGGAATAAAAACACATAACACCGCTTTCTGTTATTTCATTTTGGTTAAACACTGAAATCTGCATAAAATAAAATAAAATCATTTTCTTCCACCTCTAACAATAAACCATCACAAAGCAGGTGGAGAGGCTTCTCCACCCACAGGGGTTTGATGTAGGGCTTTGCCTCAGCAACTTGGCACCAGCATTAACTAGAACTTCCTGGTCCATATTTCATATTGTCAACTGCTATGCTACAGCCTACTTGTGTACCTTTGCTGTTATGTGGCCAAGAACTTGGGGAGGGGGTTGCCTCTCTTTGGAATTAAAGGGGCATCATCCAATTGCTACTTTAAAAGGACAATGCTTCTCCAGGGAGTTTCAACACTAGAACTAGGGGACATCCACTCAAATTGAGTGGAGGGAGTATTAAAACAGACAAAAAAAAATATTTCTTTACCCAGCGTGTAATTGGTTTGTGGAACTCCTTACCACAGGAGGTGTTGATGGCACCTGGCCTGGATGCCTTTAAAAGGGGATTGGACAGATTTATGGAGGAAAATTCCATCACAGCTTACAAGCCATGATGGGGATAAGCAACCTCCTGGTTGTAGGAGTAGGTTTTCTTTGTGCCAGGTGCAAGGGAGTGGCGACAGGATACAAGTATCTTGTTGTCTTGTGCTCCCTGAGGCATCTGGTGGGGCCACTGTGTGATACAGGAAGCTGGACTAGATGAGCCTTTGGCCTGATCCAGCAGGGCTCTTCTTATGTTCAAGAAACTGTACACACACTTTATAGTGTCAAATGTATTATGCTGTAATTCACACATATACTGCATGTGGGGTACAAAGCTGGGACGTGTAATGTGGGTGCGGCCGGTGAGGCAACCCCACCCCCCAAAGTCCACAGAATAGCAGTGCATACTTACCTTGTGATTGTGCAGCATGTACTTACCTTGTGATTGCACTCGCGCACAACAGGTGCAAGCGAGTAGCACACACAATCACCAGGTAAGTCTGCACTGCTATTCCATGGACTTCACGTGGTTGCCTCACCAGCCGCGCCCACACCGCAAATTCCTGGTACACCGAAGCAGTTGATTAACCCAGTTAATTATTAGACCAAATATCTGAAACGTTCCCTACCGACATCTATACACTTGCTAACATTGTTGACTGACAGCGCAATCCTGCGCAAACTTCCAGCAGCAGAGCGAGCGCTTCACTGCCAGAAGCCATTGTGAACGTGCCATTGTAAAGCACGTTCGCTATGACTATAGGGTAAGGGCTGCTGGTGCAAGACCAGCAGCCCTTACTTTGCCACCGGATCACCCCTGCGGCCGCCGGAGGAGGTAAGAGATCCCCCCCGGCGGGCACAGGGACAGACTGGGCGGTGAGGGAGGGGGCCATTGGCTGAGCCGGCCTAGGAGAGGGCAGGGATGGCGGCCACCATATCCCCATCCCCATCCCTGTTCTGGCTAGCGCGGCCTTTACACGGCCTCCTCTTTCTTGATGAGGAGACCCATTGGGGCCGGGCCACGCTACACCAGGGCAAGGGGACAAATGTCCCCTTCCCCCAAGTAGACCTCCGGGCCGATCGAGATTGGCCCGGAGTGAGGATAGGATCCAGCAGGTAGCCTGGGCTGCCCGCCGGATAGTTAGGCAGGATTGCTCTGCCCGAGACCTGCAGACATCCACCAACTTGTGTGCTGGGATGGTTCCACACATCTCATCAGTTGCTTTCCTTAGATGTTCGAATGTGGCAGGTTTTCTGCAAGAAAGTTTGTATGAATTAGAGCCCCTAATTTTTTTGAGATTAGGGTTTTGAGGGTTCCTGTAGTGTATCTGGCAGATCACAGATATGGGCATAAATAAGACATTCTGGAGCACACCATAAAAAGTATTTTGGAAAATCTACACCATAGCATGCTGTCTTATAGTGGATAGAATTTGCTCTCCATCCAAATCAAATCTCTAAAGACAGCAGAACATTAATCTTGGCTACAGCTATTTTAACTTCTTGCCCAAGATCTCACAACTTCTCTGAACTAAGCTGCGGTCCAATAGGTGTAGTTTGCTCCCAAGGGCAAGCTCTTAAACCATTTCTACTTGCTTCACACAATGAATTTGCCTCTGGCAAAGATGGGAACAGGCTGGTAATTAAATGTGCTGCAAGCTTATGGTAAGCAAATACTTTTCATTCCGTCATATTAATTGGCAGAAACTGTACACAGGGCCATGAAATCTATCTATAATGACTGCAAAAGAAGAACCCTACTATATGCACCAGAAAACAAACCCACATTATTTTTCTAGTATCTACTAGAGCAGTGTTTCTCAACCTTTGTCCCTGATGTACCATTTCTCACGGTCTAATTATCTTAAGTACCACCGGAAGTAACTAGCGATGATGTCATCACCAGTTACTTCCGAGTTGGGAGGCCAGCGCAATGCTACCAACAGTGGTAAGAGGCTCAGGGTGAGTGGGTGGGCTTTTTCAAGCAGGTGAAAACCGTGTGCTGGAGCTCTGCCCACCAAGTTGAGCCTCCTACCACGGTTTGTAGAGTCGCATCATGGTCTCAGTGCCAGGCAGAGAGTTCTCCTGGGAGCCATGCGTACCACTAGACAACAGCTCAAGTACCACCGGTGGAACACGTGAGAAACGCTGTACTAGAGTAACTTAAAAGTGTGTGTGGGGTGGTGGTGTAATTTTGTGTTTGACATGTTATCTTTTACCCCATCCCTTAAAAATTAGCAATTTCAAAACCTAACAATCTTAAAGTGTCAGCCCCAAATCATTCCCACACTGATATAGTGCAGAATCCACCAAAACACTTTTCCCATTGATACATCTCCAAGTTACAGTGATACGCCAGGATGGTGTAGTGGTTTGGGAGTCGGACTTAGACCTGGAAGATCCAGGTTCAAATCCCCGCTCAGCTACGCTCAGGGTGACCTTGGGCCAGTCACTATCTCTCAGCCCCACCTACCTCACAGGGTTGTTGTGAGGACAAAAAGGAGGGGAGGAAATATGTACACCACTCTGAGCTCCTTGGAGGAAGGGCAGTATAAAAAATGTGAAAAATAAATAAATAAATAAAATATGCACAAACCAATCATGTGGGTCATCCAGATCATGTAGTTACATCTCCTGTCAGCACCACTCCTTCATTGGGGTCATTGCTGCTGGCATGGTAAATAACCAGGCAACCTACAAAATGCATACATGACTGCTACAATGACTGACCAGAGGCACAAGCTTTTGGTGCCCCAAAAGCCATAAAAAACCATAAAAGCTTACTTACGTGCCCCATCCGTAAGTGCTCAGCCTGGTCTATTTGCATACTATATAATGCAGCTTTGACTTCCTGAATTGAATCCACTGGGCGGTCCTGCATATTTAGTGAAGTTTTAAAGATATAATGTGCCATCTTGTCAGGGCTGGCCCATCAATGAAGCCAGCTGAAATGCTCACATCAAGTGGAGAGTTGAGAGGGTGCAGCAAACTGATGAGGGTGCCCCGCACCTCACATCTGCTTGCTGCCTGCTAGAACAGGGACAGCAGTCATTTAGCTATGTCTGGAAATTTGTTTTAATTATAAATAAATATTTTTAAATAAAATAAAAAAATGTAATTGCCTTCCCAACACCCCTGTTTACCTTTTGTTTTGTGCCTGGTTTTGATCCATTGCATCCCCCTTGTTGTTCATTCATTCTTTTAAATAAACTTTTTTTTAAACCAAATTACCTGCCTGCCTAAAGTTTACTGGAGAGAAAATGTCACATCTATCATATTGTTACATTTTGCTACTGGCTTGATCTTTAAGGGGATCTCCCAGATTTTCAGGCTGTCTGTTAACCTGGGAGAAGAGCTTTCCAATGGTGGCTTCTTACTATCTGGACTTTCTAGTCTTGGGCAATGACAGTGAAAATGCTACCAATTTCTCAGTAAATCCCAATCTGACCAGTAAAAGAGGCAAAAATGTACAGCAAAGGTCACTGCTAACTGTTCAGCACTGCACCTATTTTGCCCTCTGTCTCCCTCTTCACACACACAGATTTGAATGGCTACTATTTTCTATTAATCTCTCAAAAGCTGTGAGGTCCTTGGTGGCTTGTATTTTAACAGCAGGAGAGGAAGCAAAATGATGAATCAAAAATATTTTCAAGTCTATATTACCTAATTTAGCTGCCACCTTATATTATTATACTTGCCCTCTGTCATACAGGTCTTTCAATCTGAATAGACCCTTCTGTTTATTCATTTATCAAAACATCCTGACAGCATACCAAACTGCAGAGATTTGCTCTAGTTACAGTCTATATAATTGTGAAATAACGGATAATATTTTTCTCTGTGGTCATTCTGGCTAAAAGCTCTTTCAGATATCTCCATTCTATCACATCAAATGCTTTACATACATCTAAGGAAATTATTTGTGTAGAGGTGGTTTTTTTAAACTATGATAAACTATGATATTTAGCATTTTGCAAGTAGAAGATAATATTTTCTGGTTTGGAATAAATCTCATTTAAGCTGTTTTAACAGGACCGTGAATAATATCCCTCAAATATAAGTAAAGATGTGTTCAGTCATGTCTTGTGTTACAGACTCTTTTTTATTTTAATCATAAACATGGCATTAATGGCACAATCCTATCTAGATGACCGGCAGAGCAACTGCTCTGCCAGTCCAGGGTGTTGCAAACGTGCTGTAAGGCACATTTGCATCACCTGGCGAGGAGGCGGCACTGGCACAGAGGTTGGTGCCACTCTCCCTGCCCCATTTCCAAAGCTGCACCCTCCGGGGAAGGTGAGTTCCCCATCAGGCAGCAGAGGGGCAGGGGGAGGGCGGAACGGGGCATTCCAGGAGGGTGGGATTGGTCAGCCGGGCCCAGGAAGGGGGAGGGACCGGCAGCATCCTCCTCTCCTGAATTCTACCTCCCTTCCCTGGTCTGGCTGTCATTAAGTGGGGCTCTCAAATGTGCACCAGCAACATAGCTGGCGCACATCCGAGTAGCCCCATCAGGGCAGCTGGTGCGTTACTCAGGGTAAAGGGACAAACACCCCAGCTGCTCTGGGGCAACCCAATCCTACTCAGGATGCAGTGGACACATTATGTGCACCACTGTGTCCTGATAGACAGGATTGGGCTGTAAGTCTCCAATTTGAGGAGAACATTTTGGGTTCAGTCACTTGTAATGTCCTTATAACTGGTACATGGTCAAATAATCTACTCTGATTATGGTATATGGTCAAATAATCTGCTTCCAATATAGCATTAGCGAGAATTGTTGAAAGTAGTATAATATAGTCAAGCCTAGAGTATAGTTTATGCAAATTAGAATACAAGCTGTGGCCTCTAGAGGTGGGGGTGGGGCTGACCATGCACCAGACATCAGAGTACAGGTGGGCCCCCATATCCACTGATTCGCTATCCACGGTTTCAGTTATCCACGGATCGTGGGGACCCCCCAGGCTTTTACTTTTTCCCCAGTAAGCTTCGTTTCTTCCTTAAAGAAACAGGAGAAGCAGTTATTACAGGCAAGTAGAACGAGACTAAGTACTAGAGAGGCTCTGCAAGGTTAACAGAAACCTTGCAGAGCCTCTCTAGGACTTAGTCTCGTTCTACTTGCCTGCAATGGAGGCTGCTTCTCTGTTTGTTTTAAGGAAGAAACAAAGCTTGCTGAAAGAAAAATAAGAGCTGGGGGGGGGCAAGCATGCCTGCCTACAGGGGAGGCAGGGTGAGGGGGCCCTCAGGAAACCATGGAGGGGGTGTTCGCTCTTATCCACGGTTTCAAGTATCCACGGAGGGGCCTGGAACATATCCCCAGCGGATATGGGGGCCCACCTGTATCTCTTCCAGACATTCTATAGAAAAATTGAAGAGTTCCAAAAAAGCTGATCCAGAAAATGAACATTGACAGCGATATAAAGTACTGAAAGGCTGGGCCACTATTTTCTAGCAAATTATATCAGAGGTCAGAGCAGAGGCGTCGCTCCGGTAGGGGCGGTACCGTAAGTTGCGCCCCATCCTGGTCCCATTTACCAAGCCGGCAGGAGGCGGCTCCGCCCCCTCACTGTCGGAGCCATTCCGTGCACAGAAAGCAGCAGGCAGGGAGTCTCTTGCCTGCTGCTTTTTCTGCACGGAATGGCTCTGACAGCGAGGGGGCGGGGCCGCCTCCTGCCGGCTTGGTAAATGGGACAAGGACAGCGTGCAACTTACAGTACCGCCCCTACCGGAGCTACGCCTCTGGGTCAGAGTAAACAGAAAGCGACTTTTCTTAGTGTTTGTGGCTGCAAAACATATTCTTTTATGAAGTTTGCTGCTGCCTCAGAAGCCAGGAGATAAAAGGCTAGCAGGTCTGCAAAAGTTCTTAACAATTATGTTGTTGTTGTTGTTCAGTCGTTAAGTCGTGTCCGACCCTTCGTGATCCCATGAACCATATCCCGCCAGGCCTTCCTGTCCTCCACTATCTTCCTAAGTTCGCTAATTTTCATGTTCGTTGCATCGGTGATGCTGTCTAACCATCTCATCCTTTGCCTTCCCCTTTTCCTTTTGCCTTCAATCTTTCCCAGCATCAGAGTCTTCTCCAGAGAGTCCTTTCTTCGCATTAGGTGGCCAAAATATTTGAGCTTCAGCCTCAGTACCTGTCCTTCCAGGGAACAGTCAGGGTTGATTTCATTTAGGATTGACTGATTTGATCTCCTAGCAGTCCAAGGGACTCTCAGGAGTCTTCTCCAGCACCACAGTTCGAAAGCATCTTAACAATTATACTCCAAGCCAAACACTATTGTGGGCAGAACACTACTACAATGAAGAAGCATGTTTGATTACAATAAACAATGAGGAAGTTGTTCCTTCTGGAACCCAGGACCCTGCAAAAAATAAACACCATTCTCCCTAAATTTGGAAGCCCCTGCAGCCAGAAAGTGGTCTCCAAATTTGATCTCCAAATGATCTGTCCATCATTACATAGACAGCATTTCCTGTAAGAATACAACATCTGGTTTGTTTAAAAAAGTTGACCCACTCTGCTTCTTTTAATGGCTAAGTCTAAACCTTTCATGTTCATACTCATTGTATTTCAAAGTTAGATACAACATGATCCAGAATTTAATCTTTCCTAAGACTTTACCGATCCCAAAAGGATGTTCAGTGCCTTCAAAGAGTTCTGCTTGCATTAGAAAAAGTGTCTCTTGCCTTAACAACTATACAACTAGCATAACTCAGAAAGATAAACGAATCAGAAACCCATTTTAACCTTTCCTCTCTGCAAGCCCTTCTTATTAGAGAAGGAACTCGAACCAGACTTCAGTGAATTACTTGGTGGAAAGGAATCATTAAGGCATGTTACTTAACATGGAAAGAAACTCTTTTACTCCCCCTTTCCCCTCCTCCCACTCCAGACACAGCTTAAGTAATGTAACATTATACACAGTAAATTGTACACCCATTGAAAAGTCTGAACAGGGGATAGTTTTACTTTTCTTCTAACAGCAGTCAGTTGTTCCAGCACAGAGCCACCCAAGACATGATGGAATATGATGCTGGTCTTCTATGGGAGTTTCCCTTTCCCACACTTGAAGCAGCCTCAGACTGAGGGAGGGTGGATTTGCTGTGGCAGACTGGAACACAAGTCCGAACGTAGGCCATGCCTAATGAACCCACAAGTACTCGAAATGTGAAACGATGTCGGGTGCACAATTTTGGTGTGGGCTGTTTTTCACAGTTCGTCCCCAACACACATCACGAGTTCTGATATTATGACCTCCATTTTGTCTGATTTGATATTCAGACAGCTCACCCACAAACAATTTCCAACACATCCAGCTACTAGGAGCATACCAAGAGCATGGGACCTGGGCCAGATGGAAAGAATGGAACTGGGGATCATCAATGTACCAAAAATGCTGTGGCTCCATATGTGGCTCCACTTTTTTAAGCACACCCAACTATCTTATTTACACTTTGATCATACCTTGAGTGTTTTGCTATATAGGTGTTTAGCCTATATAAAAGCCAATTGTTAAGTATTATAAATAAATTAAACTAAGAAATGTGGCAGAAAGGCAGACAAACCTTCAATGGAAACTAAGACGCAGTCACAGGGAGCAGAGTCTTCTCAGGAGTGACACCTTCATTATGAAACTCCTGGTCCAGAGAGGCTAATTAGGCACATTCAGAAAGCTGGCTAAGCCATTTTTGCTTTGCCTTTGGAGGAACCAGCCAAGCATGAGGTCATATTTTATGGTTTTGGTATTTGGATTGCTGTTTTTAAATAATTTATACAGTACGTCCTCGCTTACCATCATTTTGCCATTCATTGTTTCGCTTTTACATCATCCTCGGTGACTGCAGCTACGTCCGGGTCATGCCAGGCTCACGACCCACTTCCTGGTCCTATTTGTACCCCATAATGCCTTGCAGGTAGCTTCTGCAAGATATTCTGGGGCGAGAACAAAACTAAGGAAGTGGGTCTCAGTCCCGTATAACCCAGAAATGGCTTTACAGCATGCAGTGAGCCCACCAGAGCCCCCTGGAGCATCACCAGTGAAAAACAGGTTCATTATACGTCATTTCACTTAATGTTGCAGTTTTCAGGAACCTATCTACGACGTTAAGTGAGGACTTCCTGTATTTTAAGCACCATATGTGAACTGTCACCACCATCAAAGATGGGGAAATATGGTGTGAAAAAGATGGTGGGAAAAGATGGCAAGAGCCAGGATGGCAAGAGCCAGGATGTTGAATATAGACCTGGAAGATCCAGGTTCAAATCCCTGTTCAGCCACAAAACTTCCTGGGTGACCTTGGGTCAGTCACTATCTCTCAGCCTTACCTTATATCACAGGGTTGTTGTGAGGACAAAAGGAGGGAAGCAACTATGTAGAACCACCCTGAGCTCCTTGGAGGAAGGGCGGTATAAAAACTTGAAAAAATAAGTTGCATTCAGAAAGTACAGTCTTGTGGC
The DNA here is from genome assembly GCA_026170595.1 of Plestiodon gilberti rubricaudatus. NCBI lineage: Eukaryota > Metazoa > Chordata > Lepidosauria > Squamata > Scincidae > Plestiodon > Plestiodon gilberti. The sequence continues at coordinate 106,366,009 of JANXHW010000003.1, read as the reverse complement.
AGGTCAGTTGACAGTGAGCCCGCTGGGGAAACATATCTGTGTTCTGTAGAGATGTACAATATTCTCCTCTCTGGCTGCCCCGCACTCCGTAAATCACTCCAACAGGCTTGGAACTCTTGAGAAACACGACCGGAAACAACTTCTGGTCATGTTTTGGGAGGTCTTCTGAGGCACATATACATAGCACAGCGCACACCTCAGAAGACCTCCCACACACGACCGGAAGCCATTTCTGGTTGCATTTTTCAAGCGTTCTAAATCGGCTGGAGTGATTTACAGAGCGTGGGGGGCAGCCGGATAAGTGGGCCGTGAGCCCGCACAGCTTCTACATAAGGTACTGTGGCGCCACAGTCCTCCCCACCACAGACTCAAACCACCCGCATTGAGTCTAATCCGCAGGTGGCTAATCCGCAAATGGGGAGAACCAACTGTATATAAAGTTGGAGTATGGTATGAAAACCTGCATGGGGAGTTGCTTCACAGAAAATCTTGCTACATGAACCAGCTTCCAAACAGTTACATTTTCATGCTGCTTGAAAATGTAACTGTTTGGAGGCTGGTTCATGTAGCGAGATTTTCTGTGAAGCAACTCCCCATGCAGATTTTCATCATTCAGTTACAATTCTGCCCCCACCCCCAGCAGATCTGCAAAAGCATGGTGAACAGGGCCAGCTTTAAGCCAATTGGACCAATTGTTCCCAATTGGGCCCTGCACCTAAGAGGGCGCCGTGCTAGGGTAATCTACTCTAGTCTTGTCAAACACACACATTTTGTTTTTTTCTCAAAACAAAAAATCAAATATTTTTTTAACTAAATCATTCCACAGTCACTAAAACAACTATTGACTTTTTAATAGTATTCTATTTAAGGAAATAGATTCCTATTTACTTAGTAAAACAACTATTTAAGTAAATAGATTCCTATTTACTTTTCAAAAGTAATGTACACATTCTGTTTATTTACTTGTAGGCTTACATGTATGCAATTTTATATTAAAATGTGCTTAGATCCATTTGGTCCATTAACAGGTGCACTTTTTTAAGCACACATTTTGATTGCTTTCCATGCTATCGTAGATATATAAAGTCTTTAATAAGTTTTATTTAGACCTCTAAGATTCTACAGACCTTGGCTGTGAACATGGGGCCCCGCAAAAATGTTTCCAATTGGACCCCGCAGCTCCTGAGGCAGGCTCTGATGGTGAAAGTCAACTGAAACGCACAGGGAGCTGCTTCAAACCAACAGGCAAACAAATTGTACAGTATGTGGAACGGAACAGCCTGCCTGGCTGCATGGGGTTGTATTTCTAAGCAGCTGCTGTGTCAGGCATTGCACAAGCAAACTGGGCCTCTGTAGTTTGAGCATCATCAACCCCATGTTCTGCTACACATTGTTGCCCGGCCCCTGATGATCTAACTGACTCTGCTCAGGATTGCAGCCTTGTCACCCTTGTTGACAGCAAGGAAGCACATCATATTTCCCAATCTCTAACCTCTGTGTGATTCTGTTAATTAGCGCCGCAAATAGTTGTGAGGAAGCTATTATTTTAAGCTGTGCAATCCTCTTGCAAATGAAAAGCATGTGACAGGAGATGATGGAGCCAGAAGATTAACAGCAAGGAAATCCTACCCTAGTGTGTCCCCACACGATAGAATCTGCCACTGCTCAGTAGTAGTAGTAGATTTTTCCTAACATACAGGAGCAAAGATAAAATATAACTTGGCACAGCAGTCTCAAGTTGGCATAGGATGGAATTTCAAAGGATTAAAAGCAAAGAATTCCTCTACCATCCCATAGGCATGACTTCTAGAGCATGAAATATTTTAGAGCAAGGGTTCTCAACCCCTTCCTGGCCGAGTACCACCTCCAATGCCACTTTCCTGCTGCGTACCACCAGAAATGACTAGGGATGACATCATCGCCAGTTATTTCCAAGTTTTCAAAGGCCAGAAAATGCAGGTAGGAGGCTCTGGACAGGTGGGAGGACCCTTCTCAGCATTCCCGAGGGGCTCGAACAAAGGCAGGAGCCTCTCGGGAATGAAAACACAGCACCGAAAGCAACGCATTGGAGCGGGGTTCCGGCGGTCCGAGTATCACCAGCAGTCAGCCAAAGTACCACTGGTGGTATGAGTACCACTGGTTGAGAACCCCTGTTTTAGAGTAAATTTTTTTTGTTTTCTAGAGCACATTGGCCAAAGTAGAGGTCTGCTATACTCAATTTTACAGATCCATTTTCAAACCTATCCCTTAGTTAAGAGGCTAAGTAAACGAATGTACTTGACTCTCTGAAGTTTCAAAAGGCACATGTGGGAAAATACTGAGGATATGTCAAGTTTCCTTTGTTTCTCTGTCACTCCATAAGTGTCCATGAATCCAGCTGCTCTCTGAAACTTCCTTTTTGTCAAGACAGGGTGTAAAAAATTGCAGTTTCACTCTGGTGTTGTTTTGGCCTGGCAGAAAATAGGTGGAATGATCCAGTTCAGGGAAGGGTGGATAGTGGAAACCCCCAGAGGAGACAAAGGAATCCTATGGGAAAACCTGAACTTAAAGCTAAAACAGAGTTCCCTCAGATTGAGAGAGGAACCACAGCTTTCTAGAAGCTAACAGAGTTAGCTAGTTATAAAGGCCTGGGGGGAAGAAACCCAGAAAATTCAGGGCAGGAATGAAAATAGCTTCTAGGGCTCTCATAATAATAAACACAGACACTCTGCTTGCAGTTACAACGTTGGCATGATGAGCCCTGCGCTGAGGGGCTAAGCAATGCTATACAGACCTAGATCCAAAGAGCGACATTTTGTATATCCAATGACCCTCCTCCATACTTTCATCCCCAGCCTATATCACACATTGCTTTTGAAACGTTTCTTGAGTAGTGTGTTTGAGAAACTCATAAGTCCAAAGTCAGATCCTGTTGCTCTTTGGACTCTTGTCTAGGGTTCTTAACAAAAAAAGTTAATGATTTATTTTTATTATATTTTAGTAGTAGTGAGATCTGCAGAACTGGACATTGGCTTCCCTGTTTGCTAAAACTGCAAGGACATAATATCAGCTGAAACCTTTATGATACCTCACCTGCTTCTTCCATCTGCCAAAGTGCCAGATGTTGGAACGAGGTCCTCAAAGCCTCCTCCATATGGCTCTAATCATGCATGGCCCACAAACACTTGCCAGTGATTAGGCAACCAGGGTGTTGAAACCATTGCTCACCACTAAATTGCTTTCCACACTGGTTTAATTGCCTACATCCCTTTGTACAAATACTTTGTGGAGATTTAAACTCACTGCAGTTACATGTTTGCACAAGAACTACTATGGAGTGAGACCTGGATACTGGAAAGGGTTTACAAATACCGTTGGCATAGAAGTATGATGGTTAAACTTACAGTTCGTCAAATTTATCCACAACAATCCACCGTTTTTCCACTAATGTCTGTATGTGGACCTTTCCATGCAGAATGCTAAAATACACTGCTCATTTTTATTCACCGATATCTTTCAAATATTATCAACATGATCTTCAACAACTAATGCCTAAAAAGCACTCTTCGTCTGCTATAGAAACGCTATATATTTTTCTTTTTCTTCATTAAGACCTGTATGAACATAACATCATCAGGATTTTTGTTTCTTCATTATCCACCCATACATATGCAGGGTGCGTGCATGTCAGCATCTTTGAGTACTGGTGAAAGCTAACATCAATATTAAATTGCTGAAGGCATGTTGTTTCTTGCCACACATGTACTGTAGAAATGTCAGTCCACACCCAGCTATTTTGAGACATCAAAAATAAGTTAGGGAAGGTAGAACTAGCCCACATTAAAAGAGGACCCCACCCTTTGCTCAATTAAAGAAACAGCCTGTTAGTTCTGAAACAGTTAAAAAATATTGCCCAATGCACGTCTGGGCTACACATAGCACCAGAGCTAAAACGTGAGAGAAATGACACTTAGCAGAAAACCTGCATTACTTGATAGTTGGTCAAAAAATATTCAGCGAATGATGATCTCCCCCCCCCCCTTCAGGCGCACATTCCAGCTTCTGTCTTGGAGAACATTCACTCATTAAGGATCAACAAGACATTTGAGCTGCAAGCCTATATACATTTACCAGGGAGTAAGTCCCATTCAAATCAGTAGGACTTACTTCTGAGTAGACATGCATAGGATTGTGGTTTATTCTCCCTTTTAGCCAGTAGCTGATGATACACAAAAACATATACCGGTATCCCAAACATTTACATGACTTCACCTTATGAGGTACATGTTAGGCTGAGAGAATGTCACCTTTTTTTAGCCAGGATAGCCAAGGGCCGGTTCATGTGGAGGGCCTCGCATTCCCAAAGATCCTGTCCTGACTAGAGGAAAAGAACCCCAAACCATAGGAGATCAAAGGCACCATATCTGAAACTGCAAATGTGGGGTCCAAGTCAAAAGAGCTTCATGGTTATCCACTGTGAAACTGGTCATAGGAGTTGACTGAGGTATCTTCTACTCCAGTGCTACTCAAAGTGGTGGTCAACGGGCTGCGCAGCTTAGCGGGATCCTTGATCCATAAGCCTCTGAAGGTAGGCTGTTTTAATGGAGTTCCTTAACTCCCCTGCAGGTAGGAGCCCTAATAAGCCCAAGTAACGATCTGACCAGTAACGATCTGACCATGACAAAGGAGCAGTGTTAATCTCCTCCACTACCAGATAACCATCTTCCTGCCCAGCAGCAAACACCATGTGCAGAGAAGGTCCCACCCAGTACATGGGCATTGATACTGATATTACCTGAGATAGGCCCTGCAGTTGCCATGGCAACCATGAAATGAGCCACTCCAGAGCCTCAGTACAAATATACAAGTCCCCCAGAACTAACAGCCTAGTAGCGGGATTCTAAATTAGAGACTACTGCAGTCAGTTCAGGCAGGGAAATGGTTCCTGACGCTGCGTGTCCAAGATAGGATTGGGAGCTTGCTACCTGACACTCTAAACCAGAGGACAAAACCATGATGGGGGACGCATTCATGATAGACAACCATCCTCCTTCAGTTGTGGCTGCTGTTGTACCTTGAAACCCAGCAGATAGATTGAGCAATCCCTCCCACTGCATCTATCCAGGTCTGTGATTTAAACCAGATTGGCACTCTCACCAAGGATCTAGTCCTGGATGGCCAAGGTTTTATTATTGACCTATCTAGCATCTAACATCAGCACATGCTTAGGATACATCCTAATTATATATAACAGATAACTGTATTTATAAATGAAAAGGTGGTGCCATTATCCTCCTCAAAATGTCTGCTCTCAGGACGTGTCGACAGAAAGTTACTTTTTCTTGGCACATCAGCTGACTGTCAAGGAACCATTTGTGTGGCATAAGATGCTCTTTTGATACTGCTTAACAGAAACAGCACACTTGGGAGTTCAGTTTCTGTTAGATACTCATCATTATAAAGTTGAATGCCTCCTACTCAAAGTAAGAGACCTGTTTATACTTGAAGATGGCATATGGAGGTGATTTATGGTGGAAGTTATGTAACAGAAGCAGAAATATCTTCAAAGTTTCTCCAACTCTACTTCCATAGCACTGGAATTGTTACAAGTCATCTGGAACTTCAAAGACATTTAAATTCTTTAAATTTAATCCTCTGCTCTCAGAGAGATATGAATAGTAAACATTGCAAACATGAGCACCAAGTGTTTCTGCCTTGAAAATTCACTGTTGACGCTGGGCAGTAAACATTATTGCTGCACAATTCCATGGAGGGGAGGGAGAGGCTGTTTCAAGAAATCTGTCCCTCACATATTACTATTTCAGTTTCATTACCAAACTTTGCCTTCAGGTTTCAGTACACATGTATGTACCATGGAGCCAGGATGGTGTAGTGGTTTGGGAGTCAGACTTAGACCTGGAAGATCCAGGTTCAAATCCCCGCTCAGCCACAAAGCTTCCTGGGTGACCTTGGGCCAGTCACTATCTCTCAGCCCCACCTACCTCACAGGGTTGTTGTGAGGACAAAAAATGAGGGGAGGAAATATGTACACTACTCTGAGCTCCTTGGAGGAAGGGCGGTATAAAAATGTGAATAAATAAATAAATAAATAAATAAATAAATAAACACACAAAAGCATTTATAATCTGAGAAGCAGTTTTCTTCAAGCATTTGGAAAGAGGCTTTGACTTGCCTTGCACCACACCAGTGATATGGTTCAGGATCTCCAAAGGCCTTCTCAGACAGTTGCAGCCATTTGACGGCTTCCAACAGTTACATGCCATGCGTTAAAATATAGGAAGGGAAGATATCATTTGATTCAGAACTATACACAAGGCTTTCCCTTTGAGAAGCTAGTTTCTGTTCCAAGCCTCTTCTCTGGGTTTGTCCTCAGGTCACCTTTCACCACTTCATGCAAGTGGCCTAATCGTGCAAACCATGTAGTGTTACACTAACTGTGGAGGAAGATTTTGTGTGAGCTTTTGCAATGTTGTGTCATTTTCTGAAGGCAACATTTGAAGGGGGGGGGAGGTGTTCTTTTTAAAAGTGCAGCCACATATTTCTGTTTCATTCTACAACCTGTGCAGATATTATTGAGTTGCTCCAGGACATCCAAGGAAATAACTTTCCCCAGTGCTCATTACAGCAATAACTTGTTGCTGAGGTCCCTCCCTGCTTGCTGACTGATAATTCTTTCTTGCATGCCTGAAGTCACATTAGCACTCAACGACTGCAGACAAGACAAAAAAAGAAAGAATTTTAACTATTGAATGAAAACTAGGCATTTCAGCAGATGTCTCCCCTCTCTCATGCTTTTTTGCCCGGCTTCTGCCAGAAGTTGACAGCATGACATGATGGAGCCAAAAAGACAAGATAAGAGATACCAACAACTGCTCTTTAGGTTGCAGTGTCAGCATTTGAGCAGTCCATCATCGCTGCCTTTCCTTAGAAAGCAACACACCGTGAAGAAGTCGGTGATTCCGTTACATTTGGTATGGAAAGCACTTTAAATCTGAATTGGCCAGCTCTCGCAGTGCTGGAGCACCATCTAGTGAAGATAAGGAATTTGTCTCAATGTCTTGCTTCCCAGCAAAAGCTATCATTTGTAGATTATAGGATCACAGAACTCCAATACTAAAGAAAAATGTATGAGTAGAGGTGTTTGAAAATGGTAAATACAAAATAAAAACACATAACACCGCTTTCTGCTTAAAAATATGCAAAAAATAAAATAAAATAAAGCCATGTAATTTTGTGTCATTCTTCATTTGCTCACACCGTACAACCTATACCACCTATCTAGTACACTTTAAAAGTGTTTACACTTTTAAAAATTTGGAATAAAAGCACATAACACTGCTTTCTGCTATTTCATTTTGGTTAAATACCGAAATCTGCGAAAAAATAAAACCATTTTCAAACACCTCTATGTATGAGTAAACCAAACAACAACAACAAAGATTGGTGCCTGGTCCAGTGCTCTGCTCTGCTTGGATTGATCAGCAAAAATGCAGGGTGAGTCATAATGGTCTCTGGGATTTTAGTGTACCACTACATCATAGTTAATGGTGATGGAAAGAGAAATGTTCAAAGTTTTTTACAGACCTTTCAAATGCTGGATGTGTCCGCCCTTCGTGACACAGCAGGTGTCTATCCCGTCATCCAGTTCGACCCACTCGCACCAGCGTTGCCTGGTCCACCTGAGTGATAGCCGTAGTAATGCATAATCCTGACTGATAGGAACTCCTCTTACTGACTAAGGACGTGCTGCTGTGCACATACACAACTTGGAGACATTTTCTATCACCATGCAGTGTGTTTCCATATCCCTTACCGTTATGGTGTTATGGCTCGCTGAAGTCTCAGAGACCATTACGACTCACCCTGTACTTCTAAAAAGTTTTGACTTGGAAGCCTATATCACATTTGAGAGCTGGTGTAACATAGTGGTTAAGAGATGGGGTTACAAACCTGGACTTCCCCAATTCAAATCTAGTCTCTGCTATGAACTTACAAGATGACCTTAAGCAAGCCATTCCTTTTCAGCCTTAACTCCTTTGAGCTGCGATTGTTGCCCAAATAACCACACTCAACAATGTCGTCGTCGTCGTAATCAAGTGTCAGGATTCCCCTCTGCCTGCCGCAGATGCCAGCCACAGCACAGCTGGCTGCTTTCTTGGGGAAGGACAGGGCCAAAGGCGGCAGGAAGGTTTAAATAGAAGGGGGAGCTAGAGAGGGACAGGGGCGCTTGGGCAGGAGACGGAGAGGAAGAGTTGACAGAAAGGACGAAGGAGAAGGATGGAGGAAAGGACCGGACGCGATGCAGTAAGGAGGTGGAATTCACTGTGGGAGGCAAGGGAGACAGAACCCACAGAGCAAGATGGGAGAAAGAGAAGAAAAGGATGGAAGAAGGAGGATATAAGAGGGAAGGTCAGAAGAAAGCTGACAATGAAGAGAAGCTAGATGGCAGGAAATGGAGCGTGTGAACCAGGGCTTGAAGACAGGTGAGGGAAGGCAACTGCCTTGTGGATTTAGACAGTCCTTATAGCCTGCTAGACAGCTCACTCCAAGGGGAGAAGAGGCTCCAGAAAGCCCCCTGCCACAGGTGATACATCTGCCCCCTTATTGATTCTCTAAAGCCCAGGCTACACTGTACGCGTACGGCAAGCGTATGGCACGGCACGGGTGTCCCATGTGGTCTCTCGTCAGCTGCTGCAGTTGGCCCATCGGATAGAAGCGTCCCCGCACGGGCAAAGTCGACCTCGACTTGACTTTTGCCCACTTCATGAACATGCAGCCAATCAAAGGCAGTGCTTTGTACTGTGGGGGGCAGGATGCGTTTCACGTGGTAGCCAATCATAGGGTAGAAAAACTATAAATAATAAGAGACTAAATAATAATATACTTATTAAATAAGACTTATTAACAAGCAGCCCGAAGTGAACTGGAGGAGGAGGGGCGGCAGGGGAAGGTGCCATGATTATTTGTTGGGCAGTGATTTTCAACACGTGCTCTGAAATAGTGTGGATTGGTTCCGGCTCGCTACGGCTGCCTCTTGGCAGCGCCAGACGCACACGGAACGCGAACGCGTACAGTGTAGCTCCATCTTAACCCCAATGGTGCAGAGACACTATCAAAGAAGGCAACAGTACCACCTACATGAACAGAATGATGGGTGGTTTACCAGGGCACGTTAACTGTTGGACATTAGAGCCCCCTTAATTGGGGCCAAGAAGAGCCCCTGCTGGTGTAACAAACCCATAAACAAACCTCTTCAGCAGCACAGCTTCAGGACTCCACATGTCATTTCTCATTAACACAGAAAAGAGGTCATTCCCCACCCTATTTGATGTAGACCCACCTTAGGAGGCGGCGGCAGAGGGGGTGATGCCTCTCCAGCTGCAATATAGGCACGAACAAATTACATACCTGTAAACCAGTGTTCTTTGAGTGGTCACCTCTGCAGAAATACCAGTGGATCTGAGCTTGCTCAATGCCTTGTTTGGAACCTTCTAGGGCAGTGTTTCCCAAACTTTTTTGACCTGCGGCTCCCTTGACCATTGGCGACCTTTGGCCGCGGCTCCCCATTACATTATGTTGATGCCTGCCAATTGGCATTGCACTGTTTTCTGAGAGGATTCCGTGGCACTCCGCGGCTCCCCTGGGAGCCACGCCTCCCCGTTGGGGAACCACTGTTCTAGGGCTTTTGTCTCAAAGCTTTTGGTGTGAACCATGTCCAGATGTTCCAATTGAGCAGGCCCAAGTAGGTATCACCTGCTATTCTCTCCTCAGTTCTATATCAACTACCACAGCAAGACAAGGAATAGGAAATGGACAGATGCTACAATGGGGAGGAAGGTGTGCTGCATCACTGCACAGAGGACCATGCAAAGGACACCAGTTACAGGTAAGCAACCTGCTTTTTTTGGTGCGTGTGCGTGCGCGCGCGCACACACACACACACACACACACACACAAATGGGAGACTAGCTAACGATCTCACCTGGAGGACAATGCAGCACCACAAGTTGAACAATTTCTCCAGAACTGCTTGCCTAAAGCAGTGTCTGCACAGGACCAGACATTCAGAGTGTAGCGATGAAAGAAAGTGAATGGTTGAGACCAAGTAACAGCGTGGCAAAGCTCAGGGATAGAGAGGTCTCTCCTGAATGCTTGTGAAGCTGTTACCACTCACGTAGGGGTACTGTCACAGTGTCAGAAAGGGTACAGTGGGCCAAGTCACATGGCAGAGATATGGCAGATGAAATTCAACAAGCACCACTGGAAGGAGACTTGAAGATCCTTTCTTGGATCACAATGAAAACATACAAAAAGGGGTTTTGTAATGAGTGTAGAAGGATAGCATCCCAGGAGCATAGAGTCCACTTGGCATTAGAAAGAAAACCTGGAGAATGAGGTCCTGGGCAAGGTGTATGGAACAGCCAACTTTGGCAAAAAGGCAACATAGTATAAGACCACCTTATCTTTATGGAAGACAAGAAAAGGTGGGTCAACGAACAGAGCTCACAACTCTCCCCTTCTCCAAGCAGAAGTCATCGTCACTAAGGCTACCTTTAATGGCGTTGCTACCGTGAAGCGACGGTAGCGGGTCGCTACGGGGCGACATGCGCGTGACGCGTCACCTCTCCTGTGCGCGTCTCCCTCGAAGATGTCACCGGAGCCGGCTCCCAGCCTCTTCCGAGGCCGGGAGCCAGCTCCAGAGACGTCTTCCCCGGCCGACGCGCCAGGGCCTTCTCAGAAAGGCCCGCTGTGCAAACGTTATTTATAACGTTTTTTGCACATGCGCAGACCGTCCCTGAGGGAAAAGGGCTGCCCTTTTCCCTCAGGAACGATCTGCGCATGCGCTAAAAAATGTTATAACGTTCGCGCAGCGGGCCTTCCTCAGAAGGCCCCGGACAGCCGGCTGGGGAAGACGTCTCCGAGCCGGCTGCAACAATTAAGGGGGCGCCCGGGCCAGCAGCCTGGAGCGTCGGCTCATTGGGCGCCCAGGGTGGCGCCTCGGTGGGTGCCCCCCCCAATCGCGGCGCACCCTACGGCTGCGCAGAAGATTTGTAAGAGGGGGGGTATAGGATGGAGGCGTCACTTGGGTGATGCGCACACCCCGCTATGGGGCGGCGTGCGCCCTAGTGATGCCACTGGCTACCTTTAAAGAAAGGAATCATCAGTAACATGAGGTGAAGGATTTGAAGGGCTTGTATACTAGAGGCCAACAAGAAATGGATGGAGATAAATGAAGAGAGAAAAATTGGGAAGAAAAATGGAGAGGCCAAGATTGTCTGGTGTGTTAAACAGACCAGACCAGACCACGAAGGTTCCTCTTTATGCTACTGCTATGGTGGGCAAAGAGAAACTGAGGAGGGCATGCTCCGTCAGTTCAACTGGGTGCATCTCACACCAAAATCAAGGTTAAAAGTCTATAATGTTCCAAATGAGGCTCTGCACTCATCCCATTTGGTGTGAATGCACAGAGACTACAAAGAAGGAAACAATACTTATGTATATCTATACAATTAAAATTGTCTGGGTTTTGTGAACACGGTCCATGATATGATTGAATTCCTGACATTTCGCTTATACATGTGTTGGAAATTCTCAAAGGTAAAACACAAGATACTCAAACCGTCCTTCTGTAGTCCTGTTAACTTCTATTATTTAAAGGGACCGGCGGTTCTTTTCTTTTCCCTCTGGGTCTGCCATGTTCTTAAAGCTAAAAGATTCTGCACCTTATAAGGCCTATAGTCAGTCTTGCATGTTCGGACTCCGATGTTTTAGCTCTTCCGTGTTCCTAAAGTTGTGAATCCTTGCTCTCTTCAAGACTGGTAGCCAGGCATCACTTATCCTTAGTGTTTCTTCTTTCCTGTTTATGTTCTTTTGATGTTTTTGAATTTCAATTGATTCTCTAAAGATGCAAGTATGGTATTGTTTAGTCCTGGATAACACTTGTGTAAGATCAAACCTTATCTGATGAACTGTCGTTAGAGCATTTTTCTCCAACTGAATCTGAATCTCCTGGAAAACTAATTAACCTTCAGTATTAAGAAAAGGGTGACCACACACCCTTGTAATGTAGACCTACCAATTTCTTAGCAGTCTGTAAGAGTCAGAGGTTGTGGAAAGCCAATCAGAGCTACGCCAGGCATGAATATCATGCACCTTAGCTAGGGCAACCCACTTGCATAGTTGTGTTACCTCAGCTAGCACCAACACCAATTAAGACTTAATTTAAGATTCCATGGGATGGGTTGGCAGACAAATACACAAAACAGTGGTGACACCACTAGTGGCCAAATTTGTGGAAAACTCGTATTTATGAATACCACCACCACGACGTTATATCGATGCATACGTTCATTCAGAATGTAATGAAACTGTGTTGAATTATCTGTATTCTATCAAACGTTATGGGCCATAACTTATGGTCAAATAACCGGAAAAAGAAAACACAACTGCCTTATGTAATAAAAAGTGGATTTCCTTAACTCAAAACTGACCAATGAGACTGATTGTTCCGAGACCCAATGAAGTGTTATTATGGCACAGCATGAAGACCAATAAGGTGCTGGCATGAGTCAGCTCTCATTTCGGTGTATCAGAGCTAATACCAGAACTCGTATTCAGTTGTGTGCCATCATGTAGGCCACTGGTTTTTTGTTGGGTACTGATTTGTTGGGTGACTTGTACTGTTATATATTAAAATAAAGTTAATGAGGGGTGACACCATGAGTTACCAAACCGGGTGACACCAATCCTAGTGAAACCACTGACCAGACGCTTCTTTCCCACTACTGTAGGGCTTGATAATGCTCTCTGCAATTTGAGCGAAATGTTGCATTTTATGCATGGTATGAAGATTCTCATGGCTTGTTGTATTATGTAAAGAAAACAAAGTTATGGGTCTTGCAGCCATCTGATCTTATTGAAGGAAAGAAAAAACTCTAGTCCCCACTGACGTTTCACCCTGCACTTAGGGTTTCTTCAGAGCAAAAACCTGGCACCAGCCAGTAGATGTTAACTGCCAGTGGAATGCCTGGAAAGTTTAAAGGGACATTGCTGCTTAATCAGAACCGGAAGTGTCAATCTTCGCTGTGATCGGAGATAACCTTTGCTGGTGCGATGTCTTAATCAAAAACGGAAACCAGATCTTGTTCACAAATACCAGTTCTTGTTGGCGGTTCAGAGGGTTCAAAGCCCTCCTTTGAGAAATTACAATTGCCTCCAAATTTCTTCTCAGTCTGTTTTTAGACTCGCTGAACAGCGAACGAGTTTCCTCGAAAGCAATTAAGTGCCCGGTTTGAGCCACGTGTGTCGTTATTGCCGATTTCTCTTCCTGAAGGGACTTAGTAGCCTTTAAATGTTCCAACATTTCAGTAACCAACAATATTAAGACCCGGTTTTCACCCACAGTTAAAATCGAACAAATGCTACGTAACCCGAAAGATAGACGACCGCCTCTGTCTAATCCAGGCGTGTATGAAATCCCTTGTGGTGACTGCACAAGGACTTATGTGGGGAACACCATGCGACCCATAAGAACCCAAGTGCAGGAACATTTAAGGGCTACTAAGTCCCTTCAGGAAGAGAAATCAGCAATAGCGACACACGTGGCTCAAACTGGGCACTCAATTGCTTTCGAGGAAACTCGTTCGCTGTTCAGCGAGTCTAAAAACAGACTGAGAAGAAATTTGGAGGCAATTGTAATTTCTCAAAGGAGGGCTTTGAACCCTCTGAACCGCCAACAGGAACTGGTATTTGTGAACAAGATCTGGTTTCCGTTTTTGATTAAGACATCGCACCAGCAAAGGTTATCTCCGATCACAGCGAAGATTGACACTTCCGGTTCTGATTAAGCAGCAATGTCCCTTTAAACTTTCCAGGCATTCCACTAGCAGTTAACATCTACTGGCTGGTGCCAGGTTTTTGCTCTGAAGAAACCCTGTGCAGGGTGAAATGTCAGTGGGGACTAGAGTTTTTCCTTTCCTTCAATAAAATCACATGGCTGCAAGACCCATAACTTTGTTTTCTTTACGTTGCATTTTATGTCTGATATCAATTTCCACAGGTTTTTATTCTGGTTTTTAAACGTGTTTATTTGTGTGTTCCGTTTTTAATCAATAGTTTTTTCTACGGGGAATACTGGGTATACTTGTTTTTATTGATATATATTTTTGACATGGCTTTTTTACCCGTTACTCTACTTATTTTAAAATTGTTGCTAGCCATGAAAACTTGAAATCATATTTAAATTTGAATTGTTCCAAGTCTGCAGTGAACACGCTTTTCAAAGCAGCAATAAATTCAACAAAATGAAAATGGAATTAAAGACATTAACCTAAAAGCCAAATGCATTCAAAATGTACAGTACTATACACAGTTTGTTCAACTTTGACATTAAGAAATATATTCAAGTGAAATTGTCAGATTTATTGTATGAGTCAAGATGCTTCTTGATCACAAATAATCAAAACTTAATTACAGTGAAATAAGATACGCTTTATTTAATAACTTGGGATTTTATTGAATAATTTAACCTTAGAAAGATAAAAAAAGGTTCACACACACTGAAGCACAAAATCACCACAAGCAATACGTGTTTAAATTTAAATACATGTATCTTTTACAACTCATGATGATACAAGTCTCTATTGAAGAAAGAATAAATGTCTATGCTTGAAAAAGCAACATACGTCTCATGATGAAACCCAATTCAAATTCAGACTCTTCACCTTTACTTTTTATTTATTGGGTTTATTGGCAAATGTGGGACCTCCCACCTTATTTTGTCAATAGGCATCAGTTTTCTAAAAACTGGAACAGCTCAATAGCATCCGCTATTTGCAAAACGTACTTCTAATAATACTCAACATTTATATAGCGCTTTCCAAATGTGCAAAGTGCTTCATATGTGTTATCTTGATGCTGTCCTGTAAGGTAAATACAGTAGTATCCTCATATTGCAGCAGGGGAGCAGAGGCTGAGTGTGTGTGGCTCGCCTAATACCACCTAGTCAGTTTATGGCAGAGGCAAGATTCAAACTGGGAAAGTCTCAAGTCACTCTTAGCCAGCACTACACCATCTCTCAAAACCCAGTACGATTTTAGCCTGCTATGTATGGCTATGAATGCAACAGCACATTGTTTTGTGATTTTTGCTAAGCAGCACTGGGACAGGGGTTGGTGGCATTTTTTATTTTTTTAGTATCACAGACAATGGAGTGTTAAATACAATTTCTAAAACAATGGCAATACAATTTCATCTTTACCCATATGGGTACATCCGGGGTAACATATGCCACAGCAACTTGTATCTCTTACCAATAGCAAAGCTTTTCTTAAATTTCATATATTTATATAAAATATAGTACACATATGCTCAGAATGAACAGAATTATTAAAAGTTAGAACCCTGTATAACCAATAAGCCAGGATCATCCATCACCGGTCTTTCAAATACCTTTTGGCACAATCCAGCCAAAATATGTATCACAGGCTGTATCTTAAGGCTTTCTTCTTCTGCAGTAAGCAGTCCTTAGGGTAGAACTCCACATTCTGAGCCTAATAATTCATCTCGAATAACGAATCTGTCCAGATGCACCAGAGTTGTCATTCTCAAAGTGTAAAGAGAACCATATAGGAAGCTAGTAGAGATGTAAACTCCTCCAGATCCCTCTCCACTAAGTTTTTCCACTGTGCCTTGAGTCAGGAGGAAAAGTGACTCTCCACTTCAAAAGCACAAGCGGGCCTACAAACCTTGGCAGGGTTCTCGGACTATTCTTCAACATTTCCTCTTTTATTCTGCAGTGGCTCCCTTTATCAGTTCCATCAAATAGTGCTGTGGTTTTCAAATTGTATTCCAGTGGAGCCTGGGGCTCAAAAGAAACTTAGGAGACATTCCTCAATAAGAAGATTAGCAATTGTGAAAAAGCCTCCCCAAAAGACAGCTTGCCCACCATTATTGGCATCTTCTCGCAACACATACAAAGTTAATACAGAACTATAACAAAGGTCATAGCCTGTGTTAACAGCAAGTGCATCCTAGAACAAGATGAGGTGGACTGTGTATGTGAGCTCTGGCGTCCTGCTCGAGCTCTGAGCCACTAGGAGACCTAGTGAGCAGCCGCGGCAGGTTTGTTGGCTGGGTGACTATGGGCGTAATCCAAACCTACTTAGGTCACCGTTGTAACCAGTGGCCCAGCGAAAATGGGAGGCCCCAGAACGGAAAGGGGATTCAAATCCCCTTTGAATTCCCCTTTTGGAGGGGATTTGAATCCCCTTTCCGTTCTGGGGCCTCCCGTTTTCGCTGGGCTGCTGGTTACAACGGCGGCCTAAGTAGGTTTGGATTGCGCCCTATGTCATCACCAAGCCTCTGGAAATGAGAAGCTGTCAGCACAGCAAATGACAAATGCTCTGCTGTGCAGGACGAAGCCAGGTGCAGGAGCCCTTTAAGAGCACTAGGGAGGATACAAGGAGGAGAAAGAAAGGGAAAAGCAAAGAAATCAAATTTTCTTAAAAAGGATGCAAAGCAAAGGCATTGTTCAGCTAACTTTACAGTAATGAGAACGAATCTAAAACGAAAGATTCGCAGATTCGTTTAAAGATTGGAAAAGTATATTTTTTAGATTGTGAGCCCTTTGGGGACAGGGAGCCATTTAATCATTTGATTTTGTCTGTAAACCGCTTTGTGAACTTTGTTGAAAAGTGGTATATAAATACTGTTAATAATAATAATAAGAAAACCAGACCTGCAGCACTCTACTAATCTGTGCAACACAGAGCACTGTGTTACTCTTCCTCATTCAAGCACAACTCCAAACGTAACGGTAGGCCATCATTTCTTTCCTTTGCTCATTATTATGATAATGCTGGAGAATCAGATCTACAGAAAATCTCTTCAGATTCTGCAGTCACAATGAATACTCCAGACACAATTGCACACCAACCTCGTTCGGGAACTTGAAATTCACCAAACTGTTGTACCAATCTCCCATGCAACATATTTACTTATCTACTATGACAGAACTCTTCCTATCTCATCTGGACCAGGTTAAAGCATAAAAAACATCCAATACACTAAATACTTTTCTTTGTCCATATGAAATTTTTTTTAAGTGCAAAATATGTTCGCAATGACTTCTGTGTTTGTGTTTGATTTTACAGATCTTATAAGAAACACCAATTTATCAAAATGTAGGCAAAAGAATTTGCACTCACCTGCACATGTCCTTTTTGTATTATAAAGATAGTCGAACAAATGTCAGACACATCTTATGGATCTACCAGACAGACAACTATAACCACCTTCCTTTGGTCATAAGTAAGGTAAAATCAATATGAGCCAAGGAAAAACACACAACTCCAGATACAGTTTTATTAATGAATGCTCAGCAACTTTTCTGGACACCAGCCCTTTTCTGGAACTGCCACCATTCAACATTTGAAAGGCAAATCATCTCCCTCCATTTGTACAGAGTGGAGATTATTGCACACCAAAGTTCAGAAACTTTTGAGCCCATCACAAATCAAGTCCAAACACTCTCTGAACTTAGGCCCAGTTCCATAATGGGCTCAACGTAGTGCCAGTCCTCCCAAGCATAGCCACTCCCTTTTCCCAACCATATCAGGTGGCTGCAGTAGGAAAATCTTACAGCAAGACCTTTGACCTGTGTTGCTGCCACAAAAGCACCTCCATCGAAGATTCATGACCCCTGCGCTAACTGGGCAAAGAGGAGCCCTTTAAAGTGGAGGTTCTCTTATATTTAGCAGAGGGGCGAACAACCATCTCTATTAAATCCATCATAGTATCTCTCCAAGTGGTTGTTAGCGAGCCTCTTGTGTGTTTCTTCTTAGGATGCAGGACCCTTTGGGATAAGGAAACATCTTATTTCTTTTCTATGTAAAGTACTTTAAGAACTTTTTGTTGAAAAGTGATATACTGTATACGTGTCCCCCACTTGACGGGGATACATTCCCCAAACCCCGTCGTTAAGCAGGCCCGGTGTTAAGTGGGTCATTTCTTACCTTTTGAAGTTTGAGGTCTCTCCGGAGGTCTGTTCCTGGTCGTGGGCCTCTCCGGAGGCCTTTCATGGCCTCTGCAAGCCTCTGAGGGCCTCAGAATGGCCCACAGAGGCACTTCCAGTTTGCTCCGAAAACGGAGGCCTCTATGGGCCATTCTGAGGCCCTCAGAGGCTTGCAGAGGCCAGGAAAGGCTTCCGGAGAGGCCCACGACCAGGAACAGCTCTACCATCCGGAGAGGCCCACAACCAGGAACAGGTCTCCGGAGAGGCCTCAAACTTCAACAGGTAGGGAAAGTGACCAGCGACATTCTGCCTAACGACCCCCATTGTATATCCAGGGGGTCGTTAAGCAGATCATCATTACGCAGGGGACATCTGTATAGAGATTAATTTTAAGAATATATGGAAGACATAGTTCCCAATGAAGAAATTAGGCTTAATGAAAACTCCCTCTCCAATAACTCTTGTGCCAGAGTACTATTCTGGCAGTTCCGAAGGTCTAATGGAGGCCCTACAGTGACAGCTTCTTGAGCCACCACTACCACTACCCCAACTGGCAAAGGAAAGGCCTGAGCCTTACTGGAGTTCCTAATGACATTGTTGGGAGAACAAAAAGGCTTTAGCTCAGAAAAAGGCCGAGCTTAAATCTACTTCATTCAGACTCAAGTTAAACCAATCCAAAATTAGCTTCTTTGAAAAAAGCCCTTTCTAAAGATAGTCTAACAAATGTCATACATATCTTATGAATATCCCAGACTGACAACTATAACCACCTTCCTTTGGTCACAAGTAAGGTAAAATCAAAATGAACCAGGAACACACACACACAATGAGCCAAGGAAAAATGAGTGCAGGATGAGTGCTCATCCATCAATATTGGATATTGTTGCCTCATACCAATAAATGTTTAGCTAAAGAGGATTTCGAGGTCAGAGTAGACTATGATCAACTTTGTAAATTTTAAATTATGCATTCACAAAATACATTCCTTATAGCTGCTTTTTCTCACTCATTCAAGACATAGATATTCAAAATAATAAATCTACAACCCGATACTGAATTTCAAGTAGGAAGCTGTTAACATCCTCTGCAAGAATACAGAAATGCCCCGTATACAAATAACCAATTTACAAATTCACTAATGTAATGTGCACCTGCCCAGAGGGCACAGCAAATTTATGATTTGTAAAGTGCAACTGTACTCCTGTTCAAACACATCCATGTCATTTAACCCAAACTGTACACATCCGCAAGTAATTCACACCTATGAACTCTTGCTGATTTGTTAAATGTGTTGTCACAGGAGCATACGTGCTAAAAGCAATTCAGTAAACATCATGATCTACCATGCAAGTCATGAGAATGGTATTTTGTCCCACTGTTTTTGTGTTTCTATAACATTTGTCACTTAAATCCAAATAAAGACAAATACTGCAAGTTCTCTCAAAGTCATTTCATTTTAAAGTTGATAGGAAAATGCCATAGAATGTTTACGTTTATCAATTAGCCCAGGGGTTCTCAACCCCTTCCCGGCCGAGTACCACCTCCAGCACCACTCTTTTGCTGTGTACCACTGGAAGTGACTGACGATGACATCATAGGCAGTTACTTCTGGGTTTTCATAGGCCAGAAAATGCAGGTAGGAGGCTCTGGGTGGGTGGGAGGACCCTTCTCAGCATTCCCGAGAAGCTCGGCCAAAGGCCTCTCAGGAGTGAAAACGCGCCCCAAAGCACCAATTCGGAGTGAGGTTTAGGTGGTTCGGCAGTCCAAGTACCACCAGCAGTCGGCCGAAGTACTACTGGTGGTACTAGTACCACTCGTTGAGAACCCCTGAATTAGCCTATGGTAAAATTGGCTTCATTATAAGCCATTTCGTTTAAAGTTGCAGTTTCCAAGAAGAACCTATCGACAACTTTAATTGAGGACTTGCTGTACTTATTCATTTCACTGAGGCGTGCTTGGAGATGCGCCAAAAACAAAAGAAGATTTTACTGCAGCAAAGCATTCCCCTCCCACTCCTTGCATAAAACACCTTCAATTCAAAGTTTAAAAATAGCCTGCCAAGAATGAACATACATTTGTTAAGTGATGTCCTTTTTTTGGATCCCGCTTAAGGCCCACTGAAATCATTGGAACATGAAGGGTCACAGTTAAGAATGGAAAGTTGGTAACAAACCTGGACATAATGATAGACTGCTAGGGCGATGGAATGTAACTTACCAGGTACTGAGAAGAGTTAGGTCACTACAGAAATTTTTTCAAGGACATTTATCAAGTTCTGAAACCATCAATACTCAACCTATAGTGCTTCGTTTCATCATATAATTTCAATTTTAAAAAGAAAGAAATGCAACAAACTTTTTCTTTGAACTAACAGTTTAAATAAAACAGTGCACAGCACTAAGGAGACTTACAAGTTCGTGACAAAAGGAAGTTGGATTTTAATAATCTTTCACTACATCTCAAAAATCAGAAGCGTCATTGACTTTAACATGATTCAGGGGTAGACTAGATACAATGTTGGAGTTCTGCGATTGAGATCAATCTATTTTCCCTACTATTTTGTGAAAAGTAGTCCTCACACTATTGATCTGGATCAAGACTGTGATGCAGGAGGCTTAACCCTCTGCCCCATGTGAATTCCCCAGCTCAAACTGTCCACAAGGACCTGCATTTTAGCCGCAGTGGACAAAACACACAGGTACAAAAATTCTTGCATGCTTTCGCACACGCAGAAAAATAGCAGCAAGAATTGGTGTTCCCAAAGCATTTTGATGGCCTTTTTCCAAGGAACATACAACTCCTTTATAAACCAGCTCAACAATGGTTTTTTGAAAACCAGAAGTGGCCTAACTCACCGTTTTTCGGCGTTCTAAACATCGGGGAGGCCTGTGGAGGGTCGCGCAGGCCTCCCCGCACCCCCTGAAGCCCCGGCAAGATAAAAAACGCCACTTTCGGGCGGTTTCCAGTTCAGGAAGAGTCCCAGCTGGGACGAAGACGCAGCACAGTAGCGCTGCAATGGGGGAGGTCCTGTAACATTTAATTCCTTTGAGTGCCTGGTCATTCTTCTCATAGTTGCATTTCTGTATTATATATATTTAATAAATATATATTGGAAGATGTTCATCAGGACAAATGCACTCTGCACATGCTCTGAGGTGCCCAGTGAACAAAAAATAAAAAAGTAAAAATATTAATTTATTTAAATATCTTGCTTTTATGGAGATTTTATGGCCCCTGTGCTGTCACAGGGGCGTGTTTGGCCAGACACGCCCCTTTGATGTCACTTGTTTGTGCCAACTAGACACACCCCTATGACATCACTTCTGGCGGAAGTGACATCACAGTTCCTTGACCCGCCTCCCATGATGTCACTTCCGGCCCCCTCGAGGTGCTGGAAAATCTGGTAAGCCTATCCATGATATACTAACCTCAGACAAACTATTCTTTCTGTGTGTTCTTTTCAGCTCCTCCTTTTTGTTAGCTTGTCTATTTATTTTACCCTCTATAGCAGCTTTAGAGCGGTGATGGCTTGGAGCTGAGGTGCCGGGGGGGGGGGCATCCCTTTCCCTTTACACTGCTGGCCTGATCCAAATTCCACCGCTACATTCAGTAGCTTTTTGGGGGGGGAAATTGGGAGTTCCAACCACAGAACTCCCAATGTCTCTTCTAGTTGGTCCTTTACTTCCTGGGAAATGGACTTGAGAGTACCTTTAGCTTGACTGGAAATTTAAGGAAAAGTCAACGCTAATGTGTTAAAGGTTCAGTTATCAAAAATGGTATTAATGTCCAGCTCAATGACCTACTATTATTAAATGACAGGGAACTATTTTGAAAGATTAAACAAAAAGTCAAACTAAATTTCAGGTTCAGAAAACATCTGGTAATGAGAAAACTATTTTTGTGCAATGTTCGTGCTTTACTGGGGTAGTCACTTCACATTCAAGATGAAAATCGTATGACTAGAAATATCCACTATAGTTAAAATGCAGTGTTCAGATATACATGTAGAGAAAATTTGATTTTCATAATCTTAAGTTATAAAAAAAAAATCAAAATCAAACTATAATGGAGATATTCTAATTCTCTTACATATATAATTGCACATAAAATTTACATTTTGAAAACATTTAAAGGGTCATTTCCTCAATGCTTTAGTACTACAAATATAATTTGTCCAAAAGCTTAAAGGCACTCAAATGGACCAATCTCAGGAAAGCTCTCGTGTAAAATTAGACAAAAAGTCTAATTTTTGCTAACAAGAAATATTAACCCCTCAGAGTTTGCAATGACTTGGACTTGTACATCTGGTTAAGGCCCAAACATCTGCCAAGAACTCCCCACCCCTCCTTATACAGCATATCACCACCTTCACATGTACAACGTCTGCCTTTCCAGATGAGAAAGAGGGTGAGTAAGGAAAAGATTGCAGAAAAGACTGAAGTTGCTGAGACTGCCAACTGCACTGCGGTTTTAAAAAAAAAATGACAGAAGCAAAGACATGATCCCCATTTCCAGGGAAAAGAAGGGGAAAGGGACCAGTCGAAGTATGGAAGGATAGAGAGACTTCAGGTAGAGCAAGGAATTGATTTTGACCCCCTGAGGGTTGTGTGCTAGTATGGGGGTCAATGCCCTTTGGGTACCTGCTTTTTTTAAAACATTACTTAGCATTGGTAAATTGGTACAGCCAGTCATTAAAGTGCTCGGGGGAGGCAGTGCAAAATGTCTAGACACAATTTATTTCTAAAAGCATTTTCAGAACAAACACATGATGCCATGGATTAATCAGAAGCAGCTTCTGATTAATCCACAATGCTAAGGCTGCAATCCTTAAAGCCTAAAAAAATAGGCTTTTTAAAAAACAGGTAAAACATTTTAGAGGGGATTTTAGAGGGTCTCATCCTTTGGATGGTTTCAACCTTACAATTCTGTACAGATATTAAATTTCTTTGCCAAGAAAACAGAAATAACTTCATGCTGTGAAAAGATTTCAAAGGAAGTTGCTGGCCTTTTGTGCAATGTATGGAAATTTCCAATTTGCACCATGATCAGGAGACTATAAAGTTTACTGAATCACTACAGCATACCAAACAGTGCACATGATTCCACAAGAAAGAACAAATTCTCAAAAGACCAAAAGTGCTAGTCTTCATGGAATGATGACAAATTGCCTAAGTTTGATCATTTAAAAAAATTCATTCTGCCACTCCAAGTGTTTTTTCCCTGATTTGCAACAGATCAATAATTTTTTTTTCAGCTCACGAACAGGAGGTGATGAACAAGGTACATAAAATGTTCTACTTAATTCAGCCTTGAAATCTGAAGATTAATTCTTCACTTCTACAGCTTCCTTCTCAGCCTTTTCTTTAATCTTCTCTTTTTCTTCCAGTTTTTCTTCCTTTTGCAACAATAACATGATCTCCGCTACTTGGTTAGTTGAAATATCAATATCTTCTTTGTCAATTAGCTCTACTACCTACACAAATATAAAAGTGTTATATTCATAAATGGTTTTTTCCCTCATTCACAAGCAAAAAAGCAATATGCATCTAATCAACCACAGCCCAACAAATTAAAAGAAACTTTATTTTAATTGGTTGGGCTGTGGTTGATTAGATGCATATTTTAAAAGGTCAACGTGGTGTCTTCCAAAAGACTATGACTACCTTTGACATATATAGGTACTGAAGTTCAGGAGGAATTTGACAAATGGAGAATTTGCTTACCTACAAGTTCTCCTTCTACTTGTTTGCCTGACAGTGATCCAACACCAGGGTACTTTCCTCTGTGTTCACTAGAAGTCCTTACAGAGAAAGGCTTGGCTGAGGACTGGACTAGGAAGCACTTCCCACTTCCTCCCTCTAGCCCAGTGTTTCCCAAACGTTTTGACCTGCAGCTCCATTGACCACTGGAGACCATTGGTCGTGGCTCCCCATTACGTTATGCTAATGTCTGCCAATTCACTGTTTTCCTAGAGGATTCCATGGCACTCTGCGGCTCCCCTGGCTGGTTTCCACGGTTCCCCTGGGAGCCACACCTCCCAGTTTGGAAACCACTGAGATTCATCAATTTCAAGTTCTGTGGAGGGGCTCTCAGAGCAGGAAGTAGTTTAATAGGGTTGGACAAACTCTGCTGGCTGGGCAAGTGCAGCGCTGCTAATGCTGCAGGTATCATAAGAAGATCCCTGCTGGATCAGGCCAAAGGCCCATCTAGTCCAGCTTCCTGTATCTCACAGTGGCCCACCAGATGCCTCAGGGAGCACACAAGACAACAAGATACCTGTATCCTGTCGCCACTCCCTTGCATCTGGCATTAAGATATAGCCTACTATTAAAACCAGGAGGTTGCTTATTTTTATTTATTTATTTTTATCTACAATATTCTTATCCCGCCTTTCTCCCCAAAGGGGCCCAAGGTAGCTTACAACAGAAAAGAAAATGCAATACAAAAAAGTACATACAAAAATAGTCACTTTTTAAAAAACACTAAAAAACAGTAAACGAAAACTAATAAAAACATCTAAAAATTGATTTAAAAAATTATTACAATTAAAACAAGATCATAAAAAACAACAGCGCCCCACTTGTACCAGCAGGATGTTAAAAAAAGGCAAGGACTATCCCGGCTTGTATCCACCAATGGTACACTGGCACTGATGGCACAAGAAGGCTACTTGAGAATATAGAAAACATACAAAAATCACAGCAGTATCCAAATAATTAACCAATTAAACACTGTGATACTTTGTGCAATGGTCACAAGAACGGTCAGACCTGCAAATTCCTAAAATCAAAACAAAAAGTCAGTTGTTGTATGTCTCGGACAACTCACCTTAGCAAGATCATCGATGTCAATTTTGCCGTCTTTATTTTCATCCAGTGCTTCAGCAAGTCTATTCAATTTACTTTCTGGAATCTTCTGAATCTGTTTCATCACATTAATAAGTTCATTGATACTGATGAGATTCTCCCTAAATGGGAAACACAATCTGTATAAAGCAAGCAGTTACGACAAAAAGATTAAAAAACAAACAAACCACACACACAGGACGGTAGTAGCCATATAACTAGGTTTCATAATGAAAACCAGACATACTACGTTTATCTTTGACAATTAAAAAAATAAAAAGGAAAGCCAACACATACTACAGCAGTGCTGATGATAGCAAGTTACATGCTTGTCATGGGGAACATTCAGACTTATAGCTCCTGCTTTTAATTTGAGATGCTATAGAGAAGAAAACAGGGTGGATAAAAACTGATTTTTTTAAAGATGTTGTAGTTAAAAAAGTTTTAAAAAATTGATTACTGCAATTCCTTAATGTAATCTAGCTAGAAGACGGTCCCTAGCTTAAGCTACCTACATTGCTCGAGGAAGCCCCAGTCCTTGCACTTGCGGATGAGCAAGTAGGTGCTTCTCTCCAAGCTCCCAACAAATGGGTCACTCAGAAAATGAGGAAAGAACAATGAAGACTTCCTGTGGCTGGTGCTTATATAACTTTGCTTTGATGCCAGCAAATTACCCAATTGGAGAAGTGGAACCCACCTGGCTTCTCCATCCCATTCCTTGAACCTAGACAGACAGGTTTGCTACCCAATGGACAAGACAATTCTGTTGCTAAGCAGAATAGCTGCCCCAGACAGCAAGACAAATCCTGAATCCACATACAGCACATGGCCGGGGGATAATGGAGTTTCTAAAACAAAGCACTAGAATACCCTTGAGCCAGGTTTGCTCACCTGTAATGCCATGTTTACATTGTATGCTCAATCAATAAATCAGTGTGGGAAACTCAAACACCAAGTTGCTCCAAATCAGGAGAAAGAACTTATAAACAAATCCCTTTATGCAAATTTAATCTGTTTTGTTTATGGCCATATAGTATACCCTAATAAATATGGAAAAGAACATTTGGCACTGTGATTGTGTATATGTTCTGTAAGGTTTGAATGATGTGCGAGCCTTTTGAAAACTATGACAGAAGTCAGATAAAAATATAATTTAAACTGAACATTTCCTGGTACAACCGTAAATATGTTAAGACAGATACTCGGAGTTTAGATTCACACACTTGAAACACATTTCCATCTACTATGAATCTTCCCAAAGTCAACCATACTTAAAAGAATCATTCCCCTCGTTCATTATCACCTAACTTACCCAATGGGAGGAGTAGCACCAGTATCCAGCTGTCCATCTACCACTTTTTGGTCCGTCTCTAACTCTTGAATAATTTTGTCAATCTGACCAATCATTCGGTTCACTCTTTTGACCAATCTCTTGCTTGCTTTAGACTCTTCTATTTCTTCTTCTCCAGTCTTAGACAATTCCTTGATTTCTTGTAAATCCTAAGGAACAAAAATGTTTTTATGATGATATGTTTGCAGCATTTAACAAGATCATAGATATCTAACAAAGAAGCATTTTTAGTGGGTGCTGGAAAAAAGACAACTGCAGTAATACTAAGAAGAAACTTGGGGCTGGTTAGATCTCTCCTTCAACATCCCGATCAGTGTGTTCCCCAATCAACCTCCTCTTTTCTTTAAGCAAGAAAACATGCAATGATCGGCTAGTCAAATGAACACAGAATTAAATAAAAAATGATGTCTTAAGCTACATCGCTTAAATTCTTTCTCCACTCTGGTCAACAAAAATGTTCTTAAAAAGGAAGAGGGAGAGAACAGGTACGAAGTAATGCATCCTATTTGTTTTTATTTTTCGCACATTCCGGTTGCAGAAAGCGGCGTTTTTATTTCATTACCACCAAAAAAGACTGCCCCTAGTGATAAGGAATAAACATATCGTATAATAGAAAACTAAATTAAAAACCCAGCAAAGAAAACCTGAAGAGGTGTTCAAGCAAGCCCTCAGGTGCCAGGAATAGAGTGGGAAATAGTCTACTTGGCAAATGGCATCTAGAAAAGCTCTCCCCTCTGATGGTCGGCAAAGCAGGAGCAGCAACATATTCCCTTCTGAGGAGCTGCACAGCAGGGCAAAAGTTCTTAATCTTGGTTAGCAAGACATCTAGTATAAGCAGACCAAACATTGTTGAGAATGCTTCATTAACCGGCAGACACCTGTATATATGAAGCACTCTGCACACTGGAAAAACATCATACAAATGCTAAGTATTATCATCATCACCTCTTCCAAAGGTCCAAGAACAGAGTTGTAGGACTAGCATGTCAGCAATATGCCGAAGTATTGAAGAAGTGAAACTATGCATAGATACATTTTGAATGGTACACAACTGACAATCTTTTACATCAAGAATGATCGATTGTAATTAGTTACTGAGGAAGCTCTCGTATAAACAATTAAGCACCTGCATATGCATGAACAGTGCCATTGACTGGTTAGTTATCCATTTAAGTGCATTCGACTTTTAAAAACACTAGTAACAGAGACAACCATTTGAATCTGGGATAATCTCCAGTCATTTTTCCCACATAAAGCCAAGCTGATCACTCATTTCCAGTTTATTATGTAGAACAGCAAAGTCAGGCACCTATCTTGTGCAGTACTTTTTTTGCAAAAAGGAGACAAAGATTCGCAGCTTGGACTAACTGATGGGATATGCTGAAGATCTTTATCTGGCAGGTGAAGTACCTCAGTAGCCCTGTATCAGAGGGGCAATCCTGTAAGGAGAGTTTTTGGGGAGCAACCCAGGTAAAAACAGTACAATCCATGCTAGTACGTGTCCCTCCCAATAAGGATCAGAAGTTCGTTTCCTTTACTCAAGCCAACTTTTAGTCTCTCCTTACCTCACTATATTCCTGCACATCATCCTTGAGTTCCTCAAGCTCCCCCTTTTCCTTTGTTAATGATTTCTTTTGTTCCTTCAACTTTGTACAAGCATCACTCAGTAAGTCAATCTCTTCTTTCGTTATTTCTTCACCCTAAATAAAAGCAGCAAAAAATTCTGAATGCTGGTCAATAGGGATCCTTGTTGTAGTACATATAGGCAGAGTTCTAGATGTCTCAAAATTTATTTTATTTTTCACATTTTTATACCACCCTTTCTCCATGGAGCTCAGGGTGAAGTACATGGTTTCTTCCCTCCTTTTGTCCTCACAACAACCCTGTGAGGTAGGTGAGGCTGAGAGATAGTGACAGGCCCAAGGTCACCCAGGGAGCTTCATGGCTTAGCAGGGATTTGAACCTGGATGGATTCTGTGGCTTAGCAGGGATCTGAAAATGGTCTCATACTGGGTAGAAAACAGACTGAGGCCTAGCTGTGAGCTGTGTAATGATCTTTCTCAGACAAAACAAGGACAAGCAATGTGTTCAGATTAAGTGGCTGACTCTGCTCCAAAACTATCACAACTCTTGTGATACTTTGGGAGCTGAAGGGAGGTATCTCCCAAAAGTTGTTTTAATGTGCATATGTATTTCAACTGTGTTTCTCTTGCTTATGCTACATGATCTTTAGGTATCTATACACACTGCCTGTCTGGATTGCACTGGTTGATCTGAGTTGGTTGGTGGTTCCATTTTTGGCCAGGAGGTTGGACTAAATGGCTGGTAGGTCCTTCCAGCCCTATGATTCTCTTAAATCACTACTGATAACATAAGGTACTTTTCAGAAGGTTTAAACGTATCTGGTTTATAATGCAGTGGTTAATGACTGCTTTATAACAGGGGTTGGTCAAACTGTGGCTCCTGAGCCATATATGCGGCTCTTTCACGTATAATGTGCAGCTCTCAGAAATATGTTGGCTGAGCAACTTTTTGCATCACAATTTAATATAAAAAGGGAAATAAGACATTTTCAAGATTTATAATTACTTACCAGGTATAAACTGAGAGTCTACTGAATTAAAACATAAGTTTAATGGTCATGGTGAGTAAATATATTAAAAGAATTTAAAGGCTTCATATTGCGGCTCTCAAACATCTGAAGTTTATCGTATGTGGCTCTTACGTTAAGCAAGTTTGGCCACCCCTGCTTTATAACCAGATTGGAACTCGGTGGAAGCTGACTGCAAAGTCTTGGGATACAAATTGGCACTTGCATCTACAATCCTTCTCTGGCAGGAGTTTTGTGTACAACTTGCTGATGCAAACAAACAAGCCACTCTTCACTCTACATTCCAAAACGTTTACAAAGCAGTCTCCATTTGCACATATGAGAACAAGAGAGAGTGCGCAGCTGCTACGGTTGGAGGTGAAGAAGAAAGTCATTCTCTATTCCTTCTGTGGGAAAAAGAAGTCTGGGCATCTCCATACAGTTGCGTTTCCATGAACTGCTGAAAGGCAGTTGGTTAGTCAGGTTACTTTTAAGAATCCCAGAGAGGGGAGGTAAGAATTATTCGCGTTCTACCTTTTCCTCTCAGTTCTCAACACCTTTTCCACTGCTTATAATAATCTGAAGCTATTTCTGTAAGGCTGAGAAAGATGGAAATTTCCTTGAAAATGCTACATTTTCCTATGAATACTATTTGTCTGACCAGCAAAAGATTTTGCAGGTTTTGGGGCCACCTGTTCTATAATGGCAAGAACAAGCAACTGTGTGTAAAATATGCAACCAAATTCCCCAAGGAATGAATATAAGAGGGAACAAGTTTGTCTTTGTTGACTGGATTGTTTCCTTCCTCATCTTTGATCGCCTTTAGCCATTAGGTGACAAGGATACCTGTGCAACCAACATTCTATGCAGCAGACGCAATAGTAATGGATAGACCGTCTAAGGAAGAACCATATTTTCAACACTACAAAACAGCACATCTCATGCTAGTACAATGCAATATCCTCACAAAAGAGGCACAGCCTGGAAGGAAGATATCTGGAATTAAACAATGTGACAAATCTGAATACATTGTGCTAAACACAAATTGTAACATGGCATCTTTGCCAGGCAGAATATTCAGAAATGATTTTTGGTTCTCTTCTGCTCAGTATACGTTATGCAATGTTCATGTCAAGCTGTCAAGCCTGTTTGTTTACAAATACAGATTTTTCCTTTGCAATATCTACTGTGATGGCAATAATCTACAGAGCAGAGACCAATCCTTTTCCCCAAACAATGTAATCTTTGGAGCCTGTCATCCAAGACCTAGGGGATGAAGTTTCTTAATGCCAGGGTTGCTTCTTGCAAGGGTTATATAAATAACCACTTTCCAAAACATGGCAGATAATTTACTATAGGTCCTTTAACTTGTCATAAATATGTGCTTGCGAGAATGCAACAAAATGGGCTCAAAGTGGTTTGGTATGGTATCTATCTGCTCTGTAGAAAATTAAGCAGCAGTGTGCTTTATAATAGGGAGGGAATCATTAGGTTTCATTAAGGTGGAAATCAGGGCATAATGTTAAAACACCATAAGATGATGGGACTTATATAGTACTTGTGCTCCCTGAGGCATCTGGTGGGGCCACCGTGTGATACAGGAAGCTGGACTAGATGGGCTTTTGGCCTGATCCAGCAGGGCTCTTCTTATGTTCTTATGAAAAGACCAAGAATTTTAACTGAAAAGTTTTCTATTGGAATACTGAAATATACATTTTCCACAAATATGAAAAAATGAAACTAAACCTCTTGTACTTTTATCATGTTTCCAGGCCAAGAAAAAAAAAACGATATCATGGCGTAGTTTTGTCACATCACTGGGAGAGACAAACAATAGCTACAGATTCAAGTTGACACATCATCACTGCATGAGAAGTGATAGAAAGGAGAATTTGTTGATTTTGCATACACTCTCTTTTGGTGCTTCCAATATACTCTAAAAATATCCAGTTTCTAGTGTTACAGAAATAGAACACGTTCCTAACCTTAATGAATAGGCACCACTGCCATGTCTCAAACTTTGCAGCATGAAAACAATGAAAACTATTAAGTGTTCATCAATATTCTTAAGATTACTTCTACACAAACAAATAACATCTACTGTTAGACATCTATGCTCTGAAGTACACCAGGGTCAGGCACACACACACACACACACACACACACAATTTATGTGTTTGTGTATATATGCAGCTGTCTACTGCATAGTGAGGTATTGCATTTAGCCGAGCAAGGCACCAGTGCAGCACAGGAAAGGCAAAGGAAAGACTCCACAGCCAGGTTAACGTATCTTCTTTTTTCTGTCCAAGAGTGCCATCAACTCTCACAGCCACAAGTTGGCCACCCATCAAGTACTCTCTCTAACAGTGTTCCTCAAACTGTGGGTCGGGACCCACTTGGTGGGTCGGGACCCGATTTCTGGTGGGTTCCAGATGATGGAAAGATCAGATAAGTAATTGCCACAAGCCCTGAGGCTATTCAAAAACCAGATAGCTACTAATTGCCCTTCAAAAAGAGCTGAGCTCCTGCAGTTTGCAAGATAGCTGCTAATTACCCTGCAAGCAGCTGAGCTCTTTACTTGTAAATAAAAAGATTTCTAGATCACTTTTTTTTTAAAGTCTCGTAAAGCTAGGTGGGTCCCAATAGAGTGGCATTTTAAAAAGTGGTCCCGGTGCTAAAAGGTTTGAGAACCACTGCTCTATAAGAACTAAAACTATGGACACGCACAAGACTACTACTTTGCTCAGATAAGAGCTGTGATGAATATCTCAAAAACACAGATTTTTTGTTTTAGAAAAAGGTAACATCTAGTTTAGAACACAACAGAGAAGAAGGCCCCTGACCATCAAAATAAAATAAAATCCCATGACTAGGTTGCACATTCAACAGCAGTGACATGTTTTGCTGCTTTTGAAGCAGAGAGATAAACCAGATGGGTGAGCCCATGTAATAAAGAAAATGGACCAGTTCATACATTAAGTAGAGCCAGGAAATAAATCCTGGTTTCACGCTATGTACCGTAGTCTTGGACACATATGCTTCTCCCCTCACCTTCACATGCAAAGGGAGAAAAAGTTCTTCTTTCTGATCCTGGCTTAGAACAAAACTGGCTGTGAGCTTCGAACCTGATGAATCCCAGCTTCTTCTAATCTCAGTTTACAAACAAGCCAGGATCTGAAGTTGGAACTGTATCATTTCAGTAGTATTGTGTGAAGTATTACTGATGATCAAAAAAGGATTCTCCTTGAAGCCATAGGGCTCATCATACAGTTAAGGCAAATACTGTATAAGATGTAAGTAAAGAATATGGAACACAGAATTTCAAATCAAGGCCTCGTAACTGAAATTTCTCCCAAAAGATAACAGGTACCTTTTGACTCATTAAATCAGCTCTGATCCTAAAGGAAAGCAATTATCAGCTATCAAATTATAAATCTTAAATTACAGAATTAATTCACACATTGTGTGCTGTTTAGAATATCAAAAGCTACTAAATACTATTGATCAAATATAAGCAAGGTGTCAAACAATATTGTTAAATATAAGCAAACATCGCTAATATGAAAGGTTACATTAAACCTCAGAATCCACTGTAGAAAATTTGGAAGAAGATGGAGAAGGAGGAAAAACGTGTTTCATCTGTCGTGCAGTCACAGGTAGCAACTCACAAAATATAAGAGGTTTGGGGCACTCTGGAGTACATATGAATATCTGGACTAGAAGCAACTGTAGGTAGATATTAGAACAGCCTACCACTTTACACATTATGCTTTTTAAGCAATTGTGTAATGCACAATTCTAAAATTCACAATTCTATACTCAATTGGCACCAGTGGAACTACAACACATGATTTTAACACACACATGAAAAGTACACAAGTGGAGCAGAAAAAGAAGGAAAAAGAGGGGTGAGGGTATGTCAACATTATCAATGCATACCAGTTCTATACTACTTTATTTGTTATGGATCCCCCTCAAAATCCAGGGAATTGTAGGTTAGTGCAGGCGCTAAGAATCTCTACACCTCCCTACCCAAACACCCCTACAATTCCCAGGGTTCCTCTTAGGAAGAAATGTTAAACTGTGACCCATTGTTTCAGATTAGGCTAAAAGATGGGTTCTGTGTCTGAAAAGACTACTGAAACTTCCACTAGACTGGAATTCTGACTGAAAGCCCAAAGAACGTTAGATAGCAAATAAAATAATTCCTTGTTTGCTGATATTTGATGAAATAATCTGAATCTTTTAAAAATGTACTTGTTAGCTAATTTAGATACAGGATTCACATAAAAAGCCTGTCACTGCTCTCTGGCGAACCTGCAGTGCCCTTGCTCTCCCCCAAGAGCTCTCCCCCAACCCTGGCCGCTATTCACCTTAATGCCTTCCAATACGGGTGCGGTATCTTTCAACGTCTCTGAATGCAGGGTTAAATCCACCTTAGCCAGTTCTTGCTCAGCATCTACAGCTATCTGGCTTTTCTTTACATGTACAGCTGAAGCATCAACATCTACTGCAGACTCTACCTCCTTCTGTAATGGAAAGTGACATCACATGAAACAGCATTTAACACATTGAACATGATCCTGAATTGCATCTTGCAACTCCATGCATGCATTTTAAAGATTTCCTTTTGGTCAACAGTGGGGGCAGGGGGTAGGGGAAGAGGGGGAGGGGAAAGGTGACAACCTGGAATGTTTAAATATCCTGAGAGCACACCTCCCGCGGATCCTCACTATTTGTGTGGGGGGGGGTCCGGAATATCCCCAACTGATAGCGAGAGGGCCCACTGTATTATAATTTTCTGTGCAAAACTTGCCCATTTGGGAAAAGTCCATAATTAGCATCACAGGAAGAAAGATTAAAGGCCTCAATGTGGCACTTCTCTTTTAAGCTGCTGCACAGACAAATCTAGGCAGGATTTCTGAAAAAGCCCATCTCAAATAAAGACTGAACAAAACATTCATAACAAATACTGATGCCTTTAAACTCCTTACCCTGGCAGCAACTTGAAGGGTCTCTTTGGCCTTCTCAGCAGCTTCTGACAATCTTTCCAGCTCTTTTTCTTGGTTTTCTTTTCTAATAGCTTCTTCTTCTTGAAGAGTTGCTTCCAGTCTGGTCTTATTGTCAACCTTTTCTCCTTCCACTTCTGCTGCTTTCACTTGAGCTTCTTTGGCCTTTAAAAAAAAAACACACACACACACAAAATCCCCAACAACTTTCAATTTTTTCACTGTGCTTTAGGGATGTAGGAATTTTAATAGAATACCAAACATAATGCTGGCAGGTGAACCAGTCTACTTTTGCATTCTATAGTTTAAGAAAACGCTGATTAGTTCAGTACTACTTGTACTCATAAGAACATCCCTGGTCAAAAGGTCCATCTAGTCTAGCATCCCGTTTTCAAGAGTGGCCAACTGGAAGTGTGACATGTAGGCAAATAGCATTCTCCCACTCTTACTTCCCAGCATCTGATATTCAGAGGCATAGCTATCATAATAGACTTGTCCTCCATGAATCTGCATAAGCTCCTTTTAAAGCCATCTAAGTCCACGGCTATCGCCACAACTTGTAGTAGCGATTTCATATATTAATTATGCAGTACAGTATGTGAAGTACTGGCTTTCATCTGATCCACAAAAACAGAGAGCAAGGACAATAATGCAGATGGCCAGGAACAAGAGAACAAGCAGGAAAGAGCAACGGATTGATTTAAAAATAGCTACCAGATTTGAAAGGGCATCGAAGAACGTTAACAGTGTCAGGAAAATGACAGGTTTAAGTGAACAATAGTACCTAAATAATCGAAAACCTTAGCAATTTGTTCATATAAATGAACATAAAAATTGGAGGAGAGGGGGACAAAAGGTGAAGGTTTCCATTTTTATCCACAAGACATGGGGGCTGCAGAATGACACAATACACATCATTAAATGTCCACGTGTCCACTGGGAGTCATAACAACCAGAGGTCCCAGGAACGTGACTGATATGTGAGTCATTCACATTGTGTTATATAAGAAACATATAAAGAATACGTAACACACACAGTATAGTATGATTACCATGTAAAGTGGCCTACACTGAATTTCCCATTTTTACACTTTTCTAGAAATCTGGGCATGTATTTATTTTGACTTAGGTTAACTGGTCACTTTTCAATCACAAGAGGGTCCTCAAAACAGCTTGCAACAGAATAAAATACCATAATAAGATAAACAAACCGAAGTAAATAAGAGCAGTTTGAGTAAAAATTAGACAGCAAACATTTGAGCAACATAAAAACAAGACAACTGAAAGGGGTTCTTCAGATAATTTAGGAATAGTTATATAAAGTAAGACATACCACACTTTCAGGTAGTATTTGCAGAGTTGTTTTAAGCTGATCAGCTGGTGAAAGCGTATCTGGAAGGTACATAGCTCTGGATAAAATAAGCAGCGAAGTCGGGATTTGCTGGTTCAGGTGCAAATCTAACCACTGCAGTCAGAAGACAAAACGTAATAAGAACAGCATAATCTTCTGTGCTCTAAAACATTTTGTCTCTATACTTAAATGTCACATCCTGCGAGTGATAACGCCACTTGTTTCTCAACTACTAATGAATAGAATAGATACCTTATTGGCATAAACGCAACAAAAAACAGACAAACAACCAACCAACCAAAAATCCTCCAACACATCCAATGACAACAGCCATAATCCTGCAAAAAATTCTCCCCAAACTGTCCCACCATGAATCTATACATCAAAACTCATTTCCCGAGTAGCCACCACCAAAGAAGCAAACGTTGCAATGTTATCAAGTCTCCCACCATCTTCTGTTGACAGAAGGGCTCGGAGAATATCTGCCTCCATCCAGCCCTGAAAAACACACCAGTATCAAGTTAAGGTGTTTCTGATGGAAAGACTCGTGCAGAGAGCATGATAAAAAGATATGTTCAGATGTCTCCACACACTTCATGCCACATGAACAGAGCCTTGCTGAAACAGGTATTCCTTTGTACCACCCCCATAAAAGGGCAGAAGGGAGAGCGTTGCATCTCGCCAGCATAAAAGCCCTTCTTAGCTGTGGGTTATGCAATTGATATAGATAAGTTGACAGCTTCCCAAACTTAATAGGCAGATGGAGATGCAATGGAGAGCATGTTGTATTAGCTGCACTGATTAACTCTTGGCGCTCAATGTCAAGAGTTCTCTCCCTAATAGTTCTAAATGCTGCAGCTAACCCCATCATGCCTAGCGTCTCACTGTCAAGCCCCATCAATTTTAGCTTTGTAAGCAGACTAGAAACCCCACAAGGCAAAGATGTGTCTGATAGTAGGTGGTAAGCCAGGCTATCACTTGTCGCTTTAAAAAGAATACCCAGCCAAAATTTTGCAAATCTTAGCCACGCCAATGTATTCAGCCTTATAAGACCGGTTTCAAGGCACAGAGCTGAGTACGGAACAATGCGGCATACCCAAAATTTTCCTGAGGAAATTAGATTGGATACGCTCCGTGGCTAGGTCTGAAGCCTTGAACCAGATCAGGACACCATATAAAGCTTGTGAGACAACTTTGGCCTTATGTCCCGGCTACTCTGGAGGCCTATATCTATTGCCCAGAGTAAAATAAAATCTCGCAATTCCTGAAGATGAGAGTTTGGCCAAATTAGATATGGAATGGCGATGAAAAGCCCAAGAGTGCCTGTAATGAAATGTGATGCCCAAGTATTTAAACTGGCCAACTTGTTCAATACTGTTACCCTTGCAGGTCCAGTTATAGATTTTGTATCTGTTTGCAAAAATCATAATTTTAGATTTAGCATAGTTAATGTTCAATTTGTTGGCTGTTGTGCTGAATACCTATCTATTAAGTAGCCTCAGGAGACCCACACAAGTACAGTGGAACCTTGGATTGCGAGCATAATTGGTTCCAGAAATGTGCTTGTAATCCAAAGCACTCGTATATCAAAGCAAATTTTCCCATAAGAAATAATGGAAACTCAGTTGATTCGTTATTCTGCAAGAGATCTTTGTGTGTGTCTGTATTATCTCCTGAGCTCAGCTAATTAAGAAGCTGCCCTGCCGAGTACTCCTTTGCTCTTACAAACTGTAGCTCACTTTGCAACATCTGATATGCAAAACCTGAGCCTTGTTCTGCAGAGTAAATGTCTTTGCTAGAGGCAGCAGAGGGAGAACAAAGTGTTAATGAGGTCTGCAAGACAGAAGTTGCAAAGCAAAGCCTGAGCTGCTATTCTGCACAAATGGAGCCTCTAGCAGAGGGAGAACAAAATGTTAATGAGCAGTTAATGAGGGCAGTTTGTTGCCCAGGAGACGCTATTGTTACTCTGCAAACACACAGAGAGATATCTTGGAGAACACAATGTACTCGTATTGCAAGGCATTGCTAGTTTATCAAGTCAAAATTTAGAAAACAATTTTGCTCGTCTTGCAAAGCACTCACAAACCAAGTTACTTGCAATCCAAGGTTTCACTGTACGTGAAAGGAGAATCATATCGTCCGCATACAAAAGCAGCGGTACCCGACAGTTGCCCAAACATGGACAGCGACTGTTAACATCCTCCAGGGCCAGGGCAAGATCATTCAAAAATAAATTGAACAATAGGGGGTCCAAAATATATCCCTGCTTAACTCCTTTATTAACAGATATGGACTGGGACAGATATGCCAGTTCGCAGGCACCGCACTTTGCAGAAGTTGTTGGTATAGAGGGATCTAATCAATAGCAGGAGTCTTTTTTCTATCCCTTGTGAACTAAGCTTATTCCATAACAGTTCTCTGTCTACCGAATCAAAAGCCCCTTTTAAATCAATAAAAGCCACGTATAATCTTGCTCTGGATACCCTGACTTGTTTATCAATTATATGGGAGAGAATAAGACAGTTGTCAACAGTAGATCTGCCTTGCCGGAATCCTGCTTGTTCTGGTCCAAGTATACTATTCAACTAATAATGAACTTCTGATTAAAAGGCGATACTCAGAGAGGCTGTCATGCTATCAGAATTCCAGTGGTGCTGAAGACCATCTTAAAAATATTGTTTTTTCCATCCAGGCTTTCTCTCAGAGAAAGACAGGGGTCAGACCTTCCTGACAGAAATTATGTCTGCAGATACATTGCATCACAGCATCTCAAGTTTACTGACATCACTTATAGTTAGGCTTACCATAGTCCCAGAATCCAGTCGCGCTGCAGCCTAGAAAAGACACAAGCCGCTCCCAAGAGTGCACCGTGGCAGGCCAATGCAAGCCGCGGCTTCTGCGGCTTCCGGTAAACAAGGCAATCACGTTGGCCTGCCACGGCGCACTCTTGGGAGCGGCTCGTGTCTTTTCTAGGCCGCAGCGCGACTCGATTCTGGGACTATGGTAAGCCTACTTATAGTCTATCATAGAAAGATTTAACAGAACTTTGAGAGGGAAATTGGGAGCTCATATGAATCCTCGCCCACAAGACTGGGTTCAGAAGCTTTCATCCTGCTGGTGTCAGTGTGAACGCCAACCTTGGTTTCGCGAATGAGGGAATCAGGGTAAAGAAAAACATTCTCTTACAGCGCAATCCTAATTAACTTTCCAGCACCGATGTAGCCATGCATTTAGCAGTGCAGAGTCATGGAGGACTCTTCAAGGTGAGGGAACATTTGTTCCCTTACCTCGGGGCTGCATTGTAGCTGCAGTGGTGCTGGAAAGGTGGTTAGGATTGTACTGTTAGTTGAGCTATAGCAATTTGAGATGTCAGCCTGTTTAGAGTTTCCCTCACAAGATAAAACTAGGCACAATTTTGCCCTCTCTTGGCCTCTTAGGCGTTCTGCGCATGTACAGAACAGCCAGTTTGAAAAGGAGTCGCGCCAAGGTGAGTGCGGGGGCGGCGGCCCGGAGGCTGAAGAAGGTAAGGAGAGCAGTGGGGGTGGGTGCGCGGGGGCCGGGTGGGAGCGTCGTTCTGGGGGGCGCTCGGCCAACCCCTGCCCCGGGAGGGCTAGCGACGCCACTGTCAGCAAATTCATTAATAGTCTAAAGAAAAATCTTGTAAAGGGGTTCCTTGCATGCATGATCTCCTGTGAAATTTTGCTAAGAACAACTTGCATGTCTATTTTTGAAGGACTTGGAACTTATCACTGCATTTCAGGAAACACACTAGGCAGGAATTCTTTCATGAGGAAATAAGGCACAATTCATGAGTAGTATCAATTTCTATAAACATTAAGAGGAGAATGACTCTGAAAGCTTTCTCCATGTTGTTCTTGTTAATATCAAGTCTGCTGTTTGACTGAAGGATCCAAAACAAACCCTAGCATAAGCCATAGGATCAATTGCTTTGGACACCCAAAAGCCAATGACATCTCCAGTACCTGCTTAAGTTGCTCCTTTAAACGCTCTTCAGTCACACCAAGTGCTCTCATACCTCTTGCTCGACATGCAGCTTGTAGCTCTTTAACTGTCAGGGTATCCACATTTTCCTCAGCTATCATCTATAATCAAGACACAAAAACACCATTTGCACCGATTAGTAGAAGAAATGTACTCTTACAGCACAATCCTATGTACATTTCCTCAGAAATAAATTCTTTCAATGGGGCTTACTCTCAGGTATGTATGTATAGGATTGCATCCTAAAGGAGCATCTGATAAACAAAACGTAAGACCTCCCAGTACCAGATCTGGAATGAGAAAACAGTTCTTACATATCAGTGCTAAGTTTACAAAGTCTAGACCTGAAAGTTACTCTAGCTGTGTTCCCAGACATTTCATTGCCAGCAGCTCTCCCACAAACCAAGACGTCCACATGGCTCTAGGCAGAGGACAACACTTGGAAGCAATAGCGTCAACCACACCATTCTCACTACAGTAGCTCCTTATATGCAGTCTTTTCCAGAGAGCTGGAAAAGGTATAAAGCAAGGCAAATACACCTATCAAGGGGTTGGAACATCTTCCCTACAAAGCAAGGTCAAAATTTTATTTTTTTAAAAAAGTTGAGGGTAGGGTATAATGTGCAATGTGCAATAAACCATTGATTATGAGATACAGGGGACAAAAACACACCCCAGACCACTTGTATGGTATCAATACGGGACATACACTTAAATATGCAATATATAAAAACAATACTATACTTGGGAGCTTCCCACACTTAGGACACACAATGCTAGACTAGATGATCTGACACTACGAAGCAAGTTCTCATACCCTGACAACGCTCCCATTTTGCTTTTCTGTCTTTTATTTTTCCCCACCTTCTCCCTCTCTCTTCAGTCTCTGCAAAGATCCTACAGAACAAAGATCCTACAGAGACAGACACAAGACTCCCAGGTGAATGAAATTCCATAATGCAATTTCAAAAAACCCAAGACGAAAACATATTACAACTAGCCAACAGAAAAAAAATTGTAGCACCACCATCCCATCTTACCTTATCATCCGCTTTTATGGATCTCAACCTCATTATGAGTTGAAAGCGAAGGAAGTTATTTGTCCCAATTGACTGCAGTTCCAGTAGTTTACAGAGAGCAACCAACTGGGGCCTTGTGAGATTATCAAGGGTTAGTTCATCTTCAAACAGTTTAGAGAATCGTAAAATTTCTTCGTTGCTTGGTCTTTCACCTGTTTCGCGGATCTGAAAGGAGAAAATGCACAGTGCAAAATTTAATTTCCACTTCCACACGTTTTATTTAAACAATAAATATTATGCAATTCTTCACAAATATGTGAGAGAAATGCTGGCTTTATGATTCTACCCTTTTGTAATTTGGGATGAGGTACAAAGCATGTTAATGCGAGTAGATAAATGGGTACCGCTTGCGGGAAGGTAAACAGCGCTCCGTGTTCCAGCCGCATGCTATGAGCTGCGGCAAGGAGAGTCATGCCGGCCACATGACCACGGAGGCGTCTTCGGACAATGCTGGCTCTTCGGCTTTGAAATGGGGATGAGCACCGCACCCTAGAGTCGGACACAACTGGACTTAATTGTAAGGGGTCACCTTTACCTTTACAGAATTATGCTAGCTTTCCATTTTAAAAAGGAGAACCATTGCACTCACACAAACCAAGACAGGTTTGAAAACTGGCTGACATTGTTTGCAAAATGAATTTTCAGAATTCCAGGGATAACTGTCTGAGGTAGAACTGATAGTTAAATTTTTAACATCCAGCTACTAGAAGACATCAACCAAACTGAAGTTTATCATGGGCAGTCCAATCCTGCCTAACATGCAGTGACCAGCCTAAAGCCTGCCCTACGAGGAAGGGGGACGTTTGTCCCCTTCCTCCAGTATAAGCAGCGCGGGTTGCAATGGGCCTCCTTGGATGCGCGCCAGTTCTATAGCTGGTGCACAACCTGGGAGGCCGTGTAATGCCAACCTGGGCTGCAACGGGGCTCGTGATATCGGTGCAACTCAGTGCCAATAACTCCACCCCCTCGTAGCCTGGGCCAGCCAATGGCCCCCTCCCTCGTGGGACTCATCTGTGGCAGCCGGCGCAAGTGCGGGACGCCAGCAGTGTGAGCAGTGCCGGCCTCTGCACCAGCACTGCTTACACGCAATGAGCTGCTAACATGCTTTCCGGCACGTTTGTGACTCTTTAGGCCAGCGAAGCGCTCACTCTGCCGGCCTATAGATATGCAGGATTGCGCCGTAAGATAGTCATAATACCAAGCTGTACTTTTCGTTTTCCGTCATATCCAGAAACCAGTACATT
Organism: Plestiodon gilberti rubricaudatus; assembly: GCA_026170595.1. Lineage (NCBI taxonomy): Eukaryota > Metazoa > Chordata > Lepidosauria > Squamata > Scincidae > Plestiodon > Plestiodon gilberti. The sequence goes on along the minus strand of JANXHW010000003.1, from coordinate 106,324,525 downwards.
TCACCACTCTTAAGGGCTGGATGTGGGTGAAGTCCTTCAAAAAGCCTGGCATACTGCAGAACACCATGGTGCAACTGCAAGAGCTGGCAACACAGACCCCAGTACCATACCACAAGCTGCTTTTGAAACTCACGGCTTTGTCCAAGCTACTGACAAAACAAAAAACAGTTTCTATATTCAAGTACTGAATTCAGATCATATTTTTCAAGTTATTACATTGTACTCTCTGCTAACTTTTCTATAGTTGGTAGAACTTTAGTACTGTATACAGAAAGATGGGTTCTGCAGTGCAGGTGATAAGAGCTGACTACTGACTTGTTCAGTACATAGTACTCCCAACTTCTACTGGATTGTTCTATTGCTTGGCAAAGCCATGTGTATTTCTGCCTGGGAAAGGCCATGTAATACAAGCTTGTTTTGCATATGCCGATTTACACAGTAAGGAAACATTAGCAATTGCAGTACTGAACATAGCACAATGTAATCTGGATCTGGTGTAAACTGATGCTATCAATGTAAACTGGATGCTATCCAGTTTGACACACAAGTTTTATCTGTACAGTTTTAAGTAGACATTTGTTTTAAACTTTTAAGGAACATTTAGGCCTGGAAGAAGGGTGTACCTGCTTAAAGAATTAAAGCAATAAAGGAAGCTTTTATTTTGTGATTCCCTTCTAGATCTATTTTTACGAATTAAAAATAAACTAAAATGTTCATGTAAATTGTCTTAACACTTACACACAAACACACAAATGGGGGAGATGTGTTAAATGACCTAGGTCTCAGACCCCTCTGACAAAGACCTTCAGCCAATGGTAATCTTTCTTGGTAAGTCTTTACAACTCTAGACAAGGAAAGGGAGGAATTTAGGATAGATCTCTTCAAGGAGGACCACACACCACCAAACACTGACAATGGAATTCTAACCATCTTTCCAGCGCCGATGCAGCCGTGCCAACAGGGTGTACACTGCAATTTGCAGTGCAGGGGCAGTCATGGAGGCCTCTTCAAAGTGAGGGAACATTTGTTCCCTTATCTCGGGGCTGCATTGCAGCTACACCGGTGCTGGAAAGTTGGTTAGGATTGCGCTGTAAATCTGGTACAGGCATACCAACATAAGAGCCCTGTTGGAAAGGTCCATCACATCCAGCATTCTACTTCCCACAGTGGCCAACCAGATCTCTTTGGGAAACCCACAAGCAAGACAGGAAAGCAACAGCCTCCCCTGTCATTGTACCCCACCCCCGGCAACTGATATTCAAAGGAAGACTCCCTCTGAATATGGAGGTTCCACATTACCAGTAATAGACATCCTCCAAACAACATTTAGGCATTCTAGGTGAGGAAATCATCAACCCACTAGGCTGTTCATTCCCCAAAAAGGTTCCCGTTTAGGGAAATCATAAGACACAATTTGAAGATATCCCATAGTGCACCCGTCTAAGCCAGAACACCATCTCAGCCTGACTCTCTGTAGTCTGCTCTTCACTATCAAGGACCTGCTCTTGCAACCTAATCATTCTTATCTGCGGCTTTCTTTCAAAAGGCTTAACAGTACTTTCATATTACAATATAAACCAGTCCTATTCAAAAAGTCAACATGCACAGAATCCTATCCAAAAGTGCACAGAATCCTATCCACTCTTTACCTTGCAGAGAAGGCGACATTATAAGGACTTCAGTTTTCTTTTTTCACCATCACCTAGAGAGTCAATTTACTTTGTGTGAATTTCACACACACACACACACACACACACACACACACACACACACACACACACACACACACACAGTACTGCTTAATTTAAAAATATTTTACCTTTTGAAAGAAGGTTGAAAAGTCTTTGGTAACATTCCCTTTGGCTGCTTTATTTTTTAAGGCCATTTCTTCAATCGTATCTTGAAGAAACTTAGCCAGTTCAAGCTTCACTCTTAGTTCTGTCTTCAATCTCTCCTCCTATGAAGGAAAATAATACGTTTTAATATAAACCCCTCTGTGATCGTGGGGGTCTACTCCTCCCCCCTCCACAGGGATACTCCATCTCAAAGGGGTTACAGTGTGACAGGGCAGGCTGTGCTGGAACTGAAGAGGTCACAGACAGGACTATGCTTGTCTTATTTTATTTACAGTCCAGGGAGAAAGAAGAAAGGGGGTTTCACCCTCAACTTAGCTCTTCGCCCTTTCGACATGCATTCACAGCCAGAGTCTATGTGCTAGACCCAAAGAACAACGAATGAAAGGTAAGTAGATGTTAGTGCTGTTCCACAAACATTTTTGTAAGTGTTCATGCAGTGCAATAATAGGTCTATCACAGCTCCTATATTTTCTCTTGTGCAAACAGAAGAACGTATTTGAATTTAGCTTCATTTTCCTCATTATTAACAGTATTTATATACCGCTTTTCAACAAAAAGTTCACAAAGCGGTTTACAGACAAAATCAAATGATTAAATGGCTCCCTGTCCCCAAAGGGCTCACAATCTAAAAACGCTTTTCGTAAAAACAGCGCTTTCGTAAAAAGTGTAAAACAGCTCCCCCATTAGTAGACGACAATGCTGTGATACAAAAGGGAACCTCTGGATCCAACCCTAGGAAAGCAGCTTATAACTCCTTGCATTTAATATTAAAAACAAGGAGCTAAAACCTGCTTTTCCATGGGAGCAGAATAAGGTGAAAATAGATGGTGATGGATTTAGTGCCAAGAAATTTTAAATGCAAGCTTATTCAGAAGATATTATATATAATTTAAATAAATATTTTTATAGTAAATACAGTTGGTGCAAAAAGATTATTTTTAAAAATACTGTATATAAAATCACAACTACTAACGGCACAATCCTATTCTAAACTAGGGCGGTGGAATGAGCGTTCCACCGCCATACGCCGTCACGAAAGCGCCATAAAACACTTTTGTGATAACTCGCAAGCAGGGAAGGCCAGCGCAATGCCGGCCTGCCCTGCTCCACCACCCGACCATCTCCCGCTTGCCACCAGACCCAGGTAAGGATCCAGCGGAGGGGGGGCAGATCGGGAGCAAACAGCGGGGGCCGATAGGCCCAGCCGATCGGGGAGGGGGTGGGGATCCGCCTCAGCCGAATCCTGACCCCCGCCGATTGGCTGAGCCGTTACACGGCCTCCTCCGATTTCCGCCAGCAAAATGGCTGGCAGAATTCTGAGGAGGCCGATTGGCCCCAGCCGCGGTTACACTCGGGGAAGGGGACGAGCGTCCCCTTCCCTGAGCAGACTTTCCGCCACGGGGAGCCTGCTGCAGGCTGCCCGTGGTGGAGCTCAGGATCCGGCGGGCTTTACAACAGGATTGGGCCGTAAAACTATTTACCCACAATTTATAGTGGGGGGGGGAGAAGAGAGAACACGTTAAAAGAGTACATTCTAGTTTTTAATTCGAATGGCTTTAATCAGTCTTTTGAAACTCTTGTGAGGACATAAAACTCTGCCAAAGCAACAGTATAACCTAGAAAATCAGGATTGCCATAAAATATAAAACTGATAATTGATGTTGTAGTTACCTTTTTAGACTTTGTCTCAAATGTTGAAGGAAGCATACCAGGAAACAGCTTTAAGGCTACTGGCAGCAGAAACTCCATGAAAGGAACAACAAGAAAGACTAGGAAAGGGACCAGTCGAAAGAGATCCGCACATATCCGAAGGAACTGTAACATCAAAAAGTTATAGTTTATCACAACAGTAAAAACAAAGTCATCTTCTCTCTGAAAGAGTCAAAAATTAGGGTGAACGTCCTTCATCTAGCAAGCCAGCTTATAAATGCAAGAATTTTTACATTTAATTTGTTCAAGACCATTTCAGGTGATCAAATGCATATGTTATAGTTAATTTTCAGGAAGTTCAGATTCTCCTCCAACTTCTCAATTTTCCAAACAATTTTGGTTTGAAACTTTTGAATATTAAGAGCACTATTTGGGGGAATCAAGAATACAAAAAAGAAAAAAGAAGCGACTCTCCCAAAGAGAACACACTCAAACCGCTGCCATTAAACTCTCAGATTGTATCCCAAATGTATGGGAAGTAAGATCCAAATTACATGTTAAGTAGTATTAAAAATTTTATAGTTTAATATCAGGACACAACCAACACCCGAAACTTGATCAGGGGCCAGAATCCAAAGAACTGTAACTAGATTACCGAGACTTCTAATAGTTGGGTAAAAAAGGGAATTTTACCATGTACAATTCCATGCAAAGGTGAAACAACTGTATGTGCTAAGTAATGTAAGAACTGAAAGATGCAGAGCTTAGCCTTGGATGGTTAGAGGCCAAGCTAGTGTACCTGGTATCCCACTGGTATGTCCTTTGGAGTCACAGGATATACTAGCAGTTCACTCTCTCGGAGGTGGACTGAGGAGGGTTTACTGCAGTGTTTCCCAAACTTTTTCATCCCGTGGCTCCCTTGACCATTGGCGACCATTGGCCACGGCTCCCCATTGCATTAAGTTGATGCTTGCCAATTGGCACTGCACTGTTTTCCAAGAGGATTCCATGGCACTCCATGGCTCCCCTAGCTGGTATCCGCGGCTCCCCTGGGAGCCACGCCTCCCAGTTTGGGAACCACTGGTTTACTGGTATGATACAAGATGGCATCTCCTAGATTCTAGGAGTCTGGCCAGCCGCTGCCCAGGGAGGGGAATCCTGAAGCCGACAGACGCTGTCTAGCATGCCCCGTTCACGCTCCCCTGATGATCAAAAAGGCGATCGGCTTCCGACCGCCTTTCCTATCATCAGGGGAGTGTGGGCGGGGCATGCCGGAGAGCGTTCAGGCAGCGGGAAGAAAAAAGGCAAGTGGCGGCAAATCCCAGGCCAGCTACGAGGAGGGAGGATGCAGGCAGCCGGCCGGGAGAAGAGGAGGAAGCAGTGGAAAAAAGAAAAAAGCACATTTTTAGGATGGGCATGCAGCCCTCGAGGTACGAAACGTTGGACCACCCTGTCCTAGAACCTACATCCTTCAACCCAACTATCAAGCCATGATAGCAGACACAGTATGTCATTTATTGTGCTATTTTTTTTTTATATTTTGGGAGGTCAGCTACATTTTCCCCAACAACGTTTTCTTTACGCAAAAAAGCAGTTTTTACATCAATGCACTGTATTTAAGGGACCCGCAGTGACTTAGTGGTTAAGATGCTGAACTGCAGACCGGAAGTTAGGTAGGACAGCAGTTCGAGACCAGAGTGCCATGTGAACAGAGTGAGCTCCCGTCTCCTGTCTAAGCTGCTGCCAACCTAGCAGTTCAAAAGCAAGAAATTGCAAGTAGATAAATAGGTACTGCTGCGGTGGGAAGGTAACAGCGTTCCATTAGTCATGCCGGCCACATGACCACAGAAGCATCTTCGGACAGCACTGGCTCTTTGGCCTTAGAAATGGAGATGAGTACCGCACCCTAGAGTTGGACATGACTGGCTTTCGAGCAGGGGATACCTTTACCTTACTGTATTTATTAGAGGGGGGGAAATGATTAATATTAAGGGAATATATTTGCATGCTTTGTTTTAAAATTTATTTATTTATTTAAAAGATTTATATCCCACCTTTTCCTATGCCGAAGGCAAATGCACAAGGCGGCTTAAATGAATTTAAATGTTTAAATTCAGTTCACATTTCATTTCAAAACCAGGCTTTTTAATGTCTTGTTTTTTATTTATATTACTCTTTAAAGCAGTATTTCCCAACCATTTTTTTGGCCGCAACCCTAAATATAGCTTTTCTCTCAGTCCGGCAACTTGCAAAACGCTCAGCACACAGTGAGGAGCGGCAGCCAGGAGAGAGAGAGAAACGCACCAAGAGAACACTGTGTGCGACAGAAACTAGCTTGACTCATGTTCTTGTAAACACCAGAGAGCAAACACTTGTGCCAGCTGCAGCATCCCTGGAAAAGTTGAACGGACAGGCCAAGAGAGCCCAATTGGATAGGCGTCTCAGCAAGTACAGTGGGGGAGAGGACGGAGAGGGTGTGCGTGTGCGAGAGAGATTACCACTTTTTTTGGGGGGGGGGGTTCCGTTAGACTCAGTTTACAGGAATCTATTAATGACATTAAGTGAGGACTTGCTGTACACAGCTATTTAGGAAGTATGATGACACTGAATAAAGTCAAAGTCACTGCACACAAAGATTCTACTCTGTTATGGAGTAGAAAAATCATGTAAGTGTTGTTTGCTCTGTTCAAGCATCTTTAGAAGCTGTCCTCCACACTTTACACAGCAAAAATAGACACCTGTATGATTTTCAGGAAGATGAACTGCATATCGACAAAATGTTTTAGTAACTGTAGTTAGTGTCCCTATTTAGGCTAGATGTTGCTGACATTTAAGAAGTGTAATCAAGAATATGAGTCGCAAAAGAAATATCATCAATTCACAGTACCTGTCTCCGTTCTCGACGGGATAAAGTGCTCCCATGAAGAATTCGCCAGAGCATCCTTGCAGCAATTTTTGTATCAATCCACAACAATCGAAAGCCATGATAGTAGTGCTTCAGTTCATCTACAACCCTCTGTCCTAGAGATTTTTTAACTAGGTTTTCTTCAACTGTTGGACTATATACAGGACCTCCTTCTTCTAGCTTCTTATTTTTATCCTTGAGAGACTTCAGCGATTTTTCTACTACAGAGTCGTCATACTTGTGTTGTGAAGAATGCCACTGCCGTACTGAAAAATAATGGGGCCCCAAAATGCCTCTATGAGCAGGCAGTGACCATAAGTCAGGTGATCGCACTACGGTAAAGTGCTTTTGTTGAGATCCTTCAGTCCAGCAACTATAACCATCTTTTGCAGAGCAAAGGTAAACAGGGGAGACACTAGTGCAATATTTAAAGTTAACTCGCCTGCAAAAAAGAAAAGAAAAAGAATTTAATTGTACTTGCACAGCACATGCCACTTTACTATTCATCCCATTTACCTCCACAACAACCCTATAAAGCAGGGGTTCTCAACCGGTGGTACACGCATCACAGTGGTACTTTTTGGTACCTCTGGAAGTACTTGGACCGCCGGGTCCCCCTGAACCCTGCCAGGACCACCAAAATCCTGCAAAAATGTGTCCCTTTTTTTTCCAGCGCCGCCCTTTCATCAGTGCCGCTTCTGCCAATGTGTCACTTCGCAGCTCAGCAGCTGATGGTGGTGCTGGGAGAGTCCAACCATCACACAAGCCAGTTTCCGCGGGCCGCATCCAGCCCATGGGCCTCATGCTTGACACCCCTGCTCTAAACAATTTGCCATGGGACAAACAAAATGGAGCTCTAAAATTGACGTGTCAGCTCTGTACTATCTATGCATTTATAATCAGCATCCCCATAACACAACTACTCATTGAACGTGCTTGCTTATGCATGACTTACTAACCTCAAAGACGTACAGCTAAGACAAGCACGATTTTCCAAGTGACCTAGAAATCAAAAAAGATAATCAGCATACAGGCAGATTAGGGAATGAATCACCTTAGTACATACAGTAGTATATTTTACCGTCATAAACATACAATCACAAATTGTCTTTGTTCAGATGCTATTCATCCACTGTGTACCGAAATGGTGACGTTGTTTGGAACCAGGCACAAGAAACCTTCAGTAGAATTTGCTGAGAAGCAATAAAAGCAGGAAACTATTCAAATAAATCTGTAATATAATATTAAAAGCCCAGCAAATCTGATAAATTTTGATGTCAACTATATAGTTACACCACAGTTGTGTGTTAATTATGTCCAGCCTCCATCTTCTCAAATCAGATTGTATTATGTTTCCAGAAGCTATACTTTTGCAGATGCAAATACTGTATTAGAGTTATGTCCATGGATAAATATTAACTAAATAGATAACAGCTGACTGTGCATTTGTTGTATGTTTATACACAGTTCTAAGCAATATGGATTTGTCTTGAGAAATGCCCTCTTTCATTAATATACAGTACTCCCCCCATATCCGCTGGGGATATGTTCCAGGCCCCTCTGTGGATACTTGAAACTGTGGATAAGAGCGAACCCCCCTTCCATGGTTTCCTGAGGGGCCCACGCCCTGCCTCTCTGCGGGCAGGCATGCGCGCGCGCGCCCCCAGCTCTTATTTTTCTTTCAGCAAGCTTTGTTTCTTCCTTAAAACAAACAGAGAAGCAACCTCCATTGCAAGCAAGTAGAATGAGACTAAGTCCTAGAGAGGCTCTGCAAGGTTTCTGTTAACCTTGCAGAGCCTGTCTAGGACTTAGTCTTGTTCTACTTGTCTGCAATAAGCAGCCAGAGGCTGCTTCTCCTGTTTGTTTAAGGAAGAAACGAAGCTTACTGGGAAAAAAGTAAAAGCCTGGGGGGGGGGTCCCCGTGATCCGTGGATAACTGAAACCGTGGATAGTGAATCCGTGGATATGGGTGCCCACCTGTACTCACACACACACAAACACAAACCAATGAAGTTATATCTGCTAATATGTTAGCCTTTTTGAAAATGGATACATTTTAAGACATCTACAGGAACCATCCTGCAGTACTTAAGGCACAATTACTGTATTTCTTCAATGCTAAGACACATGTTTTTTCCCAATTAAGCATTTCAAAAAATGGGGTGCGTCTTAGAATCGAAGGTCTCCAAAAAGCACCCCAAAGTGCTATCTTCTTACTTACTGGGGCTTCGGGGAGCTTCAGGGAGACCTGCACGACCCTCTGCAGGCCTCCACAATCTTCAGTTCGGCAAAAACTGGTGATTTTCAGCCATTTCCGGTTTTCGCGAAAACCAGAAACGGCCAAAAACCGCTGTTTTTCACCGAACTGAAGATCAGGGAGGCCTGCAGAGGGTTGCGCAGGCCTCCCTGAAGCTCCCCCAAGCCCAGGTAACGAAGAAAATGGCACTTTCTGGCAGGGCCAGAAATGCTATGCAAAGGCAGTGCACTCAGTCATCCTCAGCTGCAGGAGACATGCTGGGGAGAGTTGGTGCTGAGCGGGTAGATTCAATGAAGGGAGGGGAGTCTTACAATCAATTGATTTTTTTTCCCCCCTGCTGGTGGTACTGAAAGTAAAGGTGCGCCTTAGAATCGATGGCGCCTTAGACTTGAAGAAATACGGTTCTACAGGGGAACAGACAATTCTTAGAAGCACTTAAGACTACTTAAGTAGCACATACAAGACAAGCTAAGATTAGCAAGAATGCTATAAGTGGATTTTAAAAAGACAACACGGGATTTTAAAAAAAGACAACACTGAAATTTAAAGAACACACAATAAAATTAGTACTGTATTAATGTATAAATACATAAAATGAACAAGGATAATGGATTGCATTGGAAAGTAGAGCCGACTTTACTACACATACAACTAAATGCATAGCTTGCAGCCACTTTCCCCCCTCTTCCTTTCCTATCACTGGTCACGTAATCCATATACTCTTTGCCCCCTACCACAAACCCTAGTTCTACAAAACTCAGACACCCTAGGCCTAGAGCACATAAGCACATAAATTGAGAACATTTATGCAACTGATTTACATAACTTGTTTTTGTTGGATATTTTTGATGTCTTGAAAAATAATTAGGTTCTCCCCCTCTCCTGTCATTTTCCAGTCCTGATGCTATATGTAGCTTCCAGTTTAATTTTCTCCAGGTCAAAATGGCTCTCTCATGTGGACAATCACCTTAAAAGCCTTCAAGAAGGACAGAGGATATACTGTATCTTAGAGAAAGAGGTTAAGTTAGAGGATTCATTAGGTCTATTCCAATTCAGTTATTCTGCTTGCATGTTTTATATTCAATTTTGGGCTCTGCGTTTCCCAGAAAGAGAACTCCATAACATCATCAGCCAAGTGTTGACAGCATAAAAAAAAAGTACCTCTTAACTTCCTGTGATGAGGATTTAGAGCCAATGCTGCTTTTTCACCAGCCTTGCTGATCTTGTTACTCACTTGGATTAAGAGCTATCAGCATAGGCACTGGGCCTGAACAAGTGGCACTGCAGCTGGCTGATGGTGCTCTGATTGTGTGTGTCAATAACTTTCACAACATGCAATCCAGAAGGAACTCATGGTGCCCTTTGGGCTTCTTTTCACTCTTATCCGAGGCCTAGCAGCAGCTCATTTCTGGGACATGACAGCCTTTAAATTACAGCTCAAAACCAACTCCCTCAGCCGCACAGACCCAATGCAGACTCCAAGGCACAAGCATCTCATTCTCTTTACTACACAGTCACGCGTAACTCTTCAAGGGCAGCCCTGTGCAGATGCACTAACTAAGGCCAGTATCGAGGCAAAAACTATATACCCGCCCCCCGCAAGAATCGCACCGGTGATGATGACATATATCAATTTTACATTTATAACACATGACGCCCACGTGGGTTCCATCTAGTCCAAGTCTAGACAGACCAGCAGCGACTTCCCAAGGCCTCAGGCGTCAGTCTTTCACAGGTTTGTTACCCGGTATATGTTAGCTGAAGATGCCAACCACTGAGCTTAGGACCTTCTGCAATGGAAGTTCTCTATCACTGAGCTATACGGCCCTCCTTCCATGAAGGGGCCTAGGAAGAAGGGCAGAAGCCAGCAATATTCCAGCCTGGGGATGGGCCTGGCTGGCTCCCCCAGAGCCGCCGCTGCCACGCCAGGATCCGTTTCCCTGCCAGACTAGTGACTCCCGCGCAGTTGGCTCTGAACAGCCCCAACAACCGCACCCACTGCTACCTCCTCCCCGGCACAACCCGTTCGTCCTCACCCGCTTCAGTCTCCCAACGCATCCGCCTTGGCAGGCAGGAAGCCCTTCGCCCGCAGCGCTTCAGCAGCACGAACGCCATTTCTCCCCCAGGACCTGCAAAGCGTTGCTGGCGAGGTGAAGCAAGGATAATGCCCGGCCAGTCTCACCACCCTCTCCGGATTTTTTTTTTTCCGCCGACTTGCCTACAGGAAGGGAAGCCTGGTCTGTTGCATGCTGGTAGATGAAGTCTTCCGTAGCAGGACCGTGCAGTGCACCCTGGGGGTTGTAGTTCAGAGCCCAAAGAAAGAGTGCCCGTCGGGCAGGATCCGGCGAGTATAATTGAAAGCATGTTTGTTTTCGTTCACGAACAGTCCTATTATATCTGAGTTGTGGTTTTACCCTGCTGAATAGTCGACTTTGACAGTGGCTCTCCAAGTAAAACAAAATCCCATACTAGGATTTTAAAGCGGTTTAATAATTATGACTTGGGGGGGGGGTCTTCTCCCAGACAATTTCCCGGCTTCAGTTAATAATAATACTTATTATTACCTTCATTCATCATAGGTTTTATTTTCCCTCGGTTTAAATCGCACCATACACACACACCACCTCCAACTTCTGCAAAAGAAACCATGGGGGGGGGGGGACTGCTAGGCAGCTCACAGTGCGCTGTGAATAGCCTTGGATGCAATCTCATAATATGAGTGCCCAGTCCCTCCTTTCTGCATTGCCTACCCCTCTACATCTCCATAGTATCAGTTCCTTTTAACAGTTAAAATATCACTATGTTCTCTCTGGTGCTGTTCTGCACACATGAAATTCTAAAAAAAAAATAACATATTAAAAGTTTTTGGGGTATATGGGGATATAATATATGATGGACTTCAGGGGAAATTCAAGGTGCCATTACTCTCCAGACTGAGCAGCTTTGGAGTTGGCAGTGACCCCCTTACAGCAGTGCAAATCAAGACACACCAGTAATATCTGTTTTATTAACAGTGGCAGAACTGTGTGGCTATACCAGTAGAACTGCAACCAGGGCCTTAGGAGCTGCAGGGCCCAATTGGCATCCAGTCTAGAGGCCATGTAGTGGTGGGTGCCCTTGACTAATGTGCTACTTTCTTTGTATCTCTCTTTGCTGAGTTGAGATTGGGTAGCAGGTTTTTGTGCATTTCCAGTTTTACCTGGTGGGTAAGTTCCAGGAGGTGGTGGTGGGTGGGAAACAGCTGCTCAGCCCCTTGGCCAGGAGGCCCAGCAGGGTTTGATCTTATTCCTCCTGCTGTTTAACATCTATGATGAAACACTGCAGGAAACTGGTAGATTTGGGCTGTGGTGCCACCATCCGATCCCAAGGGGGCAGTGGAAACCCACTAACTGGTTCTAGATGCTGTTATGGGCTAGATGTGAGTTAATAAATGGAGATTTAATTCAGAAAGGACAGAGGTACTATAAGTCAGTAGGAACCCTGACCTAAGAATAGGTAGTCAACCTATCCTGGATGGAATAGTAATGACTAGAACAGCTTACTGATGACACTACATACGTAGGGGTGTTTTTTTATCATGGTTTTATTTTTTTTGCAGATTTTGGTGTTTAACCAAAATGAAATAGCAGGAAACCGGTGTTATGTATTTATATTCCTCCCCCTCCCCATTTTAACTGCTTTAAATATATACTAGGTAGGTGGCATACGTACTTTGTACAGTGTCAGTAGATAAAGAATGACACAAAATTACATGGTTTTATTTTATTTGCAGATTTTTTTAGCAGAAAGCGGTGTTTTGTGTTTTTTTGTGCTTATCAACAAAAACAAACAACCCCCCAAAAACACACCCCTATGCATACCAACCCCCTGGATGATCTCCCACAGCTGTGGGACAACACAAACCAAAGGCCATGAGTAAGAGTCCCCCAGCAGCACCTTCTGAAACTTGCCCTCCAGGAAGGTCTGGAGCCACTGCAAAGCAGTGTCTCTGATACCCACCCTAGCCAAGTACCCTGGAGGGATACCTCCATGGTATCAAACGCCTCTGAGAAGTCCAACAGAGAAGCAACAGGGACACACTTCCTCTGTCTGATTCCCAGCATAGATCATCAACTAGAGCGACCAAAGCTGTTTCAATCCCAAAACTAGGAGGTCAAAAGATTGAAACAGGTCAGAAAATACATTAATCACATCCAGACTTGGTTACTAGAATGTGCTTTACATGAGGCTACTCCTCCTGAAGAGTGTTTCAAAGTCGAAATTACTGCAGAATGCAGCTACCCAGCTCTATTGGGAGCTTGGAATAGGGTGCATATTACATCAAGGTTATGTTACCTCCACCCAGGGCTAGTGCCAGGCAATTTTGTGCCCTAGGCAAGGCTAACTACTTGCACGCAAAAAAAACAAAAATGCCAGCTTCAATGTTCAAAAACAGATGTCTTGTAGAAAAACAAAACAAAAAGCACAAAACTTGAAACTGCTACATTTATTTTAAATTGCAAGAATAAATATAAAACTGTGCCCCTCAAAGGTCAGTACTGCACCCCTCTGAGGTCTGTGCCCTAGGCAGCTGCCTAGTTGGCCTAATGATAGCACCGGCCCTGTCACTGGCTCCTCATTTGCTTCTGGATCAATTCAAGGTGCTAGCTTTGTCCTTTATAGTTAGGCTTACCATATCCAAAGGGGGACAGGGTGCCTACACCTTTAACCATTGTAAAAAGAGGGAATTTGGGCAGGTGCAGCTTGTTGCACCCTTCCATTATGAGCTGCACCTGCCCAAATTCCCTCTTTTTACAATGGTTAAAGGTGTAGGCACCCTGTCCCCCTTTGGATATGGTAAGCCTATTTATAGTTATAGGCTATAGCCCTAAATAGCTTGGGCCAAGCATACTTGAAGGAACGTTTTACGCCACATCAATCTGCCAATTGAGGTAAGGTCCTGCTCCAGGTGAGGCCCTGTCCCAGTGAGACCCTGCTCCAAGTTCCTGCTTCAAGGTCCTGAGATGCCACTGGTTGTGACATGGGATAAGAAGACTTTCTCCACTGTTGCACCCAGACTGTGCAACAACTTCCTTCCCGTTTAGGCCCATCTGGCTCCCTCGACTGCTGTTTTTAGGAGGCTAGTAAAAAACAGACTGTTGGGCTTATGGCTTTGGATGAGGATCCTGGTTAGCTTTCTTGGTTTATGTGTTGATCTGTGATGTGGTTGCTTTCTTTTTATTGATGTTTGCAGTGACTAGTTAATTACTTTTGTTATTATTTTAAACTTTACTGAACTTCAAATATCTAGAAAACCAAACCAAAAAGCAATTTAGAAACTTCAAAATAAAATAAATAAGTGTAATGGCGCAGAGCATTCAGGGCCACCATACTGAGGTAAGGGCTAAACCCACTACTTTTCTTTTGTAACCCCAGGCAGGGGGCAGTTTTCCTTCCCCAGTAGTCTTGTTGATTAGATCCTGGCGACAGCTTCAGCGGTTGCAAAATGGGGGCAATGTCAGTTTTAGAAATATTTTCCACACACGCCAACTAGTAACTGAGCTCAGAAGGTATAGTGGGAAGGTATAAAATGGCCTGAAACCTTACCTTCAGAATGGTGTGATGCATTTCAGGTGCTTTGGCCTTCCAACTCAGAAGCTGCATTCCAGAGGAGGTCCAGCAATGCATCAGAGGGCAGCTTCTAAGGGCCCAATCCTGTCCAACGTTTCAGCGCTGATGTAGCAGTGCCAATGGGGCGTGCGCTGCATCCTGTGGTGGTGGGGCAGCCATGGAGGCCTCCTCAAGGTTGCGGCTGCATCGGCACTGGGAAGTTGGATAGGATTGGGACCTAAGTAAGTGTGTAGGAGAAGTTGGGGAGTCAGTCAAGGGGCTGAGTGCAGAAGGGAAAAGATCTGAATAAGCAAAATGGGGTGGGGAAGGACTGGAGCACTGTCCCCCCCCCCAACACCCACTTTGCAGTGATGTAGACTTGAGTCTATTGACTTGGACTTGAGTAGGACTCAAGTCGTGTCAATTACTTGACTCGGACTTGACTCAGTGATTGTAAAAGACTCGAAATACTTGACTCGAGACTTGGAGCCTTTTACGACAAGTTGAATTTAATTCAGGGTTAAACCCGTTTTCCCCATTAAATGGATAGGGACTCGCAACTCACAACCAAAGTCTCGGGACTTGGGGGCAAAGACTTGGGACTTGACTTGAGACTTGGATCCAGAGACTTGTTCCACATCCCTGCCACTTTGCCAGTTGACTTACACACAGCGCAATCCTGTGTAGATGCACCGGTGTAACAGCAGATGCAACAGCAGTAAGTGCAATTACACTGGCATAAAGTAGACTTACACTGATGCATCCATTGTTACACCGGCGCAAAGTTACACAGGATTGCGCTGACAGACTTCTAACTAGCTTCATGATAGAATTCCCACATTCTAGAGTGGCAAAGAAGCAGAATCCATCTAGAGCTACCAGCTGGGGAGCAAACTTGATTTTTGATGGCTGCAATTCCACAAGCTGAGAACCCATCCCAGTGGTTTCCCCCACAGTCTTCCACCACTTTGTATCATACATTCCTATGGGGAAAAGTAAAATGTTGCATTTGGGGGACAATACTGCAGTGGAGGGCAGAACCTGCTCCAGAATTGTGGGGGAGGCAACAGCAATATGTTTCTTCTAGAGCAGAATAATTTTGAAAAAGATGCTGTTACGCAAAAAAAAAAAAAAAAAAAGCCTCTCCAGCCACTCAGACTAATCTCCAGTGGTATTTAATCCATGGTGAGAGAGGAAAGCGACATGCCAGAGGGAACATAGGGAAAAGTTGCTGCCACACAGGGTTTTGATGGTTATTATTTACATACTTTCCACCTGTACTGTTGTTGTTGTTGTTGTTAACAGTATTTATATACTGCTTTTCAACAAAAGGTTCACAAAGCAGTTTACAGACAAAATCAAATGATTAAATGGCTCCCTGTCCCAAAAGGGCTCACAATCTAAAAAGATGCAGAACACCACCAGCAAACAGCCACCAGAAAAGAGCCTGTGCTGGGGTGAAAGGGGGGCAGTTACTCTCCCCCCCCCGCTAAATATAAGAGGAGCACCAACTGAAAAAGTGCCTCTTGCCCAGTTAGCAGGGGTAACTGTTCTTCAAAGAAAATTTCCAAGGTGGTGTATAAATGTAAAAATAAAATACCAAAACAATATTAAATAAATTGTTAAAACAGATAAATACCTAATAAGTGACTTGTCTTTTCACTCTTTGTACGTGCCATGTAATGGATGGTAGAATATAATAATAAAAATAACAAAGAACTAATGACTGATACCCCAAGGCCAGCGGGTGGCGGAGCAGGTTAAACCGCTGAACCATAAGCTGTCGATCGAAAGGTCGGCAGTTCAATTCCCGCGACGGGGTGAGCGCTCGTTGCTTGGCCAGCTCCTGCCAACCTAGCAGTTCCAAAGCATGTCAATGCGAGTAGATAAATAGGTACCGCTTGCGGGAAGGTAAACAGCGCTCCGTGTTCCAGCTGCATGCTACGCGCTGTGGCAAGGAGAGTCATGCCGGCCACATGACCACGGAGGCGTCTTCGGACAACGCTGGCTCTTCGGCTTTGAAATGGGGATGAGCACCACACCCTAGAGTCGGACACGACTGGACTTAATTGTCAGGGGATACCTTTACCTTTTTAATGACTGATACAGCGTAGCAGAAAGCATTGTGACCAAGTCACAATTAACAGCCCAATCCTGTGTAACTCTTGCACTGGTGTAACAGTCGATCCACTGGTGTAAGTGCACTTATGCCAGTTTAACTTGCCATACGCCGACAGACGCAGGACGGACACTGGCATAACCCCCCTCGCTTGCCGTGCATGCGCAGTTCAGATGCAGGATGGACGCTGCTGCAACTTTGCCAGCACAGGAGGCATTCCCGTTGGCGTCTGTCCCGTGTCCAAACTGCGCATGCGCGGCATCTGAGGGGGGGTTACGTCAGCATACGGCAAGTTACACTGGCATAAGTGCACTTACACCGGTGGATCGACTGTTACACCGGTGCAAGAGTTACACAGGATTGGGCAGTAAATGTCTAAACTTCTCTCTGATATGACATGATGAAGGATGACAAGGTTGGGATATGAGTTTGGCAGATGAAGAGTGAGAGTGATGAGGGCTACAACAAACAAAGAACCAACTAACTAGTAGGGAATGTGAGGGAGGGAACCTAAAGAGCTGTGACAAAATATCTGGAGTGAAAACTGATAACTGAGGCCACGACAGCTGTATGCCCTTGCTTCTTCATGCAATTGCATAAGGTTTTGACTACTACTACTACTGAGCTTTGATGGGAACTGTTGTTTTACTTGACTGGGGCTTGTGTACATTCAGTCAAAAAGTATTCAAAGTGCAACCAAGTTTAGTTAGGACAGTCATAATAACCAAATTGTGCAAGAGGCCTGAAGACGGCTTCTCTTGCCTCCTTTATAGGTTTTGACTAATACCGTATTGGTCTGAGTATAAGACTCACTTTTTTCTCCTAATTTAAGTTTTTAAACTAGGGGTGCGTCTTATAATCAGGCTGTTGCAATTTAATGCCAGTGATTCAATTAAATTTTTTTAATAGCACCAAACTTTAAGGGTGCGTCTTATAATCAGGTGCGTTAAGTCAACAAAGTGTTCCAGAGAGTATACTTATGGTTTCAGTGAAGCCACAAGGCAGCTCTGAATTTTGTACTGTGGGAAAAAGCAGTGCTAAACATGCTAAAAACTAAACACTGCTAAACAAGCAGGGCTAAACACTCTGCTAAAAGCAATGTATTTTTTTTACCCCTTTTGTGTAAAAGTTCCTGATGCAGATGCTATTCTTTCAGTCTCATGGATTTAGGCTGCAGAGGCACAAGTACACATGCTTGATCTCAGTGGGACAATGTCCTAACTCAAGTTGAGACATTGTTTCTGAGTAAATATGCATAGGATTTGCCTGTATGTGGGTAATTTCTAAAATGAGAGGTGCTAAAACTTGCTTAGAAGCCATTCTTCCTGGCCTCAGATGTGGGAGAACTTGACTGTCTTGATCAGAAAACCAGTTCAGGCTGAAGGGTCTTGCAATCAGTGTCTGAATTCCCTAAGGAACATGTTCTCACATTTGAAACGCTAGCATTTATCAGTGCGAGAGGTGTTGCTGTGGCTCTAAATGCTAAAATGAGGCAGTTGGATTGTAGGGGGCAACACACACACACACACACACACACACACACACACACACACACACACACACACCCCTTCTTCACACAGAGCATAATTACAATGTTGAATTTGGTGTCACAAGATGTGATGATGGGAACACCACACCAGCTTGGTGGCTTTAAAAGGGGATTGAACAAATTAATGGGGGTCAGATCTCGACCAATATAGCTACTAATCATAATTTATTATTATTAGCTATTGGTATTGGTCAAGAAGCAACAGTTCGAACCGGCCATGAAACAACCGATTGGTTCAAAATTGGGAAGGGAGTACGGCAAGGCTGTATATTGTCACCCTGCTTATTTATCTTATATGCAGAGTATATTATGAGAAATGCAGGGCTGAATGAATCGCAAGCCGGAATCAAGATTGCCGGGAGAAATATCAACAACCTCAGATATGCAGACGATACCACCCTAATGGCAGAAAGCGAAGAAGAACTAAAGAGCTTCTTGATGAGAGTGAAAGAGGAGAGTGCAAAAGTTGGCTTGAAACTCAACGTTAATAAAACTAAGATCATGGCATCTGGCCCCATCAATTCCTGGCAAATAGAAGGGGCAGAAATGGAAGCAGTAACAGATTTTACTTTTCTGGGTTCCAAGATCACTGCAGACAGAGACAGCAGCCATGAAATTAAAAGACGCTTACTCCTTGGAAGGAAAGCTATGGCAAACTTAGACTGCATAATAAAAAGCAGAGATATCACCATGCCAACAAATATTTGTATTGTCAGAGCCATGGTGTTCCCAGTAGCAATGTATGGTTGCGAGAGTTGGACCATAAGGAAGGCTGAGCGCCGAAGAATAGATGCTTTCGAACTGTGGTGCTGGAGAAGACTCCTGAGAGTCCCTTGGACTGCTAGGAGATCAAATCAGTCAATCCTAAATGAAATCAACCCTGACTGTTCCCTGGAAGGACAGGTACTGAGGCTGAAGCTCAAATATTTTGGCCACCTAATGCGAAGAAAGGACTCTCTGGAGAAGACTCTGATGCTGGGAAAGATTGAAGGCAAAAGGAGAAGGGGAAGGCAAAGGATGAGATGGTTAAACAGCATCACTGATGCAACGAACATGAAAATGAGCGAACTCAGGAAGATAGTGGAGGACAGGAAGGCCTGGCGGGATATGGTTCATGGGATCACGAAGGGTCGGACACAACTTAACGACTGAACAACAACAATTGGTATAATGTCTATTATGCACTAACTCCAGATTCAGCCTCTGTATGCCTCTGGATACCAGTTACAGGGCACAAATAGTGGGAGGTGTATGCCTCTCTGCAGGCTTCCCAGAAGCAGCTGATGGTGATGGGGTGTTTGAAAATGGTTTTATTTTTTTGCAGATTTCTGTGTTTAACCAAAATGAAATAGCAGAAAGCAGTGTTATGTGTTCTTATTCCTAATGTTCCCATTTTTATCAACTGTAAACGCTTTAAAGTGTACTAAGATAGTACAGTGCAGGAGATGAAGAATGACACATTTACGTGGTTTTATTTATTTTATTTTTTCCGCAGATTTTTTGTTTTAGCAGAAAGCGGTGTTATGTGTTTTATTATTTCTATTTACTATTTTCAAACACCTCTGGGCCACCGTGGGAAACAGGAGGACGCTGAACTAAATGGGCAATTGGCCTGATATAGCAGGGCCTTTCTTATGTTCTTATATTTTCAAGTTACGGTCAAGGGCTCTCTGAGGCAGATTGCACCAGCTCAGTGCGGAATCGGGAGCACTCCCTTGTTGGCGTAGTTGCTCTTCTCTCTCTAAGGGGAGTGAGCAGACTGAGCAGGAAGGATACCCTCCTCCTTTCTCCCCCCCCCCCCCGTCAGAGTGCCTCCGATTCAGCCTGTGTGGCGCCGCGCGTGCAGCTTCTTAGCTCGCTGGGCGGCGGGTTTGAATGAACCGCTTCAGGGGTTGCGGCGCCAACGTCGCGGCAGCCAATCAGCGAGGGAGATTTTTCGCGCTGGTTTTGGCTGGAGGAGGAGGCGGAGGCCAAGCGACGGTCGGTCGGTGTGGCTGGAAGGGAGAGGAGCCGAAACGAACGCGGGGAGACCCACCGCCGGGGGGGGGACACACAGGTGATGCTTCAGCCCCTCGGAGCGCAGCAGGTCAGTGCTGGGTGGGCCTCCCGGCGGGGAGCGGAAGGCAGAGCCCGGCGCGTTCCCGGCTAACGAATCCGGTGGCTCTTTCCTCCTTTCCCGCCTCTCGGAATGGAGGCACCGAAGCTCGCCACTGCGCGTGGCCTTCCTCGGCCTTTCCTCCGGGTGCATGGAGCGGGGAAGGAAGGGAGCCAGCTAGGCAGGCCGGCGCCCCTTCCTCCCGCCTTAATTCCCGGGCCTGGGGCGCGCCCTCCCGCCAGAACCTTCCCTTTTGCATCCTCCGTTGGCTCAAGCGGCGCTTGATGGAATTATTGTTATTATTATTAATAATAATAATCTCTTCCCGCCGGGGCTCTGCTTCGTTGCGTTTCCAGGCCCGCTTCCCACTCGAAGATAGGTGGCGGCTCCTGCGGGGGGCTCTCTGCCTCCTGTGGGCCTGGCTTGGCCTGGTTCAATAGCAGCAGCGCCGCCGCCAACGAGCGGGAGATGCGGGGCTGCTGGTACTTCATGCAGTGCCTCGCGTCTCCATCGCCTTGGCAGGGGAGGGGGGTGTTAGATCAAGTAGAAATAACTCGGAAAGAACAGAAGCAAAACCCCCTAAATGGGCTAAGAAAAAGGGTTTTCAGAAAGGTCCGAGACTGATGGTTCGTGGCTGGAGCGTTGTCCCTTTGAGTAGGCGCTCTTGCGTGATGGCCTCGGTGCCTGCTTGGGAGCTGCTGGGTCGCCCGCTTGCTTTTTCCTTTCTCCGGAGGCAGCTGTTGCTGTTTGAATTGGCAGGAGGAGGAAGGAAGGAGTGAGGATGTAACTGGGAACGTATGGCGGGGAAGCCATGTTTGATTCATTCTTCCCCCCCCCCCCCCGTAAGTGATGGTGTGCTAGTGATGCATTTGCACCCTGCTGCTGCCGTCCTGCATGAAGGAAGATTGGAAATGTATGAATGAGGTCAAGTAGTGCGCGCTCGTTGGCTCAATCCTGATTTAAAGCAGGAAGACCAATCTGGAGGACGGAGTCGACAGGCTCCTACAGACTGTAGAATAAAGTCTGCATCCCTACATGCTATAGTAGGAGAGGTGCCGAAGGCAAACAGATTCTTGCCTTAGATGACTGTTGGATTATTTGCAATACAGCTACTGCTTTTTAGAGGGAAAGTGCCATAATCGGTGTCTCTTTAGGCTGCAATGCTTCACCCTTGATACTGGATTAAAAATCAAAAAGCACTTTTATTTTTTGAAAACTTGCATTTTCACCATTGCCGTGTGCATGGATTCATACAGTTCCAGTATTCATGTAATAATCTGGGTTATATGATCAAAGGGACAGGTTTGTGAGGATTTTGAAGTTTTAGGGCTGCAATCCTATACTCATTTACCTGGGAGTAAG
The DNA here is from genome assembly GCA_026170595.1 of Plestiodon gilberti rubricaudatus. Classification (NCBI taxonomy): domain Eukaryota; kingdom Metazoa; phylum Chordata; class Lepidosauria; order Squamata; family Scincidae; genus Plestiodon; species Plestiodon gilberti. Next base: position 106,303,143 of record JANXHW010000003.1, on the reverse strand, counting down.
TTTTCAGTGGGATTGATCCCATTCTATGGTGATTGAAGTCAAGACCTATTAAAGTGCAAGCCTAGTAAAATGAACTTTTGTTTCAGTAGTTGGTTGCCCATAAAGTATGATGCATATTGGTGGGTGGCGAGTAGAAAAGTTGTGACAGAGGAGGGGTAGGGAATTCGGTGGTTATGTATATATTGCTTTTCAACAAAAATTAACAAAGGGTTTAGATAGTAAAGAAATAAGGTGATTCCCAATCCCAAAGGAACCCACAATCTTAAAAAAAAAATCCAAGGGCACATAAACAACTGCTGGGATCAATAGGGACAGTAAGTTGTTCTCCCCTCTACTAAATACCATATAAAAGGTTTTCCATGTTAAAAGGTGCCCCTTTTTCATAGATTAAAATATGAAATAAAGTATGAAGATCACAAAGGCTGGGGTGGACAGCCTAAACTGGCCTTAAAAATGTGACCTACATAATGCATCCCCTTTGTTATAACTCAAATTGAATAACCTACCATGCTGGTTTGCCCCAGTGACAAAAAATGTGCTTTATTGGAATTTGTGTGTTACTTTTCCTCCAAAGACCTAGATTTGATTTCTTTATAGGTTTTTGGACACTTATTTTTGTTGACTAGTCCTCTTTTTCTTTGCTGATGTTAGTTTTAGTACCTTTTGGCTAAAAAAGCATTCTCTAATAAATTTAATTTTGTAACTTTAACCCATATTTTTGTTACTGTCTTAATTGAATTCTTATTTTTGTAAACTGCATTGATTTATTGAAAAGCAATATTTGAAAAGCAACACTCGATTTAACAGATTTTGGAAAAATGGATGTTGTGTTTAACCAGTTTTTAAAGAAGAATAGATTTTGTGCATGTGCATTATCACAAAAGTATTTAGATTTAGTGGACTTTTGGCATGAATACACTCCTATTCCAGAGGTTTCCAAACTCCTGGGTAGATCTTAAGCTATGGAAGTCGATGCAGCCCCCCCCCCCCACACACACAGCAGCAACAACACTCCTGGGATCGTGCCACCGCCACTGGGGGGAAAAGCGTTTTTTTCCACTTCCCTGAGGGGTGTGCTGATCCTCCGGGGTGTGTGTGTGGGGAGCCTGCGGACCCCTCTGCAGACCTCCCCCGCACCTCAGAATGACTGTCCCGACGCGATGGCAACTCGCGCCCGGTTTTGTTAGAAAACCAGAAGTGAGTTGTAATTGCTCTGAAGAGCCATTCTGAGGTGCAGGGAGGTCTACGGAGGGGTCTGCAGGCTTCCCGCACCCTCCCCCCCCCCGAGGACCAGCACACCCCTCAGGGAAGTGGAAAAAATGCTCCCCCCCCCCCGTGGCGGTGGCAAGATCCAGGAAGTGCCATGGCCATCACAGCAGGTCGCCACTCCCCTTAAGGGAGTAGCGACCCATTGTTCCCCGCTGGGGCGTTGCGACGCCCCCGTTTGGGAACCTCTGCCCTATTCTATTAAACTGAGGACATGCTATATACATGCCAGAATTGATAAAAGCAATTATATTTTATTTTTATTGATAAGTTAAACATGTTTGGTTTTGTGAGTAGGTCTATGTGTTTTTTTTAATAATAGTGCATTGAATGGTTACATTATTTGTCTGAAGTCTTTTAGATGTAACATACTTTTAATGGATATGATTTCAGTGCTAGTCCTACTATTTTACACACATGCCTTATTTAAGTTTTAAATAGCAAAAACAATGCCTTTTTAGTTAAAATAAAAACACCCAGCATTTTCTAAACTGCCTCTGATTTGCTGTCTTTGGTACATAGTGGAATGATACTAGATAGGGCAGCTTGTTAAGAACTGAAGATATGAGGTGTCAAGACAGTGGACATATATGCAGCAGACACCCAAGACATGCTACCTTTTTATAATGAAATACAGGAACTGCTAAAGTCAAGTGGGAGCCTTCTGAGCTGTAGCAGGGTGCCCTAGTCCAGCGTTTCTCAAAGTACTACAAGTGCGAGTCTTTGCGGGGGTGGGCCGATGCCGGAGGCAGCGCTCCAGGATCGCGCCCAACCCAAACACGTTTTTTTCAACATACCTGGTTGTCCTGCCAGCTCCCCGAAGTGTCCAGGGGGGCTGTTGCCGCCTCCGCTGACCTCCCCAAGGCTCTAAATGGCAGTAATCATGTTGCGAAGCCCACTTCCAGTTTTTGCCAAAAACTGGGCTTTGGAATGTGATCACTGTCGTTTAGAGCCTTGGGGAGGTCTGCGGAGGCAGCAACAGCCCCCCTGGACACTTCGGGGAGCTGGCAGGACAACCAGGTATGTTGAAAAAAGCATTTTTGTATCCAGGTATCGCTGGAGCACCGCTCCCGATGTTCGGGCTGACCACCCCCCTTAAGGGAATATCACCTACATCTGAAAAAAGTGATGGGTCATGACCTACCACTTTGAGAACCCCTGCACTAGTCTGAAGATCCTAGTAACATAAAGAACAGCTTCAAATGCTTTCTCTGGCATGCATATTCCTTGTGTCTTTAAAGTTTTCAATAAACAGCCAGTGAAACTGGAGTTCTCGCTCTTCCCAAACACTGTTTAACACAGTGATTTTCAACCTTTTTCATCTTGTGGCACACTGATAAGGCGCTAAAATTGTCAAGGCACACCACACTGGGTGGCTTATTGTCCTACTAATAAATGACCATCAAACTCCTGTGGCACACCTGTAGATCGTTTGCGGCACACTGGTTGAAAATAGCTGGTTTAACATGTTGGGTTCTCAACATGCTTTCCTAGAAGCATGCTTTTCCTAGGGGCCTGTCTGGAACTTGTAGGATAACAATCCTGCAGAGGAACAGCAGGAACCACACCAATCATTGCCGACAGCCATGCTGTGGGCTTCTCTTGTGGTCTGTATGACTGGCCATACCTTGTGCATTCTTCCCCTCTTTATGGGGAGCAAAGAGGAATGCAAGGGAAGTCGCAAAAAATAGATAGCAGCATCAGCAACACATAGTCACACACTCCGTGTTTGTGTGAAGGAGTGTTACCACCTGAATGCACATACAGTAGTTCCCTGTGGAAGAGAATTCAATACCGGAGACATTACCTTTCCCTCTCCAGTTGGGGGTTGCACTGGAACTCTGTGCATGATGACTGTTCTGCCTCATGTGGCAGTGCTACAATCATGAAAAACAAAAGGACTCGGGAATGAGTATTTGCAGTAGTAACAGTGATTGGAGTCCCTGACATTCAAGAGAGAGCGGCCATACACTCATTGCTATTAACTGTTGCAAGAGAAATAAATGATTAGGTAATGTAGTTATAGCGAAGACACATTTGCCTATATTGAAGGGTGTGGAGGCATAAAATTTCCTCCCTTGCTGATATATGTGGGATGCATTGTCCTTGCACCCCCTGTTGGAGTGATGGAGTGGGATGTTTCAGTCCATGTGTAGAGTCACCCTAGGGCAGGATACCTGCAAACAGAATTCTGAGAAGTGTTAAACTACTTTTTCCATATAGTGCAGAGGTTCCCAAACGGGAACAAAGGGTTGCTACACCCTTAAGGGGTGTGGCAACCCACGGTGATGTCGATGGCGCGTCCAGGACCGCACCACCACTGCAGACAAAAAGGTCCATTTTACCTTCATTGGTGGCAGTGGAGGACCTCCGGGGTGTGTGGGGAGCTTGCGGACCCCTCCGCAGGCCTCCCCAAGCGTCAGAGTGGCCCTCTGACGCGATTGTGACCCACTTCCAGTTTTACGGTGAAACTGGAAGTGGGTTGCGATCGCGTCAGAGGGCCGATCCGGCGCTTGGGGAGGCCTGCGGAGGGGTCAGCAGGCTCCCCACACACCCCTGAGGACCTCCACTGCCACCAATGAAGGTAAAACGGACCTTTTTGTCCGCCGTGGCGGCGGGATCCTGGATGCGCTGTCACTACCTCTGGGAAGGCCCCTCTGCCACTTAGGGCAGCAAAGGGTCTTCCCAGGAGTTAGAGAACCACTGATATACTGTATGCTTTGAGGGCAGCAGGCTGTTTGTGCTGATATACTGTATGCTTTGAGGGCAGCAGGCACTCTTTGTGTGCAGAGTGCCCTTTCCCCATTGTTCCCATCACCAAAGGTCGTCTTTACGTGCACAATGTGAGGCTAGAGAGGTATTACCCTATGCCATGGGCTTTGTCATCTGAATTCTGGTCTCCTTAGCAGGGGCTTAATAACTGAGGTGGGGTTTCTATGATCCATTGTGGACTTTATTCTGTATCCTATGCTCTGTCACGTTGGAGTCAATATAGCGAGGGAAGCTGGACGTTTTGGGGGTATTTTGCTCACAGTTGATTTCTGTAAGTACATTTAGTCTTAGGCCAGTTCAGACATTGGTGCAATGTTATGTTAACATTGGTGGTGTTGATATAGGACGGGGGATCTCAATCTTTTCCATGCTGCGAGCCACCTCGTCCTCTGCAGTGGGTTGTGACATGGGGACGACTCACCAGCAGGCCCTGGAGTCCTCTTCCGGGTTGCGCCGGTCTGGCAACCCACTCTATTGGCCTCTGGAGGCCTTCCGGAGGCTTCTGTGGGCCTTATGGAGGGCAGTGGAGGCCGATAGAGTGGGTCGCCATGTCTCTGCCCCTTTTGGGGTCTTATGCTGGCTGGAGTTGTGCCAGAGTTTGCTACTGGTGTCAGAGTGAAGTTCTGCTGGTGTGTAAGTTGTATTGGGGTGAAGTTGAGGCAACATTCCACTAGCATCCAAGGATCTATGGCATATCAAATGCCTATCAGTACATTTTTTAAAGTGTAGGATTGCACTGTTAAAGTGACTTAAATATAATATTCAAATCAATCCAAAGCTTTATTTAGAAAATATTTTTGTTGAATATTTGTAAATATTTTAAGACGTGGCAATTCAACAGAATGCACTAATGTTGCTTTCTTTTCAAGAAAGAAAAGAAGGCTCCAAAAACTGTTCACTTGCTAATCTTAGCATGCTCAAGTTGCTGCATGCAAGAAAGTGTGTTATTTCTTAGGTATAGGTCCTCTTCTCATTTTGCTATGCTCACATTTATTTTATTTTTCACATTTTTATACTGCCATTCCTCCAAGGAGCTGAGGGTGGTGTATATAGTTCCTTCCTTTTGTTCTCGCAACAGTCCTGTGAGGTAAGTGAGGCTGAGAGATGGTGACTGGCCCAAGGTCACCCAAGAAGGTTCATGGCTGAATGGGGATTTGAATCTGGATCTTTCAGTTCTAAGTCCAACTCCCAAACCAAAGAGGATGCTGGGCTGCACCTGCTTGCTGCCACTTGCAAACCCCCCCCACACACACACACATTCAGTGTAAGGTGATTATGTGTGTACAGCCAGTTCTCAGCTATTGCTGAATTTGCTGAGGGGGGGGGAGCACTAGCAGATGCGTAGCAACAGGGTGGTGGCCAGCAGCTGTGATCTCACTCTTCCCTATTGGATTATAACTGCCTCCCTCTAATCCAGTTGAGAGTAGTTAAGACACATGGGTAACTATGGCTAGGTCTGACAGCGACAGGTACAGTTGATCCACCAACCAAAGCTGGGCAAAGGCACTTGGTATTAATATATAGTGTATATGCTGTACTGTATTAAATTGTGCAATTTTGCTAGTATGGAGTATTTTAATTCTGGTGTGTAAGGGAAGCTGGATGGCAAAGCAGGCATAGTGCCTAAAGGTTAGCAATGGCAGTGTCCTTAACTGGTTATAAACTTGGAAACGCTAGGTTGCTGCTACTGCTACTGCTTAAGGATAGGAAGTCCAGACAAGGAGGTTGCCTTGGCGAAGCTTCCCCCTTCAAGTGAACAGAGAGCTGCAAAATCTGGGGTGGCCCAATAGAAAGTAAACGACAGTGAAATGTGATGGTTTGAATGGTGTCCCAAGCCTGTTCCCTCCCGAGTGAATTGAGACCAGGCAGGTAAAACAGTTAAGATACTGGAAGTTTATAAAAGGCTGAAAAATCCGAACAGTGGAGAGAACAATGGAATAACCAAAGGATAAAAACAAGATGTTGATCTTAATAAAAGGAGAAGAAAAGGGTGGGTTGCGAAGGTTGACACGGAGATTAAAAGGCATACAAATGAAACAAAAATCTTGGCTTGACTAACTGGGGTACGTTCTCCAATTTATTCATACTGTTGTAGACTTTGGTCTGTACACTCGCGCATGTGGCCTGTGAGCAGGTGAGCCTTTTGTGAAGCAGTAACTGCTTCCAATGACCTATCTGGCCAACACAGTAAGGTGTTGTGTGCTTATAATAACTTGTTGGATACAAATCCTTTTTTACCTGTGGGATTGGATATTTTGGGATTACCTGAGCTCCTGAATTTCCCCCTCTTGGAAATCTTTTGGGCTTCATGAATCAATGAATTAGCTCAAAATCAAGTGATTTGTTTACTGGTCAAGGAGCAAGATGAAGGTGTTCAAACAAAGGGCACCATCCCAGGATGATGACTATTTCATCAGGATGACTCGGCAGCCTTTTTAGGATGCTGAGGCATCACAGAAGCTTTTGGGTGGTTTGAAGGGTCCAAAATAAAGGGGGAAAGGGCAAACCCCCTCCCCTGGAAAAATAGGAATTTTTACCACATAGCTTGCAAAAGGGTTCCCAGCTCCCCAGAGTGAAATGGGGATGGGAGGTACCTGTTGTAATCCTCATTTTCTGTTTGTGACTCCTGTCCATTTGATGTTGATGAACTGGATCTGCTCAAGGCGTGGGTGGGGAATTGTTTTGCATCAGCACAGTGTGATATGATCAGGCATAGTGCAAGTGTTGGCCAATTTTACAGCAGGCAGGGTACAGCAGGCATTTGGCCTGCACTGTGTTGTCCTGGTGGTGGTGCGATGATGGGAGACCAACCTATTGTTGAATCTGTGGAGAACTCTCTGGGCATGGAAGTGGCTGCAGTATACTGTATGGTGGGCAGAGTTCAGTGCATGGAGGAGCATCAGCAGTAGCAAAGTTTATTAGAAGTTGCATGAAGCACCCAGGTTTGCACATCCATCCATTCTCTTCTTGAGACTGCATTCAGTACTTTAATTTCTTTGTGTACAGCCCGAGGGCCAAACTAAACATGACAACAGATTAATGAATACATCTGTGCAAAGCTTTTGCAGAGTTTTAAAGGAGTGCCCAACTTGGATTGGAATCATGGTGTGAAGGAAGAATGTTTAACATAATAACACACCCTGCTGCTGCATTCCTAATCAAAATCACTGTTCCCTTTGAGTCAAATGGCAACTTTTGATGGACAATTTTCCCTTGAGAAATGGCATGAGGAAAGAGTTAAACAGTGCATACTAGGTCATAATCTGGATCAAACCCCCCCCCCTGCAGTTTGCAAAAGCATTCTTGCATCTGTATGCTGTAGTGTTGTTGGGGGATATTATTGAGCTCTGAGATTCTTAGGGCGCAATCCAAACCTACTTAGGCCGCCGTTGTAACCAGCAGCCCAGCGAAACAGAAGGCCCCAGAACGGAAAGGGGATTCAAATCCCCTCCAAAAGGGGAATTCAAAGGTGATTTGAATCCCCTTTCCGTTCTGGGGCCTCCCGTTTTTGCTGGGCTGCTAGTTACAACGGCGGCCTAATTAGGTTTGGATTGCGCCCTTATACAGCTAAGAATAACTAATTTACAGCAATGTGGTATGTTTTGATAGAATAGTTTTTAAAATGGAAAGTTTCAATGCCTTAAACGGGAATTAACTAGTTTTTCCCAGCATAGTGAAAAACCAGGTTCTAATCTGGTAACAACTGTCCTAGTAAATACCAGACCATCTTAGTTAATTTGAAGTAATGTTTGGCTTTACTTACTGTGTACAATTGGACGCGAGCAGTATCAAACCGTACCACCCCCAAAGTAGGAATGTGGCCTGGGTAAATGTCTGTCATTGAACCGCTTTGTGAGCTATTCCTGTTGAAAAGTTGTGTATTAATATTTTTAATAAGTAATAATAATAATAAGTGTATTCTAAGGATATTTTAGAATATATTTTCTTAAGATATTTAAGAAATGGAAACAATGCAAACCAAGTACTTTCAGTGTTAAATATTTCAACTGCTTTTTATTTTAATACAGCACTATAACATTTGAAATCTTCAGATGAATGGATTTCAAAAGTAGCTCTCTCCTTTTAACCAAAAAAAGTGTTAACCACATCAAAATGAAGCAAGTACCAGAGATTCTTGGAAGTCCTACAGGGAAAACGCAGAACTGTGAAGTGAATCGTGAATGTTCTGTCTACCTGGGCAAAACACACCTTTCTGCCACACTACAGCAGGATGTCATGCCGAAATACAACGGCCATGATGCTCTTCCATTTATTCCAGCAGACAAGCTGAAAGATCTCACTTCTCGTGTGTTTAATGGAGAATCGGGAACACAAGATACCAAGCTGCGTTTTGAGTCGCAGGATATAAAAGAAGCTGGAACGCCACCTAACACTACTCCTGCCAAGAACGGCTCTCCAGAGATTAAATTGAAAATCACTAAAACTTACATGAATGGAAAGCCTCTGTTTGAGTCTTCAATTTGTGGTGACAATGGAATAGATGAGTCTCAAGCAGAGGAGAATGAGCAAAAACCAGCAATTAAGGAAAGGAGAAATAGAAAAAGAAGCATCAAATATGACTCTCTACTTGAACAAGGTTTCGTTGAAGCAGCATTAGGGTCGAATACATCTAGCTCCTCCGAGGACAAGGTATTGAGTTAATCTACTAACCCTGTTAGTAGGGAGATCATAACTCATTTCATGTAATATTATCAAGTGTTTTTTTAAGATGTTCTTTCAAACTGATACTTCTCTCAGATGATAGATGAGCTCCTAACAATTCTCAGTTTCTACCTTCTCTCCCAGCAGTCTGATTTTTCTGCCCTTCTGCTGTCTTTCTCTTGTACCCAAGCTGCTACCACTCCTTTTCCCTTCTTTAGAAATTGGAACTGTAGCTAGTACAGACAGCTACCAGTAGTGTTGTTCTGTGTTTCAGTGTTGATATCCATAACCTCCATATGTACACAAACATAAGATGTACAGTGACCCCTCATTTTTTGTGGGTTCGGCATCCACGGATTTCAGTATCTGCGGATGGAAAATGTATTCATAAGAAAAACACATCCATACCATAGCTCCCAGTGCCATTTTGAAGCTCTCAGTAGCCATTTTAAACCTCTCCCTGGCCATTTTAGAGCTAGTCAATTTCACTAGCCAATTAACATTAGCGCTCCAGAATGCCTTGCATGGCCATTCTGACTCTCTCTGCTCCATTCTGAGGCTCTCTGCTGCTGCTAGGTACTAATTAAAAATGGCTCTCCCCCCCCCCCCTTTTAAATGGAGTTTCTTTACTTAAATATTTTCAGAGTATCTTGGGGATGGCAACATATCCCCCGTGGATACGGAGGGACAACCTGTACACAACAGTCCTATCTTAAATAGGGCTGAGTTTGGGAGACTGGGTGGGTTTTTCTTTATTTTTTCCAAGCCTGAAAGGAAGGAAGATAGAATCCCCATGGATGACTGTACCAAAGTTGGTAGGGAGGAAGGAACAGGGTCTTTCTTGTCTCTGTTCATGGAGCACCTTAAGTTCAAGGCAGATGAAGAAGCAGTTATGAACAAGGACTTGGGTATCACTTGGGTATCAGTTCTTTGCCAGTTCTGGCTCTAAGAGCTGTAACAACAGTTCCACATGTTATACAGACGGAGGTAGCAGAATTCTAACTGTGCCACCTTAGACTGTAAGTTAGGGGAGAGGACATGTTCTGGAATGGTCACCTGTGTATAAAGTTCTTGGCAGATGTAAAACTAGTGCATCAGGAAGAGTTTTTTCATTCAACATTTCTTCTTGATGTGTTAGTTTAATACATGCAGGAAGTATTGTTTGTTTTTGAGTGAGGTACTCTTAAAATATGACCCTGTCCTGCCTGCAGTCTGAAGTGGTACATCCCATAATTTTAGTATCCTAAAGTTTAGAATGGTTCTAAGCACCTTGTTGCATGTTATAGCAATGGGTTGGGAAGGGGCAGGTGCTGTACCTCCCATCTTCTGCAAGTGTCCTCTCCATTACTAGAACAATGCTAGTTCCGTCTCCCACAGCTGTCTGGGATGTTAGTTTCTGGTAAGGAGGGAGAACTTTAATACCTGGCCATTTTGCGCAGCACCTGGGAGGTGCTATCCTTTAATATTGTGTTATACCTAGCCTTTCTGTTGTCTATGTTGATTTGCCCTGCATTGATAGAAATAAGCACTACAGTTGATGGCCCCAGGCCAGCAAAATCTTTTCAGCAGCCTAATCAAAAGGGGGGGGGGGGGAGAAGAAGTATTGGTAGGGAGCTCTCACTGCTAAGAGCATTGTAAGCTGCCTTGAAACGAGATAAGAAAAGATAAAAATCTTCAATACTAAATAAACAGGAGAAGTATTACTGTGGCCTTTGACTTTGAGATCCTTAATTCTAGTCATGCATTCTGCTGTTCTGATTTAGCAGAATGTTGAAGCAATAACACAAAAGACCAAAAGAATGCACATCCTGTTTGAAATCAGTGCTGCTAGTATAATCCCAGTTGCAGTTAGCTGTATTGAATTTCTTTTCAGGGTCTTCCCATAATGTGTCTGTAGATATACTGTATTGTCCCGAGTATAAGATGCACCTGATTATAAGACACACCCTTAAAGTTTGGTGCTATTAAAAAAATTTAATTAAATCACTGGCATTAAATTGCAACAGTCTGATTATAAGACGCACCCCTAGTTTAAAAACTTAAATTAGGAGAAAAAAGTGAGTCTAATACTCAGACCAATACAGTACTTGTTGCTACCATGGTGACTTAATTACAGATTTAGTTCTCTAAAAACAGGCAATTAAACTGAGAGGTATCTGCTGAAAAGCAGCAAAAAATGTATTGTTTACCTATTAGTTTGTAGCAAAATACATATTTTATTACTAAATAAAAGGCAGTTTCTTAGATTGCAACACTCAGGAAGGCCACCATCAGTGGTTCAGATTGAACCCAGAAAGTAATAGGGAGCCAATAGAGAATAGGTGTCTTTTGAACAATGTTTAAACATTTGCTTTGAGTATAAACTCAAACTGTTCGGTTTATTTATTTATTTACAATATTTTTATCCCGTCTTCCTCCCCAAAGGGACCCAAGGCGGCTTACAAAAACAGGAAAAAAACAGTTACAAAAAACAATGTTCTGTCTTCTTCCTGATTTTTATTGTGAGGCAGAAGACAAAAAATACCTCCACTTTAACAAATATTTCCAAACTTACTTTCCCTTAAATGTGTTCTATGCTTTGTTTCTAACAGCTCGGTCCTATCCACCCCACCCCCCCGCTGATGCAGCTGCACCACCAGAGCGTGTGCGGGAAGGGCACTCCTGGAAGTCTCCCCTAGGTGAGGGAACATTTGTTCCCTTGTCTGGGGGTAAGCCTCTGGTGACCTGATGGATCTACTCGGCCCTCCTCCAGTGATTTTGCTGGTACAAGTCCAAGTGGACCTGGGTTAGCTGGATTGAGGCCGGGAAGGGGTATGGGATATCCATGGATCTGCTGCCACCGATACTGTCCCCTTCCCGGCCTTGACACACACACCCTCCCTGGTCTCTGCCCCATTCCTCCTTGTTCCTCCCACCCCTGTGCTGACTTACCAGAGGCTGCTGGTACACAGCCGCTACTGCTTGCTGCATGTGACGGCAGCCTGACTGCGCAGAATGGTGGGTTGCATTTTGCGACTGCCGTAAAGCGCACTGCGCCACCAGAACATGTGTTCCATCAACACGGTGGCTCAGTAAGATTGGGCCCCTATACATTTTATATTTTTGCAAGGTACTTCATATGGTAACAGACTCAGATTTAATTTGGAGCCTTGAGGAGTTCGTACTCTGTTTAGCCTTCAGATTTGCAATGTGTCTTTCTTGAGGTACAGGTGTCTCCCGTTCAAAGGATTTAGTCTTTTTAAATCCCCAGCTCTTCAGCTGTTTCACGCTAGATAAGTGATCAGTCAAGAGCTGTTGATGTGCTGCTGATAAGCTACAGAGCCTCTTGTGTGACTGACTGGCCAGCGCAAGCCTTCGTGTGCAAGGATGCCTATAACCCGTTGTCCATGAATGCATTCAGTTTGCTGGTCTTATGCATGGCACTTCTGCATGTCACAGAGAAAAGGATGTGCATTCTAAGTCACAGAGAAATGAGTGCACATACTATTGTGGTAGCCAGGATTTTCTATAACAAATACTGGAACAAAGTCATTCTTAGGAATGACTAAGAAAATGTTGCAACTATGCAATAGTGTAAAAAATGACAAATTTCGTCCTTGTAAAAAGTGACAGACAAGTAGTCACTTCAACCTGAACTCCCTTTATTGTTCAATTGTTCAATATTTGTAAGAGAAGACTGAATGTATAGGGGGGCCGCCGTATCCATGGGGGATACCTTCCAGCACCCACCATGAATACCTGAAACCGTGGAAAGGGGCGAACATCACCAGTGCGCCACCCCCACCCACCCCCGGGTCGGCACCCCCTTCCCGCACCCTCCACAGCCCCCCCCCCCCCCGGCACTTACTTTTAGAGGAGAAACCTCCGTATTTTTCTTAAAAAGTTCGGAGTGAACAGCTTCCTTTTAGGCATGACTAACAAGACTTAGGTAATAGCTAGAGTCTCTGCATCGGAGGTTTCTGCTAAAAGTAAGTGCCTGGGGGGGGACTGTGGAGGGTGGGGGGGTGGATTCCTCAACCGTGGATAACTGAAACTGCGGTTGAGGAATCCGTGGATACGGGGGACCCCCTGTAGATTTGGTTAAAAGTAATGCTTGTTTTATGCCTTAGATTGTAAATGTGCTTTAACACTTACTTTAGTCATCTATTAACCTCCTAAGGCAGTGGTTTCCAAACACCTAGGAAGAACCTCCGCTGCCCTAAGTGGCAGCGGGGCCTTCCCAGGAGTAGCGACGACATGTCCAGGATCGTGCCACCGCGGACTAAAAGTGGCCGTTTTACCTTCCCTGGTGGCTTTGGAGGTCCTCCGGGATGTGTGGGGAGCTTGTGAAACCCTCTGTAAGCCTCCCCAAGTGTTGGAGTGGCCCTCCAACACGATTACGACCCACTTCTGGTTTTGTCGTAAACTTCCACAATGTGGAAGTGTGGACCACTTCCACAGACTACTTCCGGTTTTTGTTGTAAAACCGGAAGTGGGTCGCGATCGTGTTGGAGGGCTGCTCCGACGCTTGGGGCGGCCTGCAGAGGGTTCCGCAGGCTCCCCACACAATCCAGAGGACCTCCAAAGCCACCAGGGAAGGAAAAACGGCCACTATTAGTCTGTGGCAGGATCCTGGATGCGCCGTCAACATCACCACAGGTCGCCATGCCCCTTAAATGCATAGCGACCCTTTGTTCCTGGCCGGGGTGTTGCGACGCCCCCTCTGTCCTAAGGGAATCTTAACAGCTATGAGGCTCAGATGTGTTGGCGTGCTGGATATGGCCTACAGATTGTAGTTTGGAGACTCCTGATCCAGAGCGTATGTGACTCTAGATTTTCCTAAGAGAACTTTGAGGCTGTTGTAACTTCCACAACAGTCAATGGGGTTCTCCCAGAAAAGGTTCTCCCAGAAAATCCTCTAATGGCCTCTGGGGGAAGGAGGAAGGGTCTGGCCAGGATACTCTAACAATTGCAAGTCCACCACCAGTCTTTGGAGCATGCATGATGGGAAGAATAGGAGGAGCTGCCTGCAGATGCCAAGCCCAACAACCTCCTAGCCTGCCTGCTACTGGCTACTGTTCCAGACTGGCTAGAGCTCTGAACACTAGCGCTTCTCTGTTGCTGGTACTCATCTGTACAATAGTAAGCACACAACACATTTCTTGACAGGGTAGAATAAGTGTGTAAAATAGTAGAAATGAGCATAGAATTGGTTCCTGGTTGTTCTGGGTCTTTGGGTATCTCTGCTTGAGGGGGATCATTCCCACAGTTGTGTTGCATTTTGGAGATACTTCGATCACCTCAGAAGCCCAGTGAGCCTTTCAGGGGTGAGCCTCCTCAGGTCTAAGTTAAGAGAAAGCTGAGACTTGTTTGTGAGACACCGCACTTCTGAGAAGGTCCAAGTGCAGGTTGGTAATGACCCCTTTCCTCAACTCTAAACTTGAGAGTAGATTTTCGGGCTCCTCTGTGTACTTTTGGAGGGGCTTTTAACACTTCAAATGCTGCGTGATAGAGGCAAGCTCCAGTCCTCTTGAGCTTGAACTTGTGAGGGGAATGACGGATTATCTCTGACCTTGCAACAAGCGCTTGTGCCAAGGTGCTTGAAGAGCAATGCAGGGTCAGGGAACAGATCTTGTCCTTCCATTTTGGAGGAAGGGCAAGACAGGTCCTGATTTCCACAGATTTTGGTGAGCAGTGGGGGGGGGGAAGGTGTCACCCCTATAGGAGAAGAAAAATTGAAAGCTAGAGGGTTGTGAGCCATACTGTAAAGGAGCCATTTACCATATTTTTTGCTCCATAAGACGCCCCCCCCCAAAATAGGGGGAAATGTCTGTGCATCTTATGGACCGAATGTAACTTACCGGGGCTTGTGGGGGCTTTGGAGAGGTCTGCGCGACCCTCTGCAGGTCTCCCCGATCTTCAGTTCGGCGATAAATGGCTATTTTCGGCCATTTCTGGTTTACCGAAGCCCCCACAGGCCCCGGTAAGTAACAATTTTTTCCCCTATTTTTCCCCCCTTTTTCCTTACTTTTAGCTCCATACGACGCATGCGTCCTATGGTCCGATTCGTCCTATGGAGCGAAAAATATGGGGTAGTTGCCAAATATGAGGGGACTCTTGTGCATTTAAGATGTACGTAAAAGGGAAAATTCATTAGGTGCATTGGAAGTTGGCATGTGAGGCAATGTAAAGGGCTTGCCAGTTGCTATGTCTCATTTGAGGCCTCCTGCATATATGTAACCCATTGGCAATCCATTTGGACTTACAAAATGCTAGAATGTACAGGTGGGCCCCCATATCCGCTGGGGATATGTTCCAGGCCGCTCCGTGGATACTTGAAACCGTGGATAAGAGCGAACACCCCCTCCATGGTTTCCTGAGGGCCCCCCACCCTGCCTCCCCTGCAGGCAGGCATGCTTGCCCCCCCAGCTCTTATTTTTCTTTCAGCAAGCTTTGTTTCTGTAAAACAAACAGAGAAGCAGCCTCCATTGCAGGCAAGTAGAATGAGACTAAGTCCTAGAGAGGCTCTGCAAGGTTTCTGTTTCTGTTTCTTAGTCTCATTCTACTTGCCTGTAATAAGCAGCCAGAGGCTGCTTCTCCTGTTTCTTTAAGGAAGAAATGAAGCTTACTGGGGAAAAAGTAAAAGCCTGGGGGGTTCCCCACGATCCGTGGATAACTGAAACTGTGGATAGCGAATCAGTGGATATGGGGGCCCACCTGTATTTCTTTATACCGAAAATATTCTTATGCTAGTGAGCCAGGATGAGAGAGAGCCAGGATGGTGTAGTGGTTTGGGAGTCAGACCTGGAAGGTTCAGACCAGGTTTGGGAGTCAGACCAGGTTCAAATCCCCGCTCAGCCACGAAGCTTCCTGGGTGACCTTGGGCCAATCACTATCTCTCAGCCCCACCTACCTCACAGGGTTGTTGTGAGGACAAAAAGGAGGGGAGGAAATATGTACACCACTCTGAGCTCCTTGGAGGAAGGGTGGTATAAAAATGTGAAAAAATAAAAAATAAATAAATAAAATAGTGGTAGTGAAACAGTGGGTCTGTTTCATGCTGAGAGTGACAGTGAAGCCTACTGTGTAGGCAAGATACAATCGGGCAGAATGGCAGTGATAGAGAATCCAGAGTTGGGCAGAATGGCAATGAAAGAGAATCCAGAGTCTGAGGCCAGAACCTTGCCTTTGATGTAAAATCTAAGGAGACGTGAAAGGTACAAAACCCATTAGCATAAATCCCTGTGTGGGAAAACCATCAACAAAATTTAAGAGAAATTCTCATTTCTTATCTGCTAGATACCAAAAAGTTGAGACGAGGGCCCCTCAACTAGAGAATTAGTAGCACTCTGTTAACACAGACCTCACTGTGGAAATAGCTGCCCTCAAGAAAAAATATTGATTTGAATGAGTGATTTAGGAGATATGCATGTGGATGGAATCCCTGAAGATACTGAGGGATCCAATCTGATTATATTCATGGAAGAGGCCATAAGGGCATATTTACTTCTATGCAGACTATCCTTTTGGTGGTTTAAAAAAAAAAGCAAAAAGCTAATAGAGCTGTAGCTTGAAAACCTAAAACTGATGTGTGAGTTATAACATTTTGTCACTCACTAGAACAGGGGTTCTTAACCTTAATTTACAATTATAGACCCATCCACCCCCATGGATTGCCTAATATGTCCCCATATCCCCTTAGCTAGACTGTTGGAAATCTTTATCACCGGTCCTATTAGGTACCAGTATTACTTCAAAAGATGTCAATAGCATGTTTTTACTTTATGTATGGATAGCTAGGAAGAGAACGCCTCAATCCATTTTGATAATGGTGATAGTAAATCTAGCAACTTTAAAAAAAAAATTGTTCAGAGATCGAGTCCCATACCCCCATCATTTGTTTCCCGTACCCACGGTTAAGAATCCCTGCAATAGAATTAATATTTTTCATAGTGCAAAACTGTCAGCTCATATAAAATCCCTTTTTCCCCATGATATGGCCGGTGAGACAGTTGGAAGACTTGCCTTTTGTCCGCAAGCTAGAGAAATGGGGAGAGGGGGAAATCTTTACTCCAAGAGCCCAAGCAAATTTTGACTTGGCTTGCTGCTCTGTAACTTGAAACACTGAAACCTTGGCTGCAGTATGTCTGGATTTGATTTGCATCTGAGCTTGCCTGCGGTTCTTGAATATAATAGGGAGATGTTTATAACGTCTATGGATACATTTTACTCGTATCTATATAAGGAGGCATCTAGCCAGCGGGTGGCGCAGTGGGTTAAACCGCTGAACCATAAGCTGTCGATCGAAAGGTCGGCAGTTCGATCCCCGCAACGGGGTGAGCGCTCGTTGCTTGGCTAGCTCCTGCCAACCTAGCAGTTCCAAAGCATGTCAATGTGAGTAGATAAATAGGTACCACTTGCGGGAAGGTAAACAGCGCTCCGCAGAGTCATGCCGGCCACATGACCACGGAGGCGTCTTCGGACAACGCTGGCTCTTCGGCTTTGAAATGGAGATGAGCACCACACCCTAGAGTCGGACACAACTGGACTTAATTGTCAGGGGATACCTTTACCTTTTTATATAAGGAGGCATACGTAAGGCCTGCTAGATCAGGCTAAATGCCTGAGTCCAGCATCCTACTTTGCACAGCTGGCCCACTAGTGGCCCACTAGCTGCCTCTGGTAAACCCACAAGGAGGAAAGGAGGCACATTTCTCTCCTGCTATTGCTCACCTGCAACGGGTATTCAGAGGCATATTGCCACTTAACAGGAGGTAGCTGATTCCCCTGCTACTTCTCATGAATCTTACGGCTTATTGATTGCATCTGAAGAAAACATTTGACTGTGATAACATCATTCCTTAAATCTTCTGATTAAATCTTCCCTTCTGATAAATTAAGAACACCAGCTTAATTGAAGTTTAATTATGTGTACTATTTTCCTCTAATCTTGAATTTCCAGATTAACTTGATCTGGATCTATTTCTGCTCTTTCTGACCAGCATGAGAAAGTAGTCTTCAGTTTTACTTCATGTGTCAGGATGGGTTTTCTTCTATTATAAACCTCTCAGGACCATCTTCCCTCCCCCCCCAATTGGTTTTATGACCTTCAGCCTTTGGAGTGGGGCTTTCAGCAGGCCTAGGGTATTTAGTGCTGCATTCATCCACAATCATCTCGTTAGATAGGGTATGTGAATCAAAAATTTAAGAGCCACAAACTTAAAACATACCATTTATCATCTGACTCTTGACAAGTTTTGACAACAGTATGTACCCTAAAATGGTGCTTATAGCATGATAATCTGATTCTGTTACGGTTTATCAAAACCTTCCACAATCACAGTTAGTCTTGGATCCCGTCTTCTCCTCATACCATTTTATTTTTTAAATGCATTTTATCAAACTTTCATCTAACTATTTAGGAAATTCAAATACCATTCCAGGAATTGATCTTTCTGTGAGCTGTCCATAGATAATGCTGGAAAAAATAATTTTACTGTACCCAACAGTGTCTTCCCTCCCCACTTCCCAAACAAAAGACAACAAAAGGGGTCCCTGTCTTCAGACAAAGGGGGTATAGCTTTTTCTTATCTCTGCATGCCCTACAGTCTGAAAGTTCCTGAAAGTTCAATTCCAATGTTTTTTTAAAAGAAAATTCTTGTTCTTTCAGTTTACAAACTTACCTACTTTCTCGGAGAGGAATGAGGGTCTAAAGAAAGACGGCATGGGAAACTGTGCTTTAAGGAGAAATGCATTGGTGCTACAACCGCTTCCCTTGTTTACTGTCTTAAAGTTGCAGTAACACATGAGAATACAGTACTCTGGGAGATATACAGGATGGGCCAAAAGTAGGTATACAGTACTGATCAGGTTAGTCTCTTAGGTGCTTGAAATGTTTTCCATCAACATTGCAACATTCCTGGAACCTGTCCTTGACACTGTGACACACAGTAACACAATAAAAAGAAATAAACAAGAATAATAATGAAACATAAAAAATAAAATTAAAAATATCATGACCTGATCAGTACTGTATACCTACTTTTGGCCCACCCTATATTTAGTGTAGTACTGGTTTTCGTGTTTCTTTTTTAATTTGAGATATCTGGATGATTCAAGTCATGATTTGCTGTTTCATAGTCCATTGGTCTGGGATGTCAGGATGATACACCTGATGAAAGAGAGCCAATATAATCTCTGTATGGCAAGGTAACAATGGCCATGTATTTAATGTACTTTCCTGGATTGTGAAAGGTCTGAGTGAGCCCAATAAGCATACACAGATACCAGGTCTCCCCCCCCCACTTAACAACGGGGATATGTTCCTATAACCCCATCGTTAAGCAGGCCCATCCCTATCCTAACGTTTGAGGCCTCTCCCTGGTCGTGGGCCTCTCTGGAGGCCTGTTCCTGGCCTCTGCAGGCCTCTGATTTGCTCTGAAAACTGGAAGTGCCTTATGGAGGCCTCTGTGGGCTATTCCGAGGCCCACAGAGGCCAGGAACAGGTCACCCGAGAGGACCACAACCAAGGAGAGCAGGGGCGTAGCTAGGTGCCCCCCTACCGGGGGCGGGAGGCCATGTTGATGCCCTCGGAAGGCCCCACCTCCCGCCCCCAACATCACCATGGAAGCCACGCCCCCCGGGTGATGTCACGTGGTAGGTAGGAGGGCCACAAAGGACTCCCAAAGCCTCCTGGGGGCCTTGGCAGTGGCGCTAGGAGGCTTGCCGCGGCTGTCAAGGTCGAAGGAGGAAAAAGGAGCCGTTGCGCCGCCCCCCCCAGGCCTCAGCAGCCATACTGCGAACGCTGCCGAGGGGGGGCATCAAGGGAGCCACCATCAGGAGCGAGAGCTGCGGCCACTGCCGCCGCCAGCCCGAGAACTGGAGCCGCCTGCTGGGCAAGCTTTAGTTTTAGGGGGCATCAAGAAGGGGGCAGCACTCACGTGGCGGCGGCTTCTGTTCCTGGTGGCGGCAACTCCCTTGATGCCCCCCTGTTCTCGGCAGCATTCCCGGTACGGCTGCCGAGGCTTAGGAGGGCAGGAGGTGCTCCAGGCCCTCTTTTTCGTATATGCGGGGGGTTGTTAAGCAGAACGTCGTTAAGTGGGGGACACCTGTACTGGTATAAGTAAGTTTACTGGCATAAGTAAACTGAATGCAAGCAGGCATTGCCTTACTCTCTGAGAGGGATGTAGTGGACTGGGGCAATCATACATGGGAGAAAACATGGGTAGGGAAAAAGCTACCTTTTGCTCTTGTTGTAGACGGGAGATACTAAATTGTGTATCTGTATTTAAAAATTGGGCCTGAAGGAGTATTTGTAACAACTGTGGTGCTGTGAATAGGATATATACCAGTTTCGTGTTACAAAGGTTTTTTTTTTTTTTTTTTAGTAGTCTTTAACTGTAGTAGCCAATACCGTGTTCTTGCGGGTAGAGACCTTGGCAAAGTGCTGGATTTTCTATTTCTAGATAGAAATTCATTCCCCTGTAAGTGTCCCACATCTATCAGGGATCGAAGAAGCTATCAATAATAACCTTCCAAGCATTTACAGAGTATTGGTGCCTGTTGCATCCTAAAAATAGGATATTTTGCAAGTGCACCAGAGTAGTTTCTGGCTTTGCAAACTATTGACCTCTGTCTCCAGTGGAACAGCATACAACCAGATGTAAAATTAGGGTTCTAGATATCTTGAATCATGTACAGGTGGGCCCCCATATCCACTGATTCGCTATCCACGGTTTCAGTTATCCACGGATCATAGGCAACCCCCCCCCCCAGGCTTTTACTTTTTTTCCCCCAGTAAGCTTCGTTTCTTCCTTAAAGAAACAGGATAAGCAGCCTCTGGCTGTTTATTACAGGCAAGTAGAACGAGACTAAGTACTAGAAAGGCTCTGCAAGGTTAACATAAACCTTGCAGAGCCTCTCTAGGACTTAGTCTCGTTCTACTTGCCTGCAATGGAGGCTGCTTCTCTGTTTGTTTTAAGGAAGAAACAAAGCTTGCTGAAAGAAAAATAAGAGCTGGGGGGCAATCATGCCTGCCTGCAGGGGAGGCAGGGTGGGGGGGCCCTCAGGAAACCATGGAGGGGGTGTTCGCTCTTAACCACAGTTTCAAGTATCCACGGAGGGGCCTGGAACATATCCCCAGCGGATATGGGGGCCGACCTCTACTAGGAACATAACACCACCTTCACCTAAGTGATTTAAACCAATGACTTTACATATTGTTGAGATATCCAAAATTTGTAACCTGTGTCTCTAGAATCTATTGTGTGAACAGCTTCTGGACTTGTGACTTATGAAGTCCTGAAAGTTTATTTGGAGTGCTAGATAATTTCTTATGCCCCTGATGAGGAACAGAAATCTGAATTAGAACATGGAAGAACTTGTTAAAAAGTTAATATGAGAGATGTTGTCTAGATCCCTCATCAGCTGCTCTATTGGATATGTTAGAAATTGAAGTAAGAGATCAATGTTTTGGGGAAATATAAAACAGAGTTCTGTCTACATTGCTCTTAATTATTGGAAAACGTGTGCCGAACATGACATGGAAAAATAGAAACATCCCAGGTAATAGACCAAATTTGCTTCACCAATATAAAATGCACAAAGGAAATGAATACAGAATTTGAATAATTTTATTCTAATCTATATTCAGCAAATGAACCTGTAATGCAGGATTCTTTTTAGCAGTTATTTGAATATCACAGAATTGGCCCTGACTTGAGGCTTGTAAACTGGATTTTCTCTCATACAGAAAGACACACAAGACAGGGATGGCTGCTATCCTCATAATTTGTTGTTGCTTTGGAGCTCTTTGCTCATTTGATTAGGAGGCTTGGAACAGTGCGGTTTGACCGAGCAAAGGTACAAATGGGGATGGGGGGCTTTCCCTCCTTTTTATAGCATTCTGAAGGTGGACCCTGTGGATCCTAGATCCGCAGATAGAAAGGTCCTACTGTATAAATATTTTTAATAATAGTTGCTGGTCACATTTCCAAAAATTACATTAGCAATAATATCAAAGGCCTCTAGGGTTCGCAAATTGATGTCAGTTGTGGTTTACAGCAGCAGTCACCTTAATTGCTGTTACTTTTTGAGAACATGGGGGGGAAAGACGGTGTCTTGTTCTTTCAATATCTTGGTTAACTCTTGATCTCTGACATCTTTTTTAATCTATAACCAAATATGGGAATATTCATAATAGCAAGGCTGTTCTGATGCTTGCCTCTCCTAGCTGTGGTCCTGCAGCCCCAAACTTGTTCCGTAAGTTAAAGATGTTTTGTAAGCACTCTTGGTTATAATTTACCATTGAAATAAAGCAAACACATGGTGTATTTAACTCCAGTTAATCATATCAAACACTGTTTATATATACTGTATATTATAATGTGAAAAATGTTTTGTTTATTTAAGTTGCTAGAATTTAACATCTGCCCTTTTTTCCTTTTTAAAAAGACTCCTGTTAAAGAAGATTCTTCTCCACTTACTGGAAAAGATGATAAAATCCACATATTGAAGTACAACGTAGGAGACTTGGTGTGGTCTAAAGTATCTGGCTATCCGTGGTGGCCATGTATGATTTCAGCTGATCCTCTTCTTCATAACTTCACAAAACTAAATGGTACGCCTGGGTTTTTTTTTTAATAGTTTAGCGTTGACGATGCTGTATGGAGCTCAGAGAATAACAAGTAAACGTGTGTTTTTCACTAATTTCTGTTGAACTAAGTGCACAAATATGGTGGAAGGGTATGCAAACTTGTTGCGTCAAGTTGATTTCGTATCCTGACTTGTTCTTAATTAAAATCAGTCTAGAACTTGCCAGGATTTGCTGGTTTCAGACATCGCAGCAAATCCTGAGTAGTTTGAAACCAGAATTGAAAGTAGAATGCATCCTCCCCTTGCATGTGTACAGCGCACAGCGCACAAACGTTGAGCAAAACCGTGGTTCTGCATGATGTCTGAACCATGCCAAAGTATTATATTGATTAAGCTTTAAAAATATGTTGTCAATAAAAGTCACTCTTCTATTCATTGTTCACTGAGCATGTTTTATATTGTAGTTTCATGTTTTAATATCCAGAAAACAGATTTTTAGATGTTGCTTTTACTAGTTTTCGTTAACTGTTTTTATTGTTTTTAAAAAGTGATTATTTTTTTTTTCTTGTTGTAAGCTGCCTTGGGTCCCTTTGGGGATAAAGGCGGGGTAAAAACATTGTAAATAAATAAATATCCCTGCATGAGATTATAACTTTTGCAAGTATGTGTGCTATATTTTTCAGGACAAAAGAAGAGTTTTCGCCAGTATCATGTACAGTTCTTTGGAGATGCCCCGGAACGAGCTTGGGTGTTTGAGAAGAGTCTTGCACCATTCAAGGGAGAAGACCAATTTGAAGAATTATGCCAGGAAAGTGCAAAGCATTCTCTTACAAAAGCAGAGAAAATAAAGGTAAAATTGCGTGCTAGATCTCAACATAGTTGCCATATTATCTGATTGAATATTCACCTGAAGCCATGCAAGTTGCTTTTTCTTTGACTCTTCTCTTCTGAGTACAGGGAGTATGATCTCTTACCCAGTGCCTCTTACTGTACATTTTTCCAAGTAATTGTTAAATGTTCAAGTTAAAGTCCCTTGCTAACAGTATTCCCCCCCCCCATATCTCCATAAGAGCCTCATTTGAAGAGGTTAATAGATAAAGTAATATTTCTCATTGTTCATATTGATATAGGAGTTATTTTATTCTTGTTTGCATTTAATTAGTTGGTTGTGTGTTTCTCTGCAGATGTTAAAACCTGTTTCAGGAAAACTACGCCCCCAGTGGGAAATGGGTGTCAGGCAAGCAAAAGATGCATTATCTTTATCAGTGGAAGAACGGAAAGCCAAATATACCTTCATTTATGTTAGGGGAAGACCTCTCCTTAATTCTGAAGTGGCGAAGGAAGCAGGGCTTGCTGTCAAATCTTTGGAGGAAATGGATAAAATTTACACAGATGAAGACATTTCCGAGACTTTGAAATCAAGGAAAGAATCCGATGTTCCTTCAAAGAGAAGAAGGAGAACAAAATGTCTTGCAACTAATGAATCTCAAGAAGAAATGGAGCCTGTTAAGAATATTAGCCCTGAAAAGGTCCTTGAAGACAGAGAAGCCAAAAGAGGCCCAGGGTCACCTGTTGGTAGGAAAAAAGCTGTTGCATACACTCCACGAAACAGAAAGGGAGATGCAGTATCTCAGTTCTTGGTTTTTTGTCAGAAACACAGAGATGAGGTTTGTGCCTTTTAGAGCTTATATTGTGAAGTTTTATTTTGTGTCACACATCTGTTTTCTTCTCATGTTATTGTGGTAGGACCTAAATGTTACCAAATACACTCTAATGCAGGGGGTGTCAAACCCATTTCATCCAGTGGGCCGAAAAGCATTCACGGCGCCTGCTGAGGGCTGGAAGTGATGTCTTATATCTGGTCATCACCTGCTTAAAGCACTTTTTTCTCACTTAGGAACTCATTATCTGCAAGTGACAGAAGAGAAAAATATGCAAATCTTGATTCTATCTTGAGCAGCTGAGGGATGCTCTGCAAAGTGACGCCTCGGCAGAAGTGGTGCTGCAGAAAGGGCAGCCCACGTGATAATTAAGCTCTCCTAGTGCCTTGGCAGCATCTCCCTTTCTCACCCTTCTTGGTCTGCCTCTTTCCGCTGTACCATTCCTCTCCTTCTGAGCCCTGTCTGTGTCTCTCTCCCAAGGCCTTCGCATAAGTGGCACTGTTGAAAAGGTGGTTTGCATGATAATAGGGCTCTCCCACCTCTGTCCTTTCAGCAGTGCCGCTTCTGCTGATGCGTCACTTTGCAGCTCAGCAGCTGATGGTGGTGTTGGAAGAGCCCAATTATCACATGGGCCAGACCCGTGGGCCCTATGTTTGACATCCCTGCTCTAGTACTTGAAATCTGTGTTGCGCTCCCTTTCTCTCTTTCCCTCCCCCTGCAGATAGTCAGACACACACAGAAAGAGCATTGCTTTGGTCTTGTTTAAACAGGTCTTGTTTTAACAGACGTGCCTCTGCATTAAATGTGAAGTGCTTCTAATAGCCTTTTGTGTGTTATGACCAACCTGGATGAGAGATGGGAGATGTGCTTGCAGATCTCCCAATGTTTCCTTTTCTTCCCCACTGCGTAAACATTCTACAAGTTAAATGTAAACTGATTTAGATGGTATCCTCACTTCAGCCATTACTGCTTAGATCTGTGATGGCGAAGCTATGACATGCGTGTCGCAGGTGGCACACGAGGTCATTTTGGGTGACACGCCAGCATTTCCCCCAGGGCCCCGACACACCTTTATATTTTTGCAAAAGTGTTACAGGCTTGTCTTAAACATTTAGGGCAGGGATTTTGGCAGACCTCTTTCAAATTATTATCTAGTAAAACTCAGCAACAAAAAAGTCACTAATTGATGTTAAATAAAATACAATGCATTCTATAGTTGTCTTCAGTTCAGTTCAATTCAAAATTACTATTAAAAGTAGCAATAGTCAAAGTACTATTAAAAGTTTGGTGGGGGGGGGCGACGGCGGCAACACACCAGCAGAATCAAGTTAGGCATTTTCAAAATCTTTGACACACCAAGCCCAAATGGTTCGCCATCACTGGCCTAGATGGCCCTTAGAAGTGTGTCTGTGTCTAGGCTTCAGTTTCATCATATGAAATACAGTATAGGGATAGTATTGGGTTTCCTTGTTACCAAGGCAGGCAAGGAAAGCAAAGCCATCAAATAAAGTCCCTTCCAGGGAGGAGACCTCGTACAATTTTCTGGTTCTGCCTTCAACCTGAATGTAGGGTCCCATTTTTGGACATCTCTTTCCTGTCTGCTCTCCAGTCCTGCTTACAGAAAACATAAAGTTAGGTTTAACTATGAATTTCCCATCTGGGCAGCAAGCAGGAAAGCTGGTAGACACAGCCTAATTTTTTCTATGCTATAGGTCCTTCCTCCAAAGGGAGAGGTATGTTTGTGTGGTTCTCTGGAACAGGCAAAATAGGGCTTCCATCAGAATCCCTCCTTTTCCTGTGTCTTGCATTTTTCTCATTGTTACCTTGCAGCCTGTCTGCCCTCGTCAGGGCCTATGTGCTTGGTGCTTAGTTTGGACTTGGGATGAAAACTTTTGCTGAAGTTGTCCTAAAACGTACGTGTGGGTGTGGGTGTGTATCTCGAAGGGACATCAAGGTTACCTATCCTGCCTTTAGCTATAGGAGGAGCTAACCCTTTCTTGCTTGCTGACCAGTGGGGAAACCTCATGGTTAAGTCTATCCATTTTCCCTGGTGGAACAAATAGCAGATGGAATTGGGGCTGCCTCTAATAAGCATGTATCTTCAAATCCTGGGTAAGAACCTCCCTCCCTCAGCCAGGGTACTGAAAATGGGTTGTGGATGGGTATTCCAGCATGACAATGACCCAAAACACACGGCCATTAGGGAGTAATAGATGAGGGTGAGATTATAACCAGTTTATATTTCATTTGTAGAACTGAGAAAAATGATACGGTGAGGGAAAAAGTACTTGATCACCTGCTGAATTTGTACGTTTGCCCACTGACAAAGAAATGATCAGTCTATAATTGTAATGGTAGGTTTATTGTAACAGTGAGAGACAGAATAACAACAAAAACCCTGAAAAAAGCATTTCAAAAAGCAATATAAATTAATGTGCATTTTAATGAGTGAAATACCGTAAGTATTTGACCCCTTCACAAAACATGACTTAGTACTTGGTGGCAAAACCCTTGTTGGCAATCACAGAGGTCAGAAGTTTCTTGTAGTTGGCCACCAGGTTTGCATATATCTCGGGAGGTTATTTTGTCCCAAATCCTCTCCAAGTCATTCAAGTTTTTGAAGCTGACGTTTGGCAACTCGAACCTTCAGCTCCCTCCACTGATTTTCTATGGGATTAAGGTCTGGAGACTGGCTAGGCCACTCCAGGACCTTAATGTGCTTCTTCTTGAGCCACTCCTTTGTTGCCTTGGCCATGCGTTTTGGGTCATTGTCATGCTGAAATACCCATCCATGACCCATTTTCAGTGCCCTGGCTGAGGGACGGAGGTTCTCACCCAGGATTTGACGGTACATGCTTATTAGAGGCAGCTCCAAATCTTCAGATGCCTGGGGCAAGGCTCCAAATGCTGCTTGCCTTACACTTGGCATCATGGCGCAAGAGCACCTACCCCATCTACCAACCACTACTGTCACAAAGAGAGATTATGGGGAGCGAAGATTTAGAGAGCTTCAGGCGGTCACCCCAGCCAGGTCTAGCACAAGCCAAGGCTAGCACCCCCGAGAATGAGCCCCTCAGCCACTCTTATCTTCTAGAGAACACAACTCCTAGCCAAGGAGTGAGAGAAAGAACATTAGATACAACTCCTGGACCACAGGGGTTGCTCTAATTAAACGGTAGACTGCCACCATCTGGGTAAGATCCTCCTACCCCAGCCAGCTCCCAGATGCCGACAGGGGTACAGAGTGCATAAGGGGAATGGGACAACTGGACTCCCTGACCAAGGCAGCCAGTGACCCTGAACAACAGAAACAAGGGGGGTAGCGTGTGACCCAGCGTAAGGCTTCTTGGATTTAGCTGCTTAGTTCAA
Organism: Plestiodon gilberti rubricaudatus; assembly: GCA_026170595.1. NCBI lineage: Eukaryota > Metazoa > Chordata > Lepidosauria > Squamata > Scincidae > Plestiodon > Plestiodon gilberti. The sequence goes on along the minus strand of JANXHW010000003.1, from coordinate 106,275,841 downwards.
TGAACCACACTCTGATAAGAAACATATAACATTTATTCTTTTGGTTAGACTATGCAGAGCATAGAAGGTTGTGAGCAACTGAAGTTGCACAGTAAAGGCATAACAGTCAATACACACAAACAGGACATAGAAAACAACAAAACTAACTTCCATAGCTAAATACTTTCCCTAAAAGGAACTCACCAGAATAGAATAAAGGCTGCTCTCAGCCTAGCACAGATTGAGAGCCATTTCTGAACTACATGAGTCTGCAGGTGGATTCCATGGCTACAGAGGTTGCACAGGATACTCACACGTTGAAGAACAAACGAAAGAAGAGCGAGAGACGAGAGAGAATACTGGTCCTTTGCATAACTTAAATACATTTTTGGGGGTCGGGAGTGACCTATTTCTTTGGCCAATCATAGGTCCCAGAAAGATGAATTTGAAATTACGTACTCCTTCCCCTCCCTCCAGAATATGATATTGTGATGCCTTGCAGGTGCAGATACTAATTGGCGACTCAAGGCCGTCCAAACTCTCATGCTGATAAAGGATAGTCAGCAGACACCCAAAACTGCAAATCATGGCTATTGGAGTTAAGCCAACTCTCAAACGCCATAGCTGACAGGCCAAACCAAGAACCAGAAAACCAAATCAAAAATTAGAATAAACCCACAAATTTCAGACAGACTTTCGTTACTTAAGAACATAAGAAGAGCCTTGCTGGATCAGGCCAAAGGCCCATCTAGTCCAGCTTCCTGTATCACACAGTGGCCCCACCATATGCCTTGGGGACCTTCTCAATCATATTTGAAATGGAGGAAGCAGCAGTGATAGATGATAGAATAGGTATATTCTCCTATATTTCCTAATATGTTCTGTCCTCTCCTCCTTTTCAAACTTAAGCAAAGAGGTAGTGGTGAATGGGTGTTCTGTACAGTTGCGTACAGTTCTGGTTGCCACATCTCAAAAAGGATATAGTGGAACTGGAAAAAGTGCAGAAGAGAGCAACAAAAATGATTAGTGGGCTGGGGTACCTCCCTTATGAGGAAAGGCTACAACATTTCGGTCTCTTCAGTCAAGAAAAAAGGCGTCTGAGGGGAGACATGATTGAGACATATAAAATTATGCATGGAATGGATAGAGGGATGTTCTTTTCCCTCTTGTACAGCACCAGAACCAGGGGACACCCACTAAAACTGAGTAGAGGGAGAGATAGAACAGACAAAAGAAAACATTTCTTTACTCAGCGTGTAATTAATCTGTGGAATTCCTTGCCACAGGATGTGGTGATGGCACCTGTCCTGGATGCCTTTAAAAGGGGGTTGGACAGATGTATGGAGGAAAAGTCCATCACAAGTTACAAGCCATGATGGGTATATGCAACCTCCCTGTTTTAGAAGTAGTAGGCTATCTCTGCATGCCAAATCCAAGAGAGTGGCAATAGGATACATGTATCTTGTTGTCTTGTGTGCTCCCTGAGGCAACTAGTGGGTAACTCTGAGATACAGGAAGCTGGACTAGGTGGGCATCTTCTTATGTTCTTATGGGTGTTCTCATGTCCTGGAATCAGGTGCTAGAGTGGGCAGCTGTTTTCCTGTTGTCCCCTGATAGTCTGCCACCTGAGGCAGCTGCTTCACTTTACCTCATGAGGCTGGCCCTGATGCTTAAAACTCATATAACTCTCTTGAATGTTAAAACAGTTCACATACATAAAGTAGATGGCTGACACTTCTATCCCGTCTTTCTTCCATCATGGAACTCAAGACCGATGTACAAAGGTGTTCCCTGGAAGGAGGAAGGGGGGCATTCTAGTCTCCTGGGATGTGCCTCCTACTCCCAAGACGCTGGGCTGGCTCAGATAATGACGTTTCCTCTCCCTGTGGAGGGCATCTCTGCCCCAGTCCAGCTCCGCCTCTCAGAGATACAGCCGTGCTTTTGGTGAACTCGTAAGCTCAATTGTTTTTGTCGAGGTCTTTAGCAAGTTTCTTCTTCCTTTTCTTCTCAGATCATGCCTGTGCTGCCAATGAGTGAGGTTGAGAAGGGTGTAGATTGTACAGGGTCGTCTACTGAGATTCCAACCAATGATTTCCTAACTCATAGCTCAGATTTTTAGGCACTATGCTACACATGCTCTAACGTTTTTACATTTTTCTATACCAGAATGACAACTCCTTACTATTTCACTACAAAATAGGAAAATATATTGCATATGTCTTGCATTAACTCAGGGTTGGCCAACCTTCCACCATTAGGGCCTCTGCATTCTTAAGAGTTGTGTAGAAGACAATCTTGGCAGCTGCAATTGCTAATGGTGCTGCTAAAGAAGCTGCACCTCCTGAAATGCCCTCACCTATGCATCCAGGAACATGCATGTTGAAAGGTTGGCCACCCTTGTATTAACTAGTCTTTTATTGTGTAGGATAAACAAAGGAATGTTTCACTTACTTGACTACTTTTTAGAAATAAAGCAGAAGTTTTATAGGTATATATTTTAATATCTATGTTGAACAAATATTGTGTTCGTTCAGGTGATTGCTGAACATCCGGATGCCTCAAGTGATGAAATTGAAGAGCTGCTGGAATCACAGTGGAACATGCTTAGTGAAAAACAGAGAGCACGCTATAACACAAAATTTGCCATAGTGACCTCTCCCAAATCTGAAGAAGACACTGGTAAACGTAAAACTGTGCTAGTATACTCTAACTAAGTTTAATATATGTTTTGATGTTAAACTAAGCACACAGTTTGAGACCTGTAGGGAGAGCACCCTTTGCTGTTCTCCAGTTCTAATTTTTGGTGTGTTGTGCTGATAGCAGTGGATGCAGTCTTTACAATAAAAGTCGATCATGTCTGCATTTCTTGGTCATTGTTCTGCAAAGTTGCTCTATGTAAACCTACTGTTTAGATATTACTGGTTTCTCATTCCCTTCCTGTCTATAAGCAGCTGCCATTAGTGTCACTGTCAACAAAATAAGGATGATAGAAATGAGAAGAAATAAATCTAGCATTTAAATGTTCTCATTAAACATAATCGTAGGTCTTAAAATAATAGTGTTTGTAATTCTGTTTCCCTTGGTTTAAAAATAAATGAGATTGTTGACATGAATCAACATCAGAAACATGTTTCCAAATTATAAATCATTAATTGAGTAGTGTTGGTCTTGTTGAATAGCGACACAGCCTGCAAGGTATTTGTATGGTTTGGCTACTTTCTTGATAAACACTTTACTTAATATCCTGATATGATGATATAACTCTTTGGGCTAGTTAATGTACCTGAAGGAAGAGTGGAGGGATTAATATTATCTTTCTGAGCTAATAATAAACAATAATTGTTGCATGTGTGTGTATGCGTGTATGTATGTGTGTGTATATATATGTATATATATATATGTATATAATATACACACACATTAATTTTATTAGATTATTACAGAAATTTTAAACCATCAGGTTGCTGCTTTGGGCAATGAGAGGAATGAGGGTGTGTTTGACAGGTTTGTTAGATTTGGAAAAAAATGTATAAAAAGTGCAGTCAGTTTTGTTATCTGTGTGTGAAATAACATCTTGTGGGAAAGTTTTCAGCTTTGTCTTAATGTGTAAAATATTTGGATGTCAATTTAAAAACCAACAACACTACACAACATTCTGTATCTCTCAAGGTTCATCACAGAAGAGTATGGGAGAGGCCAAACGTAAAGTGTTTCAAGAATCACCTAAAAGGAGATCAAGAACCCGAAGTAATTGAAATCTGTGCTGTGTACTATTGATTCATTATAAGTAATCTTTAAATGTGCCTCTTATGTAATTGCTCACAAATTATCATAATTTTTCTCTCAGATGTTGTGCTCCTTTTGGTTCTAGAATTTATATGGATCCTGAATTAAATACCTAAGTGCTGTAGTGCTGGATTTTGTTCACCTTCCTGATAGTTTCATACTGCAAAACAATTAAAATGAATATTGCTTATTCATTATTGATACAAACTTTACAAGATGTCTTTCATACTTGGGCACATTTTTAGCAGTCTTCAAGCAACCATCATTGTATACCGATCTAGACTTCCTCAGTATTTGTTCAGAAAATATTGGTGTATATAATAAATGCTAGTTGCAATATTTTTAAACATCCTAGTCAACATCAAACATGACTGGACTGTTATCCTTGGTTTAAAAAAGAAACCTATTTCCATAAAATTTGTTAAGGATAATTTCAGGTATATTCTGAAGCTTAAAATTCTTACTGCTAAAAAAAAAAAAGCAACTGATCCTCAAGCCGCTTAAGTGCTACCCTTAATGCCATATGGATGCTGGCCTCGCAGACTAAGAAGTGAAGTTGAGGAGAAAGTGACAGTTTAATGGAAGTTTGCTACTATTTTTCCATATAGAACCTGCAACTAAGAAGTTAACCTTTTCAAACAAAATCTGTATACACCAGCCTAACACAAGTTAGAGGTATAGAAATAGACTATATAAATTAGCTGTTGATCCTTCTGTCTTGGAACCACCACCCCGTATATGATGATTTAACTTTTAAACATTGATATTATCCCATATGTAAATATATGAGATGTTTAAAACTCTTCTTGGTGGTCTTTTGTTTTTTGTAAGTTTGGAATAACACACATTTTAAATGGCATTTTCTTGGCCTTTGTACAAAATAAGTTCACATATTATGTATATTGCTATATATCTGTCATACCATGAGACATCACACCAGTGGTGTCACAGACATAGAACTTAATAGCCCCATTGTATAATAACTTAATATTTATTCTTCAAAGAAACCTCTCCAAAGCAAGCATGAGACCTCAGATTGTGGATTCATTGGTAAACTACAGAACAGGAAATGAATGTTAACTTTCGGAATAACCATGTTTGTTTTGATATGATCAACTGAAGCTTAGTCAGCAGAGGTTTGTACTATCAAACAAGTTTTAGTAAAAGATGCTGCCAGCCACAGGATGTTGCGGGCTAATCAGACTTATTAAAATTTATTAGAGTAGTGATGTAACTAGATCAGTTCAAGGTAATTTCTAAGTAAGCTTTAGATCTTTTTCATGTAAGTTTCCCCCATCCCCCGCTCCAAGGTAACTTACATGGAAATAAAAGGAAACCAATAAAGAGGACAAAGGAACCTACAGAAGATTTTGAAGTTCAGGAAGCACCTAGGAAAAGGCTCAGGATGGATAAAAAGAATTATCAGAAGGTAACTATGTTGTTGGCTTGTTTGAGTATGTTATGGCACCACCAGACTTGGTGATTTAGTTTAAAATTGTCAGAATTTCTGTAGTGTTCTGCTTCAGTGCAGCAAACCAATTAACTGTGAAGTGTTGTTGAACGCACTTTTAAAATGCTAAAGATTGGGATAGAGGTGGAAGGCATACTCTAATAATGTCCTATACATCTATGGGTTTGTGTCCCTTCTCCTGAACCACTTTGCCAATGAATGTGAGAGGTACTGTCTGAAAACTGTGTGTGGGGGGGAGAGGGGAGATAATAAGCAGTATTTGGGGAACCTGATGCCTTTCACCTGGGAAAGAACTTCCCAAATGCTCCTTCTCTCTGAATGGGAGGGGAATATCATTGCTTTCCCCCGTCTAAGGTGCCATCAATGCTTTCTTGACGGCGGCGGCAGCCATTAGGGTGGATTGATTTAAATCAACAACCAAGTAAAAAAGTCATTTAATCATTGAATTAAATTAACAATTTCCATTTTTATTATTTAGATACTTCCTAAATACAACAGCATACTAATAAGGCGTTAAAACCATGAAAACATATTGATTTAATATTGCTACTATATAAACACCTAGGCTTTGCATCACTTTGTTGTACTGTTTACATTTTTTTACCCAGTGAGAGGATTTCTTCAAAAGATTCCTAAAATTCTGTCTTGCAATATTCAGCCATGATAGGTTTTTTTAGGCTGGTGTTCATTGAAATCAACAGTAGGAGGTGCTTGTTCTTTCCAGTGTTCTTTTCTGTTTTACTCTGCCTCTTTTCCTTTGTCATACTTGCCCCCTTTCACTTCACAAACAATAATTATTGGGCAGATCAGTATTCTCTGTGAGCTGGAAGGTCATTTTGCAAATCAATGCAGTTGAAACAAAGAATTAAAATCAGATAAAAAATTTAAATTGATTTTTATTCACCCTGGAAGCTGTTACACTAATTCTCCTTTCGTCTCAAATCAGCTTGCATATTTAGCAACCAACATAGCTCACCCTAAAAAGGGGGCAAAAATATCATGCTTCATAGACCTGGAAGCAAAGGATCAAGAATGAGTGTAATACAGAGGTGAGAAGCAGGAAGCACAGCTATGCCGTACACATAACTACACTTTAGTGGGCACTTTGCAAGTATGGTAATAAAGTTAATTGCAGAATCAATAGCATGTAGAAGACTTAACGACGACGATCTTTTGAATGCCATAACAGATGCACATATGAGTAAAACAAACCATTGACAGAGAAGGAATCTGATAAATGAGTCATAAAGCAGACTCTTAAAAGTTGCCCTATTCACCCTTCAAACTCAGTTGGCCAAACTGAAATGAAAATGCATGCATTTTGCATGGTCTTTTAATTTCAGATCTTTATTTGTGGTCATCTACTTGTGTCATGTCAGTGAGGAAGAAGCAGCTTTTGAGCTCCCTCACCATAATTTCATGTTCAGAAATCGGGCCCAGATCACGTAAACCTACACTTTTAATTTCATAAAGTGTAGATAAGAGCACTATTAATATTTTGAACCACACCTATTTTACAAAACATAAGTGCACCATGTGACATTATATTCATGCAAGCACCAATGACTATCAATAAAGAGATTACCAATGTGTAGAAAAGGGAGCACATTTTAATAGTGAAAGTATCCTTAACATTTAAAAATTAATTTTGGTGGTTTAGGTATGCATCCTTAAATTGCCTTTAGTGTTGCAGTTAAATCACACTGGTCTCATGGTATAGGTTGATCTGTATGTGGGTTGGTGGTTGGAATTGATCTATAAGGTCTTCTGATCTGTGTTTTGCTCTATGACTGTAGCTAGTTTCTCACAGCTCTTGTTAGTTGCTAGTTTTCAGTGGATGTTTTCTATTTTCACCCAAGGCAGCTCAGAATTTAGAGAGCAGTTAGTCTGCCTATGCACCTAGCTTTTACTTTTTAAGTAGGTTTATTTCAGATGAATAGGACTCATTTCGAAGTGTGTACTCAGGATTTCAGTGCTGATCACTCATGCAACCTTTAACTCATAATGCAGTATATTTAAGGTGCAGGCCAGACATTCTGTCCATTGTGCAGATGAGGAGGCTGCTATGCTTGTTTTGGATTTGGGGGAGGGGGTCCCTCTGCATGAACCTTTGGCAGGGCAAGATTGGCTTCTGGGACTTAAGGATATTCATCATTTCTTAGAGGTGAAGGAAGGGGAGCAGAAGCAGCTTTCCCACATCAACCTATTCTTTTCAGCAGTTGCAGCTGTCTTTTTTAAAAAAGAAACTCTCAGTCAGTTGCTCTAGAAGCAGCTGTTTTTCCTCTTCGTGCTTCTCCCGTTCCAAGGGTATATGTAGTGAATGGAACACACGCATACATGCACCCAGCATTCTAAGTAAGTAGACGAGGGCTCCTGTTCACTGGTGGGGAGATAAACCAAGCCTATAATTTACCATATAAAACGATATGAAAGTCTTATGTGTATTACAGGCCAATCCTGCGCAAGTGATCCGCCAGGTGGCCCAGGCCGCCCGCCAGACCCTGAGCTCTGCCACTGGCAGGCACCCCACGGCAGAAATTTCCCCGGGTGTAACTGGCGCTGGGGCCGATCGGCCTCCTCGGAATTCCGCCAGCGAAATCGGAGGAGGCTGTGTAACAGCTCAGCCGATCAGCGGGGGACGGGATATGGCCAAAGCCATCCCCCTCCCTGATCGGCTGGGCCTATGGCCAGCCTCCGTTCCCGGCCGAACCGCCCCCCCTCCTTACCTGGGTCTGGCGGCAGGCTAGCGAGTCCTCCGTTGGCGGAGCAGGAGATGCCGGCCTTGCGCCGGCCTTCCCTGCTCGAAAGTAGACACAAACGTGCCTTGTGGCACGTTTGCAACGTCTTCGGCCAACAAACGCTCGTTTCACCGGCTGAATTTACAATAGGATTGGGCTGCCCGCTGCATAATGCTAAGAAAACAGTCTTCACGTTTTGGGAAAACTAGAAAGGACATGCATGGGCTGACCCCTTTCCTTGCCATCTTGGCAAGGAGGAATCCCCAGTGTGTCAAACAGCAGTAGCTCTGTGCTAGAGGTGAAGAATCGTGTGCAGGTGGTAGGGGTGGGTAGGTAGGGTATTAAACTGCCAAGCTTCCCTATCCTCCCTCTTGTAAAAGGTAACACCAGAAGTCAACCACAGCCTTGATCTCCTTGGGAACAATTGCTCTGAGTTGGACATTATAGAGTGCTCCTTCCTGGGAGAACAAAGAAATTGAGAGGGTGAGTCAGTACTTCAATTCTAGAATATCACCCTCTTTCCTGTTCATTAATCTCAGTTCAGTGCAGTTCATAACACTGGAAACAAGAAGCCTTGAGAATACTGATGTATCTTTGCTCTAAGTGCTTCTGTGCCACATTATAAGTTCATACCTTGGTCAAGGAAGCAAAGCTTATGATTACAGCACAATTATTAAGTAAGTAAATATTCAAGGTTGGATCCAAATTTCCCTTCCTCTGTTGAAGGGAATCTATCCTTGTGTGGAACAGAATCTTTGGAGTCAATCCATTGATTCTAAGATACATGTAGCATTAATTTAACAAACACAGTGGAGTTTAAATTTCAAATTAAATATATTATGCATAGATAATTATGACTGGTTAAAATGATAGCTGAAATCTAGCCTTTTCAGTCAATGTGATGTCAACACTGGACAGATTGATGATTACAAACAAATGGATGTCTGTTCTAGATAGACAATGCTGCTACAGGTTTCTCTTTGCTCTTCAAATAAAACCACGATTTGTTTGCATAATAGTCTGGTCCTCAAAAATTATACAAGATTGTACTTAACTAAATAGCATGTTTTGCAGCAAGTGGGATGGGTTTGGTTTGGACTATGGCAATTTTAAATGGAATCTCCAAATAGCCACATCACCAGAATAATGAAAGACCTGTGTTTCCTAGCTGAAGTGCTCACTCTTCTAAATAACTGAATGGAAATAATCCACTCTCAGAATTTCATAAGATTTTCACTCTAGTTGTTTGCTTAATCAAGCGCTTGAAATTAATGTACACGGTTCTGAACTTCAAAATTATGGTCCTATCCTATGTTGCTAGTAAGCTTCAGATTTTACACGACTGGTAAAAATAAATGTTTTTGTTTTTAAAGGCAATTAATAGTATATTCTCTTCACTGACATAATGTAAATGTGATGGCCCTTGGAGCTATAGCATGTTTTTAAAAAAAAAAAAAACTTGTACTGTTTCATTGTATCTGCTGTAGCTTTGTATTAAAAATAATTATGACTTGAGTGAAGTAAAGACATCTGATTTGTAAAAGAAGTCCTGTAGTAATTTCCACCTTTATCCAAATTAGAAAGTTTTTATTTTTTTCATTTTATTTATTTTTTTTTGTGACAGAGGGAGACAAGCAATGACAAAACAGCAAAAACAAACTCTACTAAAGTCACAGAAACCTCTTCTTCACAAAAGAACCAGTCAGGTAATGTGGTTAGAATAAGCTTTGATCTAACGTTTCTAATTAAATTATTATACATTCCAGTTGTTTAAGATGGCAGCTACATTTTTGATGAAATGTGTGGCATTGTTTGAATGCCAACAAGAGTTGCATTTTTCCTGTATTGCCGTTGTTGGTCTCTGCCCTGGTCGACATATTGAAAAAACTATGATTAGCTTGGATTGGGAATGTGGCTCCGAACCTGATGAGAACACAGACTCTCCCTTCCCCTACATTTGCTGGCTCTGGTGCAGAGTCATCACGTTTATTCGCTGGTTTGTTTAAACTGCAGTTATGCAGCCTGCGTGAAGGTGGAACTGTCATTTTATTTGATGGTTCAGAAACCAGGATGTGAAGCCAGAATTTAATGGTTTCCTGGCTTTGCGTGAGCTGCAAACAAACCAGGTTGTTGATAGTGCATAAGCAAAGAAGAGATGGGGAGAAGGGAGTGTGTGGTCTTAACAGGTTTTGACCTGTCGTGATTCAAACTAACTATAGAGACTGATTTCTTGAACTAGCCCAATATTTCCTTCTGATGTTGCAGTTTGAAGGCAGCAATTCTTGAGCTTGCTTGCTGTTCAGTAGCACAGCGTGAACACAAGTTCAAAAGCAGCAGAAAGCAGTAGCGTAACTTGGTAAACACTGGTGGTACTTAATATATATTGTACATTCCCCAGTTTAGGGGCACTCTATAAAAATAGGATAAGTTGGTTAAAAACATAACTCAACTTCTGTGGCACCTTAAAAAAATAACAAATTTATGGTTTGATCGTACATGTGTTGACTGAGAAGTAAGTCTTGCAGAGTTCTTTGAGACATTCTCAAGTAAGTGTTGGGAGGAACACAATATTATTATGGTATGAAGGTGTGAAGCTGGGGGACTTCTTGCCTTGGGTGACTGAACATTCATGCTGAGGCCCCTTATCATATGACCACTGTGACCAGATTGCTAAGCACCATGTGAATAAAATCTCTCGCATGCTGATTAAAATTCCAGGTTTTTTTATTTATAGAAAGTTTTAACAAATACAATCAAAATAGAATACAACGAAAGAGAAAAAAGAATACACAAAAGAAAATATATTATATATATAATATAATAAAAAAGGAAAAGAAGAAGAAAATACAGAGAAGCAAACAACATACCTTTACAATTTCCCTTCCATAGCACAAAGCAAAAAATAACTGTCAACTTCCAATTTAGAGTATCATCGTCCAGTCTTTCCAATTTATCTCTCACACCTTTATCCGCTAAAGCGTCCTCAAATTCTTTAAATTTATCCTTATCAAATCCACAGGTCATTACATTTCTTTTTCTTTTGCATGCAAAAAGTCAATGAGTGGCTTCCAATATCTCATAAAAGTAGATATTGACTTCTCTTTAACTAAAGACGCAAGTTTATCCATTTCTGCCAATTCCAAAATCTTGACCCACCAATCCTCAATTGACGGTATTTCTGCATTTTTCCAGTTCTGTGCATAAAGTAACCTCAGTGCTACAGGAAGATCCCAGGTCTTTGATGATCGCTCCAGAGAGTGCCTTCTAGTCCTGATCCTATGCATATCTTTCAGCTTGTGGGCAGGATTCTTGAAGCTGTGCAACCAACCGCTTGCAGTTTTGATTCTTTCCCATTTTGCGTAACTAAATTGGCTAGACCAGGACTTTCCGTGAGACAGAAGTGATCAGTGCTTTCCTGAGTCATGTTCCATCAACTCTGAAGTTGTGTGCCCCTTATTGAATAAACATTCTTGGGTATCTAACATATGTTTTGGGGGCAGGTTTCTTGAGCATGTAGAGACATCCCTGTTCCAGATTTTTCTGGATGATTATCTGGTTTAATTTCAGTTTGGCTTCCAATCTAGTTTGGGGATTGAAGCTGCCTTTGCTGGGAGATGTGGGGAAGTATGATCCTCTCTGGACCTCTCAGCGACTTTGTGTCTCCTAGCATCCTTTTGGTTACTAGGCAGGAATGGATGTGGCTGGCCCTCTACATAGGTTTCTATGCTGTATTTGAAAGGCAGGACCCAGAAGGTGGTGGTGGGAGACTTCTGATCTGTCAAGTGACTTTTGGCCTATGGAGTTTTGCAAGATTCCATCTTCTCCTTCATGCTCTTTAGCATCTACAGGAAACTGCTGGGGCTTATCTAATGATCTGAGCTGCAGAATTATCATCATGCTTATGACACTCAGCTCTCTCTCTTTTTTTTTAACCAATTCAAAGGAGGCAGTACAAATCTTGAACTGTTTTGCCAGCTATGGGGACTGGATCAGGGAGAATTAGTTGGCAAGACACGGGTGCTATTGATGGGAGATCTGCTAATGAAGCAGGGAATAGGTGTCGCATTCCTCCTGAAAGACCAGGCTCATAACTTGATCCTAGGTCTAGGACTCTGTTTGGATGTCCAAGTGACAATCAGTTATACTGTAATTGTTTCTAGAGAACTAATCTAGGCCATCTGGCCTTCCCTTGGTTGTTCACACTCTGGTTATTTCCCAGTTGAACTACAGTAATGCATTCCGTGGGTCTTCCCACTCTGTCCCTTGAAAAGTGCTGGAAAACTTCAGTTGGTACAAAGTGTTACAGGCTAAATTTAACTAGCTCTGCTTCTTGGGAGCACATTACGACAACTTTGTTTGAGCTGCATTAATCACCATTTTTTTCTGGGCTCAGTTCAAGGAACTGTTTATTATCTTGAGAGCCCTAAACCACTTACAATCTGGGTATCTTAAGGACCACCCTTTCCTGTATATATATCTTCATGCATTGTCTGAAGGCCTGCAATGGTGGTGGTTGCCTTTTGAGCATGAAGCAGTTATTGCTAGGGGAAGACCCTTCTTAGTGATGGCATCTATACTTTGAAATTCTCTTCTGTTGGAGGCCCTATTCACCCCGCCATCTTATTTTCAAGCACCAAGTGAAGATCTGGATATTTCAAAAGGCATTCAGGATTGGGTGATTTTTTTTTTTTGGGCAGGTTCTGATTCCACCAACTGGTAGATGACTCAATTTTTTTTAATTATGACTGTTTTTCTTTTACCGCAAGGTCTGGCTTGTTCCACTGTGTCTGCATTTTCTTTTCCTGTTTTAAATACTTGCTTATATTTTTGTGCTTGTTTCTTTTCAATCTAAGCCACTTGTGTATGGTGAGAAAAGTGAGGTATAATTATTTTTTATAAATATATACCATAAAAATAAATGAAGTTTCATAGGCTAGAGCCAGCTTCATTAGATGTATCTGGTAATGTAGGCTTTTGTTGAGGAAAGCTCATCGTATGACAAATGTGTTATTCTTTAAGATGCCACAGGATTCTATGGCTTGGGTCCAATGGACCATTCACATGAGCAGTAGACAGTTTCAATCATATGAGGTGGGAGGCTCTAATTACCATGGATCCCACCCACCCTTTCTATAGCTTGCAGTACCACATCAAATGATCCCTAACCTTGTGTGGTTCTTGGGGGGGGGGAGGCGTACAGGGTGCTGTAGAGAGGAGGAGGAGACAAGAGATCCCTGTTCTATTCCTAAGATCCAAGCCTTTGTCATTTGCCTTGGTATTATGATTTTTCACACACTTAGTAAGATTCACTTCAACAAAGAAATGAGGAAGAAAAGGAGGTAGGAAATAAGCTTGTGAAATTATTAGTCTGAATACATGTCTGTAAGATAAGGGCATAAGTATTCCAGTGTGGTATTTTTTTTCCTAAGAACTACGTGTTTTGATTTATATTTACATAACAAAATTCTAGACTACTGTATCTTCCAAAAAATAGCAATTCTGTTTCCAAACATCAGTATCAATTTATTTTCAAAATGAGCGAGAACCTATGTATGCTGCTGCCCCAGACTCCATGGTAAAAGAGTTGGGTATAAACGTAATAAATATGTTGCAAACTTCATCACCTGAAATATTATTAAAAACACAGTGTATCAATATTTGTTTTACAACAATACTGTAGGAGTCTAAAAGGCCGATGTAAATGATTCTACGCATATGAGGGAATGTTTTCAACACTTCAAGGAAATACATTAGAGTTCCAAGTTCATTTTGTAAACAGAAATTATTTTACCACAACGACAGGTCTGTCAGATGCATGTAAACCACTGAAGAAGCGAAATCGGGCTTCAGCAGCAGAATCTTCACATCTTGCTTATAGCAAAACTTCATCTCCTTCAGCTTCATTAACTGAGAATGAGGTAAAAATATGAATGAGTAATGGCATTCAGATAACTGCCATAATAAAAATTGTGACTTTTTAATCAAGAGCATACTCTAAAAATTAGAACAAGGCATTCGAAAGTAGAGCAAGGTATATCTGTTTTGTAAGCACTTTTTTTTTCCTAAATCAACTTTGCTTGCAGTGTAACTTCCTTCTACTTGTGGTATATTATGGTAGGGTGATCAGGGTGGGAAAAGGGAGTAAAACTGCTGAATGGTCCTGCCATGTAGTGAAGCGGATTAGAAAAGATACATTTTTGTCCATTCCAGTTCTTTTAATCTTTCAGTTTTGTTTCTATTTACTATTGTATCAAATTAAAAAGTTACAACAGAAGCATCCAGTGAAGGCTCTTCAGGTATAGGCTAGATTCTTTGATTCAGAAAATAGTTTATTGTTAAACAAATTGCTGCAAAAACATTCCTTATACCAAAATGCTCAGAAAGAGCCCGCAGAGTATGCAAATAATACTCTGGAAAATTTACTACATGGGTTTATTCACATAATCCATGTTTATGGTGTCATACTTGCATTCTCAATCTCTTCTGTATATAACCTCCCATCTCTTAAAATTATGATTACCTCAAAGTCAAAATATACGACGTTTTGATTTTGGCTACCATTCAAGCTGTAATGTGGCCAGAATAAGTTGAAATTTTGTTTAAAATTTTAAAAAAATAAGCACTATATTAACTCCTTTAGATACAAATAGTCTTAAAGCTCTTAAGGTACACTTTTATGTACATTTTATTTATTTAAAAAATGTATGCCCTGCCTTTCTCCTGGTAAGGACAATCAAGGAGGCTTGCATAATTAAAAACAACAATAATAAAACATTAAAAACAATAAAAGCAAGAGAAACTCCAATGGATCATGTAAAACAGTTAAAATTGTGGTGTATGAGCCATAATCCTGGCAATGTCTTCTTACCTGGAAGAAATTTTACATCTGTACACATCTTGTTCTGGTAGATGGTTATATAGATATGGAATCTTTAGGTGTCAGAGAAATAGTGTTTACTGACAATACTATGTTTGAATCAGACATCCCTTCTATATTGTTGCAGATCTCTGATCTGACTTTGTCCAGACTCATGATAATCTTCCTTTGTTCCTGCAATGACAAGACTTTAAAAGTGGAAATTGCCCCGTTGACTGTTTCTTGGTCATTGATATCAAGTTGTAGCAGTAATTGATCAGTAAGCATTTCGTTCTCACACCTCCTTGAAGCCGTTGCCTCAGTATCTCTTGAGAACAATAGAGGAGCAGGTGTGCCATGAGTCACCTCCAGTACAAGGGGATCAACCTGCATATCAGACCTGACATGACCGCACACACAAGAGGAGATATCTATCACCTCCTCATGATGGACTTGTGCTGGTTCACACAGCAACCCAGCAGGAGGGGATTTAATCAATGCCTCAGTTATACTCTGCAATTTAGCCAAAGTGGTCTCTTAGACGTTGATTTATTTCCTCCAGTCCAACTAATTCTGTGTTGGGCAAGTTGACTGTAGCAGTCCTGCATGTTGGCTCCAATGGAGTGTTAGAAGTAGGCGACTCTGACTGCTTATCAGAAAGTCGAACAGGTGGCCAAGATTTCTTGTGCTCTAATGTTACAGGTGGCCTTGAGACGGACGGGCAGTCGGCCAAAGACTGAGCACTCTGTTGCAAGAAGCAATGGAAATACATACAAATCTAAAAACTCTTTTAGCCATGATATCAAAAGAGCTCGGAAATCTTCTCATTCTTAAAATCATGAGAGGGATTACCGAGCTGGCAAATTCCAACAGTAGGCTGGTTTTATAAGGGGGGCCAGGTAATCTTTGTATAATTTTTAGGTCTATCTGACCTCTGTCCAATCTTAGCAGCTGACCCAAAGAGTCAAACACCCTTCTTCTGTTAAAAGATCGTTCTGTTTACAATGTTGTCCCATATTTCAAGTGTTACCTGATTCACCAGCAAACGAACAGAGGGGGGCTCATTATCCAGCTCATGACTCTCACTTCCAGGTGCAGAGGTTGCCCTCTTATCTTTAGTAAAAGGGCCCCTTGCCAATTGCTTAGAGTCCATAAGAGAATGGTTCAAAGATTCCTGTATAGTATGGACGATGTGATATATGTCTGATCTCCCGAAAGAGAGGTCTATTTTCATTTTCCTCTTCAGATTTGTCAGGGGTTATAGCGACTTACATGTAGCCTTACTTGAACAATCTGCCGGTTTGTTCCCCATTCTTTCTCCACGTCCCTATTGCATTTTGTAGCACCTTCAACATGCTTCAAAGTCACAGCTACACCAACCAAGAAATAAGATTTCTGGAACCAATTTGATTACTTTCTTTATTTGTGAGTTGTGTGAAACACTGCCATAGGCCAAGTGTTCTTTCCACTAGATAGCGAAGTGTCAGTACTATTGTTACTTAAGCAGTTCAGTTGGTGCCCCAAGGCATGCCTCATACTTTTGACCTGTTACAGGAGATACTGACTTCTTGTCTTAAATATTGTCCTTTGAACAAGATTTCATTCAAGACCTCTGCAGAACAGTTTCAGCTATCTCACTCACTCACTCAGTCACTCACTCACACACACAGTGTAGTGGTTTCAGTAGCACAGTCAGTTCAAGAACCCCTCTAGTGGTGGTGTTCTCACTTCTCATGCGAGTCAGAGAATGAGGATCACCATGGATCCTGAACTTGGCAACCAGGGAGCAAACTGCGGGAGGTTGTCTGCACAGGGAAAATTGGCCACTCTCGAAGTACACTGATTTCCTGAAGCTTGAGGTTGATCATGTTGCTGCTTCTTTGTTTCTCAAGACAGATTGAGGGGCGGGCAGCATGTTCTTGTATATGCAGGCAACCTAGTCCAAAACGTATATCGGTAGACCAAGGGAGCATGGTCAGTCCCTTTTTGAAGTACTGCTATCCTTCTTTTGAGTCAAAGTCTCTCTGGAGCCATACAGGCAAGTACTCAACGCAGAAGCAATTGACTGAACCATTAGACTCTGGATTCCACATAATGGTTCTTCAACCTAAGAGTTAGGCACAAAGTTTGGGAAATTGGTGATGGGCTTTTTTGACTCTCCACTCAACAATTCACTGTGCAGGGTCAAAGCACAGTTTCAATCAATGAAGGAACAAAGGTGGTCTATGTGTTAAAGGCAGTGTCTCCACACATTCTGATGCCTTTCTTCCACTTCCCTGCATCCCAAAAGCTATTGGGAAAAATCTGCCAATAATGAATGAAGGTGGCTTTCATTGCTCCTTGGTGGCTGAGGAGACTGTGGTTCTCTGATCAAATGACTCCTTATTTGGTGTCCACTCCACATTCCCTTGAAGTGAGGCCTGCTTCTTTAGTCATGCCTCAGAATCCAGGTATGCTTCAGTTAACCACTTGGAAGATGAAAAGAACTTCTTCCTCATCCATAGTTATTCCAAAGAAGTTATAAATATGCTTCTGGTCTCCTGTTCTTTGACCAGCAGTCATTGGAGCTATCTGAAAGGTGTTCATCAGCTGGTGTGATGGGTCTCATGGGTACCCACTTGCAGCTTAGGGTCTCAACGCCCTGAGGTTTCTACAGGATGGCCTAACGCACTTCACAGGCAAGTCTTTAGCAAACATTCTGAGCACCTCAGCATTTTCTCTTCTACCCTCACATGCACAGTTTCCTGAAATCAGCATCCCTTGGCCTCCCACTGCTCCTAGGGTCTCTGACAATAGTCCTGAGGAGCCTAGTCAGGCTTCTTTTCCAGGTCATAAGGGTCACAAAGTAAACCGAGACAGTGGCACCCTGAACAAGCAAGTCAGAGTGCTGCCTGGACCTTGGAGAGAGCTGGATAAGTAGGCCAAAGTAATACATGGGATGCTTTCTTGCTCGGGGCCAGTGTCTTTTAAAGAGGGAAAAAAAACCAGCCTTGCATCTGTCCACTTAGAGAATGTGAAGTTTCTGTAACTCCTTCTGCCCTCTCCCTCTGTTGCACTAGCTGCCAGGACTCAGAAGAGGCTCCCCACCAGTGCCAAATATATCCCTAACTATATTGTGAGTTTTTAATTGTAAGCTGCCTTGGGAGCCAATTTTTGATGAATATAAATTTATACGTATAAATATAAGGCACAGATTGAAGATTCTGACTATGTTAAAAATACGCCACCCTTTTTCAAGAGGAGGTAGGTCATGTGCAGAAAGAAACGCGTATGATCTCCTGAGTACCATGAAAATGGATATAGTTACCTGTGAAATTCTGTTCTTGAAGTGATGGACTGCATCAAGACCCAATCTGTCTGACTCTGGCATCACATGGTCTATTCTCGGGGTTAAGAATCATTTTCTTTCTCTTCTGTGTGTCTGTACCTTAGCCCCATGGACATCTAGAGGCACTTGTCAGCTTGTTTGATATAGCCCAGCTGTTCTCAAAGTTCTTGGCCTACCTACCTCCTCTTGAAAAAGGGTGGCGTATTTATTCAGATTCTTCAATCTGTGCTGTGAGTCGGGGAGAACTGTGAGTAGCTGCAGGGGGGGGGCAACGGTGGCGTGCCCAGGATTGCAGTGGAACTTCCAGAATCACGCCGCTGGTAGTGGCAAAAGGGACTATTTTTAACTTACAATCGTCATGTTAGCCCTCTGGAGGTTGCGGGGTTCTCCTGGTGGGTCATGACCCACCAGTTTCAGAACCCCTGATCTAGTCTGTTTGATCTGCTCATTGCAGCAACTTTTTTGGTTTGTGTGTTTGGCACAATACATGGAAGAGATTATATACCTTTTCAGTGGGGGTGGTGTTTAAAGGGAATGCTTTCTTCCTCCTGTTCAAAGACTGGAGTCTACTGACCCACCTTGAAGGGAGAGGCTTTCCCATAATACCCCCTCCTTCATAAGGACATACGAAGAGCCCTCCTTGATCAAGCCAAAGGCCCATCTAGTCCAGCTTCCTGTATCTCACAGTGGCCCCACCAGATGCCTCAGGGAGCACACGAGACAACAAGATACCTGTATCCTGTCACCACTCCCTTGCATCTGGCATTGAGAACCTATTACTAAGACCAGCAGGTTGCTTGTCCCCATCATGGTTTTTAACCTGTGATGAACGTTTCCTCCATAAATCTGTCCAATCCCCGTCTCCAATCCTCTCTCAAGAAGAACCAATTAAGAAGAGAATTCCTATATCTCACATGAAATATACCTGTGTGTAAGTATGTTTGCATGTTCAGGTTCATATCTACTGATTATGGTATAAGGTCTGCAAGTTTAGGACTGTAATTTTTCACTTGATTTGAAATATAACAAATCTGTGTCCTAGGCATGTAATCTTGTTCTATAGTTCCCTGACATGGATAGCAGCAGAGCATGACAGAGATGTGCTGTTTCAAAGAGGCCATTCAAAAATTAATACTAAATATGCTGGAAAAGAACCCCTTGAACATACAAGCTTTCCCTGAAGCTGAAAATAGAATCAACTGTAAAATTAACCTCTTACAACTTTCTGAGTTAACAGCATTCCTTCTGTTGCTCTCTTCACCTCTGATATTGGGAGACATAATATTAAAGCTACAATCCTATGCACATTTATTTGGGAGTAACAACCCAATCCTTTCCTTCCCTCCCCCCCCCACTGGTACAGCCACGCAAAAAACGGGCGCGCTGTATCCAATGTGGGGTGTGTGGCAGATGGAGAGGCTTCAGAGGTGAAAGGGGGATTTAAATCCCCTTACATCTCTGTAAGCTTTTCGCTCCGCAATGGGTCTCCTCGGACTTGCAGTAGCAGTTTTGCTAGCGCAAGTCTGAGGAGAGAAAGGGGACTGGGAAAGGCTGTATGAAAGGGGGATAGGATATGGCATGCATCATCGCCACCAGATCCACCCCCTCCTGCAGCCTTCCCACCCAGTTCCATCCCCTTCCTGTTCTGCCCCCACACTTCCTCTTGTGTCTCCCGCTGACTTACCTGCTCCAGCGGGAGAGCGAACAATGCGCATGGGAAGGCTCTGACAGTGTGCTAATCAACATGTTGACAGAAAGCACTTTATGGTGTTTTTTCAGCAGCTAGTGCTGCTGAAACGTTCAGCCCAAATAGGATTGGTCTGCAAGAGTAGGTCTAACTTCTGAAGCACCAGAAAAAAAAATCTTCTTTGTTTGTTGGGCTGTGTAATTATTACTTCTACGCAGGCAACATACGATAGCATTCCAACTATCACTTGCCAGTAGGAGCTCCTTCCATGAATGGGAGTCGCATTATACTCATGTAAAGGGTGCTTCTGTTTGCATGAGGATCCTTTGCACAATCAGAATGCTCCATTCATGGAGAGAGTTCCCGATGGCGGAAGTGCTAGTCAGGATGCCACACATTGTTTCTATGTATGCATGGGGAAAGTGGGATCATGCTGGCCGATCCTGACCCTCCCTGATACCTACACACTGGACATCTGGCCATGAAGGGGCATGTGTGCTTATTTTTATGTCCCCTGCATAGGACGTTATATACATTTATAGCGCATTAGAATTTCTCAAACGCTTGCAAGTGACTAATTTAGAATTTCTTATCTTAATAACCTTTCTTGAGGGTCTGTCAAGCTATTAAGAAATACAGCAGTTATTTTCCTTTATCTTAACAAGGGAATATTTTAGGCTTTATATTGAAGGAATCAGCCCTCTGATCTTACCTTTTCAGTTGTTATACTTATTTCTTTATTATTTCCTGTTTCTAGTTTTTAGGCGACACAGATGTTAACAAAAATACTTTTGTTTTTCAAACTCAGTTTCCTGAATATCTGCAATACAAATACAAGATTTAGCAATTCATGTTTCAGATGTGTACAGAAATTCATGTCCTAGGCAAGCCACTCGAGAGATGTGTGTCAGCATAAGAACATAAGAAGAGCCCTCCTTGATCAAGCCAAAGGCCCATCTAGTCCAGCTTCCTGTATCTCACAGTGGCCCCACCAGATGCTTCCGAGAGCACACAGTCAACAAGATAACCTGTTTCCTGTTGTCACTCCCTTGCACCTGGCACAGAGAGAACCTACTTCTAAAACCAGGAGGTTGCTTATGGCTTGTAACTTGTGATGGACATATCCTCCATGAATCTATCCAAACCCTTTTAAAGGCATCTAGACCAAGTGCCATCACCACATCCTGTGGCAAGGAGTTACACAGATGAGTTACATGCTGGGTGAAAAAATTACACGCTGAGTGAAGAATTACACACTGGGTTTTATTCTGAATCCCTTTTTTAATGATCCCGTGCATGGAATTGGCCTTCTTCACAGCCGCCGCACACTGGGTCGACACTTTCATTGGCCTGTCTATAGTTTACTTATTTTATACATTTATATCTCTCCATTAAAAAATAATGCCCAGGGCAGCTCACAGCAATTAAAACAATATAAAATAAAGAAGCACACAAAGAGACAAAATTAGCAGATGTTAAACAGAACCTTCTTGTCTATAGCAAAGTATTTGTTTATGCCAAATACATTTTAAGAAAACAAGAAACAGCTGTTTGTCTACCTACTTTTTGTTTGTAAGTACAGTGTTTCAGTACTACCATTTCCCCTCTTCCCCCTCCCATTTGTGTGCAAGTGGAAGGAGGGGAGTGTCCACATTTAGACTCTTTACTACTAAGAATCTCTCAGATGGACTTATTTGAGTCCTGAATAAATCGTTACTACTGAAAGTGGAGGACGTTCACATCTGTCAGAAATCAAGTGATGTACTAAATTTTGCAGACTACTCAACAATAATTTGGTTATAGCACATTAGTCATTGGACCTGTTCTTCTTGCCTTGAATTAATGGTATAGACCAGCGGTTCTCAAAGTTCTCCCCACAAGTAGGGGAAGCTGTAAGTCCTTGCGGGAGCAGGCTGTTGGCAGGAATTGGCAGGAGGTCGCACCAGCCCTCTGGAGGGTGTGGGGGGGCATGGCCACCTCTGTGGGCCTCCCCGCGCTTCAGATCGGTTCCCTGAAGCAATTGAAACCCAATTCCAGTTTTGGACAAAAATCAGAAGTGAGTCTCGCTCGCTTCAGAAAGCTGATCTGAAGCGTGGGGACCCTCCGGAGGGTTGGCGCAACCTCCAGTAAGTTTTTTTTTTAAACAAACCTTTTTCCCGCCAGTGGTGAGACATCACCGCACATCACCACCCTCCTTAAGGGGGGTAGCAACTGCTTCCTGCTGGCATGGTGGGTCATAACCCACCTGTTTGAGAATCCCTGGCATAGAAAGTTGTCTATGTCCACCTAGCGGTCTCTGGGCTGCATATATCTTGGTTTACGCACTTGGCAAGCCTGGTGTAGGGATCAAATGTTTGATCTGATCTGGCATAGAATACGTTGCTGTCTCAGTATAACTAAAAACAACCAGACTCACTTTCAGTCAAATGGCATTGCTACAGCTGGGGAAGTGGTAAGGAATTTAAACATCTTAATATAGCTTTAAATTCTAGAGAGCAGTTCAGCATTTCTTTCCTATTTTAACTTTCTTTTTTAATTAAATAAATTTGTCTAACATAAAATTATTATAATGAATAATGAGTAGCAGCATATAATGAATAATATCTACCCAGCAGTACAGGAAAACAAGCAGCTTATCTTCCTTAAAGACATGTCTTTTTTTAAGGACTAACATCCTGGGGTGGCTCCACGGTTGGGACCTCTTTCAGTGACCCATGCCCACACAATGCCATCTTGGGCACGTGAGGGTCTGCTGCCACCACTGCTCCTCAACCCACCATCCAGTAAACTAGGGCCCATAGAGATGCATGGGGTCTTTGTGGGAGGGCAGCAGACTTGCTTATCTTTCCCCCGATACCGTTTTACAATTCACAGCTGTCCTATCCCACAGTGCTACATTGAGGGCTGGGGCTTCTGGGAATTGTTAAATAGGATCTGGGTAAGAAAGAAGAAGATCCATTGCTCTCACCTACTCCCCATTGTCTCCTAGTAAGTCTCCCTATTGGGTCCCTGGGTGGCATATCAGGACACTGAAGGAAGCAGTGGAAGTAGCAGACCATCCTGTTTTCGTGGCATTATTTAATAATTCCTCAATGCAACATTGCTTCAGAAGTTGGGGCATTTGGGAATTGTAAAATGGAACCAAGGGAAGAAAGAAAATGGACTGCTGATGCAGTTGTTCCCCTTTATTGTCCAGGTAGGCAAGAGTCTGTCATTGCTGCTGTTGTTGGCTGCAATGATGGCGTGAAGAACTTGTTCCTGGGCACCATGGGGGGTGGGGTAGCTTAGGCATACATGCATGGGGGGGGAGTACCCCAGGGCCACCCAAAATGTAGAGCCACCGTTGCTAACATCCCTGTGGTAGGGTTACACCACTGAGAAAATACTTTTGCTAGTAACCACCATTCTTCAGAGAGCAGAAGAACTCAAAGCAGGACCTCTGATTTTGGGCTAAGCATGTGGAGAGGTTCATATACAAATAAGTGGTCTCCCAGTCGGGTATCTTGGTCCCAGGCCACTTAAAAGTTTGGAAGTCAAAAAATTGAATTGAACCTGTTAAATTGTTAGAATACATACAAGTCTTTCCAGTACCTTTTGTATTTCTACTCCAGTATGATAAGGGGCAATTTGCTGGAAACATCTTGACTTCTCTCAGTCAACCTGATTTTTGTAGTATTTCTGTGATGTGTACAATCTGAAAAGAGAAGGCCTCTCTTGGAACCACAAAGCACTTGCACCTTACTGTTGGTAGCTACCCTGTTTCCCTGAAAATAAGACCTCCCCCGAAAGTAAGACCCGTCGTCATTTTTGCGTGATTTTTGCTGGCACTCATAAATATAAGACCTCCCCTGAAATAAGACCTAGCTAGGATCATCAGCCAGACGGACGCGACCCCCACACCCACGGCACTTACTTTGACCGATTTAAGCTTCATTCTTTCCCGAGGGTGCAAGGCTTTGAAAGGCCTGCACTTGAGTCCTCCACCATGGAGACAATGTGCTAGAGAGGCCAGCAAGGCCTGCAAGGAGGCTGCAACCTTACAGAGTCTATCTAGCACGTCATCACCATGGTGGAGGACTCAAGTACAGGCCTTACAGAGCCTTGCACCCTCGGGAAAGAATGAAGCTTTAATCGGTCAAAGTAAGTGCCGGGGCATACATGCATGGGTCGAGCCACAGGGTCGTGCCACAGGTTAGGGAAAATAAGACCTCCCTGAAAATAAGACCTACTGCATTTTTGGAGCCAAGATTAATATAAGACACTGTCTTATTTTCAGGGAAACATAGTATGTATGTCCCACTTGTAACTTGGCTCTCTGCCAAGAGTATGCAAATGAAGTACAATTGATCTCCTACTTACTGGGTAAAGAGGCACCTTTAAGTGGCAGCTCATATATGCAGCAGGTGAGAGCAGTTCTCCCCATTTCTCCCAGCATAGCACCTCCAGTGACTTGTTTGCTGGTGTCTCACCTGTGTTTCTTTTTAGAATGAGAGTCCTTTTGGGAAGAGAAACCACTTTTTTATTTATTTTGTTGTGTAAACTGATGCAAGAACATTTTAGTTGAAAAGCAGTATACAATTACAGTGAGTCATTTCGTTATAAGTTGTTTTGTTTTAAAGTTGTTGAGAAAAAAAATCACTTCCCGGCCAGGGCCACTGTCTGTGGAGTTTGAATGTTCTCCCCATGTCTGCGTGGGTTTTCTCTGGCCCAGAAAGCTCACATTTAGTTCAGTGTTTAAAAAAGTGTTTTGGGTCTTTATTTAGAAATGTGGTGATGTTTTTGTGACCAGGAATGCATTGTAAACTCTTGTTTATGTATATCGATTAGCCTGTGGTAAAATTGGTTTTGTTATAAGTCGTTTCACTTAAAGTTGCAGTTTCCAAGAATCTATCGACAACTTTAAGTGAGGACTTGCTGTACTGCAATGATGAATTGAATAAAAATATGTTTCGTGTATTCTAAGTGGAAAATATGAAATCTTTTCCACTAGGAAACATCCAGAGCAGTTTTCAAGAATATGAAACAATTTACAAATTAAATTTTTACAAATTGATTTCAACTTCACAGGATTAACAGCCATGTAGAAATATTTATGTTTACAAACATAAATACATAAGAAACAGTTTAAAAACACTAATCTATAGGATATAATGTTTCGTCTACATGCTGCAGACCTCCTCAGGTATCAGGCAACAGAGTTGCAGAGATGTTAGCCTCTTGATGTACTAGGCTGGCTTATGTAGCAGAGCGAAGCGTCGGACGAACAAAGACCAGCTACCCCCCTGAGTCGGAAGGGTCAACCATCTTTCTCCAACCGATGCTTCGCCCTGCTACATATGCCAGCTTAGTATATCAAGAGCTAACATCTCTGCAACTCTGTTGCCTGATACCTGAGGAGATCTGCAGCGTGTGAACGAAATGTTATATCCTATAGATTAGTGTTTTTAAACTGTTTCTTACGTGTTAACGTTGTAGACATTTGTAAACATAAATATTTCTACATGGCTGTTAATCCTGTGAAGTTGAAATCAATTTGCATCGTTTCTGGCCATGAAAGCTACAGAACCTTACTAATTAAATTTTTGACAGAGATTGTTCTATCCGCTACATTACAAATACATATTTTCCATTTTTGTAAAGGGCAACTTTTTTTCAGCTAGTAATAAAACCTAGTAGACAATAGTCAAATTAGTGTTCTTTCTCATGTCATGGTCTTCTTTCTCAAGTCAGCTCTCATGTCATTGTCTTCTTTCTTCTTTCATTATGTTAAACCAGAATGTATAAGAGATTTTAATTCATTCTGTTTGTCCTTAGATTTCAGATGGTCAAGGAGATGAACGGTCAGAGTCGCCCTATGAAAGTGCTGATGAGGCTCAAGCAGAAGCATCTCTTTCATCCAAAAAGTCTGACCGTGGAGCTGCAGCGAGGAAGGAATATGTTTGTCAGGTAAGAGGAAAACCAGTTTGAACAGGGTCGTGTTTTCAGAATAGAAAACAATGAGTGTGAGAATTTAAAGATGAACTAGTGTGTCTGAGGAATCTTTTGGTTATTTATTATTGTTATTGGATTTTTATCCTGCTTTTCTCTCCTCATTGGGGGCGTAAAGCAGCTGACTGTACAATTTGGGGACCCAGATTGTAACTGGTGTTTGCCTTACGTTAAATAAAGAAATACTGTACTTTCCTGCTGTATGCAGCTTGCAAGTTGAAATGAAATATTTAAGTGCTGTTCCAGCTACAGTTGGAAGTAGAATTTTCTCTTTTTCTTCCTTATGTAATAGTTGAACACAGAGAGATCATTTGCCTGTTTTTTTTTCCCCTAGTGGACAGCCGTGTCTGTATTCCACGTTATTTGCCTAACAATTTTTTTTTTGGGGGGGGGGAGTAAGCTTATATTTAGTGTGGTATAAAAACAGAGTCTAAATTTTTGAATGGAATTTGCATGAAAATTAAATGGAGTGGGGAAACACAAATCTAGTAAGAGTTGCAGAAATATTTTACTGATGTCTATGATACATTTTATTTGAAAGCAACACATTTCTAGATTTGGATTGCCCCTAAGGCTACAGAGCTTTCGTCTGAACAAACGTGCATAGGATTGGGCTGCATGGGATTTTAACTGTGCTTTTGATCATTCAGTGAAGGCCAGGGGTTGACCAGGTTGTGCACTGGCCAAAGGCCAACAACCATCAGAGGGCCCGGCTGACCTGGCCAACCCCTGGACCTTCAGTACTGGTGGTAATGGTAGCACCCAATGTACCTTCAGGGTGTTCCCCAGGGGCTCACTGGAGGGCTTTGCTCCACGGTCCCCAGCAACCTGCCGCTTGCGCCGGTGAATGTGATTAAGGAGTGCAGAAGGAGATTTTTCCTACTTAATATAAATATATGGAGAGTTGAAAGTGAGGCTCAGACTACAATAACACTTGCTCCACACCAATCTGAAATGGAAGTGTGCTCTTATATACGCTATAAAAGTAAGAAAAGTAGTTGCATCAGAGAGAAGCAGACAATGTAAGCAGTATTCTGTATTCTTCAACTCCCAACCTTTTTCCCCCCCCAAAGCTCTGTGAAAAGCCTGGAGACTTGCTGCTTTGCGAAGGACGATGTTTTGGTGCTTTTCATGCAAGCTGCACTGGGATTCCTAGGAAACCTTCTGGACACTTTATTTGTAGTGAATGTTCTTCAGGCAAGTCTTACTCATGCAGATCAGCAATCTTTGCATGTTTTTGTTTCAATAAATTGTTGTCCTTTTGATGTTATGCTTAGCTGGACCCATAAGGGGCTTGTTATTAGTGCGTAGATCTGGGGTGGCCAACCTTTCAACATGACTGCTCCTGGCCCTATAATGACTATATAGGCGAGGACATTTCAGCAGGTGCAGCTCCTTCAGCAGCGCCATCAACAGTTGCAGCTGCCAAGATTCTGGCTTCTACACCAGGGGTTCTCAACCCCTTCGGTGCGGTACACCACCTCCATGGTTGCCGCCGCCGCACCGAGTACCACAGGAAGTAAGTGGCAATGACGTCATCACCACTTCTAGGTTTTCGGCCATGCTAGAGGCCTGAAAGCAGAAGTAAGGGGACAGTGGCAAGCAGGAGGACCTTTTCCAGTCCTGGAAACCTGCACGCTCAGGCTCTGCAGAGCTTGTGCTGCTGTTTCCGGGGCTCCGGCGTGGCGCCGTGTAGCCACCATCTTGGCAGCCAGGAGCCCACATACCACTTCCCGGCGGTCTGCATACCATTACTGGTACACATGCCACCAGTTGAGAACCCCTATCCTACACAGTTCATAAGAATGAAGAGGCCCTAATGGTGGAAGGTTGGCCACCCCTGACGTAGATTGATATAACAGTGATTTAACTATAAGAGCATAAAAGCTTGCTATATAGCCTATGAAGAGCTATGATATGAAGCTGTAAGAAGAATACTGTAAACGTATTTTATTTTTTAGTCTGTCTTCACTTTGTTTTAATAAACTTTATTAGGTATTCACACGTGTTTTATATGTAAAGAGAAAAAATCAGAAGTGAAGCGTTGCGTTGTATCCCACTGTGGAAAATTTTACCATGAAGCCTGCGTGAAAAAATTCCGCCTTACGGTGTTTGAGAACAGGGGCTTTCGATGCCCTCTTCACAGTTGTGTGAGCTGTCATGTTACGAATCCTTCAAATCCCAAAGTATCCAAAGGTATTTATTTTCTATATTTCTTATGATATCTTTAAAGTACTTCCTCACGAACAGTACACACAATATCACATCCACAGACAAGACACTCCTGCATGGTAGCTCCCATCTGTGAATAAAGAATCTCTCATCTTGAAACCTGTTCGCTTTTTGCTGTACATTTTTTCTAGAGATATTGTCCTACGTTTTTACAATCCAATAATTAAAAAACAGATTTTTAACCAAAACTGTATACCAGTTTTATATACTGTACTTAAGCAGTTCTCTGATACTGTTATCCACTGCAATGTATTTGCAATGCACAACCCTATCCTCACCCACCTGTTCTTCTAAGCTAAAATAGGCCATGCTCTTTCTTCCATGACCAGTGGTTCCCAAACTGGGAGGCATGGCTCCCAGGGGAGCCACGGAAGCCAGTCAGGGGAGCCGCTGAGTACCACAGAATCCTCTAGGAAAACAATGCAATGCCAATTGGCAGGCATCAACAGACTGTAATGGGGAGCTGTTGCCAATGTTCAAGGGAGCCACAGGTCAAAAAAGTTTGAGAAACGCTGCCCTAAGGCAAGCTTTCCATTTTTGCTACTTTTCTTTTTTCCAATGTTTCGGTTTTGGTGCATTCTTGATCATAGGGAACCAAACCTAGATATATTATTTCAGATGTGGTCTCAGTAGTGCAAGAAATGATCATCAACAAAGTAGCACCAAAACAAGAAGAAAAATCGTAAAGCAAAGCCAATAAATGTACACCACTCTGAGCTCCTTGGAGGAAGGGTGATATAAAAAATGTGAAAAATAAAAAAATAGGAAAAGTTGGGCACTAAGTTGACTCATCCCATTTTGTAATAGACACCTTAATATACGGTTAATATTAGCATTTTAAAAATACATTTTGCCCGATGGGTGAATATTAACATAATACAATAAAAGTTGCAATACCCAGCACTTGATGATCTGGAAAGCTCTACTAACTGACTCAGGAAGCTCACCAGCCCCAACTTCCAGTTTGCAGCGGATGCTGCCAATGATTACACTGGACCACAAATTTTAATTAAGGTCATGCCTGCAAGATTAAATTAGTCATTTCTTATAGATTTCGAGGTGCTGAACACGAATATCACAATGAAAATGCAAAAGTGGCTTCTGTTTGTGAGAGATCCACAATAGATTGTTCCATAGACATGTACTGGTAAATGCCCGACGGCACTTACAACAGCTATGTACGCAATGCGGACTGCTTCTCCTAAACTAGAGCCAGTCGACAGATTTTATTGTCATTTTCGTTTTCAGTACATCAAAATTAGTAAAGATTAGTTCTTTCCATTTCAGGGCCACTTTCGTGTTGTCCAGTGTTACGGAAACGGACAACGTCTCAATTTAAACTGGCGAAGTCCTGAGTGAAACTGATAGCATTGACAGCATCCCCAGTGAAACTAACAGCATCCTGAGAGAAGGTCCCAGTGAAAGTGACATTACTGAGAGCCTCTGGAGTGAAACTGACAACTACAGCAACTAAGATGTTCTTATGTCCGGAGGATTACGATATCCGGCAGCCCTTCTGTCCCAAGAGATTGCAGCTTTTACTGTACTTGTTATGTGGTAAATATTGATATTGAATGAGCAATTTGAAGGGAGGATAAAGGATGGTTGTTTTTGTTTTGCAGTATTAAAAATGGAAAACTACTATACATCCTTTTAAGTAAAGAAGGAGAAAAAATCATTATAAATACCAATTTTTTGAGGGACCATCCCTCTCATCATAGAACTGCAAAAGATAGAATATATCTTTTGCGAATATTATAATTATGGATTTAAAAATCAAATGTTGTCATATAAAACTATAACATTTTGGAAACTTATGTAAAAAAATCTAATCAACTAGGCTCGTAAAATGTCAAATTAAACAAACAATATTGTCAAATTAAACAAACAATATTGCATATTGTCTTTTCTTTTTTTTAATGGAGCATAATTCAAACTTGCTCCAGTGAAGAATGGGCATGTAGAGTGAAACATTGGGGAGAAAAATGCTTCTGAAGGTACTGAGTCAGAAAAAGTAACTGCCTTTTTAGCAACCTCTTATTGTTTCTGACCTAGCTCAAGAACATTGAGTGAGCAAAGTGTGCCCAAATCCAGAATAGTTTGTCCTTGTATAAAAGACCTTGCACAAGCTCTTTTCAAGACCTTTTTATAGCCCACTGCAGTCTGGATTTTATCGTGTTTCTCATACTTGAACCTCAACTCCTAATTCATTGTGGCTCTATCCTGTCTTCCATGAATTCATAATATTGATATGTTCTGCTCACAGTGCTTTGGAACTGAGTCATTAGACATAATATTATTTATAAATAATAAATATTAACTTTATGCATATATCATATACATTATGACCAGCTGAACTGATTCTTTCCATAAAGAATGTCTCAGTAATATATTTTTGAACAATATGAAATGCATGCAAATTATCTATACTTAAGCACAAACAAGTAATTTTATTCATTCAGTTATTGGCCAGGGCCATAACATTGTTGCGGCATTGAAGGTAAATCTTTTGATTTCCATTTCTCTGCCACTAAGGATATTGCTGGTAAGAATAGATGGAAAATAAGCCCAACATCATCCTCTGATCCAACTTGTCCCAAATTATTCCCCCCCCCCTTCTAGCAGCTGACAACTACAAACGGATCCTGGGACCAAAAGATAATAGTGGATAAGTAAAATCCCACCCACTTAATCTGAGAAAGAGGAGGGTGCTCAACACTCTGTTTTCTTTGTCCATTGTTTCTGCAAGTTGGTAGTTAGCTGCATGTTACAAGAGCTAAAATTGAAACATTTTGGTGCTGATACAGGTTGGGAGAGAGGGCACTGGATATGTTGAGGCCTGTCAATCATCACTTGCTAGTGTGGGCGATGATTCCATTTTTACAGTGATCGAACCATTCAAGGTTCCAAAAGCCCATATTTTCCTCTGATTGAGAAGACATCATGGATTGGGTGTCAGGGTGGTTTCCTGTTGTGGGTTACTCAGTACACACCTGTGGAAGTTACATCGAACAATTTAGTGTGCAGTATTTCAATGCGGTAGAGCTGTATTTTAAGATTTTCTATGCCTGCTGCGGCCATCTATCAGCGGCACATTTTCTTTGTAATTTCTGTTTCTGATAATATTCCTGAAGGGTGATGCACACCTGCTTTTGCTTCTGCTAGGCAAAATGGTGCGGTGTGTTCGCTGTCCAGTTGCTTACCATGCTGGAGACGGTTGTGTTGCCGCAGGGTGCTCAGTGATCACTTCCAGCAGCATTGTTTGTACCAACCACTTCACTGCCACGAAAGGAAAAAGCCATCATGCCCATGTTAATGTAAGCTGGTGTTTTGTGTGCTCAAAAGGTAAATAAATGTAGAGCCATTTCTTCTTCTTCTAAATATAACTGGTATTTAAATTCCATGTTTCTTATTAGGTTGAAGGTGTTACTCTGGTAAGTTCACTTTTTTCTTAAATGCCATCTTATTAGGTTGAAAAGCCTTTATTTGCCACTCCGTGATACATGCGTGCCAGGGGGGAATTGGTACAATTAGTGAATTTAGAATCAAAGAATTTTCATTTCTCAATGTGCCAGTGTGGAGAGCTCTAATTAAAAAGATAAGTGACAAAATATCTGGATTAGTAGAAAATAGAGGGTCTATTAACCTGCCATTTTTCTCTGATGAAAAATACTTGTGAAAAATACAATAATTGTAAGTGTGTTCAGTACTGAAACTGCGACACCAACATCAGATCCATATCGTATTACCAATGAAGGCCAGGTTCCAAAGTGTTACTTTAGGTGTGCTTTGTGAGATGGGTTTCTTTTCTTTGAACAGCAGAGTACCACCCATGTCAATACACAAACCACTTTTGATAATCCCTTCATTCTCAGAAGTGGCTTGCCATGTGGTATGAATACCGTTTGGGAAACATGAGCTTTGAGTTCGTGCAACTATTTGCATGGGTTTGTGTGTTGGATTTTTTTTTTTTACCCTGCCATAAGTTTTTATTATTTTTCTGAACTCCTAGTTCTCATTCATCCCATAGGTTTACAGCTACCATGTTGCTCTGCTATTCATATTTTTCTCCCTCACTGGAGGTCTTCAGGCAGAGGCTGGACTGCCATCTGTTCTGGATGCTCTGGCTTTGGATATCCTGCATTGAGCAGGAGGTGAACTAGATGGCCTACAAGGACCCCTCCAACTCTATGATCTTTTCTTAACAATAATCCTTTTTCCTAAATATTCTTGTATTTTCTCTGGACTGTTCTGCTCCAGTATGCCGTTTAACTCAGTAGCCTGGAATCCCTTTTAGATTGTGCCTCTAGGTGCAAGTAGGGTGAAGCAGGATGTTTCCACCTTTGACAGCACAATCCTATGCATGTCTACTCAGAAGTAAGTTCCATTCTGTTCAGTGGGACTTACTCCCAGGTAAGCGTGTATAGGATTGCAGCCTGAGTTGGGTAGTTCTGTGACCTGCTTTGATTCTCTGAGATTCTGTATGCTCCTGTCCAACACTGTTCCCTAGAAAATCCCCAAAGCTTGAAAAAGTTCATTGGATAACTTAATTCACTTCCCTGTCTTTAACACACAGGGTATCTAATGATAAGAGTATCTCTAGTCCACTTTGTGTTACCTTTTTATCGTAACTGGGAAGAGAGAATCAAATTGATTGCAGAAATAAGAGGAAGGGTGCTCTGGTTTTTGCTGCTGGCCAGAGTAAGCAAGGTTCATCAGGAGGTTGATTCCCGAAAACAGCACTATGATGAGGATGAGTAATGTCTCCATTACTATAATCTTTACATTTTGGGGCATCTTAACTTTTTCGTGTTCTGCCCCATCACAATCTTGGGTTTCACCCTCTCTCTTTGGCTCCTCTGCTGTATGGTTATGGGGAAGATCTTGTTTGGTACCCAGTTACTTGTACTTTAAATTTTTTATGTTGTCCATTTTGTCCTCCGCCTTAATTAAGCTCTGCTAAACAAGCTAATTTAAAATTGATTTCTAAAGACTCATCTTCACTTGAATATCTCCTATCATGCTTTTAAAAGTTAAAATGCCATAACTGTGTGCAGGATATCAACCTTATACCCTGGTACAGTAAGAGGGATTTGTGTGTGAAGATGGGCCTTTAGAGATTGGGTCTCATGCATCTGTGGAACAGGGCTCACCTTCCTCTCACAACAGATGTTTAGTCCTCTTGACTGCTCAGGAACTGCATTTGTACAAATCCTTGACCAAAATCTCATCCTGTGCTCATGCTTCTAGTGTTTAATATTTTTCTATGTTTTATGGCTCCTCTCATTTTCCATTCTGCTTTAATATGCATTATTTTATTTCTTTGCAGGTGGAAGCCTTTTGTGTTGTGAGTCTTGTCCTGCAGCATTTCATCCAGATTGTTTAAACATTGAAATGCCCGATGGAAGTTGGTATTGCAATGACTGCAAAGCAGGAAAGAAAATTCATTTTCAGGATATCATTTGGGTCAAACTGGGAAATTACAGGTTTGGATTTTTAAAACTGAAATACTTGAAGTGATCTTTATTTTTTTACTGTTGTTGAGTTGTATCCAAAGCAAAGTCCCATGGAAATCAATGGAATTGTAAGTTAGTCATGACAAACTTGTCACATTGATTTAGATAGTGTTTAGTCATGACTACCTTTGGATGCCGCCCGTTGTATTTGTATCCCACCTGAGCTTGGGACTGTGGGAATTCGTGGGGCGATCCCATTTTGTTCAGTGATTTGTTTATTTATTCATGGAACTAAAATGAAGCAAGTATTACTAATTTATCTGTAAGAGAACAAAATGTCAATTTTTCTTCTGTTGGGGTGTTTCTGTGATAGGTGGTGGCCTGCAGAAGTCTGTCATCCGAAAAATGTTCCCCCAAATATCCAGAAAATGAAACATGAGATTGGAGAGTTTCCTGTGTTTTTCTTCGGCTCTAAAGATTATTATTGGACACATCAGGCTCGTGTGTTTCCCTATATGGAAGGAGACCGGGGAAGTCGATACCAAGGAATTAAAGGAATTGGAAAAGTCTTCAAAAATGGTACAAATAGTTTATCATAATTAAGCTCAAGGCACAGTAATACCTTGTGATAATTTAGACTTGCTTTAGCTGCAATAAAATACATTGAGATCGTTATCAGTGAGCTTGAGCATAAATATTCTGTAAATGCTTGCAATGCATACTGAGAAATTCCTCATGAATTCATGAACATTCTAACTTACATTTCACCCAAAATTATCCACCAGAATCAGCAGGGAGGTATCTTTCCCTCTGATTTTTAGACTCTGCTCATTATCCAGGGTTGCTACATCCACCAGCTGTTCGTATCTCGTAACCAGGCTAGAAGTCAGATTGAAAACAGTCAAGATAGGGTGCATCTTGCAAACACATCTGAAGTTGTTCTGCTGCCATGTCTTCCAACATTCTCTTCAGAAGGAGAAAATTAAACTTGGGCCTATAACTAGCCAGGTGTGGACTTTGTTTAGGAAGGGCTGGGCCGCTGCCAGTGTTAGGGATGCAGGCACTACCTTCTTACAAAGTGACATTAATAATCTTGGTCAAAGGCCCAGGAAGCTCCCGTTGGCTGGATTTCACCAGCCAGGGTTGATAAGCATCTAAAGCTCTCTTAGTTACATCTAGTATCTTGTCAACATCATCAGGAGTAGCCAAACTGAAATGATCTAAGCCATAGGTGGCCAGCCGGCATCACGGGTCCCACTCTGTGGCACGCCAAGGTCTGTCGGGTGGCACGCAAAGACTCCAGCATGCCCCGTTCTCCAGCTGACGATCGGAAGGCGCTTTGTTCCTGAGCGCCCCTCCGATGGCCTGGAAAAGAAAGGACGGGATTGAAACGGAGGCTGAAAGTAGCATGTGACTTGCCCTGTGCTCCTCCCAGCGTGCAGCTCAGCTTCAAAGTATTTGAGCATTGGCTGGGGCCAGGCAGGCGCTGTGAGGAGAGAGGGACTGCGCGGATCTCACCTCACGTGCAGCTCAGCCTGAATTTTAGCCTGGAAATAAGCGGTCCTGAATAAATCAGGAGGTAAGCTGGAGGATTGTATACGGGGGCGGCCACGGCAGAGACTGGGTGTGTGTGTGCAGCTTTCCTCTCACTGGGGTCTGTGAGGGAAACGGGATGTGCCAGAGATGGGGGGGGGGGAGAGGCAACCTGAAAGAGTAACTTTTGCCTGCAGAAATGCTCTGACCAGCCTCGTCATTACTTGCAACAGCCCAATTCTGGGCCCGTGATGTGCTCCTTCATGTCCTCTCCCTCTTTGCTGGGTTGTTTCGCCCTCGTCGCCCTTCTTAGAAGCTGCTCGGGTGGGGTGGAAAGGCAAATCTGCCTGCAGAAGCACGTACTGACCAGCCTCGTCTTTTGCCCTTCTTAGAAGGTGCTCAGCTCAGCTCAGCTCAGCTCAGCTGTGGTGTGTGTGTGTGTGTGTGTGTGTGTGTGTGTGTGTGTGTGTGTGTGTGTGTGTGTGTGTGTGTGTGTGTGTGTGTGTGTGTGTGTGTGTGTGTGTGTGTGTGTGTTGCAGCAACCCAATTCTGGGCGCATGATGCACTCCATTCATCTCTCTCTCTTTCCCGCCCTTCTTAGAAGCTGTGAGGTGTGTGTGTACGCGCGCGCGTTTGTGCGTGGAGAGGCAAACTGCCTGCAAAAGCACCCTCGTCGTTATTGTGTGTTACTCATAATAGCCCAATTCTGGTGCTCCATTCATCTCCTCTCCATGCTGGGTTGTTTCGGCTCCCTCCCTGCCGTGCCGCCACCACCCTTCTTAGAAGCTGTGCAAAAGCACGTGCTGACAAGCCTCGTCGTTACTCATTACCCTCGCTGCCGCCCTTTTCAGAAGCTGCTGCTCAGCTGTGGTGTGTGTGTGTGTGTGTGTGTGTGTGTGTGTGTGTGTGTGTGTGTGTGTGTGTGTGTGTGTTAATCATAACAGCCCAATTCTGGTGCTCCCTCCATTCCTCTCCTCTCCTACTTTGCTGCACTGCCACCGCCGCTGCCCTTCTTAGAAGCTGTGAGGTGTGTGTGTGTGTGTGTGTGTGTGTGTGTACTGGGCCTGCTAATCATTGTATTTCCAAATGTAATAACATTTGGAAATACAACGTAAAAAAATTAGCAGACCCAGTACTTCTTTATTTCAGGAAATCCACTGTTGTGAGAGACTGTTGCGGCTTTGGAGGGTGTGTGTGTGAAACATACAAATATTAGGTGCAGTACATTTGGAAAGAGTTGCAGGAGGCTGACAGCCAAATTCTATTCATGTCTACTCAGAAGTACGTCTCATTGAGTTCAGTGGGACTTACTCCCAGGTAATACACTCAGGATGCAATTTTATAAATTACATTTCATCCTACTTACGCCACCGTTGTAACCAGCGGTGCAGCGAAAACGGGAGGCCCCAGAACGGAAAGGGGATTCAAATCCCCTTTGAATTCCCCTTTTTGGCGGGGATTTGAATAACATGGTTATTTAATAAAATAAACACAATTTATTTATTTATTTATTTTTGTGGCACGCCCAAGATACAAAAAACCCTAAATGTGGCACATGTCATAAAAAGGTTGGCCACCACTGATCTAAGCTAAGCAATTGCAAGTGGTCACTGCCTCTGCGTATTCCAGTATAGGTTCTCTCTGAATAAGCAGCTTCTAAGCAAAATTGAACGTGAGTGACTTTGTCAGCAAAGAATTGAACAAAAAGGGGTTTCAAAGCCTCCTGTAATCCAGAACATGACACAGAAGGAAAAGAACCGCAGCTGGGACTTATATGTCTCTCACATTGATATTCCTGTAATGTTTCAAGTGAAATATTTTTGAAGGGAGTACAGTATGTACTTCGTAGACCGGTTTTGTGGCAAACCTCTAATCAACTTGGTTAGAGGTTTGACACAGAAGTGGAGGAAAAGAACTCCAGCAAGGTGCAAAATGATATATGGCACATGTTAGGAACTGTTCTCTATATGTATCCCTTGTGTTTCAGTCGAGTACCTTCTTCAGGGACAGTGCTGTATTAAACCACTCACTAAAGGAAAATACCATTAATGAGGTGTTATTATTTGTCTGTTCACCATGTTATTATAATATTCCTTCTAGATACTGGTTTATGACTCTTCGGATGGTATAAATTTGTGGTATATAAAAAGTTATTTTCATTATTGTTAATATTAGAAATATTTATACATCGCTTTTTAGCAAAAGTTCACGAAATGGTTAGAATAGCAAAATAAATAGATGGTTCCCTGTCCCAAAGGGCTCAAACTTGAAAAGAAGCAACACAGACATCTGTAGACAACCACCCCCCAAAAGCACACTATTTCTGCTCCCTTGTGGCTGCGCAGTTATAATAGAGGTCCCGCAGCTATAATAGAGATCTTATGCAGCTGAAAAAGTTGCCATGCATCTATCTCTTCCTTTTGTTCTGTTATCTCCTTCCCTAAGGCTTCTGTCTTCTCTTATCTCCTTCCCTAGAATGATGGGATGTCCTGGAGCCTGCTTTGCCAGGGAGAGAAGCTAGGCATGTGTGCAGATCACTGATAGAAGTGATGCTTGGAAGCCAGGTGTGCATGCAGATCACCGATAGAAGTGATGCTTGTATCGGCTTTTATGTCCCTCCTCACTCCTCCCTCGACGCCATATTGGCCACCATAGGGAGGGAAGCCAGGAGTGCATGCTGTGCAGATCACTGATAGAAGGATACAACAGGGTGCGGTTCTCTTTATGCCATCTCCAAAAGGATACCGTGGGAAAAGGTACGAAGAACCCTGTACCTTATACAAAGAACAAAGGTGCAAAAAAGGGTTCCCACAATTATCAGGGGCTTCTTAGTTTTTTGGGGGGAAAGGGTGAGGAAGGTGAGTTTAATAAGGATTTAATCCTTGGCATACCCAGTGAGTGCTGGAATTTCTGGTAACAGACCCCGATAGAATCTAAGGCTGCAATCCTATACACACTTTCCTTGGAGGAAGTTCCATTGAACACAATGGAACTTAATTCTGAAAAGACATGCATAGGATTGTGCTATAAATCTGTGTTTTCAGAGGGTCTGTTAACATTGTAGCAGGATACCTAGCATTTACTAGAAGATGGAGGATATTTTTAGTCAGTTTGTATCACTCACACAGCTGTAGATCAGTAGTGGAGCTTACCTGCTTTGTACCCGATGCACCATGCCAGCCAGAAGCAATTGACATGCTGTGATGACATCATCACGCCATGTCTATTCCGGGTCGTAGAGCGAGTCGGAAGCAACTCGCGCAGCTCTGGCTCGCAGGCAGACCCACCAAACAGAACCGAAGACAGCCAAGGGGGTGACACCCTCTTGGCAGGTCCGTCTGTGAACTGAAACTGTGCGAGTTGCTTCTGACTCGCAAGGCACGGGCGAGCCATTGAATGAGCCAAAGGGGTGTCACCCCCTCCTGGGAAGGGGTGACACCCCCTTGGCTCAGCCATTTTATTTATTTAATTTATTTAAAACATTTATACCCCGCCTTATCCTATGCCAATGCAAATGCCCAAGGCGGCTTACAACACAGTTAAAATACATAATTTAAAAACAATACGTAAAGTAAATTAAAAAAATAAAATCCACTGGGGGGGGGGTGACTATGTGGAGCAGAAAAACAGCAAGGCAGAACATACTGAGGCACTGGGGGCAGACAACAACCCATCACCCAAACGCAAGACGAAACAAACGTTTTGAGCCCTCGCCGTAAAGTCATGAGGGAGGGGGTGGTTCTCAAATCCCCTGGCAAGGAGTTCCACAATTGTGGCGCCACAGCAGAGAAGGCTCGAGAACATAAAGGGACTTGCAGTGGCCAAAAAATGGCTGCTGGGGGTGCTGCACAGCGTGGGACGCCCTGTGGTGTCACCCCAAGCATTAGTGTCACCCGGTGCACCCCGTACTTAGCACACACCCCTGTCAACGCCAGTGGTGTGGGTTAAAAAATGTAAGTGGTGGAGCCAAATGGCCATGAAATATTGTACTGTAGTATATGACAGTTCTAGGTAAAGGTTAAATGTGTAAGATACTCACAGTGCCAAGTCAAAACAGCAATACACTGTAATTGCTGGTAACAATCACTCTAGAGTTGCTAAATTTTATTAACCGTATCATGTGACATGGTTAAGAGTTCGACACAAAAAATATTTTCACATTCACTTCAAAAGTGAAGTGAATGTGAACCATTTTAAGATGACAGTGGTTATATACTGCTCAGGTAATTAACTGCTTCACATGGTGGAGAGAAAAAAATTAGCGGGAACAGCGACACTGGGGGTGAAATTTTTGTGCAGGTAGTATATTATGCCAGTTCTTTCTG
The DNA here is from genome assembly GCA_026170595.1 of Plestiodon gilberti rubricaudatus. Classification (NCBI taxonomy): domain Eukaryota; kingdom Metazoa; phylum Chordata; class Lepidosauria; order Squamata; family Scincidae; genus Plestiodon; species Plestiodon gilberti. The sequence continues at coordinate 106,236,462 of JANXHW010000003.1, read as the reverse complement.
TCATAGAGTTAATTTTCACTGTCTTTCACCCTACCTTTTGATTTCTTTTATTGTTGTTTTGAGGCTTTGTATATTTGCCTGTTTATTGCAGTGCTCCTGAAGAGGGTATATCACTGAAACACGTTGGGAATATAAAGGCTACATTTTCCTAATAAGTCCCACCTATTTTGCACTTTGTTGGAGTTGGCCGACTTTTCTCTTTCCTTCTGCTGCTGTTGGGTACCCACTTTTTCCCTTTGCTTTTGTTGCCACAAAATTGACCTGCAAAGAAATTTTGTAAATGTGTCCTTGAAAAAGTTTTCACTCGAAACACATCAGGAATGTCAATAAAAGAGGTAGAGCAGCTGTTCTTTCTTCTGAGTCAGACCCTAAATCCAATAGACCCTGGACCACACAGAAGAGTTTAGCTGAGTTGTGGTTCAGCTGGCAAAGTGATGATGGAGAAAGGCTTTCTTCACAGTCATCGGTGCTGTCTCACAGGCCTATTGTATGGTATGTTTTATTAATTATGCCACTTGCACTCAAGACATCTTCCCTGAATGTTCCTGTGAGCCTGGAGAAGAACAATGCGTGTAGTGTAGTGTAGTTCAATGCCTGCCTGAAGCCGGAGCTACATTGCACACGTTCGCGTTTCGTATGCGTCTGGTGTCCCCCCCTCCCCCAGGTCAAACAACGGGTTCTGATTGGCTGAACGTAACAAAACTGTTGGTACCACTAGGAACGTCCCACCCAGAGCAAATAACTCCTCCCTCCATGCTGTTTTAGTCCGTTTCATGGTGCAGGGGGAAGTGGTCAGGCACCTTGAAATTGCTACTTTAAAAAATGAAAAGGAGGAAGGACAATTATATGTTTAATATCTCATCTAGTTTGAGCAGGAGGTACTTTGCACCTGTCCCTTTATTATGGGCATGCATCTCTTCTGTATAATTGGTTTAATGTTGTATTTGAGGCATGGTTGAAAGGCAATCTAGAAATATTATAAATAAATACACTACTGGCTTGCAGCCAAGGCCCTGGATAGTTGACTACTATAAAACCATACACACCATTCTTGATCTAGTAAGACTGATGGGTAGATTGGCGCTTGGAAGTCCTACTAGCAACTTATCCCTTTGAGCTTCAGTATACCTTCGCTGGGCAGTAGACACTGAGCTATAATGAAGCGGTGAGCAGAATATGAATCCCTGTTTGTAAAGATGTTCCAGTTAATGAATCAACCACTCCTTCTGGGATACCCATAGACTCCTTATCTTCCCCTCCCCACAATGGCCAAATTGGTCCAGGCACTTAATTTAGCTCAGCTATGAAAGTTCAGTCCTCTGCCAGGAAAATACACATAGTACAAAAAGTATTTATTCAAAACAAAAAAGTCCCATAAGGAGGGCAATCATCCCTCAAACAAGATAAAATCAAGAAAGCATAGGAATAACACACACTAAAAGGCAAACAACAAAGTCTAACGGAACCTTTTTAGTGACTACCAAACTGAGGCTCCTCTACAGCACTCCAGGTCTCACATAACAGCAACGGTCAGGAGGAAGAAGACCCACTAACTTTCTTTCTGGTCCCTTTTTATATCCTTCCCCAGGGTCAGAGGGACACAAGATAGCTAATACAGCCAAGGAGGCACATGCAAAAAAAAAAACCCTTGTAAAAGCAGACAGGTGTCATCAATGACCAAAGGGACTAATCCTGCCAAAACTCAATGGCAACCAGTTACACAACTAGCTTTCTTTAGGAATACACTAGAGCTATGACAACCCCCAAATTCTTCACACTGTTGGGCAGCCCAAACTTCTCTACAATTTAGACCGGTGGAGCACTGCTCCGTCTGTCTTGGGTGTCTGCTGGCCAGCACTGCTCTGCGCACCAGATGCAGTGGAGTGCCCGCTGGGGAAGATAAGTTTCCTGGCAGGGGGAGGGTGGGATTGGTTGTCCAGGCTCAGAAAGGGGGTCAGTGGCCTCCGCTGAATCCTATCCCCCTTCCTGAGCATGGCCACCATTACATGGGGCTCTCGGACTTGTGCTAACTACCGTATATACTCGCATATAAGACTATCTCACTGATAAGACAAGGGCAAGTTTTGAGCCAAAAATCCTGGAATTTGCTATGACCCTTTGATAAGATGAGGGTAAAACTTGTGGGTTCAGATACTGGAAAAGCTCAAATGACTTTACCAGTAATCATTACCTAAGAACTCTAAATTCAAATGTATTGAATAGTAAAAGAGTGGGAAATGTTTGGTAGAAGTTGAGTGATGTCATTTTACTATTGTAAATAAATTACTCTTTTTAGGAAATTATAGGTTTTATTAAATCAGGAATCATAAATAAATAGGGGTAGGTGATGCTAACATTGCAACTCATATCTGGGATGAGGCACAGTAGCCATAAAAACAAACAACCCCCAACAGAGCATATTAACAAAGATGCATTGAGGTGGATTGAACATTGCAACTGCAGGCCATATGAAGAGAGCATGTTAATATGGCAGAGCATATGACAGAGCACCACTAACAAAAAAAAAATGACTGAGAACCGTTGGGGAAAAAAGTCGCCACTTAAAAAAACAGACAGAGAAGGGGCGGGGGGGGGGAGAGACAATGCACACATTGTACCTGCTGACAAAATGTTGATTCAGACAATGATCAGAAGAAATCAGGCTGCTAAGGACAGAAGATGAAAGCCAGAACACTGAAAGCTCTGCAGTCTCCCACCAAATACCGTATTCACTGCTCAGCTTTCACCATTTTCAGTTGCTGATCTTACAAAGTGTTCCCACGCTTTCCCCCAAATCCTGACACATTGCAGTTTTGCAAATTGGTAAAATATCTTATCTTTCCCCGTTTCACTCTCAGCCCCCTCCCTCTTCTCAAACTCAGCCCAGCCACTTATTGGTAGATCAAAATTAATGGGAACCTGCAAACATTCAGGGCAGCACTGCCACTTCCTACCAACAATATTTGTAATGCAGAAGGTTGTGTACGGGGCTATTGCAGATGCTCTTGTGTTATGTACATTTTAAATATATATATATATATATTTTTGCTGTTGGATGGTTTTAAGAAAGCAAGCACAAAACAAAAAGGATATTTTAAAGGCAGAGAAATAACCCTCACTGCTCCAGCTCATTTTTTCCCTTCTCTGCAAAGTTTGCTAAGTGCTTATCTCTTAACCATTCAAGTGCTAATTACCTGACATTCTGTTCTTTGACTAAGATAAACAGGGGCTCCTCAGTTAAAGAAAAAATGTGGAAGTTCATGAAGTTAGCAGTACTGCATAATGGTTTATGCAGCCGTAGAGGCTGATTTTCTCTTGCTCCTGCTCCTCAGTGGCACCGGGCAGGGTTGGAGAGGGCAGTGAGAGAGAGAGAGAGAGAGAGAATGAGTGAGAGAAGCGGGAGGGGAAGCAGGGACACGTCTGGCTCAGTAAGCTGACTGCAAACCTGCAGTCTTTTGAACCGAATGTGAGTGACCCGATATAAAGACGAGGCAGCTTTTCCTGGTCTTTGTTTTTGCCTAAATTTCTCATCTTGCATGCGAGTATCTATGGTAAAGAGTATCTATATGGTAAATAGCTGGCACACATCCAAGTAGCCCCATGGGGCAGCTGGGGCTATGGGGGGGGGGAGGGATGTCCCCTTCCACCAAGGTGACCTCCCAGGCCTCCCTGCATTGCAGGGCACAACATTAGATAGGATTGTGTTGTAAGATGCCACAAGGCACTCTATTGTGTTCACTGAAATAGACTAACATGGCTGCCCACTGGAAATCCTGCCCTAGTGCCTGTAAAGTGCCTAGTATGTTCTATGTTTTTTTCAAGATTTGACTGTTGAAAATTGCCTTGAATCATGGTAGAAAGGTTGGGGTACAAATCGTTAACTGAAATAAATCAGTGCAGTTTACTAGAGAGTTGGGGTTGCAGCGCTTTGTGACTATTTCTAACCCTGCAGCCCAGCTGATGTACAGTAAGAGCCGCTTTTTCCATTCATGTCTGCAGCATTCACTTTCACCAGACTTTCATCATCCCTGTTCCATTCTTGTTGTCTATCCTGTTGCTACCTCAGCACCAGCCTGTGCTTCCACTGGGATGAAGTAGTTGTTATGAGGCTTTGTCAAAGTGTAGTTTCACTTTGAGGTTTTGTGTTGGAACAGGACTCAGATGTGAAGAGAAGGGGTGTGTGGTCTCACCTCCTTCATAGTGCTCTTAGTGATCTGGTGCACTGGCGTCTCTGGAGGTGGGGCAGAAAGCTCTGCAGCTTTCCGCCCCACCGTTACTCTCCTGCATGAGGCGCCCCGCCCCCTCGTCGTAGGAGCCCGTCAGCGGAGAGAAAGCAACGCGCAGGGACTTTCCTGCACGTTGCTTTCTCTCTGCTGATGGGCTCCTGCGACGAGGGGGCGGGGCGCCTCATACCAGAGAGTAACGATGGGGCGGAAAGCTGCAGAACTTAGCTTTCCGCCCCACCTCCAGCGACGCCAGTGATCTGGCAGCACCCACTATGATTTGATTCTCCCCCCCCCCAAAGAAAAGCATCTCTTTTTCTTTGCTCCATTTCTGGGAGCCCAAATCCATCCCCTCTGTATCTTGTATGCTGCATAAGAACAGTAATGCTAGAAGTTACTAAGATAGCCTATTTTCCCTAAAGTCTATAAAACAATCAGTCTCTCATTTGAAGCCTGACATGTAACTGAAAACAGTACACTTAAAGATTAAGAATGAGTCACTGCTTGCTGAAACAATAACACTACAATTCTCCAAGCATAGCCCCAAATTCTGTTCCTCTCAAATTGTTGTGTGTGCGGGTGCAGAGTCAGAGCCTGGTGCATTATGCATTTAAGAGGCTGGTATACGTTCATGTGGGTGAAATAATTTGTTCCCATAATTTCTACCAATAGTTTCTTTTTAAAGCTCTGCAAGATGCTGAAACACGTTTTCGAGAAATAAAACTTCAGCGAGAAGCAAAAGAAACCCACGAAAATGAACGCAAACCTCCTCCTTACAAACACATAAAGGTACAATGAGCAGTTCTTGTCTGTCATCCCACCTACCCAGCTGTGAATGTTGATAATGTCGCTTATCTGTTCTGTAGGGTGAGATTCTCATTTGCAGCCTGTGTTAGGGTCAGGGATGTCTGGATTGGGCCTATTAAATACCCCGTAATGATGGTGTAGATGACATTTCTCAGCCGTCTCTTTAGAATCAAATGGAGTGTTCCATCTTTCTCTTAGCATGTGTTGAAAAGAGCATAATGCTTGTACTAAGATTCATGTTAATACAGATTTTTATTAAACCTCTATACCTCAGCTTTCAGCAAAAAATGCTCTCAGGGCAACTCCAATCCACAATAACATTTAAAGCAATAAAATAAGTCTCAAAATGCTTATCAAGTAAGGATAGATTTTGTAAATTGGTATCTGAAATGTAAAAATATAGTTTATGCAGACAGACAGGGTGACTAATAGAATACTATGTGAGGACAGACTACAGTTATAAAAGGAACCTTATAGAAAGTTTTCTTCTGTACGTAGGGAGCTTTCAATTACCGTATTTGCCCGAGTATGAGACTCACTTTTATCCCCTAAGGCAAGTCTTTAAAGTAGGGGGTGCGCCCTACAATCAAAGCCTAGCGTTTCTGCCTAGTGTTTTATGCAAAGCGCTTTCAAACCAAGCCTCTCTGAGTCTCTTTTCAAAGGTAAAACGGGGCTTTCTCTCTCTCTCTTTTTAAACTGCAAAGCACTGTGTTTTCAAGCCTTTCCTTGCAGTTCCTAATCACTTGCTACATGGCTGAATACCATGAGAGATCATTATCTCTCAGCAGCCTCTGGAAGCATTTGAAAAAATTAACCCTTAAGTTTCAACCCCAGGATTCTGTGGAAACTAAGATATTTATTGATCTTGCAGTTTAAACGTTGAGAGTACAGTTTGAAAGTTGAGAGCAAGAGCTCCTGCATAGACTTACCATATCCAAAGGGGGACAGAGTGCCTACCTTTAGGCTACAATCCTATGCACACTTTCCTGGGAGTAAGCCCCATTGAATGCAATGGGACTTACTTCTGAGTAGATATGCATAGGATTGTGCTGTTAACCATTGAAATTTGGGCAGGTGCAGCTCATCATCATGGAAGGGTGCAACAAGCTACACCTGCCCAAATTCCAAAGGTTAAAAGGTAGGCACTCTGTCCCCCTTTGGATCTGGGAAGGCTACTAATACTAGAGTGCCCAGATTCAATAAGGGACAGGGTGCCTATGCCTTTAACTGTACTAAAGCTGTACTGTTCTACTAATGTGTATATTTAAGTTAAAAATGTATTCTTTAAAAAATAGCACCAAACTTTAAGGGTGTGACTTATAATCAGGAGCGTCCTATACTCGGGACAATACGGTATATGTTAACATTGGTGAAAAATGTATATAAGGCTGCAGTCCTAAACACACTTAAGCCCCATTGATCACAGTGAGATTTACTTCTGAGTAGAAATGTTTGGAACTGTGCTGTAAATCTGTTGGTTACTGAAATCCATAGACATTTTTGGGCGGAATAGTGTTCAGTGACTGATTCAAATCTTTGTATTTATTTGTATATATAATTCAGGTAAATAAACCTTTTGGGAAGGTTCAGATCTACACTGCTGACATTTCTGAGATTCCCAAATGCAACTGCAAACCCTCTGATGAAAATCCCTGTGGTCTTGATTCCGAGTGTCTAAACCGGATGTTAATGTATGAGTGCCATCCACAAGTGTGTCCCGCTGGAGAGCGATGCCAGAACCAGTGCTTCACAAAACGGCAGTACCCGGAGACAAAGATCATCAAGACTGATGGCAAAGGGTGGGGCTTGGTTGCAAAGAGGGACATTAAAAAGGTACGCATCACAAAAGTTGGATCAATTCTTGGATGACGTCTTGTGGTGTCTCAGTTTGGGTGAGGAAGAGTTTCTGAGTTCTTTCCTCTGTATGTGGTATTTGGGTTTTCTTGTTTTAACTTCCTCATGTAGGTCATCAAGTGATGTCACAGTTAGGCAGGATATTGGGTGATGCAGCACTCCAAACCAATAAAAGGGTCATTCCATGTGAAATCAACCAATGCGTGAAACCTTGATGTCATGGATTTTGTTCATTTTTGATACATTTGTACCTTACCATGAGATGTTTAAAAAAAAATCAGATGTTTTTGTCCGCCTGTTTTTGAGATATTGAATTTTCAAAATTGCCTAAAAATGCCAAAATTCACTTGTCACCATACCTTCAAACGCCATTTACAAGAGAACTCTGTTAGATGTTATATATATTTTAGTAGCAATACTTCTCTCTTCTTTAGGGGGAATTCGTGAATGAATATGTTGGTGAGCTAATTGATGAAGAGGAGTGTATGGCAAGAATCAAATACGCTCATGAAAATGACATTACGTACTTTTATATGCTCACTATTGATAAGGTACGGTATACCTAAACATCTTGATTTGAATCTCCTATTTGACCTTCATAAAGGAAAAGTGTAATGATCATAAACGTAATGATAGTAAGGCAATTGCTCGAGGCCATTTCCCTTTCACTGAGTAGAAGGGCTTAGAAACAGATAGGGGAGGAGCAAATCCATGTGCTAAAAGCGGCCTCAGTCTAAGAATGACTTGTGCTCTTGTGAAGAAGTGGGGCTAATGCTTCTCCCACCATCCGTGTCTCCATTATACCCAAAATTATTGTGTCTAAATGTGGGAACGGAAGCCTGTATGGCAGCCCTTAAGGACACTGCTGAAGTTGTCGTTTCATCCAAAAGTTAGCAAAATAATTCCTATAGCAAAAAAATGAAAAGATGGTTCCCTATCCCAACAATACTTGCAATTAAAAATACAAACAAGACAAAAAGGATGCCATGCCAAATATAAGAGAATTGCCGCTTTAGCAGGGGCTGGAGTCAAATATCTAGTAAAGTGATACTCTTGGGGCACAATCCAAACCTACTTAGGCCGCCGTTGTAACCAGCGGCCCAGCGAAAATGGGAGGCCCCAGAATGGAAAGGGGATTCAAATCCCTTTGAATTCCCCTTTTGGAGGGGATTTGAAGTAGGTTTGGATTGCGCCCGTATTTAGTTGCACAGTTCCAAATTTCTGTGGAAAGATGCGTTTCCCCTTCTTCTTTGTAATTGTCTGGAAGCACTTGTGTCCCCATCAAGGATTCAGTAAGCATAAAATGATGACAATTCTTGTAATACATTATGGAGTTTTCCTGTCCATTGTGTTTCATGGAGCTCCAGGTTAAATACAAGATGTGTGTTTAGGTCTACATAGCTGCCAGAGGTTTACCACCGTAAATGCTGCTACTATTAATAAAAATCCATCCTCTTGTATTCCCTAATTCCAGGACCGTATAATTGATGCTGGTCCCAAAGGAAACTACTCTCGTTTTATGAATCATAGCTGTCAGCCAAATTGTGAAACTCTGAAATGGACTGTACATGGCGACACTCGTGTGGGACTGTTTGCTGTATGTGATATTCCTTCAGGTACATATTACATGTTAAAACTGCAAAATTCGTTCTACAGCTCTAATCTTCATGTGCGGTATATGTTGCATTTGAAGTTTGGTTGGTGGTTGTGGTTCATGATTCTTCTGCTATCACTACAAATGAGTGTCTCCCCCAATTTTTCAATAAGGTTTCCCTTCTGTTTGATAAGGATTTTTGGCCTTCTAAAAATGGCTATGATGGCCCTTACATAGGCTTACCAGATCGCCAACCGGGACGGAGCGACCTGCCCTTAAGGGGCGGGGCACGGGGGGGCCAGAACCACCTTACAGGTGGCTGCTGGAATGAACAATGCACTGTGGGGGACTTTTTCAATGGTTGATACAGTATAAGATTGTCCTTGTCTTGTGAAGAAACTTGCTTCTGTTTTTCTACTTCGCAGACAATTGACTCCTAAGCGCTCAAGGGCTTCGTTGTACTAGCTCTGCACAAGTGTGAAACTGCCAAATTGTTTAGGGAAGTCCCACTGCATAGCACCTCTGTGTGTGCATCAAACTTTGATTTGAAACCATCATTAGTTTTCACCCCTTTCAGTCTTTCCTTCCTTATTTAAATCTGTCTTGTGCTCCCAGTTTCAGCAAAAATGGGTTTCATTTAAAATCAGTAGCTGTTTCTCACATACAGAGAGAATGTTATGTCTTAGGAAACTGGAAGTGGTAGAAAATCGCTCTTTTTCGGCGATCTGAAGATCGGGGAGGCCTGGGGGGTTGTTACGCAGGCCTCCCTGCACCCCCCTGAAGCCCCAGTAAGTGACAAAAAAAACTGTTTTGGGGCACTTTTTCGGCAGCGGCAATCCTCGAGATCACCACGGCCGCCGTCATGCTGTCCCCGCCCCTTAAGGGGGCAGGGGACAATTTGTGGTCTCAATGGTGGATTGCGACCCACCACTTTGAGAACTAATGTCTTAGGTTGATGTTGTTCTTAGATTTCTCTCACACTTTTCAACCCAAGTCTCCACAAAGTGCTCAGAATTTATAATTTCATTTATAGAACCATGAAATGGGGCCCAGAAGGAAAGATGAAGAGTAGGAGAAGAAAAAGGTGTCTCACACTTTTTTCAAAGTGACAAAGAACAAAAAATTCAGGAGCAGACATGTATATTAACTTCCCTTTCCTGATTCTCTATTACAGCAATTGCTTCTACATAACGAGTGTGGTGAGGATGGATCAGTGATGTGGAAAATAAACTGATTTTTAATGCTTTTATGACAAAGCTACAATAAGTCTCTCTTGTTTTCCCCTATTCAGAGACAGAACTGACTTTTAATTATAATCTTGACTGTCTGGGCAACGAAAAGACAGTGTGTAAATGTGGTGCTCCGAACTGTAGTGGCTTTCTTGGGGACAGACCAAAGGTATGTTGTAGAAGTACATGGAGAGTCAAATGTATTCATTTATTTGCTTTCTACATTTCTATCCTACCCATTCCCAAGATTTGAGGGTGGCACACAGCTGATAAGAACAATTAAAACAGCTGCCTCTGATTTAAGATACATTTAGCAACATAGCCAAGCTTCATAAGAAGCGGCTAGAAGGAATTCATACCATCAGTTCCTGCAAGGGCCAGTTCTTGAGGCAGCCCCTCTTCCTCCTTTCCAAGGACTTAAAAATCTGCATTTATTTATTTATTTATAGAATTTATACCCCGCCTTTCTCCCACAAGGGCAACCAAGGCGGCTTACAATAAAAACATTAAAATACATATATACATTTAAAAACAAGAATTAAAACAATTAAAACAAACAGCCCCAGTGGGTCATCCACATTTCTTGAGGTGAAGGAAGAAGAGATGCCCAGGCCAGGAGACCTCTGACTATTATTATTAAGAATATTTCTATACTACTTTTCAACAAAAAAAGTTTACAAGCAGTTGACAAGGCAAAGTAAATCAGTAAATGGTTCCCTGTCCCCAAAGGGCTCACAGACCTTTAAAGACAGAAATACCTGCTGTGCCCTCCCCAGATGTAATTGTCATCTGGCAATAAACAATGTAACGCAAGCCATTTGAACCAATGGCTACTGTGAACCTACATCTTTTCGCTTCATTGCTTTGGCTCAGAGGGCCAGTGAACTATGTGCTCTTATGCTCTGACCCTCCATTCAACAGATTTCATACAGACAAAGTGGTATTGAGACTGGACAGCACTTTAGATAGTCTCAGCATTCCATTATCAAGCAGAACTTGACCCCACCTGTTTTCTTTCAGAACCTGGTTTCAGGGGTGAAAGGGCTCTGCAAACGTTGAATGTGAAGCAAATCCTTTCCTCCTGTATTAACAGTGCTGCATTATTCTGCCAGACAACAGGCTGTGTATCAGTGGGGCCCCACAAGGGCAAAAATAGCTCTGCCCTGCATCTACTGTATTTCTTCAATTCTAAGACGCATGTTTTTTTCCCAATTAAGCATTTCAAAAAAATGGGGTGCGTCTTAGAATCGAAGGTCTCCAAAAAGCACCCCAAAATGCTATCTTCTTACTTACTGGGGCTTGGGGGAGCTTCAGGGAGACCAGAAATGGCCAAAAATCGCTGTTTTTCGCCAAACTGAAGATCAGGGAGGCCTGCAGAGGGTTGCACAGGCCTCCCTGAAGCTCCCCCAAGCCCAGGTAATGAAGGAAATGGCACTTTCTGGCGAGGCCAGAAATGCTATGCAAAGGCAGTGCACTCAGTCATCCTCAGCTGCAGGAGACATGTTGGGGAGAGTTGGTGCTGAGCGGGTAGATTCAATGAAGGGAGGTGAGTCTTACAATTAATGGATTTTTTTTCCCCTGCTGGTGGTACTGAAAGTAAAGGTGCGCCTTAGAATCGATGGCACCTTAGACTCGAAGAAATACGGTAGTTCAGTGGGTAACTTAGGCTAACCAGTGGGACTAAAAAGAGCTACCAGCTTCTTCGAAGACACGCTCCACCAGAGGGATTTCACCTTCCCTCACCAGTCAGAGAGGTGTTCCGTTCCCAGAGCTCTGAAGAGCTACAGTGTGTTCTACAACATTGATCTTCATCAAGCACTGTTCTTTACACATGAGGCCTATAGTTGATGCCTTGTTTGGGCACACTGTTCTGCAGAACACTTTCTCCTGATATGCAGCACATACCTCCAGGTAAGGGGGAAGTTAGTTAGTCTCTGCTACTTGTGACTGCAAGAAACTATGAAAGGAGGACAGGTTACTTGTAAGTGCTTGTATACCTGTAACTATAGTTCTTTGAGTGGTAATCTGTACAGCCACCCAGTTGTCTCCTCCGCAGATCTGGCTCCAACTATCAAGACCTTGTTCAAATGCTGCAATTTAAACGCAAGGTGATCCTCAAAGGAGCTGAAGGATTGGGTATTCTATCCCCATTCAAGGTGCATGACTGTGCATGGGGCTTCTCTGCTTGAACTCGGAGCAGAATGTTCAACAGAGTTCTGGAAGGTCAACTCTGTGCATGTGCAGAAGCCCTACTGCGTCTGCTTGCACAGATGACCTCTTGAAGAACTTGGTTACAGGTAATCCACCTGTCCGATCTGCTAGCCAGTGTTCATTCAGTCTCCCAAACATAGGTTAGAAACAGAAGATATTAGAGAAAACTGGCTGCACTGCTAGAGGGGCCCCATACTTAGCAACCTGTGAGAACTGGAGGTCTGTGCCTTGAGAAGAATGTCATATAAAGTCTATGTTCTATGTTTAGTCTATTGCTATGGCTCTTCTTTTGTTCATTGCGACCCTATTTCTGCAAATGTAACAAGGACTGATGTCTGTCGTTCCCCTTGATATGTGATATTGATTGTTCTTGGATTTGGAGAGGTGTCATTTTGCAATATATCTATTTTTAGAATTCATCCTCTAATGCTTCAGAGGAGAAAGGAAAGAAAATCAAAAGGAGGAGACGTAAAACAAAGAATGAAGGAAGGAAAAAGTCTGAGGATTATTGCTTCCGTTGTGGTGATGGAGGCCAGCTGGTATTGTGCGACAGAAAATCGTGTACCAAAGCATACCATCTCTCTTGTCTTGATTTGGTAAAACGCCCTTTTGGTGAGTAAAAATGAAGTTGGTAGGTTTCTAACAACAATGGTCTTGTGTAAATATTCATTAAACATTTCAATTGTATTGTGATGTACCTTTTCCTCAAGATGATTCGATAGGGAAAACATTGAAAACAAAGAGAGACAGAAAGATACAAAAGGAGAAGGAAAACTGGAAAAAGAGAGGAAAACTGGAAAAAGAGAGACAGAAAAAAGGGGGAAAAGAATGGAGAGACAGAAAAAAGCAAGGGACAGATTGAAGAAAGAGAGAGAGAAATTAGAGAAAATGAACAGAAAAGCTTATACAGAAAGGTAGGGCACACACCAGATTTGTCCTATATGTCCAATTAATAAAAGCAAAGAAAACATACATTTTAGGGGCTAGCTAGATGCGGCAACATTTGCTGTGGGCCCCTTATTACGATTACTACTACTACTACTATTTATTTCATATTATATCACACCTTTCAGTCAGAGGGAGCTTTATAAATTTTTAAAAGAACAATAAAGCGATATAAAACCTGCAAAAAAAAAAAGCACAGCCAGGGATATAAACAAAAAGATTCATCAGGATTGGTCATACTATAACAAGAGAAACCCTCTGGACTAAAATTAAATGGGGAACACTGTAAAATCGGGAAGAAGGAAGCCAACATAATCCCTGTAGTCAAGGTGTTCTAAAAAGCATTGTTTCTCAAACTTATTATCTAGATCATGGGTGGGGAACCCCTGGCCCGCGGGTCGGATCCGGCCCGCGAGGCCATCGGGTCCGGCCCCCGGGGAGAATGCCGGGAGGCCGCCCAACCGGCCCCCGGAGGCTCCGCCGGGTCCGCGCGGAGCCTCCGGAGGCTGGGAGAGGGCCTCCGCACGTCCGACGAGGGCCTGGTCAGAACGGGCTGAGCCGGCGAGCGAGGAGGACGTGCGGGGGCCCTCTCCTGGCCTCCAGAGGCTTCGGACGGTGAGCGCGAAGCCTTCAGAGGCTGATGGGGGGGTGTGGGGCCCCGAAATTAATTAATTAATTAAAAATGGCGAGCGGCCTTACGGCCAGCCCGAAAAAAATTGGAATATTTAAAACGGCCCTCGGCGGGGAACAGGTTCCCCGCCCCTGATCTAGATAATCTAGATCCCTTTCAATCTGGATTATCTAGATCACTTTCAATCTGGTTTCAGACCGGGCTTTGGGACGGAAGCAGCCTTGGTGGATGATCTACGCCGAGGACTGGACAGGGGGTGTGCGTCCCTGTTGGTTCTGCTGGACCTCTCAGCAGCTTTCGACACTATCGGCCATGGTGTCCTTCTGGGTCGACTGGCTGAGTTGGGGGTCGGGGGCATCATTCTGCGGTGGTTCCGCTCCTACTTGGCAGATAGGTGGTGCTGGGGGATGCCTGTTCTGCATCCTGGCCCTTGAGGTATGGGGTGCCACAGGGTTCCATCTTGTCCCCCATGCTAGTTAACATCTACATGAAACCGCTGGGAGAGGTCATCCGGGGATTTGGAATTGGGTGCTATCAATATGCTGATGACACCCAGCTCTATCTCTCCACCTGATTCCAGGGTGGCTGTTGAGGTTCTGGAGCGCTGCCTGGAGGCAGTTGGGACCTGGATGAGGGCTAAGAAGCTGAAATTAAACCCAGACAATACAGAGGTTCTCCTGGTCTGGAAATCCACAATGCAGGTGCTAGAGTATCGTCCTGCTCTGAATGGGGTTGCACTCCCTCAGAAGGAGCAGGTCCGCAGCTTGGGGGTCCACCTGGATCCGCAGCTGTTCCTGGATTCCCAGGTGGCGGCTGTGGCCAGGGGGGCCTTTGCCCAGCTTCGGCTGGTGCGCCAGCTGTGACCGTACTTGAATTGTGCAGACCTGACCATGCCACGGTGACGTCACGGTTAGATTATTGTAATGCGCTCTACGTGGGGCTGCCCTTGAAGACAGTTCGGAAACTGCAATTAGTGCAGATTGCGGCGGCCCGTGTGGTCACTGGAGGTAGGCGGTTCGACTCTGTCAGGCTCCTCCTCCGACAGCTGCACTGGCTGCCAATTTGTTTCCGGGCCCAATTCAAAGTGCTGGTTTTGACCTTTAAAGCCCTATGTGGCCTGGGGCCAGGATATTTGAGAGACCGCCTACGTCTATATAGTCCGGCTCATCTCCTTAGGTCAGAGGTTCTCTAAGTGTGAGGCGCGACTCCCAAGTGCGTCATTAAAAACAGCCAGGGGCGTCGCATTAATCTTGTAATTAACACATATTCTTGCTTGCAAGAGAGAGAGCAAAAAGAAAGATCGGGAAAAGCTGCTGCCTCTTCACATCGGGTCACTCAAAGTTAATTTCAAAACACTTCAGGTTTGTAGGCAGTTTCCACGTTTTGTTTTTAACCACAGTGGTAGCGAAGCCCTTTCTTATCTTATGTTAAAGAACAATTAACAACTCTAGTACCGGTAAAGTACAAAGATGCAAAGACAGCATCTCGTTTCTCTCCAAATCCTGAGACATTGCAGGTTTGCAAGTAAAGTATTTTCTTTCTGTTGAATGTTTTTAATAAAGCAAACACAAAACAAATGCAAGAACTGCAATTGAAAATGGTGCAGAGCAGGTTCTACTTTATATACAGTCTTTGATTTCTATGTTTAGTTTGGTTGATTAATTATTAGGATTTTTCTTTCCTTCCTTTCTGACCCACCTCTAAGTTAGTTCCCCACTCTATTTGCTGGGACAACCCCCCCCCCCCCTGGAAACTGCCAGGCAGTATAAGAATCTGTTTTTCATCTTGCAAAGATGCTACCAAAAGGAGCTAGCTTTCTCTCTCTTTCTCTCTTGTGCAACTGAGGCTTCCCTCCCATGCTTTGATGTTTCTTTTGCCATGAATAGGACTAACACAGACGACATTAGTGCCCTCTACCCAGGCCTGCCAATGGCAGCATCCCAACCCCACCCTGCGCACTCCTGGCTTAGCTGCTGCTCAGCATAAGCATGGAAAATCCACTTTAGGGCTCGTTTTGGGAATATACACATACATATAAGAAAGGGTGCCTCTGAGCATGTAAAGAGTGCCTGTTTCTTCCATGCACTGTAATGGGGAGTCACGGCTAACGGTGAGGGAGGTCAAGGGAGCCGCGAGTCAAAAACGTTTGGGAACCACTGCCTTAGGTCACCAGAGAAAGCCTTTTTTGCCGGTACCGTCGCCCAGGGAGGTGCGAGGGGCGGCGGCCAGAAACAGGGCCTTCTCAGTAATGGCACCAACCTTATGGAATTCCCTCCCTTTTGACTTACAAACTGCTCCCTCCTTGGAGACTTTCTGGCGAGGCCTGAAAACGTTCTTGTTTAAAGAAGCCTTCTGAGTCCTTGCCTTTTTTAACATCTTGCTGGTACAGGTGGGGTGCAGAATGCTGCTGTTCTTATGCTCTTGTTTTTAATTGTAATAGTGATCTTTTTATCGATTTTTAGATGTTGTTTATTAGTTTTCGTTAACTGTTTTTACTGTTTTAAAAAGTGATTTTTTGTTGCTGTTGTAAGCTGCCTTGGGTCTCTTCGGGGAGAAAGGCGGGATAAAAATATTGCAAATAAATAAACAGCTGAGCTCCTGTGTAGTTTGCAAGCTTGTGTAAGGGAGATAAGTCTTTTTTCTTGGTGTTTTTTTCCAAGTCAATGACAGGTAGTGGGGGCAGATGAAGGCTGGGTCACATGACTAAGCCCCTCAAGCCTTAAGGCTATCAGGGCTGCCTCATTATGAGAAATGGATCAAGTTGTTGTTGTTTTTTGGCATATAAATAAATAAAAATATTTCTTTCTAGATCACTTTTAAGGCTCGTAAAGCTAGGTGGGTCCTGATAGAGTGTCATTTTAAAAAATGGGTCCCGGAGCTAAACAGTTTAGGAACCACTGTTCTAAAGGAATAGGGCCGCCTTTGAAAAGGCCCTGCTCCTGGTTGTCACGTGATAGCAGCAGACCCACAAGCAGGGCCAGGCAGGTTCCTACTGGAGAAGATGGCCCTTAAGATAACCTGGCCCTAGGCTGTTTAGGGGACATATCTTTTGTAGTATCTTAAGGACTGGTGACTGCTGTTACTTTCTAGGCTACCTTTCATTTTAAGGAACAGATAGTGTCTGCCCATGTTTTTGTGAAATACTGTAAGTGGATCTAAGATGGCCTCTTCAGAGACTGTCTGCAAACGTTAACATAAGCTCAGAATTTAGTGCCAGAACTTAACCACCCTGACCTGTAAAGTTCTGGCACCAAATTTTGTTTGCAGGCAGTTCCTGAAGAGGCCATCTTAGGTCCACTTTACAGTGGACACAAGGAAATTTACTTTAATATATTCTTTATTCTTTAATAGAGTCCATTCTCAACCCCATGGTTGGCCATTCATTGATGTATTTTATTTTTATTCATTGTTTCCACAAATGATTCTTTTAAGTGTGTATGTACTTTAATAGGAGCTGTCATGTCAGTCAAGGGAAAGGGGCAGATAACCAGGTTTCCCCCTTGGCTGTCGCATACCAGTCATTTGTGTACATTGCAAAGCAATGGAAAGTACAGTCTACTTTCTCACTGTAAACTTGAAAGGCCATTTCATCTGGCTTAAGCATTCGGTTAAGAACATAAGAAGAGCCCTGCTGGATCAGGCCAAAGGCCCATCTAGTCCAGCTTCCTGTATCACACAGTGGCCCCACCAGATGCCTCAGGGAGCACAAGACAACAAGATATTTGTATCCTGTCGTCACTCCCTTGCACCTGGCACAAAGAAAACCTACTCCTACAACCAGGAGGTTGCTTATCCCCATCATGGCTTGTAAACTGTGATGGACTTTTCCTCCATAAATCTGTCCAATCCCCTTTTAAAGGCATCCAGGCCAGGTGCCATCACCACCTCCTGTGGCAAGGAGTTCCACAAACCAATTACATGCTGGACTATGGTATGGTATGATAAGAATACTACTTGAATCAAGGACAGGGTGTATACATGATGAGCAATGCTGCCTCTTTCTGTGGCCTTTCTGAGACATATCATAAGCAGCAGACTGCATAATAACAAGACTGCATAATAACAAGACTCAGAGCACAATCCTAGAAAAAGGTCCGTCACCGGAAGATGTCGCGAACATGCTGTAAAGCACGTTCACGACGACTCTGTAGTAAGGGAGGTCGGTGCAAGGCCGGCCTCCCTCACTCCGGCGCCAGACCGAGGATGCGGCCAGCCTGCAGAAGGTGAGTCCTTCTCAGACGGCTGCGTGGGTGGTCTGACCCAGGAGGGAGGGGGGTCATTGGCCTAGCTGTCCCGAGAGGGGGCAGGGGATGATGTTGGCCATATCCCCGTCCCCACCAAGCCGGCTACGCCATTACACGACCTCCTCTACTACTCCTCTACTATTACCAATAGGGCTGGCCACAGTTTACACCCAGTTTATTTTCGAGTGTCCCCTTCCCCGAGTAGACCTCTGACCCGGCGGCAGAACGGCAGCTGGGTTTCAGGATCCAGCGGGTGACCCTGGGCCGCCCACCGAATCCCTTAGTCAGGATTGCACTGCCTGTGACTGGGTATTTCCTCAGCACCATGAAAATATTAATTTTGCAGTTGCTATTTGTTGTTTGGGGCGTTGCTTAGTGGGCTAATGTAGATAAACAATTGATTTTACTTTTCCTTCAAAAGTAAAATCTGGGGCTGGGGTGGCTTCTATACAGTCGTTTTCATAGTTTATCTGGCATGAAAAGAACCCCACTAAGGTTTCTCTTTCCAAACCAGTTAAAATTAAAATACTCTTGTTCAAACTGGCAATGCTGATATTATTTAAACAAGATAGTTTGTGTTGTGCAATATTTCAAAATTGACTCTCTTCTCCTTTTGCTCTCATGGCAGGAAAATGGGAATGCCCTTGGCATCACTGTGATGTTTGTGGCAAGCCTTCCATTTCCTTTTGTCACTTCTGCCCAAATTCCTTTTGCAAGGATCATCAAGATGAGACCCTGCTTGGTTCTAACCTAAATGGACAGTCAGTCTGCTCAGACCATATTGGGGAGAAAATTGCTGAAAAGAAGACAAAGAGACCCCCTCGAAAACTGACTGCACTGAAGTGTAAGAGGAGACAAAGAAACAAATGGAAGAGGACAGAGTGTAAATAGTAACGGACTACAGTTCCTTGTAGATAAGTTGTGAATAGGGTCAGGGAAGGACATGTGTTTGACATATTCTGCAAGGATGGGATTTGGGGCAAAATCATTTTTAATCCACTGAGCCAACTGCAGCAGGCTGTTCTGCTGCATCTGCACTGATCATGAACTGTGGCCTGCCACGTTCAGACACTTTCAGGATAAACCAGGTTTACTCTTCAGCAATAATGATGACACTTGAACTGTGGGAGGGAAAACAGTTCTTTCCAGTATTTTCCTAGTTGGAGGTATGTCGATTTTCCAACCAATTACGATTATATAATGCATAGCATTTGAAGTAATAGCAACCACTCAACAAATGTTTTAAATAATAAGTGTTTCAGAAAGTCATGATTTAGCTTTTAAAGTGAAACGTTGTGGCCTGCCTTGTCTGCTTGGTAAGCAAGGCATGTGGATATCACACAGTTCAGAGGCACAGAGCTCAGTATATGCACATTTTCAGCTTGGTTTTATTCATATGATGGATATCCAGTTTGCTCTGTTTTTTTTTTAAACATTGTAATATTCTACCAAGGAACAAGAGTATGAGGGAACAAGGTGGGATATTATGTGCTAACCATGGGAAGCTCTGACAGAAAGAGCTCTGTCTGCAGTTTAGTTTCAAATAAGTAAAAAATACATGACCTAAATTCACATTTAAATTGATATTAAAACCTATTCCCAATTTTTAGATTGTATTTGCATAATAAAAGTATTTCAAAATGAAACTAAAATAAATTCATTGATGTTTCTTTAACAATCTGTGAATGTCTTTCAGAGGTAAATCTATATCACGTCAAGGTGATACATGAAAATAAATAAGTCCAGCAGCCTCTAAAATCATATATACTGTGCAATCCCCCAAATGAGAATGCAGCTTTGCAGACAGCTCTGGTAGGAGAACTGACCTCCCTCCACCAAGGATGATAGTATACCACACCTGAGGAAACCACACAGAGAAGCAGCAGCAAAAAAGGACTTGGGTCATTCCATGTCAAATCAACCAGTGAAAAATCCATTTTGGAACTTGATGTCATGACTTTTGTTAATTTTTGGTACATTTGTGCCTTACCATGAGAAATTATTTTTTTCCATTTTTTTGTCCTTCCGTTTTTGAGATATTGAATTTTCAAAATTGCCTAAAAATGCCAAAATTCACTAGCCACCATACCTTCAAATGCCATTTACAAGATAACTATGATAGCTACATGGGACAGGTGTCGTTTTAAAGCTTATGAATAGGGCTTTCGTTTGATATACAACATGACACAATTGTAGATTTTCAAGAAATTCAAAAATATTCGAACAACATTTTGAATTTTTGGAAAAACGGACTTTTAAAATTATCTTAAGTGTAATGTGTATTACGTGTAATCACACTTAAAAGGTATATGTCTTGTAGCCAGTCAGTCAAAATTTCAAGGTGGTATCTCAGTGGTATCATACAAAAATTAAATTTTGTTGGCAGTTACAATGAATTAAACCCCCCATTTTTCTACAATTTACATTGATAAAATTATGTGGTAAACTGAAATTACTCCAAAAATTTATAGCAGGATTTTTACAGAGAGATTAGATTTTTACACTTTCTATTTTTACAAGACCAGCTGTTTGGTAAAACTGTCAAAATCATGAGCTTTTTACTTCTGTTCGTAGTTTGATAATTTCAGAAATTATTCAGCAACTAAAGGAAAATGTTAAGGCTCCCTAACAAGAGAGCTTCAGTCTTGGATGTCCTGGAGAAAGGACAGAAATATATTGAGGGAACACCAGATGTGAGATCTACTCCAATCAGCTAATTGATTCGTATCACAGGACTTCACTTAACATCCCAATAGGCCAGCCCATCAGTCCCACCAGTCTCCTGTTCATCTCTTATTCCTCTCTTAAAGGCACCCAACATCTCCATATTAAATTATTTAATCCTGGTTCGTATTAATGCAGGGTCCAAGCATTACAGAGACTCAAATTATCTTCCTTATTATCCCCCCTCCCCCCAAAAAGGTGTTTAAACAGCACTATGTACCGTTCAAAGGCACTGCTCTCCAGAACCATCTGAAAAAGAATACAAACTAGATAACATAACTCAGTATTACAAACTCTGTTGAAATGTTAAAGATGACTGTATTGGAAAATTGTTTAGAAAAATCTGAACTTTATTATACATACTGTATTATGCTGAAAATATGTACCCAAGAACTTTCACAAGGTCTTGAATTTACATCTGTACAAAAACAAATCAGTAGAAAACATATGGGTTGCTACACTAGCTATACAACACTTTACGAAACAACATTGCTCGTTAAAAAGGTACCAGTTTCCTAGAATGCTCTAGCTTGAACATTTCTCTGATCTTTTCATCAAATCTTGCTGTGAAGCTACAATGCAATTCAAGCTACTTGGTGTCAAAGTACCTTTGGCAAGTCGCACTTCAATATGATTCATGGAGGAAGTTGGTAAAGATGAGTGCCCATCACTTCCAACCTCCCACTGAACTTTCACCATAAAGGCAGGAGCAAAGCTACATTTTTCAAGGTGTAGTTAGTCTTTATGGTTGAAGTTTGTGCCAGCTCACCTAATGTCCTTTAATAGTGGGCATTTATTTTTGACAACTGCATGAAAACAAATTGGGAGATTTGTTACTACCGTTCTCATCTTGCCATTTCAATCTGGATTTTTGGGCTGAATTTGATGGAAGTAGCAAAAAAGGTGTACCCAAAGAACAGTAGCATGAATTTTTGCTTTGCTATATAACTTATCAATAAGCTTGCATGTCCAACATAGTATGCTATCCTAATTACACCATGTTTCATTTACATTTAAATGCTGTGTATTCCCAGTTTGGTGATGTACATGCCTGTTCCTTCAAAATATAAGATGTCCATCATGTAAATGCCCATCTTGTGACAAAAACCTGCATTTTGCAACTCTGGATAAATGGTGCCCCAGCATGTTGCAAGAAATAGAAGCATCAACCACCCCCATTTAAAGCAGGGTACCTAATAGCCCCTACATTTGTGGGACACTATGTACAATTTCACTTTTAGCTTCCTTCACTTATTGTTGAAACTTTAATATCAGACACCCAAGTGACCATCTTAAGCCAACTCCATTAAAAAGGTGCTCCCTAGCAGAAAAGGAAATAAATTATGTTGCCAAGTTACTATATAACATTGGTGGGTGTATTTTATAAAGACATGGACAAACACCTCTCCTCAGTGCACCATTTCCCTTCTAATCTAGGGTGTGGGTCCAAAACTACTACCACCACCCCCAAACACACAATTAGGAGAAAGGGAAAAATGCACCACGAGGTGGAGTGGGCCATGCTCGTGCACATCCTTGGGGGGCGGGGGAAGGTGTGTGTGTGTTTGAGAACCACACGCAGGCAGAGTGACTTACTGTTGCACACAAAGAGTGTGCCTGCATGTGCATCTTCTCATTTTTTAAAAAATGTACCACGGTGCTCTTGCCGTGCACACGCTCCTCAGGGAAAATACCTTCAGTAAACTCATTAACTTTCAGATATACTTTGCAACCTACTGAAAAAGGTATTCCTATGTTTACCTTCCCCCTTCCCTTTTCACAAACTGTCCAATCACACTTCTCCTATTTAATAATAGATTGTACGGCTACTGATCCATTGGTTAATATAATTTCATACTTCACAAGCTTTCTAAGGAAAATTATGTCCTGCCACAGTTTACCAGTTAAAGGATTGTCATACAAGTTTAATGGGCTCTGGGTCAGAACTGGTCAAGAGAATGGATAAATGTTAAAATAATTTTGTTTTAAAAACAGTCTCACCTAATGATAGTTGCTAAAGAATTTCAAGGTCACGTCCACTAAACCCTTGAACTTGCCATCAAAGGTCAAGCTGGGATGCTAGAAAACCAGTGTAGAATCTGTGTCTTGTGTGCAATACACACAATTTTTCAGTTACCATTTTAAACTCAACGTACAAAGCCTTTCCATGCTTTCCAATGTTGAAAAGGTAATACTTCCTATATTTTAGAAAGATTCTGTATTAAACAGTAGCTGGTCAGTTAAGTTGTCTGATCTCAGACTCATTTGGTGAAACCAGAATAGATGGTAACTAATACCTGGCTTTAATCCTTAGACTATCACTTCATACTCTAGCTTTAGCTCCTTGTGTAATGCCTGTTAAATAAGAAGTGATCTTACACAAACCCATTCTGAAACTATCAATTTGCTATTAGTTTCTAATACTTGTTTGGACAAGTAGTCAAACTTTTAAAAATGAAAGCTAAGTCTAGGAATGACATGAAAATAGAACACTCCCTCATTGAGACACATGCACACAATCTGAATTCAGGGCAAGTAATATCAAACCACAGAACGTCATTCCAGAAGAGTTTGGATATTCTTTGCTTGACACACAGTTTGGTTACATCAGAATAAAATGCAAAATAAGACTCTTCCTTGCTTAGAATTCTCTTAAAGGGGACTTGCAGATCAGGGACAGCTTGATAGAAACTCAAAATCCCAACAAAGTTCAAAGTGATATGGTTCAGCATATTTTGTTAAGAGCTATCATTTTGTTTCTTCTTCACTATCAAACTTCCAGAAACTGCCCTTCTGTTTTAATAAGCATGGACCAGCACAAAGCTCTCATACTACTACAGTGATCTCTGTGCTTTCTTCCAACAGCAGCTTTATAGAGTGAAAATGAATGAAAACCTACTGTCATGCAGTTTCCAGGAGAACTAGGATGAAGTGCAGTTCCTTCTATTATCCTGCATGTAAACTGTTACATGCTCAAACATTAAACTCAAAGGGAGTAGAACTGGGGTTCTCCAAAGTACAGCATCCCAGCTTCCCCAAAGAGATTTCGTAATAGTGTTGCTGCTAGAAATGCTCTCAGGTCTGGCAAAGTCATGCCTGACCATATTTTGCATCCATGGGAAAACAAACCCGTGCTGTGGATGAGCACATGGAAAACAGTTCTGATGAAATTTACCATTCACACAAGCGCTTCTACGTTAAATACATGTCATAGAACCATTTTCCAACATTGACCGGCTAAGCGATCCCTGGTTTTTCCAGAGTTAAGCCACTCAGCTATCATTCCAACCCATAGTTCAACACAAAAAGGGACAATATTCCAACTTCATCACATTACACATCCACAGAAGTTGTTTGAAAGGTAAATGCAAAATATACCAGCCAGGCATGTGAAGTGTGATTCCAACACAAGACAACATTCTTTAATCTCTCAGTGTTAGGTACATTGCCCTAAGGCACCTACTGTAAAGAGCTGAGGACTGACCAGGTGAAAGAACATTAAGCAGCACAGGCAGAGTCACTTCTACATTTTGACAAAGACGAAATTAGACACTTTGGTGGCATCCAGTCTGGAAACTTAACCTTTGGAGTTCAGAGGTAATTTACAGGCTACTTTTTTTTCCATGTATGCATAAAAATATAACCAACACCATACCAAATGCACGTATGATACAGATACACGACAGGGAGCCAGGACTGGCTGTAGCTCTCTGCCACCTACTCCTCTTGCCACTGTGCAATGGGTCTCATTAGCTGCTCTAAGCTAAATACAGGGATACCTTTCAGGTTTTCACAATGACTGGTAAAACTGCTACAATGGGGGGCAGGTCACCCTACACGACACACATGCAGTAAGCTATAGAAGAAAAAAACTGCAAATATACCGCTGCCCTTTAAAAAAAAAAAGTCCAGAGCAGCAAAGCACTGTTGCTGTAAAAGTCTGTTCTAACTCAAGGGTGTTTCCTCAGTACAGTTTCCCAAGGCATTGGACCCTGAACCTTTCCCCCCTAAACACTGAAGTGTTTCTGCTCTGACCATTCAAGTTTCTTGAATCACTGCACCTTCCCCACAACCCTTTATTGAAACCAGAAGATTGCTGTTTTGACCCCATCCTCCTCCAGCTTGAGCCGAGCACAGTTCACACACCGAGTGGTTACGAGGCTGGCGCAGGAATGTCATTCTCCCTAGTCGACACACAATGTAGAAGCTGGCTTATTCTGTGGCCCGTTTGGTCAACACTTTAACTGAATCGTTTAAGAAGCATTTGTGATTGGTTTGTACTTCTTTAGTCTGGTCCACTGGCCAGTAGCATAGTTCATCTCAAAGACGGTGTCAACTAACATGGTGGTGCTTCCTGTTCCATCAGCCTTTGGAAGCATTTCTGTGTGTTCACTCAGCTTAATTTGGATTACATCACCTTGTTCTTGACAAGGGTTTTCTGTGGAGGCAAAAGATCCACATTTTAAAGTCAGATGTGTCAGAGAGGCTTAGCAAACCTAGATAGAAGTAGCTTCGCCCAGAGAATGACGACCATTCAGATTACATGTGCATTGACATGCATGATCAATGTCCCCCGCTTCATTTATTTCCCTTTTATGAAAATGTGTGCTGCTGTTTTGAAAGCATTTTGGCCACGAGCCCAAGGACGGGAGGGCTGGACAAGGGGCGGGGACAGGGGAAAATATATAGGAAGGCTCTCAGTGTTTTCCCACACTTTTCTCTCGTTGGCTGGGGTGGTTAGGTAGAGATCAGCTCAGGCTTCATTCTTTCCATCCAAGTGTTTGGGGGTTACACTTATTAATATCAGAGGCACTTCTCAGGACACAGAATCAAGAACAAGCAAGTTCTTTCTCTAGCCAGGCAAAGGCATGTTGCTGCTTGCTTTCTTCCAGTTTGGGGTTACTAGTATTCATTATATTATTATATCAGGTATTTTTTCAGGGCAGACTACTCCGTCCACACAGTCCCCACCAAATTTTCTAGCCTAAGGCATGTTGCTGCTTGCTTCTTTCCAGTTTGGGGTTATTTTATTACACTATTTATACATTACACTATCAGGCAGGCATTTTTGAGGGCAGACTCCAGAACACTGATTTTCAAGCCAAATGTGTTGATTGAGACAATTACCAGTAGATCTAAGTGAGTGCTCAAGTGCAGATGGGAACATCGTGGGGGGGGGGGGTTTCCAACCCTCCCACCTCACCCCCACCCTCCCTTTTTCCTGTTAAAATAGGTAGGGACTTGAAATGAGACTTGGGACTTGAAAATTTTGGGCAAAGATTTGAGACTTGGAACCAGAGATGCTTCCACATCCCCCCCAGAAGCTGACCAGGCTGGGTGGGTGGAACCAGGAAGGAGGGAGGGACCAGCTAAGGCCAGGGGAATATAAGCAGAAGGGTAGGGATGAGTCTCATCCTATGAGAAAGGGCTGGCTGAGGGCTGGAGTCTAGCCGGAAGGGAGGCTCCAGAACCCTGTGAGGCTGGACAAGGCCCTGAGGTGGAGGAGAAGGGTACTATAAACCCCCTCCCTGCCTCCTCTGTGGGAGGAGTAGAGCCCCAAGGAGACAAGCCAGGTGGGCATGGTCCTGGAGGCCTTACATAGGCTGCTGCCCCTATACGGGTGGGGATTCAGGTGCTGGGCAGAAGGCCGATCTACACTGCATGAATTCCGGCGCGTCCCGAGCAAGTCCAGCGTGGTGTGCCTTCCATTTTAACTGATGGCAACGGAACACAGGAGAGCGCCGCTCTCCCGAGTTCTGGCGCGTTCAGACATGGGGCATGCTGATGTCTGGCCGTAGAGCGACGTGTTTCACCAATGGGAGGAGAGGGTGGGGCTTTCAGCTAATCAGAGTACACTTGTTTGGAGCACATCCAATCACAGGCCAGCAAGCGACCAATCAGGAGGGAAACGCAGGGACACTACGAGGGGAAAATATCTGGTGGAGCCAGGGCAGCGTCTCAGGGCAGGGTGTCCCGTCCCCTACGCTCACGACCCCCCAAACGCGAACGGATTTGGTGTAGTTCCGGCCTAAGCCTTCTTGAAAGAGCCTTCAGGTGATGGGCAGGAGCCCCCTTCTTGGGGTCCTGACACAGTCCAAATGCCATTCATTCTCTACCCCACCAAATTCTGTGAATCAGTTTTTTTTTCTCAACTTTAAAACGAAATGACTTCTAACTAGGCTTACCAGATCTCCAACCAGGACAGAGTGCTAGACCTTTAGGAGAAGGAATGTAGTGTACTGAACACAATGGGGCTTGCTTCTGAGTAGACATGCCTAGGATTGTGCTCTAACGTTTAACAAGCTACACCTGCCCACATTTCTTCTCCTAAAGGTCTAGCACTCTGTCCCGGTTGGAAACTGGTAAGCCTACTTATAACGAAACATTGAGGACTTGCTGTATAAATGTACTAAGGCAAGAAGACCCTAGGAAAGGATAAGGAAGAGAAGGGCAGACATCACACTCCCTGATCACTAGTAGGCCCCCCCTCGTGAGAAGCCATTAGCAAACAAGACGAGACATAAGGCCACCACTGCAGTTCATCTATGGAAGAGAGCTGTAATCACAGTTGTGCCTCTCCAAAGATATATATATGGAGAGAGAGAGAGAGAGAGAGAGAGAGAGAGAGAGAGAGAGAGAGAGAGAGAGAGAGAGAGAGAGAGAACACCTTATTGGTCCACCCACAGTTGTCAGCTCTTTCTATTCCTGACTTCTACATCATCGTATTTTCAGCTGAAGCTGGAAGTTATCCTTGTACTCAAGTTGGCTGAAGTACTCGACTACCTGACTTTTATAGTCAAACATTCACAAATATTCAGTAAATCCTCACTTAAAAAGTTGTTTCGTTTAAAGTCGTTTCATTTTAAAGTTGTTGGTTTCATTTTAAACGATGCCATAGGAACGTTTATGTTTATTAGCATAAGGCAAAACTGGTTTCATTGTAAGTCATTTCGCTTAAAGTCGCAGTTTCCAAGAAGAACCTATCAACAACTTTAAGTGCAGACTACATGCATTTCTTAATACGTGCCTCTGGAACCTGCCATGAATCCAAGAATAAGAGCCTTCTCTGGCCTTGTAACTTTGTTTGCCGTCTTGAACATTTCTCGTGCTGCAAACACTTGCTCTCTCTGTAAGAGATTCAAGAAGACAGTTATTCCATGAGAAATCATAAGCTGGAGAACAGAATTTAGTGGGCTACTAAGAAGCTATTACCCTGACGTTTTTCTACAGTGACCAAGCCCCACTTTTCTTATTCCACAGCAGAAAAAGCAGCAGCAGCCCCAGAGTTTTCATTCTAATCATATTTGTCATTGAGAATATTTTACATAGAGTTCTTCATTTACATCACTCCTCTCTAGCTAAACTTCAAGTGAACAAAATTAAAAATGCATACATTTTATCCAGTTAAATCAGTGGTTTCCAACCTGGGGGTTGGGACCCCCAAGGGGGTCATGAAGCAGTTTCGGGGGGGGGTCAAGGGATGTCAGCTGAATGGCCAAACCCAAGATGGTGGCTCACTCCTCCCCTCCACTACAGAGAAAAGTAGTGTCTCATGCTCTCTTGGGGCTTGTTTGCTCACCTTGTGTTACTTTCTGCTTGCCTTTTAGCATCTCTGTTAATATTGGCTCACTTCTCCCCCCCCCCCCCCCAATGGGGCTGCTTGTGAATATAACTTTAAAAATGTGATTTATTTTTTAAAAGTGTGCTTTATTAAACAGTGTAATTTATTTAAAAAAACAATGACATCACTTCTGGCCCTAGGTCTTAGGGGGGTCCCGACAAATTGTCATTCTACAAAAAGGGTCCCGGTGCTAAAAAGGTTGGGAACCACCGAGTTAAATGTTCCAGTCAATATTTATGTTGTTCTTTGCGATAAACAGTATAAGGCAAGGACACGCGTCCCCAACACAGAGCCTCTTTTCTCCAATTCATGGAAGGACGAATGAAACATAACTGGAAAGGGAGCAGTCAAAACACCTTTGTAAAATTCTAGACATTTTGTAGCTTGTCATCTGTCTGAGCTTTAAATTTTGTGATTTGTCCAAGCCTGTTCACCCGGCTCATTACAATAGGCCTGCGGGCTGATGTGGCAAAAGACAGCTTGCAGTATGTTTTCAGGATACAAGTGATATAAGAACATAAGAAGAGCCCTGCTGGATCAGGCCAAAGGCCCATCTAGTCCAGCTTCCTGTATCACACAGTGGCCCCACCAGATGCCTCAGGGAGCACACAGCCAACAAGATAACCTGTTTCCTGCTGCCACTCCCCTGCACCTGGCACAGAGAAAACCTACTACTTCTAAGTGATGAATGGCATCACTTAGGATCTTCCTGGATATGCTTCTGGAGAACCAAGGCCAACAATCACCATTGAGCACTGACCAAAGTGAATGTCCTCAAGTGCGCGCACGCACACACACACGCATGCACACACACGCGCGCACATACACACAAAGCCCCTGGTGGGCCCCCAAACCAAGTTAGTAGACAGTTGTTTTGCTTGGTGGGTTACAAATTGTGCAAGTCTGCACATATTAGCATTTGAATATATTTGTTGACACAAATTATGAAAACAATCTTGCAACAATCTTGCATACTATCCAAGTATGTGCCCTGGAATAACAGCTGCCTTATTGCTTAGCACAGCCTGGTTCATACTTTAAAAATGAAATCACAAATGACTGCATTTCTGAAGCAGTAGCGTATTATAAAGATTCAAGCTTGGAGGGGCACATGCTTTGTATATAGAAGGTCCCAGGTGCAATCTCCAGGTAAAACAGATAAAAATTCCTGTCTGAGACCTGCTGCCAGACAGTGCTGACAATACTAACTTAAAAGTTTGATTCAGCAGAAGGCAGCTTTATAGGGAGCTCCTGTTTACTATGCTAGATGGAAAGCTAAACATCTTCTACAAAGTTGCAATCCAAGTTACTTGCTTACTGTTAAAGAGAGTTTTAAAGCAGGTGGTGCCTGCTGTGTCTGGGGAGCTGTCTGTGGTGCTGGTACTGCTGGAGAAGCAGCTGGTGGTGTGATAGGAGACACAGATGTAGCTGCGGATGCATCTGCATTGCTGTTGTACATTGGTGTCCTTTGCTTGAACTGAGCAGAAACAGCAGCGGCGGGTGGAGCAGCAGGCTCTTCTTTCGTCTGCAAGGGTTCCCGAACAGTTCCAGCTATTTGGAACAAGAGAATATCATTAAGACCCACTTTTTCTACCCCTTCAAATTTGCCTTCTACTTCTCTGCCCTACTTGCGCGCTCACTTGTGGCAGGCACCAGAGCACTCCCAAGAAGTCTCTAGGAGAGTTCGAATACCTAGGACCATGAGTACCTAACATGAAATTAAATCCCAGTATGCCATGGGCTCTGGAACAACTCCTTTTGGATAAAGATTGGTTGAGCAATCTAAAAAACCTTTCACAAGAAAAAGAAATGTGACATTTGTGGTTGCCAGGCAGCAAAAAGCCTCTACTCCCTTGCAACCAATTTCCTGAGAAACCCCATACTGGTTATTTTTGTTACACTTGAAAACTTCTCTCTCACCCAAAATAGTTCTCGTTACAACGAGAAAAACAGATTTTAGAAGGTGCAAATGGGTGGCCAGTATTAAGACTCTGAATCCTGTCATAACCTTCAGCACGTCATTGAGGCAATATGCGTTTCATTTAGGCAAGCAGCCAGATCCATTACACCTAGAAATATATGGTCAGTTGAAGATTGTGTACTTAAAAAGGTTTATATCCCACCTTTCCCGCCACAAATGTGAGGTGTCCAAGGCAGCTTACAACTTAATAAAAAAATAATCATAAATACACTCAGTTAGTGCAGACCTGGGCATTGTACAGCCCCAGGGCCACATCTGGCCCTTTGGCTGTTCCTGACCAGCCTGCATGAGGTTTAAAAGGAAGACACGGAACAGCTAATTAAGGTAAAATTATGCCCCCTGTGCCCCCCTCACCATTCTCTTACCTTCATTAGCTTCTCCGTGTCTTCCTTTCATGCTGTTTATAGCACAGACGCTGAGCACTAGAGGCTCCTTCCTGTTCTTCAGCTGAGTCTCAACCCCCCAACCCCCGGTCCGCGGCCCAGTACTGGTCCGTGGCCCGTTAGGAACCAAGCTGCGGGCCGTGGGCTGTGCGCCGAGCTTCCACGGGGGCTTGCCGCAGTCTGCGACAGCGGGAGGCAAGCAACCGCAGCCGGCTGACCCGCCACTTGTGTTGCCAGCTCTCTGCCTCACTTTGTTCCAGAGAGTGAGGCCGAAGCCGCCCCCGGCAGGCAGCTCCTGGCCAGTAGCGTCGCTCCAGGGGGGCGGAGCGCTAAGTTCCGCCACGCTCCAACCCTCCGTTATGAACAGGAACGAGGTGGCCCTGCCTTCGGAGCCATTCAGGGCGGCGAAAGTGCGTTATCTTCGCCGCCCTAAATGGCTCCGAAGGCGAGGGGGGTGGAGCTGCCTCGTGCCTGTTCAAAACGGAGGGTCAGAGCGTGGCGGAACGTAGCGCTCTGCCCCCCCCTGGAGCGACGCTATTGGCCAGGAGCAAAAGCCTTTGCTGCTCTGCCTGCTGGGGGCGGCTTTAGCTGCACTCTCTGGAACAAAGTGTGGCAACACGAGCAGCAGAGCATGGCAGGGTAAACCCCCACAAAAGGTTTTCCCCGCAGCACCCCTGGTAGTTTTCCGTGCCTCTGGCGCCACTCCAAGGAGACTTCCCGGGGGTGTCATTTTGCGCTGCCCCCCCCCAGTATGCCACTGCTGCCGCCACCGCCGCCATCGCCCCCCCCAGTCCGCAGGAAAAAAATCCACAAGGAAACCGGTCCCTGGCATCAAAAAGGTTGGGGACTGCTACTATAAGCAGCATGCTGCTGCTTATAGCATCTGTTGCAAGAAAGACACAGAGCAGCAAATGAAGGTAAGACAATGACCAGGGGCATTATTTTACTTTAACAAACAGTTATAATTCATATTGAACAGAATTGGGTTCAGCCTATTGATCCGGCCCTCCACAACAGTCCCAGTTTCTCATGTGGCCCCTTAGGAAAATTGCTCGCCCCTGAGTTAGTGCAAGGCTCATACTCCATATTCAAATCTATTTTAGGGACTTTAAGGTACTTTCAGGTAAAAAAAAAAAGGAGCCTCATAAAAACTATGGAAACAACAAAAACATCACTCAAAAGAATATTTAAAAAAAAACACAAAACAAACCCCTACCACTAAGGCGGTTAAGGTCAAACCCAAAAACTTTAAAAAACTCTTTTCAATGCATATTAACTCTAAGATCAATTTTTAGCTTGTCTTTTAACTCTTAACTCAACTTTTAAGTTCATCGATTTTAGCCATATTAAACGACCAAAAATAAGGTTTTTTGATTTGACTCTGGATGGGGGATGGCTAATTTTTATTTACAGTCAAAATACAGAAATATACAGAGTACATTTACACCTCTACTCATTATTTCTTTTTAATACCTTAAATATTACACATCATATTTAACGTTGGTTAACAGTTAGTTGGTCCTTTTACTACTTTTCTTTCTTGGCAGACCTCTCAAAAATGAAGTTATTAGAGAAGATGCTTCCCCCCCCCCCCCCAAGTCTTTGCTTGTATGCATGTTTCTTTATTGGCCTTGTTTTCTTCGCGTTTTAAAACTTTATATCCTTCCAATAGCCCATGAGCTACCTGCAGTTCTTTAAAGCTTTTTCTTTTCAGTGCAGATGTAATACATGAGGATGTTTGCTCAAGGGGTGTTGTCAGCTGCACTCTTTTTCTGGACTTTTTTTCTTTTCATAACCAAATTTTTCTTCGTATCATCAATAGCCCTCTTTCCTTCACTTTCTACTCTTAAAGTTTCTTCTTTTGCCTGTTCTCTCTCCTCACCTTCTTTAAGGCAGAGGAAGCTGCTCTATCCACTTTGTAATGCTTCACGAACGTATGCATGGAGGACCAAGTGAACGCCCTATATATGTCCATCAAAGACACCACCCCATTAAAGGCTACTGAGGTCGCCACACCTCTTAAAGAATGGGCCTGAACTCCCTCAGGAGGATCTAAACCTTTTTCCATGTAGCACATGGCTATGCACTCCTTTCCATTTTATGGAAGGTCTTAGTACACTCAGTATAAAAACATAAGACCCGTCTCACATCCAATGTGTGCCAGATTTTCTCCCTGTGATGAACAGGATTGGTTCAGAAGGATGGGAGAACTAATTCCTGCTGACGGTGGAATAGAGAATTCACTTTGGGTATTAAGGTCGGGCATGTTCTTAGTATGACCTTATCTTGTTGAAAAAGCACAAAGGTTTTGCAGAGGTAATAGCTAACAGGAAAAGTGTCTTAAAAGTCAAATCTCGCAGAGTAGCCTTAGCCAAGGGTTCAAAGGGCACTCCTGTCAACTGCTGTAGAACGAGATTTAGATCCCAATTGGGCATTCTGTGTGTAGGGGGAGGATTGATAAGGGAGACTTCCCTTAAAAATCGCTTGACATGTGGATGTGTGGACAGTTTAAACTTGAAGTCTGTGCCCAAAATCCCCTGCAGAGCTGCCACCTGCTTCCGCAAGGTGTTGGTCTTGAGGCTCCTATCTAAACCATCCTAAAAAAAAACTCCAGAATCCTTCCAATCTTGGGTCTAGACAGGGACACAGCCTTTCTATGACACCAGAATCAGAAAGCCTTCCAGGTGGTATTGTAGTTTTTGATCATGGACTGTTGCCTAGAAGGCCAAGAGGGTAAGCATCACTCTGTCAGACTATCTCAGAGCAGACAGGCCTACCCTTTCAAATTCCACACTGTCAGGCCGAATTTGTGCGGCTGAGGGTGTAGAAGGGGACTCTGGGACAGGAGGTCCTTCCGAACCGGCTGCTCCCAGTGCCTGGAACTGTTGAATTTGCTTGATAACCTGAGGAATCAGAGGAAAGGGAAGAAACACATATAACATCCCTTCCGGCCAAGGGGTTGACAGGGTGTCTGTGCCTTCTGCATCCACTGTCTGAAGTCTGGTGAAAAATCCGGGTAGCTGATTTTGAGGAGGAAGTTACCACCAACCGTGCTCCCTATGGGGTATTAGAAAACTGAGAGAAGCTTGTGCTTTGCGCACCGTCTCTTTTGGGGTGATTTTGCATGGGAATGAGACCTTCGCCTCTTAGGAGAAGAGTCTGATGCACTATATGAAATCGCCAGAAGACCCAGACTCAGAACTTGGCGACATGGTGCACTTATGAGCATGGCTAGAACGTGTCTGAGGTTTCCCAGATGGATGCCCCAGTTGTGTGTGGCTTAAAGAGAGGAACTTAGAAGCCACTACCTGTTCCACTAAACTTTGCACCCAACTTAACACCTGACTTTGTGCCTCAGCACTAACTGGGAAACCTCTTGCCGGGGGAACCCCTTCTATAGTCCCCTTCTGCTGCTGCTGCTTCCCCTCCATAACAGCCACGTCTCAAACATTGCAGCCTGCCTCATAAAGAGTGCAGCCGACAGTCTTTGATCTTTATCGTGTCCTCTAAAGCTGCTGCGTGAGGCGACTCTTGAAATGGTGTCTGTCGCTATCTCCCAACTAGTTAACGAAACGTTGCTGGCGTTCAGCTGACAAGAGGGCACTCCAATTTACTAATGAAGACCTGCCGAGCCCCCAACGTAGTGATACCACTTGTTTTGTTGGCTACCACTAGGAGGCCCATCAGCTCCTGGGTAAACTAGCAGCCTCTGGTGTAGCAGGCGCGATTCCCCAAACGTTCTCTGTTCTACGATGCCAGAGGAGTGGCACAAGCCTCTCTGCCAGTGCCACTTACTCTCCGAGTGCTGCAAATGTGCCTTATGGCATATTTGCAACACCCTAGACTGGCGGAGCGGTTGCTCCGCCGGTCTATTTGTAGACCAGATTACAGCGTTAATTTCTTCTTCTAGTCCTCTGCAGTTGCTTGACAATTAAAAAAAATGTCCTGAGATGCCTACTTTCCACCTTTTGAGATTTGTCAAACCAAAAATCAAATTTTGATTGCTGTTCTTTAAGTCCACCATCATTTGTTGTCTCATCAAAGCATAAGTTGAAATAAGAATTCCTTATATCATGACTAATTTATTCCAAAAATAAGGTCCAAGTGCATCTGATACAAGGTATGCAACTTTGGCTGCAGAAAATGTAGTGAGATCTAGTTGAGGGAACATAGCTTGAAATGTTTCTTTGAAATCAGAACACCACATTTCATGGCCAGGATCAATTCTGCAGAAATGGAGAAATCCTTCTCACTTATCTTAAGAATTCCAACTGTAGACCAATTCAAATCAGGCCTACATTCTTCAAGGCCTACATTCTTCATTGCTGGTTAAAGTTCCATTCTCTGATGATGAATATATAAGTTCTGATGTTGAAGCAGCTGAACAGACCCCAGGTCTTTGTAATGCTAGTTTCAACTGTAAGGACCCAAGTTTTATTTCACAGTTTTTTTGAATGCTTTCTTGTGGTAACATGTTCAACTAGTTTTTTTTCCAAAACCTTTGGTAACATTTATTTTAGAGTCACACACAATACATAACACTACAGTGTCACAGTGACATTTTTGCCATGTCCTGATTTGATGTCCAAGTGAATCTTTTTGTAGCAACCAGTCTTTACTGGGAAGGCACATGCCCATTTTCACTTAACAAAGATAAACTTTTGACCTAATTTTTTTCGTATCTTCTCCAAGCACCTATAACAACAAAAAAACAGATTAGTATAAAATAATAATTAAAAAAACTTAACAAGGGGAAAGGGCCCTGAAGAGGCAGGTTAATGTCGTATGCAGGATGACAGGTTGAAACTTACCAATTTTTAAAGACATTGGGCCTGAATTGCTGCAACTTGCCTAAAAAATTATACTGAAAATCATAAAAATTTACATTTACATAAACATTTACATAAATTAGTCAAAATAAATGTCATATATTCATTTTTATGGACCAAGTTTTAGGAAACTGCTGCACTAAGTCAGTGCAGCAGTTCCCAAACTTACCGCAGTCACAGCACCCTTCTTGCATAGCATTCCGTTGCGGCAGCACCATCGCCCAGCTCTCCCAGGCGCTACCATCTTGAGATGTTCTGCAATTGTTCTGCGTGAGATGTTCTGCAATTCAAGGCGGCGGTGCCCGGGAGAGCCAGTAAGAAGAGGCCACGGGGGACATCTTGTGATGCCCCTGTTGAGTTCACAACGGCACCCTTAGGTGCCACAGCGCACAGTTTGGGTACTACTGAGTTAGTGAACAAAACAATGTCCAATAGAAATAGTATCAGCAGAAAGATTAAAAAACAAGAGAGTACCAAACACATCAACCCCTAAACTGATAAAGCCAAGCAAAACAAAACGGCTTTTTTTGCCCAGGCCAGAATGTCAACAGTAGTTCTCAGTTCCGACAGGAGGGAGATCATGCCACATTTCCAAGATATAAAAGCAAAAGCAGATTTCTACAGTTCTTCAGCTGTGTTGGGAAAAAAATATAGTGGTACCACAAAGGCTAAGATTCCATACATTATTCTTGTGCGTATAAAAGTGGGAAACAAGAAAGGGGACTGAGCTCTTGCTCTGCTCATGACTGGCCAAAGATCGCCCTTTACGCCATCCAAGTTCTCTCTTCTCCCCCTGAATATAATGTAAATATTCTGATTTGCTTCATAATGCACTGTGACATCTGCTTTAAGCACAAAGATACCTAAAGCTCATTACCTTTGAGAGCAAGAGTCCAGAAAGATTGCTTAGGGGTGACCAATGCAGGAAATATCAGCTACCACATTTTTATGCAATTCTCTACTCTTGTCAAAACATGAATGCACTTACTCAATTACTGGTCTATTTTTGTATTGCTTTTCAAAGTTTCCCCCCCTCTCTCTGTATCTGGGGTACTAGATGATCAAATGCTACCCACCCAACATAAAATAAATAGGATGTAACTATTCCAGAAGCTAAATACATTAAACAAAAATAAACGGTTTCCCCATTCCATGACACTCTGGCTGAGCAAGCTCTCTACACTACAGTAAGTAGGAAATGCCCCAAAAGGATAGGTGGTCACACAAACTTTATATAAAAAATAAATAAATTTATTTGTAACAACCAACATGAAAGTTTAACTCTACTGAACTGATGTTTGCATTGCAACTCTAGAATGTGTTCCGACATTATCTACAAAGTCACTGTAGAAAATGAAACCGTGCATAGCCTCGTTGAGCTCAGCATTTGTGAGGTTTTGGCCAATTATGGAAAGCTTGTTACAGATCACAGATCCCAATTTGACTTCATACTTCGATATGCATATAATGTTAAGACATTTTTTTACAAAGCTTTTCCAATACCAGTTCTTCAGAAATGCAAGTTCTTTCACATAATTGCTAACTTATGCACTGGACTCGATTTTTTTTTTTTGGGGGGGGGAGAACATATGCCAAAATGCATGAAATAAAGACAATAGCTTACCCGGCTGTGTGTCAGAACTCGGCGCATAGGAGGAGGATGGCACGACGCTGGGTGCTGCAGGCAGGTAGCTTGTAGAAGCCAGAGCAGGTTCATTATTCAAAGAGCCAAGTTTCTGTAAAACAGCACACAGATCCTTAAAAATAGCGCAACTATAGTTTTGGGTAACTTCTCAGAAAAATGCGACACTGGCTCTTGTCATTTCAGAACAAAGCTCTGCACGGGCGCGTCTTGGAAAGCAACCCGATTATAAAGACTTAGTAGATTTAAGGAGACTAGACCAAGATCAACCAAACTTGGAAAAATCACGTGGATACAGGCTGCCACTTAATGCCAGAATGGTGAATAATAAAATCTGTTATCCGGGATTTAATGCTGGGTGAACAAGCTGACTTGTCTTTTGTGACAGAGGCCTGGTTCAGCGAGTTAATCTGTCCCAGCTTTGTTTGCCAGGTTTCTGGTTGCAGCAGCAGGCATAATTCAGAGGGCCTAGGAGTTGGGGTAATCAATCATGCATTCATCCACCCATCTCATCCAGCAGACACCTAGTTTCGAGCGTGTGCACCTGGTTGTGAGCAGACAGACAGAATAAGGATTCTGTTGGTGTACAACCCACCTATTGCTTTAAAGCAGGGGTCCTCAAACTACGGCCCGCGGGCCGTATCCGGACCACCAACGTTATTTGCCCGTGCCACCTGCCCTGACTGTATCGCGTCACCCCCTGCTTGCCGCCCGGTACTTAATTGCTCGCCTGGCCCGCTGCTTCTTTGACTCCTCTTCGGCAGCTCTGCCGCTCCTGAATAACGCAGGCCAAGGCAAGGCTAAAGCGGCACATGCGCAGAACGCCACTTGAAGCCTTGCCCTCAGAAGGGCCGATCAGAGGGTTACTCCTTTGATTAACTCACAAAGGCAGACATGCAGCATTGGACTAGCTTAAAGCTAGCATGGGCAGTAAGGGTAGCAGCACTAAAGAGAAACCTACTTCCTAAACTTCTTGTCCAATTCTTGACAATTCCTGTGTTCATATATCTACGGTGGTTCAATGAGGAAATAGTTTAAGAGGTTTATTAACAAATGTGAAATGATCGTGCTTGCCTTACAAAATACAACCAAAAAAAGCCAAAAAGAGTGAATATTCTCCAAACTATCTACGACCCTAACGCTATGGCTGCCTGGTTTGTGGAACAAGTTGAAAGTTTAGTAATGCAACAAAATATGTGGTAGAGATACCAAGAACTACTATTAAATGTATCATAAAAGAAAATTGGTCAAGGAATTTATTTAAAAATTATTTAGTGTATACTTTGATGGACAATGGAAATAAGATGAAATTCCAACTGAAATATCACCTATCATGTATCACCTATCAGGTCTATATTTTATAATGAGTTTAATAGTAAGGATGTACAATCTGGGAGTATGCTGGAGCATCCTGAAAGCCATTCATAATAATAGGGCTTTTTTAAGAAGGGGGGCTATATTACAATATCAGAAAGTGTGCAATTTAATGGGGAATGACACTAGATCTCCTTAACCCAAAATTTTCAGATAACTTGATAATTTAGAATTTTATAGGTTAACAGAAATCTAATAAAATCTGAGAAGGCTTGGAAGAATATGGAAAGAATGAAGGGCTTTGCTTTCTCTTTTATATTGGACGTTACAGGAAAATCTAAACAGCAAGTTGAAGAGTCAACAGCTGAAAACAAAATAGCAGCAATCCTGTGTGGAAGTAATAGCAAACAGGAATGGGCACAAATTTTTGTTAATGAACTTAACACACACAATTGCTGTTTGGTTAACGTACAACCATTATAAAGTTTCCTATAGGTGGTATTGCACAAAAGTTAGGATTTAAACTCCTGGTATTTTATGTCTCTATTTGCTGCTTATTGCTATCATCTATCATTACTACTATGAACAAGGAGGCAAACAATAAAAGGGGAAAGGGAAGTTACAGAACAGAATGTATAAGAATTTATACTCAGGATTAAGCCATTCAGGACAAGCACCAGCTCCAGAGCAGAATCTTGCAGCATCCCTTCTCCCATCCTTCAAGAGACAGTTTGGAAGAATCCTGCTTGCACATTTCCCTTACATCTTTGTAAGGAAAAAAGATAGATTTTTCTTCTAATGAAAGCAGGAATTTTTTACAGTGACCAGGTTTCCCATGTAGCTAAAGGCCCAATTCCTATGTGCATCAAATGGCCAACATTTCACATAAGGGTTCTGCTTAGAACGCCTGTTTATAATTCCGCTATTCATACTTACTGTTTCCATAAGGATTTAAGACGTAATTACCGGTACTATGCTGGGGGCATACAATATTACTGGAATGAAAGTCCTACCTGAGTAGACACAAGTCCAGCGGCATAATCCGGAGTAGCATTTTCTACTACAGTTTCCTCCTTTGCTTGCTTTTCCACCACTTCTGCATCTATTCAGTTGAAAAATGAAGTTTTAATTGCTATTTTACAGTTAATATTTCATTGTGCTCCTCTTCTCTTTAGCAGGGGGAGAGTAACCGTTCCTATTCAACCCAGCATAGTGCCTTTTCTAGTGGCTGTTGCTGGTGTTTCTTATGCATATTTTTTTTAGATCTGGAGCCCTTTTGGGACAGGGAGCCATTCATTTTTCCTCTTTAAACTATTGTGTGAATTTGTGTTGAAAAGTGGTGTATAGGCACTCCCCAACTTACGCACGCCTCGACTTACATACTTTCAATTTTACGTACAGTTTCGATGTACAAGGGTAGCCATCTATGCTCACCACTCACCGCTCTGTAAAGCTTGCCGCTCACTTTGCTCGGTAAGCTGGGGTTGTTTCCCAGCACACCACACGTTTCCTCTTTCATTTAAAGAGCCCACATGGAGTAAGCAACAAGATTGCTGCATTCTGATCTTTGGAGCATAGCGATCTCACCTCTCTCTCCATGTGGGCTCTTTAAACAAAAGAGGAAACGTGTGGTGTGCTAGGAACAACCCCAGCTTACAGACCAAAGTGAGTGGCAAGCATAGAACCAATTCATAAGCTGAGCAGTGCCTGTATATTCTTAATAAAATAAAATAAAACAAAAAATAATAATAGCACCACCACTCAAATCCAGTATTTTACAATTTGATTTGTTCTCCTACTAGATGAGGCCAAGTATAAGGCCCTTCTCACATAAGATTTAATTTCATTAATGATATTTAGGTCATGCAAAAACATGAGTCAACAATCTTTTGCCATCAAAGGTCAGTCAGGTAATAGCTTTATTCGGGCCAACCAAAAGAGGCAAACCCTCCATAAGCTTTCATCCAAGTTCTTGCTTAAGGTTTTGTCTTTTTGGTTGGTCCAAATAAGGGTAGCACCAGAATCTGGCTTTTCAATTTCGTATTACAGAATAACATCACTAACTACAATTTTTATTATCTTTCACATGTTTCAATTGTCATGCAATAATTAAAGAACACAACATTTTTTTCAGAGTACATCATTTTCACAGCTATTGCACTGCCCCTCATCTTTGCTCGTCTGTGACCATATGTCCTACCAGAAATAGGTTTCTCTCAAGTTTACCAGAAGCGAAAACAGCCAATTTCACCACCTTCTAAAAGGTTCACATGAGAGGTGCCACATCAAAAGAAAAGCAGTGACATATTTGCCTTTTATTTTAAGCTTCATTTGGCATTTCAGTATAAACGGCTGAAGTTCACTACACTATATACCAACCTACGGTCTTTCTTCTTCTCTTTGCTTCCCGGCCAGCACCACCCATATCCAGCTCCGAGATGTCTAGAAACTACAAATGCATAAATGGAACACTTACTTCCAAACTTATTAGAAAGGATTCATTTCCTTCCATGTCTCATGCACAATTGCCCCCACCTCTCTTATTCAAGTCCACATGCTCACAGAATTTGTCATCTTACCGTCACTTCATGTTACAAAATTAGACAAGAAATGACTTAGCATGTGCATCCACAATAGACCCCAGAACACGTTTAACTGGCTTGAGAGAGAAAAATACTGGCACACCACAGGCACATCTGCACCACATAGCATTCTCACATGTTTTAGTACAGTGGTGGCCAACCTTCCACCATTAGGGCCTCTGAGTTCTTAAGAGTTGTGCAGAAAACAGAATCTTGGCAGTTGCAAGTGCTGATGGTGCTGCTCAAGCAGGTGCACCTGCTGAAATGCCCTCACTTATACAACCATTAAAGGGCCAGGAGCATTCATGTTGAAAGTTTGGCCACCCCGGTTTTAGTACATCCACAACGTATTGGGGGAAAGCCGACAGGAGCCGAGGGGCATCCGGTTCGGGACTCCTCATCCCTAGGGAATGAGGGTGGAGAGGTTTGGGAACAGCCAAGTAATAACAGAGTAGAAATTAGAAGTGGTAGTATATGGGACACGACAGCCATTCCAGCAGGACAGAAGGCTGCAGGGATAAAGGTGCAAACATGCAGCCCTCTTTGGGGGACCAGGTATATAAGTGCTTTTATGCAAATGCCCGAAGTCTCCGAGCAAAGATGGGAGAACTGGAATGTTTGGTGGCTAGGGAAAACATTGACATAGTAGGTATAACAGAAACCTGGTGGAATGCGGAGAACCAGTGGGATACTGCAATTCCAGGATATAAACTCTACAGGAGGGACAGAGAGGGGCATGTTGGAGGTGGGGTGGCCATCTATGTCAAAGAAGGGGTAGAATCCACCAGAGTAGAGAGGCTCTGACTCCTCCGTAGAATCACTGAGGGTTAGATTACCAGGCTCAAAGAGCGATGTAATAGTAGGGGCATGCTACCGTCCTCCAGATCAAAAACCTGAAGGGGATCTTGAAATGAGGAAGCAAATCAGGGAGGTGTCAACAAGAGACAGGGTTGTAGTCATGGGGGACTTCAATTATCCTCACATCGACTGGGTCAATTCATGCTCAGGTCATGAAAGAGAGACTGGATTTCTGGATATGTTAAATGACTGTGCCTTAGAGCAGCTAGTCATGGAGCCGATCAGAGGACAGGTGACTCTGGATTTGATATTGTGTGGCACTCAAGATCTGGTCAGGGATGTAAATGTTACCGAACCGTTGGGGAACAGTGATCATGCTGCAATCTGTTTCACCATGCATGTCGGGGGGGGGGGGGAGAAGAGTGCCGAGCAAATCTGACACAAAAACCCTTGACTTCCGAAGGGCAGACTTCCCCAAAATGAGGAGACTAGTTAAAAAAAAGCTGAAAGGGAAGGTAAAAAGAGTCCAATCTCTCCAGAGTGCATGGAGGCTGTTTAAAACAATAGTAATAGAGAGGCCAAACAGGAGAGTATCCCACAAAGGAGGAAGGGCTCGACTAAGTCCAGGAGGGTGCCAGCATGGCTAACAAGCACAGTTAAAGAGGCTATAAAAGGTAAGGAAGCTTCCTTCCGTAAATGGAAGTCTTGCCCTAATGAGGAAAATAAACAGGAGCACAAACTGTGGCAAAAGAAATGTAAAAAGATGATACGGGAGGCCAAGCAAGACTTTGAGGAATGTATGGCAGGCAACATAAAAGGGAATAACAAAAGCTTCTTCAAATATGTTAGAAGCAGGAAACCTGCCAGGGAAACGGTTGGTCCGCTGGACGGTGAGGGAGAGAAAGGGGTGATAAAAGGGGACTTGGAGACTGCAGAGAAATTAAACGAGTTCTTTGCATCTGTCTTCACGGCAGAAGACCTCGGGCAAATACCGCTGCCTGAACGGCCTCCCCTGACTAAAGAATTAAATCAAATAGAGGTTAAAAGAGAAGACGTTTCAGACTTAATTGACAAATTAAAGATCAATAGTCACCGGGCCCGGATGGCATCCACCCAAGAGTTCTGATGGAAGTCAAGAATGAAGTTGCTGACCTCTTGACCAAAATATGCAACTTGTTCCTTAAAACAGCCACTGTGCCAGAGGATTGGAGGATAGCTAATGTCACGCCAAAAAGGAAGGAGGGGGGACCCGGGAAACTACAGGCCGGTCAGCCTAATATCTTTTCCAGGAAAGATGGTGGAAAGTCTCATTAAGGATAAAATCTTCAAACACAGAAGAACAGGCTTTGCTGAGGGAGAGTCAGCATGGCTTCTGAAAGGGGAAATCTTGCCTCACAAACCTTTTAGAATTTTTTGAAAAGGTCAACAGGCATGTAGATACGAGCGAACCCGTGGATATTGTATATCTGGATTTTCAGAAGGCGTTTGACACGGTCCCTCATGAAAGGCTCCTGAGAAAACTCCATAGTCAGGGAATAAGAGGGCAGGTCCTCTTATGGATCAGGAACTGGTTGAAGACCAGGAAACAGCGAGTGGGAGTCAATGGGCAATTTTCACAATGGCAGGAGGTGAATAGCAGTGTGCCCCAAGGATCGGTCTTGGGACTGGTGCTTTTCAACTTATTCATAAATGACCTGGAGTTGGGGTTAAGTAGCAAGCAGTAGCGTCACTAGGACGCACGTCACCCTGGGGCGGGGGGCACGCGTCACCCTAGTATATCGTGGTGCGGGGGGGCGACCCGGCTCCCCCCACCCGCGTCGCACTCCGGACGCTCCGAGGCCGGCCCGGAAGCCGGCCTCGGAGCATCCGACCCTGTCGGCGCTCCAGGGCCTTCTGAAATAAGGCCCATGCAGCGCGTTTATCCGGGTATTTTCGCGCATGCGCAAAGACCGTTTTGAGGGCTTTTAATTCATCTGTGGAACTCCTTGCCACAGGATGTGGTGATGGCACCTGGCCTAGATGCCTTTAAAAGGGGTTTGGACAGATTCATGGAGGAAAAGACCATCACAGGTTACAAGCCATAAGCAACCTCCTGGCTGTAGAAGTAGGTTTTCTCTGAGCTAGGTGCATGGGAGTGACAACAGGAAACATGTTATCTTGTTGTCTGTGTGCTCCCTGAGGCAGCTGGTGGGGCTACTGTGAGATACAGGAAGCTGGACTAGATGGGCCTTGCCTGATCCAGCAAGGCTCTTCTTATGTTCTTACCTAAGAATTTCTTAATATCAGAGTTTCATTTCTTTTAACAGACAATGTTCTCACTACTGGGCTATAGCCTGCACTATGAGTGGGGGGACGGGACGGGACAAGTTAACTTAGCCCCTTTCTTCTCCCCATCTCTGGCCACAAGTTCTGCCACCGAGCAGCTGTACTTATTTTCTTGGCTGCCTCCACACCAAACAATCCACTAGTAGTACTTTATTTTGTAACCCAGCCAATGTACTTGTACCAGATACTGTGCGAAGGCCTTTAGATGTGTGGTGGTAAACAGCAGCAGCCTCTGAGGTCTTTGTCCTGGACGCTCTTCTCTCTGGCCTACTGCTTCCACTCTGGCTTACTCTAGTTTCTAGCCCCGACTTCAGCTTCAAGATTCTGACTAATAAGAACAGCAGTAACTCAAGTTTCTGTTTTTCCAGAGCATACCTTTACTCCTCTTTCTTTCCGCAGAGGAGTTCTTGAGGGTGGAATAGGGGTTCTGTTTCCAGCAGGGCTAAATACGCTTGGAGCTGTAGGATTCCTGAATGGAACTTGTTTTGGTATTCCTTTGAGTGGAGCTAAAGAAATAAAACAAGCCATAAGAAAAAAAGTCACTATTCACTGAACTGAAAATAGTGACAAGATCACTACTACGGTACTACTGATGAATATCAAAACTCAGAGAGCACTAGTTACACATTTAGATGTTATGCCCTTTGTCCACAGGGTCAGCAAAACACAACCACTATGTTTAACAAGTGTGTGACAAAAACACTAAAGCAGAAGCTAAATGTTGACATATTTCATATAGGGAACATTTACACAGAACATCTTATTTGCACTATTTCACAATATTACGTTTTTCTGGCTTATTAGCAAAATCTAACTCTCAGACACACCAAATATATCTTGATTCAACTCTGCCTATTCTGCCAGTCAAAAGCTGCCAGGCAACTGCTGTAATA
The DNA here is from genome assembly GCA_026170595.1 of Plestiodon gilberti rubricaudatus. Lineage (NCBI taxonomy): Eukaryota > Metazoa > Chordata > Lepidosauria > Squamata > Scincidae > Plestiodon > Plestiodon gilberti. Next base: position 106,191,632 of record JANXHW010000003.1, on the reverse strand, counting down.
TTGTTATTTTTTCACATCCTATGAAAAAAAAAGTTGACATTTTGTCGGGAGGTAAACTGCTATGGTTTTTTTTTTAATTTATGTATATAAAATAAACTAAAAAACTGGCCTTCTATAAACACCTTCCTTTAAAAATATCAGACTGCATAATATTATCGCTTCCCAGAGCAGGGACGATGCACCCGGATTCCTTGATTTATTACACTTCCATCGCGCCTTTCTTCCATCATGGAAACCAAGGCAACCTACACAGGAGACCCAGGCAGTCCCCCATCCAGTCCCTCACCAGACCTGGACTTGCTTAATCTCAGCAAGGTGGCTGCAAGCTCACTACAACCGACAGGCTGGGAGAAATCCCAGGAAGCGTAGTCCCATCCTTGATCATACTGATTGGGCAAAGGGAATGCTAGGAAGCAATAAACTAGGATATCCTATAGTTACAATGCACGTGACTGTCCATTTGAGCGTGAGAGTACAAATGTAAGAATGAAGTACATGCCCAAGCTTAATCTGAGGGACGGGAGTAGGAAACCTGTGCTCAGAGTATCAAAACTTCAGGCAACGCTGCTATAAAGTCTCCAAAATTCAGTCTCACAGCACAGAGATAGGATAGTCAGAATCCAGATGCTCCAATATTACTGAGATCACAACATGCAACTGCGAGCAAGATGCAACACCCCAGAACAGATCAAAGATCACAGAAATATGTTGACACACCATGGGTACCTTGACAGTGATTCCTCAAAGCTACCCCATCCTTTCCTTTGAAGTTGCCAGCTAATCTTTTCTATGCGAAAAAAAACTGCTACACAAAATAAGGCAGCCTACAGCACCCAGCCAGTGAGAGGAAAAACAGCTGCAGTTAGTTCTGTTGCAGCCAGAGATAGAAAGAAATGCAAAGAAGCCACACAGAGATAGGAAAGTCAAAGGTTGTGTTGTGATTAAAAAGTATGTACTGGCTATGGAGAGAAAGGATGGTTAAGCCATACTGATGTGAAATGCTTATGTATGCACATGCTGTTAATGCCTGGATTATATGCAGATGTATATAGCAGGCAGGGTTGCAAACATTTTATGTAAAAAACTCAGAAAGAAAAAAGGAGAACAGAAGACAGGAAAATACAACGGGAACAAAAGAATACCTTTCTTAGGAACATACAGGTTACAAATAATACATTACAAAAGCACAAACAGGGTTTGACCGGGGGGGGGGTTGCAATAAGTAACCGGGTGACACCATTTTGGGGGGTGATACCATGGCTGCCCAGCCACCATTTTGTTTTTGACTGCTCAGAGAGGAGTCGCTTTTTTGTGTTCTTGCAAGTGAGAACACGAAAAAGCGACTCCTCTGAGCAGCCGAAAACAGCCAGGCAAGGGGGCGTCACTCTTCTCCAGGGAGGGTGGAAGGGGAAACTAACAGCTGAGTCGCTTCTAGACTGATGACATCACCCCAACAAGGTCCAGAGTGAGTGGAGCCATTTAGTCTCTCTCTCTCTCTCTCTCTCTCTCTCTCTCTCACACACACACACACACACACACACACACGGCAAGAGTGGCCTGGCCTTACCTTCCCAAGAGACCTTGGGGGCTTTGTCCATTGGTTGTTTCACTGGTGGGGCAGGGCTTAGTAAGCATTTGAGAAGTGCCCACCAGTGTGAACAAACATGGCGGCAGCAGTGGTTCTGTGTGTCTCCTCCTCCCTGTCAGCGCCACAAGGAACTTTTCAAGTACAAAGAGGTTTTTTAAAATGTTATTGGACCCGGAGGAGGAGGCTTGGTCAAGATTGAAACTACAGGCCGGTCCTGTAGGATTGAAACTACAGGCCCGGGAAACTACAGGCCGGTCAGCCTAACATCTGTTCCAGGGAAGATGGTGGAAAGTCTCATTAAGGATAGAATCTTAAAATACATAGAAGAACAAGCTCTGCTGAGGGAGAGTCAGCATGGCTTCTGCAAGGGGAAGTCTTGCCTCACAAACCTGTTAGAATTTTTTGAAAAGGTCAACAGGCATGTGGATGCGAGCGAACCCGCGGATGTTATATATCTGGATTTTCAGAAGGCGTTTGACATGGTCCCTCATGAAAGGCTCCTGAGAAAACTCCACAGTCAGGGAATAAGAGGGCAGGTCCTCTTGTGGATTAGGAACTGGTTGAAGACCAGGAAACAGCGAGTGGGAGTCAATGGGCAATTTTCACAATGGCAAGAGGTGAAAAGCGGTGTGCCCCAAGGATCGGTCTTGGGACCAGTGCTTTTCAACTTATTCATAAATGACCTGGAGTCGGGGATAGGCAGTGAGGTGGCCAAGTTTGCAGATGACACTAAACTTTTCCGGGTGGTGAAGACCAGCAGGGATTGTGAAGAGCTCCAGAAGGACCTCTGCAAACTGGGAGAATGGGCAGCAAAATGGCAGATGCGCTTCAATGTAAGTAAGTGCAAAGTGATGCACATTGGGGCAAGAAACCAAAATTTCACATATACGCTAATGGGTTCTGAGTTGTCTGTGACGGATCAAGAGAGAGATCTTGGGGTGCTGGTGGACAGGTCGATGAAAGTGTCGACCCAGTATGCGGCGGCTGTGAAGAAGGCCAATTCCATGCTCGGGATCATTAAAAAAGGGATTGAGAATAAAACAGCAAATATCATTATGCCTTTGTACAAATCGATGGTAAGGCCACATCTGGAGTATTGCGTCCAATTCTGGTCACCACACCTCAAAAAGGATATAGTTGAATTGGAAAAGGTGCAGAAAAGAGCAACCAGAATGATTCGTGGGCTAGAGCACCTCCCTTATGAGGAAAGTCTACAGCGTCTGGGGCTTTTCAGCCTAGAAAAAAGGCGCCTGAGGGGGGACACGATTGAGACGTATAAAATTATGCATGGGATGGAGAGAGTGGATAGAGGGAAATTCTTCTCCCTCTCGCACAACACCAGAACCAGAGGACATGCACTAAAATTGAGTGGGAGAGTTAGAATGGACAAAAGAAAATATTTCTTTACCCAGCGTGTAATTCATCTGTGGAACTCCTTGCCACAGGATGTGGTGATGGCACCTGGCCTAGATGCCTTTAAAAGGGGTTTGGACAGATTCATGGAGGAAAAGACCATCACAGGTTACAAGCCATAAGCAACCTCCTGGTTTTAGAAGTGGGTTCTCTCTGTGCCAGGTGCAAGGGAGTGTCAAAGGGAAACAGGTTATCTTGTTGTCTTGTGCTCCCTGAGGCATCTGGCGGGGCCACTGTGTGATACAGGAAGCTGGACTAGATGGGCTTTTGGCCTGATCCAGCAGGGTTCTTCTTATGTTCTTATTGCAAAGAGGGCAGCCGGTGAAAGGAAACAGATGGGTGGGCAACAAGTGAGAGATGGACACCCAGTCAAGGCCACAGGCCGAGGGCTTGCTTGTCAAGAGAGCCGCTTCTAAATAAGCATGGAAAGTTGCTTGGGGTTCTTCTCCCCCTAATTTTTTTTTTTTTTTGCAAAGGGGGGGAATCCCTTCTAAGCATTCAACTATGCTGAGGGAGCGAGTGCAAGGGAGAGGCGAAGGAGTAGGGAAGAGAATCTTTTGTCTCCCTTTGTATAGGAATGGACACCGAGAATACCTTACTTACTTTTGCTTGCTTACTTTTTGTGAGCTTTGGAGGTTGTGTTTGAAAGTGGCTGGTTTGGGGCAAACATAGCTGACCAAAAAGCGTGCTTTCAACCCATCTCCTTGCTCCTCTCTCTCTTTCACGGCAGCTAGGCTGGCTCTGCTCTCCCAGCCTTGGCATGCCCGCTCACAAAGGGATCGGCAGGGCAGAATTGCCCGCTGTTTCAGGGTGTTGCAGATGGGTATATAACATGGAGCAAAGGAAGAAGCGCCCCCTTTCACCTCCCACACCTAAGAGCAGGCAGCTGGGAGAGCAGAGCCAGTCCAGCTGCCACCGTGTAACCCTTTTTCCCTGCTCTTCCATTTCCATCCTACATGGGAGCAGTCTGAACTTAGGTGGGAGAGGTGAAAGGGGGCGCTTCTTCCTTTGATCCATGTATGCGATGAGAAAGTTGAAAAGTGCAGGAACCCAGAAGCTGCATAGTGACGTGATGACGTCATCACTTCTGGGTTGACGCACAGGGGGTGACACCAGCCCCCAGTGATGTTACTTCCTGGTTTCCGCACTAGGTGACACCAAATCTAGCACCGCCACTTATAGGTTATGTTCCAGAGGTCTGTACTTAAATCGAAACATTTATGCGACAAATAAATTGTGAACAACTTTCTGTACTGGTTGAAAAACAGTATAGAATTATTTATTTCTATAAAACAGATCAGGGGTTCTCAACCAGTGGTATTAGTACCACCGGTGGTACTTTGGCCAACCGCTAGTGGTATTCGGACCGCTGGAACCTCGCTCTGACACAGGGCTTTCGGCTGCACGTTTCTGCTCCCAAGAGGCTCCTGCCTTTGGCAGAAATGATGTCATCGCCAGTCACTTCCGGTGGCACGCAGCAGGAGAGTGCTTCTGGAGGTGGTACTCGGCTGGGAAAGGGTTGAGAACCCCTGAAATAGATCATTCACTCTCTAGTGAACGTACACTCTGTTGTAAACCTGCTTTTTTGTTGTGTAATGTACAAAAAGAGCCTTAGAGCAGCTTAGATAAGGGGGCTGTATTTGTATTAGTTGCATTTTACAGGAAGTTACCATTTGCATTTGTATTAGTTGGAGGGGAACATCAGTACAGTTCTATTAAGTACTGTACTGGCTTTCCTTTACCCACCACTTCTCCATTTCCAAAACAGAGTGTCTGTCTCCCTCTCAAAAGCCAGCGCTATCGCACCTGCATGAAAACATTGGCGCGGATGGGCTGTGCCTGTGCAAAATCATGACGCAGTTGTCCTGAGGTCGGGAAGTCTGTAAGCTGATGTCCTTAAGTAGGAGTCTACCTGTATACTGTATAGCAGCGTTTCTCAAAGTTCTCCCTGCAGGGAGAACTTTGAGTGTGTGCGGGGGCGGAGCCAGCAGCGGCGGCGATCCGGGGGAAGGCGGCGATCCGGGGGAAAACCAGAAGTGCCCGAAGATCACTGCAAAACGGCGATCCGAAGATCGGGGAGGCCTGCAGAGGGTCGCGCAAGCCTCCCCGAAGCTCCCCCAAGCCCCCGTAAATGCTGGGGAGCCCCCGTTTCGGGCACTTTTGCAACGGCGGCAATCCCCCGGATGCTGCCATACCCTTAAGTGGGCAGGGACAGCAAAAGTTCTCAATGGTGGGTCACTTTGAGAACCACTGCAGCATAGAATTTGGTTCTCTGACATCCCAAGAATTTTGAATGGCTTTTAAAAATATGTTCTCCCATTCTCTTACCCCATATTTATATGTATGGGGTAAGAAGAACACACTTGTGTTTTTCTTAAGTCCAATTCTAAGAACATTTACTAGGAAGTAAGTCGGATTTGAGGCCAGCAGGTGGCACAGTGGGTTAAACCGCTGAACCATGGCTGTCGATCGAAAGGTTGGCAGTTCGAACCCGCAACAGGGTGAGCTCTCGTTGCTTGGCCAGCTCCTGCCAACCTAGCAGTTCCAAAGCATGTTAATGCGAGTAGATAAATAGGTACCGCTTGCGGTAAGGTAAACAGCGCTCCGTGTTCCAGCTGTATGCTACGCGCTGCGGCAAGGAGAGTCATGCCGGCCACATGACCACGGAGGTGTCTTCAGACAATGCTGGCTCTTCGGCTTTGAAATGGGGATGAGCACCACACCCTAGAGTCGGACACGACTGGACTTAATTGTCAGGGGTCACCTTTACCTTTAGTCGGATTTGAATGAATCTTACTTCCAAGTAAAGATTCTTACAGTACAATTTATGTATGTCTGCTCAGAAGTAAATCCCAAGTTCAATGGGACATACTGCTAGGTAAGTGCATTCACAACCTTAAAAAGACTCAACATACATTCTGAGATGCAAAGTAATCCTCCCAGTAGAACACCGAAAGATATAACAAAAGAACTACTGAAAAATCTGACTAAATCAAAAGCAAGTAGCATCTTTGATACAGGATGTCACAGGGGAAATTTGATAACATTTCCAACCATATAAGTGAGACCAATAAATAGCTATTTTAATTTACAAGTTGAGAGTTTTACTATTCCAAGATAATGCAAGTGGTAACGCAAGAAAACCTTGGGCACTTCAGAATTATTGATCTTGCCAACATATCCTTCAAAACAACAGTTTTACAACAGTTTTAGGCATGAATTATATAAACATACAACATGTATCTTTAGTAGAAAATAAGTCTTACTTGTTGTATCAATTTTTTTTACCAACCCTCTTCCTTTGGCATGGAAAGGCACTCCAGCTGTCTTCTTGAGCTGCTGTGCCGTTTCGGTAGCTAAAAGAAAAATTCTAATTAGTATTCAACTAGAAAAACCATATACAGTAGTGGTTCTTAAGCTTTTTTGGGTGACTGACTCCTCTGAGAATCTGATAAAAGCTATGGACCACTTTCCCAGAAAAACACACGTAAAGACAAAAACATTTTGTGCCTGGGTCATGGGACCCCTGAAACCCATCTACGGACCCTAGGTTAAGAACTCCTGATCACCCTTAAACGTTGCTCTTCATGGAAGAATTTGATGCAACTTGAAGCTATACAGGGAGACCATAAGGCTCAACAATTTTACAGAATGAATTCATACAAAGAAATCTCCTTTCTACTGCCTTGTACTGTATATAACAGAGCTGCTTCCTCGTATGTTCTGTCCACACTAATGTGTAGAACATAGGGAAGGAAATTTTCATCATGACCACAGCATTTGTATTAAATACCCCCTTCCCCCTCATTGCAGCCCCATCTCTGATGGGAAGGGGGGCATGGCTGCTAGGGAAAAAACCTGAAGAGAACATCTAAAAAGAGCAAGATTAAAATGAGAATGCCGATTCCTAGAGAGGAAAGACTAAGGTCACAGAGATAGGAAATCACTAGTGCAATGGACTATACTGACAATGGATATTGAAGTGAAGAGTCATCCCAAAGTCACGTATAATCAATGCAGACAGAAAACTGCATCTCCACACACAAAAATGCACTATGGTTGCCTTATATCTGGGAGATTGTACAGGTATCTTGTTTTCAAGAGGTCTGATTTTCTGAGATTCTAAAAGTAACAGAAGGAACATGGTGAAAATGGAGTTGTGCTTTGCTCGCCATATGAGTCGATGCCCCATTACATACAACTCTAGGCATTTAATGAAGAATTGCTAATGTGGCAGCAGCCTACAAGAGCTCCTAGTCCCAGGGCATGTTTTCCATTCTAAAGCATGATTAAATAGTTCTAAGCTACTAGCCTTCAACTTTTTTTCAGAATACATGCCATCAAACAGGTACACACATCAAAAATTTGGAATACATTTTTCTTTAATATAATGGATTATCAAGATTTAAGAGAACAAATATCAGTCACATAAGATACTAATAGGGCCAAAGTTTTCTTAAATGTTTCATATTTTGTACCATCACATAAAATTGACAAATTGTTGAGTTGCTTATTTTTACCATGTAGTGATGTAGAAGCGAAAATCTCAAACAAACCTGATGCCAAGGTGACAAGCTGACTGACATTTTGTAAGCAAGCTAGGATGAGAAACACACACTGCTGAAACTCCCCCTTCTACAAGAAATAAAAGAACCTTGTCACCTTTGCATCGGGTCTCTCTTTTTTCCCCCTCCCTCCTTCTCTCTTGCTCAGTTTTTTTTAAAGGCCCGAAAAACTCCTCTACCTCCTTCCCCCAAAGGAAAATGATGCTGCCTCTCATATTAGACTACCGGTATGTTAAGACTATCCATAACTGTGTCCAAGGTTTGTTTTAGTACCTTGAGTTTTACTCAAGGCACTTTTTCAAATGGTGCTCTTCTTATATTAAGCAGGGGAAAACTGTCCTCCTTCACCCCACAGTGTTTTTTCTAGTGGCAGGGCCCATAAGAGGGGGGTAAATTGTACCCGTGCCCAGGGTCAAAAAGGGGGCCCAGGAGCCAAAAGAGGGCCACCAGAAATTTCCTGGGATCTCAGCTGGCCTCATGGCGAGTGAAAGATGGAGACCGGGCCAATTGGGAGGCCAGGTCTACCAGATGGGTAGATATGAGCACCGCATCAGGAAGTCTGGTAGACCTGGTCTCTAGAGACTTTTCTGGTCGTTGCTGCCCTCCTCCTGCCCCATTTTCCCCCTCCCCTTTCCCCAAGAGAAACTTTGTACCCCCTGATAAAATTTCTCTCAGAGGCCCTGGCTGGTGGTGTTCTGCATGTTTTGAGATTGTGAGCCCTTTTTGGGACAGGGAGTCAATTTAGTTATTTGATTTGCTCTGTAAACCACTTTGTGAACTTGTTGAAAAGCAGTATAGTAGCGGGTGGCGCAGCGGGTTAAACTGCTGAAACATAAGCTGTCGATCGAAAGGTCGGCAGTTCGATTCCCGTGACGGGGTGAGCGCTCGTTGCTTGGCCAGCTCCTGCCAACCTAGCAGTTCCAAAGCATGTCAATGCGAGTAGATAAATAGGTACCACTTGCGGGAAGGTAAACAGCGCTCCGTGTTCCAGCCGCATGCTACGCGCTGCGGCAAGGAGAGTCATGCCGGCCACATGACCACGGAGGCGTCGTCGGACAACGCTGGCTCTTCGGCTTTGAAATGGAGATGAGCACCACACCCTAGAGTCGGACACGACTGGACTTAATTGTCAGGGGATACCTTTACCTTTAACGTTCTTAAATACCACCCTGCTGTACATAATAAAATAGTCGACACCTATGCACATGTACAATACGTAAGAAATCCATCCCAATTACTCAAGTTATAAGTACATCTGGTTTGATACTTACACTTTTGTAAGAGTTCTGCTCGGAGAGTGGCACTTTTTGGTTTTCGTTTGAGCTGGAAATGTTTCACGGGGGGAGTAAGTGGTCCAGCCAACGTGGTCAAGGCATTTTTATTTAAGTACTGGCATTCCAATGGCAACATAACCGAAGTTTCACATTCACTCACTGTATAAAAATTAAGACACACAAGTTCCCAGAACCACCAATAAAGAGAAGTTTTCATAGAGTTTTCAAGCATAACAGCTACATTCATCATTTTTCCAATTATTGTAAGCATCTTGTTCATTCCATTACCACCACCAAATACTTATTTAGGAGCAAATGTTCACTCCTTGCATTGCTTCTCTGTCATAATACTGTTGCACACATAGCTCTGTGCCTTCCTAATTCAAGCCACACACTCACATGGCTCAACCTATGTCCTAAACCAGACATAGGCATAGCTCTGCTTCTCCCGTCTCAAATGGAGGTAGCCACTGAAAGCAAGAAGCAGCAGCCATAGCACCAAATACTTTGCCTCTCACATGTTTGCTACGGCACAATTGCTCCTCATGCCATGGGAGCCGACAATTACACGGCTGTACTGGGGGGAGGCGCAGCTGCAGCTTAGATGCCATATTGTCCCAACTGCAAAATGAGCTACTAACAAATATTTAAAAATTTCAGAAAGAATGCAGATGTCTGCCTTTCAAAGAATCTTACAGCTAGGCTATCGTGTTCTGGCTCTCAGCTGTTCCTGCCTATAATACATGAGCTGCTTATAGCAAACTTGCAAAAACTAAATTGGGCGATTGTTTATCCACAACCCAAAAATGTATTTGAAACTTCACTAATATCTGTTGAATGACATTTTTACATTAGAAAATGAAGCTTTAACAACCACCTGAGAAGGGAGGTTCTAATGTGAAACTCCTAGGTGAGAATTTAATTCTGATTCTATTCAGTTCAGACTCAATCAGGATTGGAATCTCTCCAGCTACAAATGGTAATTGCCCCCACTTTAGGTTTATGTTAGCAGCCTGCCTTACCATCTGGAACAGGGGGAGTGTGGGAGTTTGGACTATGATTTACTGAGAACCCTCTTTTCATTTTGATTGCAGAAGCTTTTTCCTCATACTCCTCCCTCCCCTGCACTCAAGAGATGGATCCCAATAGGCTTACCTAATTTCCCCTGACACAGGGGAGGTGGCAGTGACGTCACTGTGGGCGGGGCGGGAATTCTGAAGTTACCAGGGGCTAGAAGCTAGAGGCTAGAAGCACTCGGACACTTTCCAAGACCTTCCAGCCTCGCGTGCAGGCACACGAGGCTGGAACAACGAGGGGTGCCACAGTCCTGGACGGCCAGGACAAACAGGAGACTGGCCAGAAGCCCGGGATTTGGGCTCCTGAACCAGGATTGTCCCAGCCGGATCCAGGACTATGGTAAGCCTACCCACAGAGTGTCATTTTAAAAAGCGGGTCCCGGTGCTAAAAGGTTTGAGAACCGCTTTAGGTATTTGACTGTATATATTTGTTGGGTTTGTGTGAAATTGTTTATCTCTAATAATTGCTCTAATAATTTTATTGCATTATTTTAATGGTTCCCAAACCACGGGTCAGTTGCAGTCAAAGTTTGGGAAACACTGGCATAAGACATAAGACCCTGCCCACTAGATGTCTCAGAAATATAGCAAAAGATCACAGAGATATCAGGAGGAAGATGCTCAAGTGTTTTATTGGAATAGGCACGTGACAGTTTTAGCCTCCTCCTGGCCTTGGGGTCAATGGACAGCCTCACAGTACAGGGCTTAGCCCATATCCATAGTTGGTTTAAACTTACTCAAATTAGTACATCTTTAGTTTACAATTTGAGTAGTAGCTATTCCAGTCCAGCCCAATCTGTCAATTAAGGCAGTTCTGGAAGACTTGCTGATTAAATTTGGTTATCTAGCTTATTTATTTTCTGGCTTTAAAGTATTGACCAGAGAAGACAGTGAACATCTGTTTCTATCAATTTAAAATGAATTCAGATTTAAGATCTGTAGCATCATTAGACATTACAGAATTTAGAGACGCAACAGGAGAAATGATTAAAATGGGAACAGAACAATATTAAAAAACAAACATTTTAGTTTCTTGACAGCCAGATATTTGAGTAACAATCTTGGACCCAGATTCTGGTATAAAAATTTAATTAAAATATTTATATTCCACCGTTTCCCTGCCCAACAAGACAGCTCACTCTAAATTTATTTCTACATATTAATATTAGTCCCATTCCCAAAGGAATCACAATCTTAAAGGAAGAAATAATGTGTGGGGATTGACAGCCCAATCCGACTTAACTTTTGTGCCAGTTTAACCAGCAGCGCAGCGAGAACAGGAGACCCCAAAACTGAAAAGGAATTCAAATCCCCTCCAAAAGAGGAATTCAAAGGGGATTTGAATCCCTTTTCTGTTCTGGGGCCTCAAAATCACATTACAATCATAATTCTCCTCCAACTCACAGGGCTGTTGCTATTTAAGAACATAAGAAGAGCCCTGCTGGATCAGGCCAAAGGCCCAGGAGGTTGCTTATGGCTTGTAACCTGTGATGGTCTTTTCCTCCATGAATCTGCCCAAACCCCTTTTAAAGGCATCTAGGCCAGGTGCCATCACCACATCCTGTGGCAAGGAGTTCCACAGATGAATTACACGCTGGGTAAAGAAATATTTTCTTTTGTCTGTTCTAACTCTCCCTCCACTCAATTTTAGTGCATGTCCCCTGGTTCTGGTGTTGTGCTAGAGGAAGAAGAATTTCCCTCTCTCCACACCATGCATAATTTTATACGTCTAAATTATGCCCCCCTAGGCGCCTTTTTTCTAGACTGAAAAGCCCCAAACGCTGTAGCCTTTCCTCATAAGGGAGGTGCTCCAGCCCACGAATCAATCTGGTCGCTCTTTTCTGCACCTTTTCCAATTCAACTATATCCTTTTTGAGGTGTGGTGACCAGAACTGGACACAATACTCCAGATGTGGCCTTACCATCGATTTGTACAAAGGCATAACGATATTGGCCGTTTTATTCTCAATCCCTTTTTTAATGATTCCGAGCATGGAATTGGCCTTCTCCGCACAGCCTCCGCACACTGGGTCGACACTTTCATCAACCGGTCCACCAACACCCCAAGATCTCTCTCTTGATCCATCACAGACAACTCAGAACCCATTATCGTATATGTGAAATTTTGGTTTCTTGCCCAATGTGCATCACTTTGCACTTACTTACATTGAAGCGCATCTGCCATTTAGATGCGTTTCATAGGGCATTTCTGTGGCCCTAGTTTGGGGGGGGGCACTCATGCTTAAGGAAGCAATCAGTAATGCAGACATATCAGTCTGTGTGTTTTAAAATTAAAACCCTTTTTAGTATAGCCCAAGATATAAGAAACCAGTGCCAAGACCCGGTCAACCCCTTTAGTATGTGCAAAGAGAGTCTCTTACAGATACACATGTAGAAATGTCAGCTGACTGGCTTTGGAAGACTTCTTGCACCTTCAGCAAGATCACCTCCCAAGAGATGAAGGAATCAAATCTCTGGATACTGAGAGGGAAGATCCAGACTGTTCAGGAAGGTGATATGGGTGCCATCAGAGTTAGAGGAGCAACGGAAACCATGCCTGACATGTCCATAACAATGCCTGCTAGATCTTGTGGAAGATCCAAGTTAAAAGGGAAAATAGAGGAGTCTAGAATGTACTGTAATCACAAAGGCATCAACCTGCAACCCCCCAACCACAGCCTCCCTGTTGCCAAAGAGAGGACAATGAGTTTCATAGGGCTATAATGAGGTTGGAGCAGGTGAATCCATTTATGGAAAACCAGATCTGGGGGTGCCAGAGGGAGAAACCACTTGTGGACCATTGAACTCAGTCTGCTGTAGGCATCAGCAACCAAATTCAAATGGTTTATTAAGTGCATGGCTACAAGAACATTGCTGAACATGCATCAGTTCCACATCCACATGGTGAGTCTCCACAGGAGAAGAAATGCTACTTTCCTCCCCCCCCCTTATTATTCAGAAAGAACTTGATGGCCAGTCCCACTCACTGAGCAGCACAAGGATAGGCAGACACCCCATATAAATTTGCGAGGCTCAATGGAGGCAGTGATGCTCCAGAGGGGGACACTACATGTCATCAATTTTGGGAACAGGGAATAAGAGTCTATGACTCATTGGGATAGGGGAATGAGATCTATGATCCCTTTGCAAAGAAGGGAGTTCACTTCCCACAAAAGAGTTGAGATGGGTAATTGACTCTCATTGTGCTAGGTAGCAGTAGGGCGTAAAATTCAATTGCATGACCCATGCAAAAATAACTGTGCACCCATGCATCTAATAATGCAATAGAGTTCGATGTACTAAAATGGAAGAGATGGGTGCTGAAACATGGGGTCTGAAAAAGGAAGGTAGCACCAGAGAATGAGGAGGGAGTAAAAGTTCTGTTTTGATTATCGTTTCAACTTCATATGCAAAGTCCTGGATTTTGAGCAGGTTTCCAACTGGGGCTGCTGCTTCTGGAAGTACTCAGACAACCCCCAAGGAACATGTTTTCCTGTGGACCTGGTCTGTATAGAACTGGAGGTCATCAGTCAGGAATGAAGGGGGTGGGTCATCAAGGGGAGGACCCAACTGAAGTACTAAAGAAGAGGAGTACTAAAGAAGAGGAGTACAAGGAGCCTGGCTCTGAATCCATGGATTTGGCTCTATACCAAGTATCAAGGGTGAGATCCCAAGAAGTTGCAATATTGAGTGGGGCTGGCAGAGATTAGGAGACAGCTGCTACCTGTGTAGCACAGAAGGCAATGTGATTGTGGTTTGGGGGACCCAGAAAGAGTCAGTCAAGAAGGAATCTGTGTCTTTGGGATCAGGTCTTTAGGATCAGGGTGGGTCATGACACTGGCCCCTTGGCACCACATAAATCATAGGAGAGGAAGCCACTGAGGGCTCTGCGAGGGAGCAAGAGATCACACTGGAATTATGACTCAAGCTCAGAGACCAGCACGGCCACAAGACATACAGACAGTGCATTGTCAGGTGGAGGGCAAGACAGAGTTATTGTCAAGTTGCAACATCTCAGCAAGCAATGGTGTCTCGAAACAGCCTCATGATGTTAGCTATGAGGCAACCATGATTAGGTGAATAGCATCCATAATCAGCATCACATCCACAGCTTAAAGGATAGCCTTGGTCCCAAGTCCTAGAATATGGTAGTCTACATAGAGTTTACAAAAGAACTGTCTCAGTCAAAGTCCTCACGGTACATACCATGTTTTACAGACTATTCTCCCTCACTTTGTCTGAGAGAAGATATTATGGGGACCTGCATGAAGGTGACCTGGTGTAGCACAGTGACTGAGTTGTGAATCAATATTCCTTGTTTAGAATCTCACCAGAAGCTCTAGGCAAGCCATATCTCGGCTCCCTAGCTGCAATATGGGAATAAATTTATTTATTAAAAAAAAAAAAGGTTTGTTGTAAATGATTACACAGAATGTTGTATTTTATTCTTGATGTTGATAATTTAAATTGTAAGCTGCTTTGAGTGCAATTTTGTTATAGAAAGGTTGGTGTGTTAGTATACATCTGTCAACTCAGGATAACGCTTCATACATCTGATCAAGGGGGCTCTAGTCCACTAATCCTAGGCGCGTGTGTCTGTGCCTATAGAGTCAAGGCGGTTTATAATAATAATAATAATAATACTGGTATTTATATACCACCTTTCTTGGTCATCTGATTTACCCTCTGACTTTAATTCAGGGCGGTGTACATAGGCAGGCAATTCTACCCCCCCCCCAGGGGGGTTTACAATACAAAGTTCTAATCTTTCATAGAACATCTTCATTCCAGATGGTGACCTTCACGGTCTGGTTTATCTCTGACATTCGCCTTCCACGCTCAGCTTGACGGCACTCTACCTCTCACTTCAGAATGTTATCCGACAGCTTTTTTCCTCGCTCTCACAGAGGGCTTCTGCAGATCGTCAGAGGTGTGTCGTCGAGCTGGCGTCCTCAGATCTAATCAGGCATTACAAGGCGGCAGCTCTACCACTGAGCCAGACCTCCTGCCTTTATATAGGCTGGCTGACCAAAACCCCCCCCCCTTTTTCAAATGGGTTTTTTAGATGTGTTATTCTACGAGAGAAACTCATAGAACCCTCCATTTCGCCAGATGTTCCCTTCATAGTGCAGTCATCATCCTGGCTGCCCAAGCTTCCATGGGCAGCTGCAAATCACGTCTCAGACTGATTCTCAAGACGTTATCCATTATAAAAGATCACTAGGGCAATAACCCATTCCTGTTAACACTGGTAACTACTATGTTTGCACATTTGTACACTACCTTGAAAACCTGAATAATGAAAAGAGAGGATATAAATTTAATTAAAGTTACTTAGCCATACTATTTCCTATCTTTTGCCAGGGACAATAGATCAGGATTTGAAGTCCAAGACCAACACTTGCCCCCTGTCCTTCATTGTGGCCCAAAAAAATCCAGAGGGTTCCTCAAGCTGTTAAGCAGAAGCACCTTCTGTGGTTTGTTTGGAAATAGTCACAATACTGGGAATGGGGGGGGGGGGAAATCACTGGAATCCTTAGGAACGATGTAGGCACTTCTGGACAGAAGAAGAGCCAGGACTCATGTCTTTTCAACAGGATCAAAACTAAACCAGAAATTCAGATTCTACTCCAAAGAGCGGAATATATTTTTGTCTTGCCTTGAAAAATGAGCTCTTTTTTTAAAAAACCTTCTGTTCATAGGATCAGTTCTCTACAGAAACGGTAAAGTGATTCCGTTACTCTAAAGGTTGTGGAGGACTGGAATATTTTAATAGATGGGAGTATTTTAATAGATGGGCAAAGGAATACTAGGGCTTACATTTTTGGTGCTCCAAAATGGAATGCCTCGTTGAGTGCACACACCACACAACGTGGAACATTACCTGCCTTCAAAGGAGGTCACCTGCTGCACCAAGTATGCTCACGAGATGACAGAGATCCACGATGAACATTTCCTACCATTTCTTAAAAAATTAAGAACCATGAAGACCCCTTAAATCAGATCTGGACAACAGCATTAGAAGATACCATCCTTTCCTCCCATGCTATTTTCTTCAATCAAAAACTGTCCCTCTGCCCAAACACTGAAGCTATTTGCCTCATAGGTATCACACAAATACCTATAAAGTGATCCCCAATGGTGCAAACAGTGGGGGGGGGTCAGGAAAATAGCACAGGAATGAAGGGTTAAAAAGGCTCCTCCCACCCCTCCCCGTGTGATGGTACAAATCCAGGGGACTGTGCAACTGCTCTACATTTAGAATCACCACCATACCAGAGGAGAGTCTCTCCACAGATCTTCTGTGTCAAGTAGGCTAGGGAAAAGCAAACTAATGAGGAATGCCCCGTGTGCACTCCATGCCTGCCAGCCACCTAGCTGACAGCTCCCACTCAGGCCAGTTGGGCTCTCTTACATAGAGCTAGTTCAGCCCTGCACAGCTGACACTGTGATCTCCTTTCCTCTTCCTCTATGGGAGAGAGGAGTCGCTGTTGGGACAAGCTCAGAAGCCGTGCGTAGACAGTGAGATGATGGGTTCTATGCAAATAGAACATTTGTTTGTTTAGAAAAGCCTGCCTGTGTAAACCACCGTAAATAAAGTCGGAGGAGAAATCTGACAGAAAGGAGGTATACAAATACAGATGGTGATATTATTATTAACAACAACAGAAACTATTTTTGTAAAAGGAATAACCAGGAGAAGGTGTCAAATAGCTGTTGGAAATGTAAAAAGCAAGAGAGAATTTTTTATCATATGTGGTGGACATGTACTCAAAGAAGTATTGGATTCAGATTCATAAAAAGTTGATTTTAAAGATTAAGGTGCAAATGAAACCAGAATTTCTTTTGTTGGGTATGAGGGATGATCATGTAGGTGAAAATTTTCAAACTTTGTTTTTATATATTATAAGTGCGGCAAGAATTTTATATATATACAGTTGCAAGAAAAAGTATGTGAACCCCTTGGGATTATGTGGAGTTTTGCGTGAATTGGTCATAAAATGTGCTCTGAACTTCAACTAAGTCACAACAATAGAAAAACACAGTCTGCGTAAAATAATACTACACAAACATTAGATGTTGCCATGGTTTAATTGAACATAACATGTAAACATTCACAGTGCAGGGAGGAAAAAGTATGTGAGCCCCTAGCCTAATGACGTCTCCAAGAGCTAATTGGAGCCAGGAGTGAGCCAACCTTGACTCCAATCAGTATGATGATATTGGATGTGTTGCTGACAGCTGTCCTGCCCTTTAAAAACACACACCTGTTTTGGGTTTACTGGTTTCAAGAAGCACTGTCTGATGTGAATCATGCCTAGCAGAAAAGAGCTCTCAGAAGACCTACGATCAAGAATTGTTGACTTGCATGGGTTACAAAAGTATCTCCAAAAGCCTTGATGTTCATGTGTCCACCGTAAGACAGACTGTCTACAAATGGAGAAAGTTTAGCACTGTTGCTACTCTCCCTAGGCGTGGTCGTCCTGTAAAAATGACTGCAAGAGCACAGCGCAGAATGCTTCATGAGGTAAAGAAGAATCCTAGAGTGTCAGCTAAAGACCTACAGAAATCTCTGGCACATGCTAACATTTTTGTTGACACATCTACAATAAGGAAAACATTAAACAAGAATGGAGTACATGGGAGGACACCACGGAGGAAGCCACTGCTATCCCAAAAAAATATTGCAGCATGTTTGAAGTTTGCAAAAGAGCACCTGGATGTTCCACAGCACTACTGGCAAAATATACTGTGGACAGATGAAACCAAAATTGAGTTGTTTGGGAAGAACACACAACACTATGTGTGGAGAAAAAAAGGCACAGCACACCAACATCAAAACCTCATCCCCACTGTAAAACATGGCGGAGGGAGCCTCATGGTTTGGGGCTGCTTTGCTGCCTCAGGGCCTGGACGGATTGTTGTCACTGATGGGAGAATGAATTCCAGAGTTTATCAAGACATTTTGCAGGAAAACGTACAATCATCTGTCCGCCAACTGAAGCTCCGCAGAGGATGGGTGATGCAACAGGACAATGACCCAAAGCATACAACTAATTCAACAAAAAAAAATGGCTTCAACAGCACAGAATACGCCTTCTGGAGTGGCCCAGTCAGAGTCCTGACCTCAACCCGATTGAAATGCTGTGGCATGACCTTAAGAGAGTGATTCACACCAGACATCCCAAGAATATTGCTACACTGAAACAGTTTTGTGAAGAGGAGTGGTCCAAAATTACTCCAGATCATTGTGCAGGTCTGATCTGCAACTACAGGAAATGTTTGGTTGAGGTTATTGCTGCCAAAAGGAGGGTCAA
Organism: Plestiodon gilberti rubricaudatus; assembly: GCA_026170595.1. Lineage (NCBI taxonomy): Eukaryota > Metazoa > Chordata > Lepidosauria > Squamata > Scincidae > Plestiodon > Plestiodon gilberti. Next base: position 106,173,398 of record JANXHW010000003.1, on the reverse strand, counting down.
CCAGTTAAGTCCAAAGGTTCACATACTTTTTCCTCCCAGCACTGTGAATGTTTACATGTTATGTTCAATTAAAGCATGGCAACATCTAATTTGTGTGTGTGGTATTATTTTACACAGACTGTTTTTCTATTGTTGTGACTTAGATGAAGTTCAGAGCACATTTTATGACCAATTCATGCAAAACTCCACATAATCCCAAGGGGTTCACATACTTTTTCTTGCAAGTGTAGATTAGAAGTGGTGGAGGGGCACAGTCACCACAATCTCTTTCCTGCTAGCTTTCCTTTCTGAAAAGTAGTGTCAACTTGGGTCAAGACTGTTTGGTCCCTAGAGCAGCAACTCATGCAGCAAAAACAAACAAGAAGTATATTACAAAAATAGACTATTAGCATCATCCCATGTCCATCAGGCCCTATTCTGAGCCACCAGACACAGCTAGGCTCTACCTCTTGATCGACCAAGCAATATCCCTTGCCATATTGGCTCTAACAATACCCTAGGTTTCAAGAGACCTGGCAGTGCTACTCATATAAGCCATAAACGCACAATACAATGTATTATTTATGAAGCAAATCAAGACAATTTCAGGAGAAATTTACATGGAGAAGGGCTTACCTTTTTCGCGCAGTTCGCCTAAAATATCCTGAACATTGGGATTCTGCTCTTCCAGATCAAGATTAAGGGAACCCATATCAGGAAAGGATTTTAAAATGTCAGCTACCATTAAGACCCAGGGGTCTGGATCCAAAGTAGCAAGTTGGATAATTTCAGTCAGCACACCTTTCATCTACCAAGAAAGAAAGAAAGGAGAGAGGTTGGAAAAATAAATAAAGACTGGAATGTTCAAAGCAGGATAGAGCTGGCTTGCAAAAACTGAATATACAGTATCTAATCTGCAATGCTTCCACTTGATACATTTATAATACGTATATAAATCATGTCATTGTAAAATCAGCTTTATTATAGAACTAGAACTGTGAAAAAGCAATCCTCAAACTGATCTCAAAGATGCAATATTAAAAACAGCACATTGTTTTAAAAGGGGAAATAGTTTGGAGAACACACTTCTTATAACTTCCAGATACCATCGTTTAAAATGTTTAGATAACTGGTTTCTAAGACTGAACAAAGGATTAAATCAGATACAATTCTACTTTCAGCAAAACGTACAGAAACCGAAAACAAAAACATCCAATTACCTACCAAATTTATCCTGCAATCTAACCATGTTCACTAACAAGTCATTGCCTTTAGCAAAAAATAAACTTTTCTGTAGCTTACTCATTTTGTCAAACTTTCAATTCTCCAAAATGGTAGACCAGGTCCACATACCAGAGCTGGAAGCAATCTCTTGACTCGCCAAAAACAGTGTGGAAAAGAGATAAAACTATTCAACCCTTCAGTGAGGGTCATTCACACAAAGCTGTCTGGTCCACTTGCAACACACAATGGGTTTGATCAAACAATCCAAAGAAACCTGGTTTGTTGCACCATGATCACAATATTAAGGAGCCCCAAGCTGGTCCTTCTCTCCTCAGTGCAGAGCTGCGATTAAGAATCCTGCTTATACCACAGCTCCACATGTCATCTGAACCTTGAAGCTGCAATTCACAAACCAAGATATAATCTTGATTTCAGATCCTGGTTTGTAAATCAGTTAAATCACAGCTCCCGGGTTCAAACAACATACAGTTGGCCCTTAGTAGCTGACTATCAGTGGATACCGGGGCCAACTGTAGAAAGTCAAGAAAAAGTAAAAGGCTCTTCCGGATCATGCGACTCCCCCTCCCCTCTCTCAAGATCACCCCAAAATGCACTGCAATGCATTCTGGAGCTATTTTGGGAGAGGAGGGAGGAGTCGTGCGACCCCGAAGAGGCTTCTGGAGCGCAATTTCAGCTTGTGCAACAACATGCAGTGGTTTGCATTTTAAAATGCAAGAACCCACTTTTTAGACCTTTTACAGTGAACTCCCGTATCCACATTGAGTTGGATCCGCGGATAGCGGGGATCCACTGTATGGTGCTATGGTTTCAATAACCAGGGATTTCTCCCTTCCAGCCAGGCATATGCAGGGAGGAAGGAGTATGCAGGCTTAGTGCTCAGTCTTGCCCTCTTCACAATCCAATAGGCTCTGAAGCAAATCTACATATTGTTGTCAAGGCAGGAGAATAAGTCTTTAGTATGGAAGAGAATGTTCAATCTTTGCAGTATCAAGTTTAAGGTGCAAAAAGAAGCTCAGAAACAAGACCTGAAGTGCATTATCTGGAAAATTCATCTCTCTCTCTCTCATACACACACACGCACACGTTTCCCCAAAAATAGGACATCCCCCCAAAATAAAACCTAGTTAGGATCATCAGACAGACAGACGCGACACACACCCCCGGCACCCCCTGCAGCACTTTGACCGATTTCAGCTTCGTTCTTTCCCGAGGGTGCAAGGCCTGCACAGACTGCACTTGAGTCCTCCACCATAGAGACGACGTGCTAGAGAGACCAGTCAAAGTAAGTGTTGGGGGGGTCACACCACAGGTTGGGAAAATAAGACATCCCCTGAAAGTAAGACCTACTACATTTTTTGGAGCCAAAATTAATATAAGACCCGGTCTTATTTTGGAGGAAACATGGTAGGAGATGGTAACAAGCAAAAACAAAAAAAGGCACTGGTGATGACCAGTACTTGCCCCGAGGGAGATTTAGGGGAGGGAAAGGGAGAGGCATTTGTACACAAGGGATACACCTCAATACATTATTCTGAGGGAAACAGCAGTTATTGGTCAGGAAAACTCCCAATTCAATCCCCAAATTTCTGAGGAATGTTTTAAACTTCACACCATATAAGCTGCATAACTCTTTCAGGGACAAGACTCCAACTCATAACTGGTGCAGATGGCACCAATTATCATGATGCACAGGGAAGGCAGAACGTTAACAAAAGCTTCTGTGTACCAAGGCATGTTCTGGGGTAGACAGTGACTATGGGGGAGGGATGACTATGAGGGCAGACCTGACCCAACATGGCGTTCTATTTTGTTCAGAGGAACTGCAACTCCTATTCACATATTTCATAGACCAAACACGCTTCTCCCCTCTTCCCAACGTGCAGCAGCAGCAGCAAACTGAACAGCATCGGTAGGGAGGGTACTGTACTGTGGTGATGACAGCTGTCAGGTTGGAAGATGTACACTAAGTCTGTTTTACCCCACCTCCTAAAACTGATCATCAAATAATCAAATACAAATTTTGAAGCCTGAAATAAGTTGAAACCAATACAATCTGCAATGAACACAGCACTCTGCTTCAAGGGGCAACTTAAACAAATGAAAGTCTTCCTACTAAGTTTTCCCTTTATCAGAAAACCTGAGTAACGATGAATGTAAACGCTTACTAAACTTCAGTGTCTTTTTATGTATCTGCAATTTATAGCACTACCGTGTCTCCCCGAAAATAAGACAGTGTCTTATATTAATTTTGGCTCTAAAAAATGCAGTAGGTCTTATTTTCAGAGAGGTCTTATTTTCCCAATCTGTGACACGACCCCCCCCCCCCCGGCACTTACTTTGACCAATTAAAGCTTCATTCTTTCCCGAGGGTACAAGGCCTGCACGGCCTATACTTGAGTCCTCCACCATGGAGACAACATGCTAGAGAGACTCTGCAGTAAAAGAGCCTGGGGGGGGGGGTCACACACGCGGATCTGCAGATGTACAGTCTGTACAGTCAATTCTTGCTACACACAGAAAGATCCAACAGCGTGAATCGTTCATAGAACCAATGAATTGATTAAAAAAAAAGACATCTTGGATGGCAACAGTGAAACAAAGTTTAAGCTGGTCAGAGGCGTTACCACTACGTTTATATGGATTGCCAAAGATACACAAACCACGGGTACCACTCCGCCCAATCATCAGTGCTACTGAACCACCAACTTATGCTATGGCAAAATATTTGGCCTCACTATTGCAAGAACATGTTGGGAGGACAGAAATGTACATCAAGGACTCTTATTTTATAGAAAACGTTAAAAAATGGAGTATGACATCTGGGGCCCTTTTGGTGAGCTTTGATGTCGAGTCCTTGCTCACTTGGGTTATACAGTTGATTATACAATGAGGTTATACAGTTGATTATGGAGAAATGTTCAGGAGAAATGCCTTGGGCATTTGCCTTCGGCATAGGATAAGGAGGGGTATAAATTTTTAAAATAAATAAGATTGTGGAGTTATTCCGTTTAACCTCAATGTACTTTATATGGGATAAACGATTTTATGAGCAGGTAGATGGAATGGCCATGGGGAGTCCATTGAGCTAAAATGTGGCAGCTAAAATGTATATGGAGAATTTTGAAAGCATAGCTTTGAATAAGGTAGCATGCAACCCACCCATATGGGTTAGATACATTGATGATGTAATAATTAATAATAGTGCTTTAAGGGAACAATATATAGGGCATAACACTTGAACTGTACTCAGAAACTGAGTCACAGCTAATGATGCCATTTATGAATGGGTGACATGTGCCTTTTCAGTCAGTCCCATCAACAATCTAGCAGCAGTATTTTTGACCAACTGAAATTTCCAAGAAGACTGCAAAGGCAGCCTCCATTTACACCATGCAGCAGGAGTTTAATTAGGCATTATTGAGCATGACAAGAGTACCTAGGTGATTTCTGTCCAGAAAGTCTTAGCAGGCACACCAGCCTTAACAAGTAGAAGTCACTTTGTGCCCCAGATGCCAGGGCATCAAGAGATAGGGCCAAATCTGTGAACCTCATCCTTTGGGGGGGGGGGAAGTGGATGCAACCCTCATCCAGAATAGATTGAGCACCACCACCAAAAATGGAAAGTTTATTAAGAGAACAAAGGAAAACATCTAGTAATAACGTGTACAGTGTATGTAGTCTGCCATGTGGCAGATGACCACGTTGTTGTACCTTTCATGTAAATCAAGAGGTCTTTAACCTCATCACTGCATTTAAGTGAAACACAAATACAGAAAATTGGTTGGCCCAGACAATATGGCATCAACTGACCATACAGCACAATAAGTCTTAACAGGAGCTGGACCACCCACAAAGGCATTTTGCCTATGGGACCTGTCATTATTACAGTAATACAGGCAAAGTTGAACAGTTCACCGATCCCAGTAAGACAGAGTGAAACAGGTGAATTTTGCCCCAGTAAGACTATTTAAAAATAATTTACAACCTGTAACACTACAAGACACCATATATCCCTGCAATTAGCTATATATGAGCAAGATTACCATTTTTTAAAAAAGAAATAGGAAAATACATAACCAAGTTGAATCCTAAAAAAGTTAGGATTTAATGTAGTGCAATCCTATGCATGTCTGTTCAGAAGGAACTCTCATTATGCTCAACAGGGATTACTCCCAAGAAAATGTGTACAGGATTTCAGCCCAAGACACAATTAAATGGAATTTAAATTAGTTGCAACTAACAGCGCAATCCAACTTAACTTTTGTGCCATTTTAACCAGCAGCGCAGCAAGAACGGGAGGCCCCAGAACGGAAAAGGGATTCAAATCCCCTCCAAAAGAAGAATTCAAAGGGGATTTGAATCCCTTTTCCGTTCTGGGGCCTCCCGTTCTTGCTGCGCCACTGGTTAAACCGGCACAAACGTTAAGTCAGATTGAGCTGTAACTTGTTTTATTTATTTCATTGGTGCTTAGTCACAACTCACTTTCTTGGGACACAATCCATGGTGCGTACGGAAACAGGAGGGCACACTTAAACACAGAATAGAGCATTCTCACACTATCAAAGTCATACTATTCTGACCCACTGAAAAAAGCAGGACACGTTTGTTCTGGAAACAGAGGTTAAGGCAGTCAGACTGCTGACTGTTACCAAACAGATTCACAGCACAATCCTGTGTAGAAAAGCGCCGGGGGAGCGTGTGCTCCCCTGGCGCTGGGTGTTGTAAACCCAGAGAACCCAGAGAGTAAGGGCCGCTGGTGCAGAGGCCGGCAGACCTCCCCCCTTCCCCAACAGACCGTCCCTGTACCCACCGCACAAGGTAAGCCCTGTACCAGCCCGCTGGAGCAGAGGCAGGGGGAGAGCGGAATAGGGCAGCCCAGGGCGTGGCTATTGGCCAGCCCGGGCTGAGGGAGGGTAGGGATATCGGCAGCAAGCTCCACTGATATCCCAAGCCCTTTCCCGGCCTGGTTCAGTGTTATACCCAGGCCTCGATGTATGCCAGCTCCAGAACTGGTGTGCATTTGAGTAGGCCCATAGGCATAGGGTCTCAGACCGCTTGCACGCTTGCAATTGTCCCCTTCCATCGAGGTGCTCCCAGAAATAGGATAGGATGTGGCAGCTGGCCCTTTAGGCCGGTCACCGCATCTTACACAAGACTGGGCTGTAAATTAAGAGTTAAAACAGAACTTAAGACAGACCATCACTACTCTAGGGACTGATTACAGTTGATGGAGCCTCCCTCGAAGCATATGTAAACCAGTTGACTGCTTCTCTATGATTCAGAGTAGACCACTGAGAATTGAAGGCAGCAGTGCCTATCTGAGTTTAGTGAGTACAATACTCATATTTTAGTGCTGTAGTTCTAAAACCACACACATACTGATCAAAGAATATTTTTGTTGCTAAGGCAGGGAAATAAAGTATCTCAGGGGGGAAAAAGCTGAGCTCTAGAAAAGTTCTCCCTTACACCACCCCCACCCAGGATGCATTTCTGCTGTTGTACAATGAGTGTTCAGAAAAGGACAGCATGGAAGGTGGAGTTTCTAAAAGCAGAGAACCTCTTTCCACCAGGTGTAAAATCATTTCAGTAAACTTTGAAGGAAAATTTCTTCGGAAAATAATGATACTACAGGTTAAGTGAATCAACTATAGGCCCAGGAGCAACCCACTTTTCACTGACAGAAGTTGGGCAAGTCTGCATTGTTGTGACAGGATGCAAACCCCAACACAGACCCCATCTTACACGACCAAGGCCTTCAGACCAAGGACAATTTTATTAATTGGTTCATATTTCCTAATGTCAAGAGGTAGAACTAGGAATTTAGGTGTGAAGAATGAAGGCTGCAATTGGAAGTGAAAAAGGTATACTGTACTAGGGTTCAGCCTATATATGTAGCAAATGAAGTGCTAATGCTTTTACTAGGCTGTACCACTGGGTATGTCAGTTTCCTTCCTTTCCCCCCCCCCATACTCCACCCTGCACACAAAGTTAGAATATCAGGGAGAAAGGTTTCAAGCCTAGCCTTCCATGCCATGCTATTTTTCCTACCTGCATGGAGCCGTGCTGAAGTATACAGGCTCCTAGCTGTGGCTTGAAGAAGACCAACCCCAATAAAGCATTACCACTCAATCCTCCTGTATAGAACAGACCAACGCATAGAACAGACCAACACTCAGGCTAGAACAAACCAACACAACAAAGCCAAGCACAGAGAACACAAGAGACTTGCACACAAGAAGTTAAATTCCCTCAAAGGTGGATCGATATGACCTGAGCACACAGCAATGTGGTAGGCACACATGCTTCTGAAATTCTTGCGAAGAAAGCTGTACTACTTGGGCAATAGTTTTTGTGTCCAAGAGAATCAAGGTAATACTTTGCAAAATCTCCAAGTTTGGATTTTGATGCTGAAGTGAGGCCTCAACATTGAACATTCAAGTTCAGAACAGGCATGAGACACCCAAATTTGACTGATTTGACTAGTTAAGTGGACAAATACAAAAAAGTTCTAACTACAATTGAAAGTCAGTTTACCGAAATTCACAGAGATTTTGAAGAGAAGTTTTGGGAGCAAATTCTGTTCAGCTCTACTGTCTAACATACCTTTTAAAAGAAGGGAATAAACCTTGAACCAAAGCTGCACTCCTATACACATACACATGGGAATAGCCTCACTGAGCTCACTGGAGCTTACTTCTGAGTAGACATACTTCCGAGTAGGATTGGGCTATGATGTAAATGGATCTTCTCAGGGATAGGCTGTCACACGGTCCGGAAGTGGGCAAAAAAGGCAGACTGTAGCCCACCAGTGGCCCCTACCTAGTCCTGGTTGCTAAGACTCTTACAAAGAATGCAGGAATAGACGGACCTTGACCTGCTCTAGCAAGACACTTCCAACATTCTTAAAGACGAGTGCATACTCAGGTTCGCTTACACTCAGCCTTATACGTTAAGTTCCCAAATACAGCGTCTTGCTTTGCAAATTTAAAATCTACTGATGGGCCACAGTGATTGTAGAAAAGCAGAAAAGAGCAGACCACTCAACCCCTGAGAAAGGGAGGTTATACTTCCCAACTTGGTCCAGACTGTAACGTGCCGTGAGATGGGGAGTATTACCCTTATCCCTCTGGGCTAAAAAACACAAACAGGAAAAGGAGCAAGCAAGTCCCCATGTTTGGAGGGGGGGGAAGCGCGGGCGTGAGAGAAACACTCGGGAACCTGGACGAAAATGCGCGGGCGGCCGGCAAGAAACCCACTGGCGGGTGGGCGGGGCAAGTGGCCAAGCTGAGCGGGGCGTTCTTGGCTTCTTGCCGGCGGTGGGGGAGAAAAAGAGAAGGGGTCTGTTTTGTCTTCCTCTGCCTTCTCGTCTCGCCTCACCTCATCCACGGCGCGACGGGGCAGGTGCAGGGTCCCCAACAGCAACTTCAGCTTGACGGGCGAAGAGAGGCTGTTGAAACAAAGACGGATGTTGTCGATGACAGAGGCCGTCAGCAACGAAGCGATACTTGGGGGCGCCCACAGTTCATCCGTGGAGCCCAGTTTGTTGTGCAGCCACAAGCCAGTGTCGCTCTCCCGCATCGACGCCATCTTGGAGCGGAGCGGAAAAAAAGAGGGACTCTCGGCGGGCATTTTATGAAGACACCTAAGAAAGGGAGGAGGGGAAGGAGGCCCCAGCCCTTTGTGGGGCCGCCTTTCCGTCCGTAACACAATATGGTGTCGCCCTTGGTGGACCAAAGCATGACGCGCCGTTAGGGCAGGAGGTGGGGAATAGAATTCATGCTTTAAAATGGCGGCGTCCTGCAGCGAGAATATTTCTTCCGGGATGTAAAATGGCGCGTTCAAGCTTTCCGTATGGCGTCTCGGGGTGGTGCAACCTTGGGAGCCAGGATCAGGCTGTAGGGATGAAAGGTATCGGAAGCCTTGTGTTAAGCTTTTTCTTTTACCTCTTCTACTTAACGGCCGATCCTTCTCTCAAAGCTTAGATATATCACGTTAACGCTAAATTGTCAAGAGGTTTTTTTCTTTTCAGAATCAGATTTAGCCTCCCTCGACTGCCAGGTTTCAAAAGAGTGACGTATTAATGTAGGGATAACTGGGAACGAAAGTGGGCTGGGATTTCAAGCATAACCAGTCATCGTAGCGCCACCTTCTCACCCCGAATCTTTTGAATGGAAGGAAGTAGCAGTAAAACAGGTGCAAAACATACGGCAATTAATTTAAACCACACTCTTAATATGAAATATGCTTTTTAATTGCACATTTGACAGATTTCAAAGATTCATTTGTGGGGAATGCCCTCAACTTCCATAGAAGAGGCTGCTTAACTGTAACTACCATAGGTACTATAAAATCAGGTCCCTGCAGTCCCTCCTATACAGTACACTTTCCTGGGAGTGAGCACAATGAGACTTCTGAGTAGACATGCATAGGATTGTGATGTGATCTAACGGACACGATCAAGAGGGCAACTGTGGTTTGACAGAAAACATTTATGCTGCAATCAATGCTATGCATGTCTACTCAGAATTAAGCACCACTGAGTTCAATGAGAAGATTTACTCCCAGGTAAGTGTATAGGACTGCAGCCTTAGTCCCCTCTACCCCAGTAGTGTTCCCAGTACTATTCCATTTACTTCTTCCACATCAGTTAATGGTTGCCATCCTCATGCATGCGTGTGTTCAGAGCTCAGAAAATTTGAGACTGCAGTATTTTACTGCAGCAGCAAAGCACAACAGCAAAGACTTCTCTGTACTACCCACACTGCCAGCACAGTAGGCCGTAAACTGTAAACTCACCTACCGTACTGAGATGAAGTACTCCTGTTTGAGAGGGTAGCTGTAAACATACTGTTTGAGGGCCAAACACTGGGGAGGCTCTGGCTCAGCCCTCACTCATGCATACTAGTGTACACAGTGTGTGTCTTTGTATGCATTCCTCTGATCCTTGCAATATACCGTATTGACCTGAGTATAAGACTCACTTTTTCCCCCTAAGGCAAGTCTTTAAAGTAGGGGTGCGGCCTACAATCAAAGTCTAGCATTTTCTGCCTAGAGTTTTCTGCAAAGCCTCTCCAAGTCTCTTTCAAAAGTAAAAACCTTTTTCTTTTTTAAACTGCATAGCACTGTGTTTTCACCTCTTAATCACTTGCTAAACGGCTGAATATCTCTCAGCAGTCTCTAGCCTCAGAAGCATTTGAAAAAATTAACCCTTAAGTTCTAGCCCCAGGACTCTGTGGAAACTAAGATATTTATTGATCTTGCAGTTTGAAAGTTGAGAGCAAGAGCTCCTGCATAGGCTTACCATATCCAAAGGGGGACAGAGTGCCAACCTTTAGGCTGCAATCCTATACACACCTTCCTGGGAGTAAGCCCCATTGAATGCAATGGGACTTACTTCTGAGTAGACATGCATAGGTTTGTGCTGTTAACCACTGAAATTTGAGCAGGTGCAGCTCATCATCATGGAAGGGTGCAACAAGCTGCACCTGCCCAAATTCCAAATGTTAAAAGGTAGGCACTCTGTCCCCCTTTGGATCTGGGAAGGCTACTTATACTAGGGTGTCCAGATTAAATAAGGGACAGGGTGCCTATGCCTTTAACTGTACTAAAGCTGTACTGTTCTCCTAATATGTATATTTTCTTTAAGTTAAAAAAAGTTAAAAATGTATTTTTAAAAAAATAGCACCAAACTTTAAGGGTGCGGCTTATAATCAGGAGCGTCCTATACTCGGGGCAATACGGGTACTTCCTTCACACTCACCCTTCCTGTCAGAATGATGGGTTGTTTGTTAATTTATATTATCGTTGCTAGTGCAAAGTTGAAAAGCTACCCCCTTCTGGTGCCTCAACAAAATTGTAGAGAAGAGATACTCTTCCTCCTGCAAAAAGTAATGTTTTACACTTGGTAGCCAATCGCATAATACCAACCAGAGTACTATTAACCCCTGCCAGAGAGACTAGAACTCAGATGAAAGGGTGTGCAGAAGGAGCTATACGTCTCTGGCCTCATGTCGCTCACACACCACACACACACCACACACACACACACACACACCATGAAGTGTAGTAATGGGAAGTATGGAGGTTGCCATCCACCTTATCCCAGCACACTTTTGCTCCTTTGACAGACAGCCAAGTAACAGTTGTCAGTGAGGTCTGGTTGCACCGTTTACTTCATTGCCTGTCACTATTGTCCAGTGTGATCCCAGTTGTTCTTCTGTGGGTGCTGACCACCTTGTTACAGACAGGTCTCTGTTGCTTTGCAAACTCCATGACAGGCAGTGAAGTAAACGGTGCAGCCAGACCTTACTGACATCTGTTACTTAGCTGTCTGTCAGATTATTTATTTACTGTATTTTTACACCGCCTTTCTCCCAAAAGGCAGCTTACAAAAAAAGTACAAGTACAGAAACATAAAATCAAAATTAAAAAGCAATACACACAACTAAACCCCATAAACAGTAACAATCTTAAAACAATAAAACCACTATTGCAATAAAAAACATAAAAGCAGCAACACCACCTTTATAAAAAGGAGAACCATACCTGTAAAAGCCAGGTATCATTAAAAAGGCCAAAGATAACTTGCAAAGGGACAAGTGTCTGCTGGAATAAGATGGCTGGCAACCCCATTTGTGTGTTTTTCTTTCAGATGTCTTTAAAACTGTTCAGTAAAAACTTTCATTTGATCACACTTGTTGACTCTTTGTTGATAGATAAGGATCCCTTTTCCCCACCTTTGTTGTTTCTTACCTCAGCTGGCCTCAGGGTGGGACTGTGCAGAGAAGGGAGACAGGGCCTGCATCATCTTCACTCTCTTGACTCCTTGGTTTCCACTGGGGGGGGGGGAATCCCCTTGTTGGTCACAGGTCATGTGCTTTCTACTGCCAATGCCATGGTTATGAGACAGACAGCTGTAAAAGGGCAGCATAATGACAGATATGCAAGAGCTACTGTAGGGCAGGTGCTAGCAATGATGCCAAAGGGCACAGGTTGTTATGGGTGTAGCTAAAAGGGTGGGCTGCTACAATAGGGGCCTTGTGTCACATGCAAATCCAATGATTGGCTTGTTCAGGGCTCCCTCTGATTGGGCCATGTGCTACAGACTCCCAGCTAGGTGTGCCTGTTTGTGGTGCTGTAGATGCTAAATGTTACATGTGGTGCTTGTTGGATGAGTGGTTAGAGAGCAGCTTTGTAGACTGACCAGTGTGAGTTCTAGGCCAGCCTCGACCTCTTCTTTTGTCCCTACAATGGGTGTTTTTGGCTAGCCATGCAAATGGTGAGTGTGTTCCTGGTTACAGTAAGCCCCTGGGCTGGGCTTAAACCTGTCTTCCAGTCTGTGCACTGGGCTATTAGTACCCTGCCTTACTTAAGTACTGTTGAGGCTCCTCTTGTAAGTAACTCATCCTATTCTGTTCCCTGGCAAAAGGGTTCCTTCCAACTGGTAAGCTTACCCACAGGGATTGTCATAGAGGGACCTGTGTGCTTATTTCACATAGCTGCCCTCTTCCAAGGATCTTCCATCCCTTGCTCTGCTCTAGTCAACAATATATTTCTTGGAACTGTGTGCTTGTGTGAGTGGCATAAAGGGACGTGAACCCTGGGATTCCTAGCAGTGCTCCCCTTTTGCCTCTGTGCTGTCTGTGTGCCAGTAACTCCTGAAGGGGTTGGGGTACAAGTCAGTCTGTCACTGGGATATCTCCTCATGGTTGGTGGTGGTTATTGTCACTATGTTACTCATTCCTAAGAGCCTAAGGGGGGGGGGGTCATACAAGTGGTGACCACATTGGACCTGCACCTGCCCCCTTCTCCTGCTTGGTTCACCCTGGTGGCATTTCTCTGGCCACCTGCATCATGGCTGGGTAGGTGCAGTGATTGGCTTCTTGCGCATTGGGCCTTGTTACTGGGAGGGCTCTGCCAATGTGGAGTTGCCTGGGCTCTTGTTTTCCTCTCCCTTTGTGCTGGCTGGGTTTAGGATATGATGGACATCATGCCAACATAGCAGCAATGTCGGCACAACTTTGGCATAGGATTGCACTGTTACAATGCACTACCACATTGTACTGGAATAGTCACAGTGAACCAACCATGTGTACTCAGAAGTAAATCTCACTGTATTCAATGGGGCTTACTCCCAGGAAAGTGTGTATAGGGTTGCAGTGTCAGTCAACACAACAGGCCCTTACAGCTCTAGCAGTAACATGAACCAACAGCTCATAAAGCAACAAGTTCTGATAGACAATTGTTCAGACATATGGACTGCATTACATATTCAGACACTGATTTTGGAAATTACCACAGCATGAAGCTTCTCCCTCCCTCCCCCAGCTTACCCAACCTGATTATTAGTATTACACAATTTCTTTCTCCTGTTGGTATGTGAAAATGTTAAAAACAAAACAATTCCAAAGCATCGGAGCCTGAGGAAGAGGACAATCTAGGATGGTATATCCCACCACTAGCTCAAAGAATAAGAGTCAACTCTTACCATATTGTGTGTTTTTAAAAATATTTGTGCATGAACCTCTGCAAAGTGATCATGGTATTGAACTTTAAATCCAGTGTGGATTCCCTGTGCAAGTTCAAATCCGGATCACAGCAGATCCAGCAATGCATTTTCAGTGTTGAAATATGAAGAGATAATTTCAATGTGGATTGTCTTAAAAAGGTAAAGGTGACCCCTGACAATTAAGTCCAGTCGTGTCCGACTCTAGAGTGTGGTGCTCATCCCCGTTTCAAAGCCGAAGAGCCAGCGTTGTCCAAAGACGCCTCCGTGGTCATGTGGCCGGCATGACTCTCCTTGCCTCAGCGCGTAGCATGCGGCTGGAACACGGACCGCTGTTTACCTTCCCGCAAGCGGTACCTATTTATCTACTCACATTAACATGCTTTGGAACTGCTAGGTTGGCAGGAGCTGGCCAAGCAACGAGAGCTCACCCCGTCGTGGATTCGAACTGCCGACCTTTCGATCAACAGCTCATGGTTCAGCGGTTTAACCCACTGCGCCACCCGCTGGCCTTTGTCTTAGTCTTTGTCTTAGTGAGTGCTAAAGAAGAGAGGTAATAATCACATTTCCAGCACAATCGTTTCTAACTCTGTGACCTGCAACGCAGTGGGGCCAGGGGCCACTATATACAGAGTACAGAGCAGGCAGCTGGGAGGTCACCATGGGGGAAAGGAATGTTTGTCTCCTTCCCTTGGTGTAAGCCCGAGCTGCCCAAACGGGTCTCCTTAAATGTGCACCAGCTATTTTGCTGGCGCAGATCTGGGAGTCCCATGTAACAGCGGCCAGGCCTGGGAAGGGGGATAGGATTTGGCGGAGAGAGCTGCTGCTGATCCCTCCCCCAGCCCAGGCCTGGCCAACCAATTATCCCACCCACCCGGGACACCCCGTTCTGCCCTCCCCATAACCCTCCGCAGCTCGGCGGAGAACGTACTTGCTCCTGCTGGCGCAGCTCCAGATCTAGGGTAAGTAGAGCGGCACCAGACACAGTGCCGGCGCTGCCTACTTGCCGGGTGCTGCAAACATGCTTTACGGCACATTTGCGATACCCTACACCAGTGAAGCAACAGGATTGGGCTGCCCATTAGATCACACACAAATGGTTCATAGCACAATCTTATACATTTTTACTCAGAAGTAAGTCCCATTGTTTTCAATGAGACTTAACCTCAGCTAAACGTGTATTGGATTGCAGTCTTACAGCTTTAACTTAAAGGGGTGGCTGGGGTGACACCTTTTCCCTATATAAGAAAGTCTGCAATTTTCTACAATGAATGAACCATATTTTAAGTACTGTAGTCATGTTTTGAGATGAGAATTCTAAAAAAGCTATTGATGGGACCACATACTTTCAAATAATGTCTCGTTTAAAAACATATTTGGCATAAATCCTCCTATAAATCCATTTATAAGGCTGCAATCCTACACACGCTTTCCTGGGAGTAAGCCCCATTGTACACAATGGGACTTCTGAATAAACATGTATAGGATTGTTCAGTAAATATCCTTCTGTCTCTATTGGACTGCATGCGTGTATTTGAAAGAGTTTAACCACACAACTCCATGAGGTTCGTAAGGTCCTCTTATGATAAGGTTGGTTTTAGTTTTGCCTGTTCTTCTGATTATCTGCATCCTGCAGTGGAGATCGTAGTTCTGTAGTAAATGTCCTGGCCATTAGATTTGGTCAGTACAGGGCGTTGTCAAGAAAGACTCACAAATGTATGATATGATACGACCCAGAGCCATTAAAACTCGTGTGAATTTGGCATGCATTTCAGTGGGATGTGCGTTCCCTCTTTCAAGCAGCACCATTCAAAACAAAGCAGGGCAACTAAACCTATCACTCTTTCACCCTCCCCTCTAGCAAAGCGCTCTGCGCCGTTGCCATGGCAGAGTCTCTTTCAGGGAAGGATAAAGAGAGACAGTGCACATGCTCAGAGGTGCGGCTGTTCATGTTCCGTTAGCAGTCTGCAGCAGCCATTCAGAGAGACCTTCACAAAGGCAGGCAAGAGATCAGGTACTTTTATATTACAATTTGTTGATTTGTTGGGATGATTTCTTCTCCACTGTATAAAGCTGAAAAGTGGCCATACATGCGTTTCAATTGCCATCAGTTGTCACTTGCCACTGAATTATGCTGCGCAAGAAAGGAACCGCAAGGTAACTAGTCTGAAACAGGTGATTTCCCCTCGCCATATTTCCTCCTTGAGGCTTGTGCTAAAAAAGCTGACCTGTAGCTGGAAAAGAAAAAGCAAGAGCTTCTTGGGGGGAAACGTCGAGGACATTTGCCTCACTGGAGTAACGGGAAGGGCTTTCCTTCCTGTAAAACAACAAAGACTCCCATCAAGCTGAAATCACTTGTAGGCAAAGATCAGCACCAGCATCCTGCCGGGGGGGGGGGGGGGCTGCCGCCTTTGCAAGCAGTTTAGTGCAAGGAACAAAAAATGTGATACATCGGCAAAACTGATCGTTTTAAAAAGCACACACAGTTTTTCACAGTGAAAATGGAAATTATGTAAAATACGTGAACATCTCTACATTAGGCAATGTATTTTGAGACTGCAGAATGGGTATTCTTATTCAGTGTTTTTGCAAATGTCTGTGCAGCTGACATGCAGCTGTGTGAGGTACTTTAGTGTAGCAGCTTTGGTTCAGGAGCCAGATATGGAAGAGCTGCCTATGCAATTGACTGCATAGTTCTTAACCGACTTTCTAAACCTTAAAGTGGGGAAATTCCAGCATTTCCCTCCATGCACATTAAATCAGCATTCTTATATAACACCTTCACTTCATCATGCAGAGTTATTGAATCCTTTCAGAGCGTTGTTGAAACCCTGCGCAGACATTATGCCTGAAACCCTATGGCCACATGTTCTTTCTGTCTTATACTATTGCAACTGTGAATACCTGTGCCTAGAGAACATGCTTAAATCTTTGAAAATGTGCAATTGTTATAAACAGTTAGCTGGTCCAATAAATTATCTGATTTCGCATCTCCCTGGAAGCATAACAATATGTGCTTGCATACGGATTACTTTCTGGATTGGCAGATTATAATTTATTGGAAGCTTTAGATGTTATAGTATCCAGAGTGGTATGAATTGCCACAGGCAGTTGTAGTTTGCTATGATAATGCGTCAGTCACAATCCCACTTTAAAACATCAGAAGCAGATATTGGACATGCACATTTTCATGAATTTAGCTAACACTCTACTGGCTGAAAAAGTTTGGATAATCTAAAACAGACATTTTGCCCTGTGTTCTATCTGTTTCGGTACCAAGGATCAGCTTTGTACAATGGTCTGACATACTGTCAGCTCTGTGATAAATTTCTCAAGTGGAAGCAGTAGAAGAGCTCAAGTCAAAACAGTATACATACAGCTTCTTGGGCAATAATTTAGCCGGCTCTAATAAACATTGAAGAGGTCTCAATGCCAAACAGAGTTCTGAACCGAAAGATGATAAAAATAATTGTACCTAATCGTTTCTCAGTTATTACTCTGCAACCTCATGGATGTGGGGCTAAGTTGTATCAGAAGAAGGGCTAAGTTGTATCAGTTGATAGGGAATTTCTACTGCTACTACTGATGCCTGTATACTTATAGAATAAAAGGTGATTTTGCTTTACTTGTACAGTATTGACATGCCAAAACTATGCTTCTCTCATTCAAGTGATACGCTTCAAAATGTTACTAGTGTCCACTGTCCACCTTATTTCTCTCTGAATCCGTGTTTCCCCCACTGAAGGAGGAAGACTCAACTAGCGAGATGCTGAAAGCTTACCTAAGCAAAGTGGTCATTTTAGTGCCTGTAATTCTTGTACTTGGGTTTATTTCTGCAAAACCAGCTACAGCTGAAGAAGAATCGGGAACAACAATTCCTGCTGAAAGTACGTACTATATTTTATCTAGAAACTCAAGCCAATATGGTAAGGGCTGTTTCACACAATGCACTCTTAGGCAAATCTGGGTTTGCCACTAACAGCCCAATTCTGTGTAACTCTTGCACTGGTGTAACAGTAGCTCCACCGGTGTAAGTGCACTTATGCCAGTGTAACTTGCCATACGCTGATGGATGCAGGATGCACAACGGCGTAACCCCTCTCGGACGCTGCGAGTTTGGAGGCGGGACGGACACCGCTGCAATTCCGCCTGTGCAGGGGGCATTCTGGAGGCATTCGGACAATCCCAGAATGCCCCCTGCACTGGTGAAGTTGCGCTGGCGTCCGAACTGCACATGCGAGTTTGGACACGGGACGGACACTGCTGCAACTCCGCCTGTGCAGGGGGCATTCTGGAGGCATTCGGACAATCCCAGAATGCCCCCTGCACTGGTGAAGTTGCGCTGGCGTCCGTCCTGCGTCCGAACTGCGCATGCGAGGCGTCCGAGGGGGGTCCATCCTGCGTCCATTGGCGTATGGCAAGTTACACTGGCATAAGTGCACTTACACCGGTGGATCTACTGTTACACTGGTGCAATAGTTACACAGGATTGGGCTGTCAGTGTACATTAAACAAGGGGGCAGTATGTAATATGGTGCTGTTTTGTGTGAACCTCTTGAAACACGTTTGCAAACATGTTTACAGTATTCTATTTATATTTGAAGTACAGGTATACATTAAACATATCTTAAGAGAACTCCTACTCCAGGTGCCTTCCTAGCTAGAAGTGAAGTTGGCATCAACTAAGAGCAGGACCTTTTAGGTAGCAGTATCTCAGTTATAGAACGGTCTCTCCTAAGCTGTCTTATAGGTATTTTGTTCCAACAGGCCTCCAGAGAGTATCGTTTAAATTTGTCTGCTGTTCCTTCTTTTCCTGACCTTGGCAGTTTTTAAAAGATCTGATTTGTTTTTTAGACTGTTAATGATTTAAATTTGGATAGCTTGTAGAGTTAACAGTGAATTTATTGTTTTCAGCTACCCTGTAGGCTCATTGGTTATAATGCAGGGTGGGTGGGTGGGGGGATATATTAGAAGTACAGCTAAAAATATAATCTGTTAATTAGCCCTGAGAACAATTCATCACAGATTATCATAAAAAAATCATACTTTGTTCAAGTTTATCATTAGAGACAGGATTATCTTCGTATAGTCCCCTTCTTTAGAATCATTTTTGTTTGGGGGGGTTGGTACGCATTACATCTCCAACTTTGTGTAAATATTTTTTTTTCTCAGCTGTGCTTCAACAAACATCTTTCCCATCATTCTAGCCATTTTTCTTTTTGAACAGCCTCCCAGTTTCTGTGCCCTTCCACTTACATGGCATCTTCTTTTGTGGCATCTTCCATGTGGCATCTTATGTGGCATCTTCCACTTATATACATTTCCCAACAAGATTAGAGCTTGTTGAGCTTCTGTGCTGGGTCTTGCAATGTAGCTTGACCCTAACTGCTCAATTTCTGACTCCATCAAATGTCTCAGTGACTGATCTTCTAAAACAGTGGTTCTCAAACTTTTTAGCACCGGGACCCACTTTTTAACATTTATCTCCCTATATTTATGCAAGCTTGCAAACTGCAGGAGTTCAGCTCCTTGCAAGATAAATATCAGCTATCTTGCAAACTGCAGGAGCTCAGCTCTTTGAAGGGCAATTAGCAGCTATCTGATTTTTGAATAGTCTCAGGGCTTGTGGCAATTATCTAATCTTTCCATCACCTGGGACCCACCAGAAATCAGGTCGCGACCCACCAAGTGGGTCCCGACCCACAGTTTGAGAAACACTGTTCTAAAAGACTTACAGAAGACTGCCCCTTTCCAGGGCAGGATTAAGCTAGTGCGGAGCCTGTAGCCACAGGACACCTTGGGGAAGCAACCAGAAGCGACTTCTGGTTTTGTGGAAGCAACTTCCAGTTTACTTCTGCGACTTCCAGTTGTTTCCCCAAGGTGTCATAGGGCCCGCAGAGGCCAATGGAGTGCGTTGCAGGCCCAGCGCAACCCAGAAGCGGCTTCCAGAGGTATTTCTTGCTGGATTAGGTAAGGCATTGAAGTGTGACCACCATCCACTGAATTTGTTACTCGCGGGGGTTTCTGGAACCAACCCCCAGCAGATAACGAGGGCCCACTGTATACAGTTTGTCCTCATTATCTATGGGGATCCGTTCAGGATCCCCCACGGATAACTAGATCTGCAGGTAATAAAACCCAGGAGGCCTTCTGAGACATGGGAAGGTTGTGCGTGCCCCTGAGGCTTCTGAAAGGCACTTCCAGTTTCTCTGGAAAACCTGTCATGATAGAATAAGAACCTGTCATTCTTTCTTGTTTACTTGCTTGAGTGCTTTCCACTCAGATCCTTCTCTATCACTGGAGCATATACCACCACAGTTTTTTTTTAATGGACTAGTACAGCCATCCTTTCAATAAGGCTACCTGCCACTCCTAGTTAGCTAGAATACAACTAAAATAAAATCCCTTTTTCTGTCGTCTAGAAAGTCCCTAGGTGTCAACACTGGGCCACAGATAGCCAAAGCAAAGCCATTCTTGAGTACCTCCAAGATCAAGGGTACGCAGCTCCAGTAGCCATTGATGCAATATATCGCTCAGAAAGGGGTTATCCAAAGACCTACTTGTTCACTGGCCTGTGAGTTACCCAAGGTATCAGCTCAGTGAAGGCAACTGCTACAGCATTCCTGACAGGTAGCCATCCAGATTCTGCTTGAAAATCTCCAATGAGGGAGAGCCCACAATTGTGTGAGGCAGACTATTCCAGTGCCAGGCAGCTCCTTCCTCATGCCTACCCTCAATCTGCTTCCCTGTAGTTTCAACCCATTGCCCTCAAGAGCCACAGTGAGTAAGTCCTCTCTTTCTTCCATGTGACATCTCTTTAGATATTTGAAGACCACTATCATATCTCCCCTTAGTCTTTTCTTTTACAGAAGAGCTTCTCTACCAAGCTCTTTTAACCAATCCTCGTAGGACTTGATTTCTAGACCCCTCGCCATCTTTGTTGTCCTCTTCTGAACCTGTTCCAGCTTGTCAATGTCCTCATTAAAATGTGGTTTCCAGAACACAGTATTCCAAGTGAGGTCTAACTAGTACAAAGTACAGTGGAACTATTACTTCTTATGATCAGGACTCTATGCCTCTGTTAATGCATCTCAGTGCTGCACATTAACACTTTTCTTGCTGGCTCATGTTCAGCTTGTGATCCACTAACAGCCCAATCCTATCCATTTCTCCTCCATAGCATGCAGCCGCACCAAAATAGACTGCGCTGCATGCTATGGTGAGGGGGGACGGGGTCTGATTGGGAGGCTTGGGAGAGGTAAGGGAAACTTCCTTGTAAGCTTCCTGATTGCCAGTGTGTCTCTTCAGACCTGCACCAGCTCTTTGGCTGACACAAGTCAAAGGAGAGAAAGGGGGCATGTCAGGAGGCGAGGAAGGGGATAGCATATTGGTGCAGGTTGCATGCACCATGACATACTCACTCCTGCCCCTGACACACCTCCTCCCCTCCCTGGTCTCTGTCCTATTACGCCCACCCACCCCACGCCATTACACCCACCCCACCAGCTTAACTGCACCCCTGTGCGGAGCCAGGTGCTGGAGTGGGGCGCTGCTGCTGCAGCCATTTCAGATGGCAGATCTGAAATGATCGCCGGTAGCCTACTTTTCGCAACATACAGTAGTAAGGTCTTTGCAAATTGATAACTACGATGTTGCAACCGGCCCGATAGGATTGGGCCATAACAAGACACCTAAATCTTTTTTTATACTAACATGCTGCTGCCAAGCCAGGTCTCCCCCCATCTTGTATTTGTACCTCTGATGTTTTTTTGTAGCTACATGCAGGACTTTACCTTTGTCTCTGTGGAACTTCATTTTGTTGGTATGGGCTCAGTGATCAAACCTGTCAAGGTTGCTTTGAATCCTGCTTCTGTCTTCCAAAGTGTTAGCTATTCCCCCTCTTCTATTTGATATATAGAAGCTATCCCCCCCCCACCCTCATCCAGGACATTTATTTACGGTAAATGTGAAATGCACAGAGCCCTGTGGCACTCCAAATGATACCTCCAGGGTGATGTGGAGTCATTAATTACACTCATTGGGAACAGTTGTTCAACCAGTTTTGAACTTGCCTAATAGTTGTATCATCTAGCCCAGGGGTATCAAACATAAGGCCCGCAGGCAGATATGTCCCCTGGAAACTCTTTATCCAGTCCACGTGATAATTGGGCTCTCTCTGTGCTGCCCTTTGAGCAGCGCTGCTTCAGCTGAAGCTCTGGGAGGGAGAGATGCAAGGTGGTCTCGAAGGCAAGGAGGGGGAAGGGGCAGAACTAGAGGGGCAAGAGAGGGAAATGCTGCTGAGGTGCTGGGAGAGCCCAATTATTATATGGGCTGCCCTTTCAGCAGCGCTGCTTCTGCTGAGGCGTCACTTCTCAGAGGACCTCTCAGCTGCTGAGCTGTGAAGTGACCTCTTGGTAGAAGAGGCGCTACTGAAAGGGCAGCCCATGTGATAATTGGTCTCTCCCATATTTTGAAAATATGATCAGGATTTGCATATTTTCACTTCTGTCATTTCCAGCCAATGAGTTCCTACATGAGAACAAAGTGCTTATTTCTACTTAATGATATGACTTCCAACCCTCAGCAGGTGTCATAAATGCTATTCAGCCCGCTGTATGAAATGAGTCTGATAACCTCTGTTCTAACCTACATTTTACCATTTTGTCCTCAAGGATATCATAGGAGACTTTGTCAAATGTTTTTTCTGAAATATAGGTGCACTGTGTCCACAGCATTCTCATGACGTAGTAGACTAGTCACTCAATCAAAAAAGGAGATGAGATTAGTCTGTTACAGCTTTTTCATGACAAACCCATCCTGGCTCCTGGAAACTGCCCCATTATTTTCTAAGCGCTCACTGACACTCCATTTAATAATCTGCTCCAGTATCTTTCCAGATATTGATATCAAACTGACTGGTCCATAACAGGGTTTCTCAACCAGTGGTACTCGTACCACCAGTGGTACTTCAGCCGAGTGAGCCGACTACTGGTGTTACTCGGACCACTGGAACCCTGTTCTGACGCGGCACTTTTAGCGCCACGTTTTCACTCCTGAGAGGCTCCTGTCTTTGGTTTAGCCTCTCGGGAATGCTGAGACCCACCCAGAGCCTCCTACCTGTGTTTTCTGGCCTCCAAAAACCTGTAACTAGCGATGATGTCATTGCCAGTCACTTCTGGTGGTACTCAGCCAGGAAAGGGGCGCCAGAGGTGGTACTCAGCCGGGAAAGGGGCTGAGAACCCCTGGTCCACAATATTCCCCTCCTTTAAAGATAGGGACAACATTTGCTTGTTTCCTATCTTCCGGCTCCTCGCCTATTCTCCAGGAATTCTCAAAAATAGCAACAAACCCCCCCCCCCCGGGTTAGGCTCAAAATTGTGCTTAGAAAACATAAATGATTGATTCCCCCCCCTGCAAAAAAACCAGAAACACAAATTACAAATAAAATGAACAATTTTCAGTGTAGTATACAATGCAATAATTATCAAAATTGCACTTTGATCTGAACAGCTGAGGGATGTGCTGTTTTTCACGTTATGAGCCAGGGACTACTTCCTGAATTTCAGCCTAGCAACATTGGGCAAATGTCATAGAAGAGAAATTAGAATGAATTGTGTATATACTGTAGTTTGTGTGAAGGGCCAGAAGAGCAGGCCTAGAGGTGACAAGAAATTAGGAACGCACTACACTCTGCCTTCGAAAGTATGAACAGGAAGTTTCATTGTGAGTGTTCCTCGGACATTCTTGGGCATTTTAACATTTTCAGACTAGACAACGAAGCCTGCAGTTGTCATCACTGATTCATGCTGTGATCATAGCTGTACAGATTTCAGCATCTCCTTTTAAGTTGATTGTTTTATATTGATATTTCTGGGCATGCTTTGGTTATTGTTTCATTCACTGAAGACACATGTATTCTCAATCATCTTTATACTAACTTGTCTGTATCTTTACTAATCCCCCCCAGGTCGCCCATGTGTTGATTGCCATGCATTCGAATTCATGCAGAGGGCCTTGCAAGATTTAAAGAAGACTGCATACAATTTAGATACACGGGTAAAGCTTCTTTCTTAAAAATGGGCACAGTGTTGTGGGGGAGGGTAGCAGTGGTTGAACCCACGAGAGGAGGAGATTGGAAAGGGGCCCATTTTGGATCTCTTTTTGGGGATCTCATGCAGGGTATTGGATCCGTTGCCTCATAGGAGTGCCTCTTTGCTTTCACCTATGCTTGTTTATTTGGAAATAAAGGAAATATTACAGTGATGCCTTAAGCTTCCAGTCCTCTCTTATCCAAAGAAAACTAAACCCAGTAGCGCTGCCCTGGAACTTCTTGCTGTTCAGGAAATGAGTCTGTAACGATATCAACTATACCCAACCTTAACTAAAAAAAAGTAGCTGGGGTGAAGTCCTCCCTCCCTTTACGTAAAGAAGTTTGCTTGTTTCTGCTTCCAACCATCTGACTTTCTACTGGAGATGACGACGTTGTACTCGTTCCAGTTTGAGCAAAGTTAATTCTGGCACTACTACACTGTCAACATTTGATAGAATTGTACCTTTTGCAAATCCAAACAAGGCTACCAATGCTGACAGGCATATTTTGTCCTGCCGCTCTTCACCCCGTGTGAATTTTGTTATAGATGTCTCCCCCTGTGTACAATACATTAATTTTAACTCATTCCTATCAAAATTATAAAATATTTACCCACAGACAATTCTATTTCCAATACATCTGAACTATCTAGCTTTTGTAGGGCAAAAATGTCCTAAAAAGGTAAAGGTATCCCCTGACAATTAAGTCCAGTCGTGTCCGACTCTAAGGTGTGGTGCTCATCTCCATTTCAAAGCCGAAGAGCCAGCGTTGTCCGAAGACGCCTCCGTGGTCATGTGGCCGGCATGACTCTCCTTGCCGCAGCGCGTAGCATGCAGCTGGAACACGGAGCGCTGCTTACCTTCCCGCAAGCGGTACCTATTTATCTACTTGCATTGACATGCTTTGGAACTGCTAGGTTGGCAGGAGCTGGCCAAGCAACGAGCGCTCACCCCGTCGCGGGAATCGAACTGCCGACCTTTCTATCGACAGCTTATGGTTCAGCGGTTTAACCCGCTGCGCCACCCGGTGGCCTACAAGATGCCAAAAAACAGAGCATAGAAATATAGACATTATCTTTTGCATTTATATTGAGAGGACTTGATCAAACTGAGCGCATGCAGCTAAGCAAAACTTGGATTCCACCAATCATCTATTTGAATCCAGACCCCTTCCCCACAGAACAGCTAATTGGTGAGATCTCAGACACTTTTTTGAAAATTGGGCCCCATGCTCACAGCCTGAGGGCTGGATTGGGCTAGGGAATAATGCACACAGCTCCCTAACTCAATAAGTTGCCTTCCTTATGTATCTCATTAGCGATATTTATTGTGAGAAAGAAAAGTGGCCTGTACGTTCCCATAAAGTTGCAAACATCCTCATATCACCACATAGATTTCTCATCTTCCAGGAAGCATCACAAACTACAAACATCAGATGTCTTAATTTGTTCCAGATGTGATATATTCACAAGAAGCAACTCTGATTTAAAAGTCTTTTGTAAGCAGAAAGTTACTGAAAACTCTGAATCATCTTTAAAAAAAAAATTTAAAAAATCCCCTAGTAGGAATATTTAGATTAGAATAAACTTGTATGCACATATGTATCTTAACTGTGAAAGTACAATTTTCTTTAATGTCCCCTATGTTGTAAATGCAGTTTGGGAAACAAAATTAGAATTGCCATGCTGCAGAGACATTTGTCCTGATTCAGTGAGAGTGATGAATGCACGGAAGCTTTTCTTGCTGGATCGAGATCTGCAGCATAGGCAAAAGGGTGGATCCTGGCCCTTTGCCTCTGTGTGTAGTTCCTGATGATGGACTGAAAATTGTACACTGCAGCAAACAGATAATTGTACAGTCAACTTTCATACTGCCTATCACCTGTTTGGCAGAGTAGGTAACATAATGTACTAGAAGAATTAATGCATATTCAGCCTTCCAGTTATCCCAACAGGTAATTGGTAGCTGTCAAAGCTAACAATGCTGACCATGTGTTGTGTGATTAGATATGCAAGTTTCGCTTTTATATAGCATTACAGTAAATAGTACCACATTTTAATACATGAGACTTGTAGCCCAATCCTATCCCATGCCAATGCAGTGGGGATGTGGGGCCCATGCTGTATCCTGTGTAGGAATACTGCAGGCTAGAGGTCTCCACAGGGTAAGGGGATGTTGGTAGCTTGCATTGGTTGCTCAATGGGGCAACTCGGATCTGGGCCTGCTAAATAGCCAGCACAAGTCTGAGCTGCCTCATGTCGGGGTTTCAGGCCTGGGAAGGGCGACAGGATGCGGTCAACTCCTGGGCCCGATCCTCCCACATCACCACCCTCCCCATTTCGCCCCCTCCCCCCTCTCCCACACCCTTGCGCTGCTTGGAGCACTCACCTGCTCCGGTGCACATCAAGGCCTGCACTGGTGCCAGCGGGACAGCGCAGGCCTTTCCCCCCGGCGACCCTATCTTCTGTGCTGTCGCAACATGCTTTATGGCACATTTGCAACAGTGCGCGCTGGCTCAGTGGTCACTGCATTGGCACAAGGAGAGATTAGGATTGTGCCATTAATTACTGTTCAAAACCATAAACCACATTTGATTGTATTTTTTCTTAAGCCTAATAGTGCCAAATATGTAATCTGTAACAAAAAAACAAGGATTGTGAGCTGAGTTGAAGCTTCTCCTTTAACATTGCTTTTTCTCTCTCTCTTTTCACACAGACAGAGACATTGCTTTTTAAAGTGGAGAAGAGGACGCTGTGTGACTGTTTAACCACAAATGCATTGAACTGAATACTAGAGAGCCACCTAGGAGTTTCTGGTTCTTTGTAAAATGCTGCTGTTAACGCAGACAGATTTAGGAAATAAAATATTACAAGCATGTAATTTCCAGGGCTCTCAATAAACTAGGTGAGGGATTTTGGTATACGATTACTGTGTGTCTACCTTTTGGTTCCTTGTTTGATTTTCTGTTTTCATCCATGTTGATGTCATCTTGAGTGCCAAGATATTTTCAAAAGAAAGGCAAAAGCCAGAAGGGGTGCGCTTATGATTTATTGCAAATATATTAAACTCTTATTTGGGGAAGCTCTGACTTTTAACTTTTGTCCACTAAAGAGAAACGTAGGTTAAAAATACTGTATATCAGAATTCTTGGAATTCTTTTCCTCAACAGTTTTTCCTTCCAATGTTTTCAGAAATCATTGTACAATGACATACAGTAGAGCTAAGTAAAATACAGTGAAAAGAGATAAAGCAAGTAAACAAATCAACGGTTTTCTGGTTCAGTACATTCTCCCACATTTTTGCAGGTATTCTGAGGGTGATGTCCAAATATAGATTCATAGTGGAGCAGAAGAGGAGTGTGTGTAAACCCAAGATGCATTATAGCCCATTTAATATAAATTTTTAAACCAATAATTGGGGAGTCTCTTTTGCCACAAAAAAACAACTCCCATAGCTTCAGTAGTCAGCATTCTCTTGGGAATTCTATAAGAACATAAGAAGAGCCCCGCTGGATCAGGCCAAAGGCCCATCTAGTCCAACTTCCTGTATCTCACAGTGGCCCCACCAGATGCCTCAGGGAGCACACAGACAACAAGATAACTGTTTCCTGTTATCACTCCCTTGCACCTGGCACAGAGAGAACCTACTTCTAAAACCAGGAGGTTGCTTATGGCTTGTAACCTATGATGGACTTTTCCTCCATAAATCTATCAAAACCCCTTTTAAAGGCATCTAGGCCAGGTGCCATCACCACATCCTGTGGCAAGGAGTTCCACAGATAAATTACACGCTGAGTGAAGAAATATTTTCTTCTAACTCTCCCTCCACTCAATTTTAGTGCACGTCCCCTGGTTCTGGTGTTGTGCGAGAGGGAGAAAAACTTCCCTCTATCCCTTTAGAACTTCCCTTTAGAACTCCATTTGTTTAACAGCTATCAACAAAAAACAATATAAGTTCTCTTTGGCTTGAAATGAGTTGAGAACCCTCAACATGGTTCTGCAGTTTACTAGTGGGCCTTCAGAAATTGAGCAACATGCAGTCTTTGGGATGGTAATCAGGGTGGACCTCCAAAATGCTTTCCCCTCCTCACATTCTTACCATAGAGCAATTGGAAACCCTTTCTGGCTACACTGTTGCTAATTTTTTTGTGCCTTGCCTCCATATATGGTGTAATATAATCTATTATGCATGGTGTAATGTATTCTCTCTTAACCATTTTGTAGGTTCTCATAGATTTGCACAAATGGACTTAAGAGTTTAGTTGTTCAGATATTCTTCCACTGGTTGTGCACACTTTGTTTTTCACAATCTGCTTCACAGTTTTGAAATAAGCCAGCCCTCAAGTACTGGAGAAATATACTCTTTTTATAAGGTATGAGACCATATTCTTAGACTGCTGTGTACCAATTCATAGGATCCGTAATACTCTCATGCATGATATTTTTATAAGATTTTAATATTTTCGCAATAATGTTTATCTGCACCACTTCTGACATTTACCTTCGATCTGTTGGTCTCTTTTGTGTCGTTCTCATGTTGTTTTCAATAGAGCCAGTGTAGGGGAATGTCTACGTTTGTTTTAAAAGGCAAAGCAAACTTGGAGCTACTGGGATCGCAAAGGAAAACTTGAAAACAGTAATGAATGGGACCTGAATGCTCAGTAATCAGAACCGCTGTTTGACTTCTGCTTCCATTTTTATGTACTCTTCCAAAACACTGATTGGCCAAAATATGACCCATGTGTAATGGAAGAAGTAATCTGCATTCACCTGTATTTTCAATATAGTATTACCGCCTCTACTATGGGGAAACGGCATTCTGCAGAAGCAATACTTGTTGGGAGTGTACCAGTGACAAGCCTTGACCTTATTTTTAATTAAGAAGTAGGGAAGTAAGATTCTTTCTATAGTTCATATGTTATCTGAGCAGGAGGGTGGCTGTTTCTGTTTGCCTCTCCGGTAGCATTTAGAATGGGAAAACCCCATATGAGACTGAATGTCATGGTTATTGCCCACTCAGCATTGTTGGCTTCCAAAAAGAGCAGGAGTCGCACAATATGTCCCTCCCTCCCCATGGTTTCCTCATTTCAAATGCTATTTCAAGGAAGAGTAACCACACCACTAGGTGGTGTGGAAATTAGCTGCACTCAAATTTCATGGACTTTGTTAGGCCTGACCTTTTGTCTCTTAACGTTGCCAGCTAAATTAAATTTGTTTATTATTCCTAAATTATAGATACCTATATAAAACAGTCCAGGACTTCCTTCTCTTTGTTACAATAAAACTCTGGGGTGTGCATATATTCTGGCCACACCAACATGTTCAATGTGACTGGGAAACCACGTGAAGTGGCCTGTCTGGCATAGCTTCTCTACACAAGCATAAGCTGCAGGGAGCCGTCCTTCATCCTGTCTCAGGTATGCTTAACTTCCAAGCAGAGGTGGATCAGTCATGCTCATCTTGGGCATGGAAAGAGTGTCTCTTCCCTCCCATCCACTTGCTGCTGGGCTTGGCTGCTACTACAAGAACCTGTGAGGAACAGCTGGATTACTACTGCTTCTTAGGGACTGCAGTGGAAGCAGCTCACCTTAGGTGGGAGGAGGTAGTGTGCAAGAGGCTCTGTTTCCCATGTGCTAGCCTTGACTTGGTAAACTGCCTGTCTTTCGGTGTGCGCGTCTATCTGTCTGCCTTTCTCTCTGCCTCTCATTCACACATGCACACAACTAACTACTAACAGCCCAATCCTATCCAACGTTCCAGCGCTGCTGTAGCCATGCTAATGGGGCGCGTGCTGCATTCTGTGGTGGGGGGACAGTCACAGAGGCCTTGTCAAGGTAAGGGAACACAGAAGCGTCGCTACACCCCCTGTGGGGAGGCTGTCGATGTGACACCCCCATGGGATGCCACAAGCCCTGCCCCCTGGGGTGTGTGACATCACTTTCGCTGAGCCGCCGAAATTCAGCGGCGGCGCGGCACGAAAGCAAAAACAACCCCGGCATTTTGTCGGCTGTTTTTAGGCGGTATGCAGCCTAGGAGGGCAGGAGGGCCAATCCTCCCGCCGCAAGTGGCCGAAAAAATGCTGGGAGGTTGCTTTTGCGCCACCGAATTTCGGCAGCGGCGCAGCAAAAATGCAAAAAAAACACACCCCACCGCTTGACACCCCCACCACCCGGGCCCCCCCCCCCAACGATGCCTCTGAGGGAACATTTGTTCCCTTACGTCAGGACTGCATTGGCGCTGGAAAGTTGGTTAGGATTGGGCTATAAGTAACTCCCCACTAACACCATCCTTTGGCCACCACTTATGCAAATTAGGCTGTCTGGATTTGGGGAATTGGGATTGGTAACCCTGTCCTCTGTGCCCAAAGAAGGCTTTTGATACAGACCCTGACCATAAGTCCCATAGGAATTTTGAGGTGGACTAGTTCAGATCCTGTTAGGGCATGCCTAAAGGAAGGGTAACATCTCGGGTTGACATTTGACAAGCCGGGCACAAGTTTTATAGGACACCATTTAGCTTTTGTACTTGCAAAAGCTGTCATACAAGATGATGCCGATGCCGCAAAAACATTATTTCTGTATATGGAACAAAGTTTTTGCAGCATCGTCATCATCTTGTATGACAGATTTTGCAAGTACAGTACTCCCCCCATATCCGCTGGGGATATGTTCCACGCTCCTCTGTGGATACTTGAAACCGTGGATAAGAGCGAACCCCCTTTCCATGCTTTCCTGAGGGGCCCCTGCCCTGCCTCCCCTGCGGGCAGGTGTGCACCCCCCCCCAGCTCTTGTTTTTCTTTCAGCAAGCTTTGTTTCTTCCTTAAAAAGAAGCAGCCTCCATTGCAGGCAAGTAGAACGAGACTAAGTCCTAGAGAGGCTCTGCAAGGTTTCTGTTAACCTTGCAGAACCTCTCTAGGACTTAGTCTCATTCTACTTGCCTGCAATAAGCAGCCAGAGGCTGCTTCTCCTGTTTGTTTAAGGAAGAAATGAAGCTTACTGGGAAAAAGTAAAAGCCTGGGGGGTCCCTGCGATCCGTGGATAACTGAAACCGTGGATAGTGAATCCATGGATATGGGGGCCCACCTGTACAAAAACTAAATGGCGTGCTATAAAACTTGTGCCTGGGATACTAGATGTCTACCCAAGACTTTAGGCATGCCCTAACAGGATCTGAAGAGAGAACTCGTCCACCTCAAAAATTTTATGAGACTTATGGTCAGGAACTAGACTATTTGGAGCCTGAGTGAGTACCCACCTTCAATTGTATCTGACTAGGCTCTAAACCCCAGCCTCATACAAGAATAGCAAAACAAACAAACAAAAAACAGCCTTTTGCACAAGGATAGCCAAAAAACAAAACAGAGAAATGAGCTTGGGTATGCACTACCTTCATTTTTTAGGAGAAGGCAGCAACAGCCACTACCACCTTTTAAAACAAACATTTGTCAGTTTCAGTTGCTGTGTGTATCTTTTGTTTGCTTAATTTCATTTTCTGACTCTTGTGGCTATCCATAGGTTCCCCAGGAGAAAAGCAAAGAACAACTGTTTGATCTCTTCAACACTATTCACATTTTTCCATGGTATCAGTTATAAATAACCATCAATTACAATAGTTTAGAATGAAATGTCATTTCACAAGAGTTCACTGTGTTTTTGTAATTAACATAAGCCACTCTCTTTGTTACAGTCCTAATAAATTAATGCTGTAAACATGGTTGTCATGGTGGTCACAGGATACATAAGAACATAAGAACATAAGAAGAGCCCTGCTGGATCAGGCCAAAAGCCCATCTAGTCCAGCTTCCTGTGTCACACAGTGGCCCCACCAGATGCCTCAGGGAGCACACGAGACAACAAGATACCTGTGTCCAGTCGCCACTCCCTTGCACCTGGCACAGAGAAAACCCACTTCTAAAACCAGGAGGTTGCTTATGGCTTGTAACCTGTGATGGTCTTTTCCTCCATGAATTTGTCCAAACCCCTTTTACATTGGAGGTCTCTTAACATTCACTACTTCTCTTTAACCTGTCCAACTAGACATGACACATGCACTTTAGATTCATTCCTGATCTCCCACAGGTGTTTGTTTTTGTTGTGTTTTTACTAATTAGCAATTCTATCTGAATGCTCAGAAGATTGGTTAACTCCCTCTCTCCTAGAGCTGTGGTCCCAATGTTTTTACAAAAAAGGAAACAGGTACCCCTGTTCAGAGGCATCACTAGGGTTTGCATCACCAGGTGTGAGAGCTCAGTGCATCACCCCCATAATGGACCCCAGAGGTGAATAGAGAGAAACAAGGGTGGGCTGAGGCTGAGCTCAGTTCAATAAAGATGCCCATCAGGCAGGACTATGTATTTCTACAGATTACTCCTGGTCAGTGGTGTCACTAGGAATGGGGTCACCCAGTCCGGTAACTCATGGTGTCACCCCCATTAACTTTATTTATTTAACAGTACAGGTCACCCAAGAAATCAGTAACCAACTCAGCTCCTGAAACAATCAGTCTCCTTGGTCTGTTTTGAGTTAAGGAAATTCACTTTTTGTTACATAAGGCAGTTGTTTTATTTTTCCGGTTATTTGGCCATAGAATTTGATAGAATATCAATATGCTGCATGAAATCCATGCAACATGCCAATATGCCGCATGAAATTCCACATCAAATGATATATAACATGATGATTCATAAATACGAAGTTTTCACAATTTTTGGCCACTACAGTAGTTCTCTCTCTCTCTCACACACACACACACACACACACCCCCGAAGGTGTCACCCGGTACGGTCCAGTGATGCCACTGATCCCTGTCTTCTCAAGCGTAATCCACAAAGGAGTGTTTGTGTAGGTGACTTGCAGCCCAGTCCTGTGTAACTCTTGCACCGGTGTAACAATAGATCCACCAGTGTAAGTGCACTTATGCCAGTGTAATTTGCCATACGACAACGGACGCAGGACAAATACCGGCGTAACCCCCTTTAGATGCCACGCATGCGTAGTTCGGATGCAGGACGGACGCCAGCGCAACTTCACCTCTGTAGGGGGCATTCTGGGGGCATCTGAACGCACCTAGAATGCCCCCTGCACCAGCGGAGTTGCAGCAGCATCCGTCCCGCATCCGAACTGTGCATGCACAGCATCCGAGGGGCGTTATGCCAGTATCCATCCTGCGTCCGTCGCCGTACGGCAAGTTACACTGGCATAAGTGCACATACACTGGTGGATCTATTGTTACACCGGTGCAAGAGTTACACAGGATTGGGCTGTAACAGGTATGTAACAGGTATGATCCAAGGTGTCTGGGACGCTCATACCAATCTTGTTTCACAGAGCACAAACAACATGGAATTTTCCAACAGAAAACACGCAAACCAAGGCTTCTCCTAAGCCAGCTGGCTAGACTAGAGTGAGGCAGGATGATTGCTCTGACAAACCAACGTTTGGCCTACTCTTGAAGGCCTGTGGGACCTTAGACCTCCTGCCACCAGCCCAATGCAAAACATCACGAGAGTGGCCTTTGGCCTTGATAGTGCTCTCCAGGCATGCACCCAGCACTGTGTACAGGTGCAGACCACCATATCACACATCAGTTAAGAGAAAACATGTCAGGAAGCAGATGCTCATACCAGGATCTGTGTGGAGCAGCCAGACGTCTCTCAAGCCATAGAACTGAGGGTTGCCCTTCCAAATCACGTCCCCTTCGTACTTACACAAATTACATGGGCTTCTTCGTATTATTTTGTTAGCTGCCTTTAACACCTCCCTTCAGGGAAGGTAAAAGCAAGATAGATTTTTTTTAATAAACAAATAAGAGGATCAAATGTAGTTTGAGTGCTGTTAATATGCAGTATGCCTCCAACAGAAGCTCTACTGTGAGAACAGATGCTTCTAAGTGAGTAATAAATATGCATTGTTATTTTTTTGCATAGTCACTGGAGCATGATCTGAGCTGTCTTGAATTACATTAACATGTAATATTTACCACAATTAATAGTAATATTTACCTAAAATACTAGATACCATATAAAAGTAAATGGTAAAATAGTCACTGTCTGTTACCTCAGAACTGAAGCAAAACGAAACTCAAGGATTGTGAGGGAAGGAAGAGAAAGGGGAATTTTTAAAAAAAGGAAGCTCAGAAAAGCACAAACGAAGAAATACTTTCTGAATGCACTTTCTGAATGCTTTTAAAAAGTACTGAGAGCAGTGCTAATAGCAGGAGAAAGACAAATTCATTCGTTCGTTGGGGGGTCATGGCGGAAAAGTACAAGATCGATCAGATAACAGGATATACAGTGATAATCAGTAAGTTAGAAACTGAGGAGTAAAGCAGCAAGGGCAGTTATAGGGCTTTTTTCCCCACACTATGTTTTGGGGTATATGCTTAAGTTTTTTTAAAGTGACGTCACTTCCGGGGGTCATGGAAGGCCCACAAGATCATGAGGGCCCAGGGGGACGGACGACGACACACAAGGTCATGATGACGACCCTGGGTATCACTGGACCCAGTTACGCCACTGGGTAGAATTACATTGCTATTTGGCTATCAAGATTTTCGCTGTAATTAATAGGTTCCATCTGAGCTGATAGTGGTTTGTTTATTTCTATCCCACCTCTCCACATCCTAAAATGCCCACAAGGTGGCTCATATTTGGTTCACAATACAATAAACACTTCCTCACGGTTCTCTTCACAGGGGCAGTTGGTGGAGTGCTGTGAGGGGGAAGGGTTTTATTTAGCCTTTTTACAGTCAGCTTTTAAAGTCAGCACAGGTTCTGTGCAAGAGTTTCACAATGACTTGCTCTACGCACTTGTGGAAAACTGTGTCACAGTTAGAGATGTTGCTCACCCCTCCTGCTCACCCCCCAAATAAATTGTGTTTTAGGGGTCTTCCTTTTTATCAATTGCTCAAAAAGCCACATGGGGTTTCTCAAGTATTCAGTAGAAATGCTAGAAAATCCCATTTTATAACCCAATCCTGCGTAGAAACGCACCATTTTTGGCACCTGGCTGTGGAGTAAGGGATGCTGGTGCGCAGGCTGGCAGTCCATACTCTGCCTCCTTATGATCAGGAAAGATTTGCTCCAGTCAGTGCAGGGGCGGGGGGGAGGACGGGCCAGGTGGTGATGTAGTGCAGCCGTTAGGCAAGCCGGCCCAGGAGGGGGCGGGGATATCGGCGGCAAGTACTGTCAATATCCTGTTCCCGTTCCTGGGCTCGGCGGCCCTTTCCCCGGCGCCCCAGATATACCGGTACAGTACATCGGCTCGAGAGCCTACGTACATCCAAGGAGGCCTATTGGGGCCGGGCAGCCCTTCACCCGGGGAAGGGGACAAACGTCACCTTCTCCTAAGGAGTCCTCAGACCGCGCTGGAGCTGCCTGGGAAGGACTCGGGATCCTGCGGTCGGCCCTATGGGCCAACCACAGATTCTTACACAGGATCAGGCTGTTAGCTGCTGTTTCCTTTTCCCCAAGCAAAACAACAACAACAACAGCCTTTACCTCAAGGATGGCAGTAGTAAGAGGTGGAGGGTTCCATCAACATAGGAGAGGCTCCAGGGGGGCCTCCTCTTCAGCAGCAAATGACACAGGGAGCATCTATTCTGGCCAGGGTTCATACAATCCAAGAATACCAAAGAGGCAAAACTCAAAGGTGCTAAGAAACGTGTTCATTAAATAAAAAAAAAAAACACTCCAAAGTTTCCCTTAACACAGCTTGGACAACTCTTCCTCAGTCAACTCCTACGTGGCTGTATGTGAAATTCTTCTGGGAGCATGCACAGTGTGAGATTTCAGCATGGGCAGCAGGTCCTGACCAGGGCCTCTGAGAGGGGGGTTAAGGGGGTAATTTGTACCCAGGCCCAGGGTGAAAAATGGGTCAAAAGGGGGGCCCTGGAGCAAAAAAGGGGGGCCCAGGAGCTAAATTTATATGTAGGGAAGGGGCCCAAAAGAAACTTTGTACCCCCTGATAAAATTCCTCTGGGTTGCCCTGGTCCTGACAACTGAATGGTCTCTTGATGCCCCTCGTGTCTACTGCTGATATGGTGAGCTATGCTGTGGTGCTATCATTGAGTGGATTGCTAGGGGTGGGAGAGAAAGCTGATAAATTCTGCCAGAATGAAACCAGCAGATATTCTGGCAATGCCACATGATGGCTGGATGGGATGAAAGGGGCTGGGCAAAATTAGCAGCATCCTGGTGTCTGATTAAATAAAGCAGGCAGGGGCCAGAGTGATGCCACTTGTCCATGAGCCCGTCACTGCACTGCCTCAGATGTGTGTGCAGGCACTTCCCATCCCAGGAATCAGTAGCAAGAGAAGGAGGAATCCATTGCTAGAGAGATCCTGGTGCCTCTTGCATGCTGTGCCTGTGCTGTTGCATTGTGCTGCAGCTCCACCTAGAGATCCTTCAGGAGGGGTCTGTATGTCTAGCTCCAAGTTTCTCTGATCTAAATCACCCTTCAATCTGAATCACCCATGCTGTTTTCCCAGTCTAAATTGCACCTCCTCCCTTAAGCTGCTATGAGTTCAGAGTGGGGCAGGAAGAAGGATAGGTACAGATACTCAAAATGTAGGCTCTGCCTTGTGGAGCTACCTTTATATCTTCTAAGAACAGAAGTCAAATCCACCTCTCTCCTGTTTCCCACTGAACTATCTATCAGCCAGCTCATAGTAGTACAGCTTACTGTTAAGGCCGATTCACACTACAGTTTTCCCGGCACGGATGCCCCTGCCTCTGCCCCTGCGTATGCGCTTGTCTATTCGGTTGGAGCTGGGGGAGTGTCTTGCCGCCTGTTGTCCCTCCTTCTGTCCCGCCTTCTTAAGAAAGCGCAGCTGTGATTTGGTGAACTGAAGTGCGCTCCTCCGATTGGTGGGCTGCTGTAGCTCCGCAAACATCCCCAGCTCTGCAAGCACAACCGCCTTAAAAGTTGAGGGGAAACCATCTTGCCTGCCTCTGCATTGCTGCTCCGCAAGCTGCTCCGCAAACATAAAAACAGCTCCGCGCTACCCTCCACAGATCCGCAACGAGCCAGGAAAACTCTAGTGTGAATCGGCCTTTACAAGTGCGCTTGTTCTTCTCTCTGTGCTCGTGCAAAATGCTTGTTCCCTCGTCACAGTCACCAGTGCAAAGGCACTGCATGCGGTTAAGCACACATCATTTGTGACATCTTTGGCAGTGCAGTGAGACTTGAAGCCCTTCTCCTGTCATTGAGGGACTTGGAAATAAAAACATCAGAAAAAATACACAGCGCAATCCTGTGTAACTCTTGGATTGGTGTAACAGTAGATCCACCGGTGTAAGTGCACTTATGCCAGTGTAACTTGCCGTACGTCGACGGACGTAGGATAGACACTGGCGTAACTCCCCTCAGATGCTGCACACAAGTAGTTCGGACATGGGACGGAGGCCAGTGTAACTCTGCCAGTACAGAGGGCATTCCAGGGGCATTTGGAAACCCCTGGAATGCCCCCTGCGCCTGCGGAGTTGTACTGGCATCCATCCTGCATCCGAACTGCATGTGCACGACATCCAAGGGGGGTTACGCCGGTGTCCGTCCTGCATCCGTCGGCGTATTGCAAGTTAAACTGGCATAAGTGCACTTACACCGGTGGATCTACTGTTATACCGGTGCAAGAGTTACACAGGATTGCGCTGTCAAACATTTATCTCCCTATATTTACACAAGTTTGAAAGCAATTAGCAGCTATATGATTTTTGAATAGCCTCAGGGCTTGAGGCAATTACTTGTCTAAACTTTCCATCACCTGGGATCCACCAGAAATTGGGTCGTGACCCACCAAGTGGGTCCCGACCCACAGTTTGAGAAACATTGCTGTAGGGCGTTCATAGGATTGCAACTACTTTGAGCCGGTGTCACAGCCACTGGCATAGCAGCACCAGAACCTATTCATCTCCGAAACACAGGGAGATAATGACTGCCTTAGGTGCGGAAGGGGAGCAAGATGATGCCACAACATCTTCCTTCTGGGGACTTAATTCTGAATCTAAACACTCATACATACAGATGCCCGAGTCCAGGGCTGTCTTTTTCTTCCATGGAACTGGCTGGCAGTGATTGCAATGTTGTCAAACCCAGGCTGTTTGCATGTCTTGGCATTCTATTCCGCAAAGGAACTTCATCCCTCCCCCCCAAGGCCATGGTGTCCGTTGCCCTCCTCATTCCCTAAGACATATCCCTGCAGTCTGGGAGCCTGGGATCTGGAGGATAAGATGGCTCTGCAAACGTTCAGAGTCAGGTGGGTCTGTTGGGGAGCAGAATTGCACTAAAGCCACACATATGCTGACACAGCCAGCCTGTGAAAGACTACACTGCCCTGCTTCCAAACCCTGAATGGAAACAAATGGAATGGCAGATGACATTAATTGGATGCTGTTTCATTCAAGCCAGCTGCCATTCTTTTAGCCCTCTTCCAGGTTTAAATAAAAGCCAAAGACAGATTTATCCCATTCCTACAAGTTATCAAGTGTCTCCTACATTCCAGAGCCTGGTGAAGAGTGCAGCATAATCCAGCACCATGGCTGTGCTATCCATCAAGGCTTTCAACACACCTTTCTAGCAGGAAATTCAGTATTCAACACTCATATTCTACTGGGATATGCAACAGGCAGGAGTTCTAAAATTATACTAACTGCTTTCCACAGAAGTGAAGTGGGTTAGTAGGTGTTGAACCAGTTTGCCTTGGCTGGAACAAAATTCAGTATTTTTACACCTTTCCCCTCGATCTCCAAACATCATGTATAGTAGGAAATATGACAGAAATGTGAATATTTGTAAGAAAGAGATGTTGAATTAGGGAAAAAATGCTCTGATTTTTTTCAGCTCTGCAGAAGTCAGAATCCTCATCTCAGACAGGCCATTTGCGGGTGGAGTGGAATCTTTGCTGACCTTCTTCTAAGAGCACCTGAGACTTGCAAGTCACACCAGAAATATGCAGCTACTCTAAAGAATGGCCTGGGCGTAGTTGGCCTTGTCCAGAGGAAAGACTATTGCACAAAATGCCAGGCAACATGTTAGCTCACTTCTTTTGCTTCTAGTTTAGACCTAGCACACCAAACCACGTACGTGAGAAGCATTGGCGTCGCTACCGTCAAGCGACGGTAGCGGGCCGCTACGGGGTGACGTGCGCAAAGGGGTGATGCGCGTCGCCCTCCAGACGCTCCGAGGCCGGCCCGGCCGGCACTCCAGGGCCTTCTGAAAGAAGGCCCAATGCGTCAATACGGGAACTTTTACGGTTTTCGCGCATGCCCTCAGAAACGGTCTCTGCGCATGCGCGAAAACTGTAAAAGTTCCCGTAAAAGTTCCGGAGGGCGACGCGGATCAGGGCGGGGGGGCACCCGGGGCAGGGTGCAGCCGGGGGCATAGTCAGGGGGGTCACTAGGGTGACGCGCGTGCCCCCGCCTTGGGGTGACGCGCGTCCTAGTGACGCCTCTGGTGAGAAGTGTATATCCATGGCTTTGTTAACTGGAAAGGGGGTATGGTGTCATTCAGTATCATTAATTTTTCTTCAACAGAAATGATTCCAATTTTACAAGTAAATATGTAGTGCACCAAAAAGAGCTCCTAACATGTGGTGACTTTGTATAAAAACTTTGCCTGACATTCTTTTTTGACCTGCAAAGATGCTCATAGTCCTGTTGCTGAAGCCTACAACACTTGGACAGGCTTCTTCTTGTTAGACAGTGTTATCAACTCATTCCAGGCATCAGGTCTCCTTTTCTCATAGTATTGCATAGCCTCAAGTCTTGATCAGATTGGAGAAATGTTGCTATGAGGCCAAGCATGCTGTAAAGGAACTTGCTAATACCTGGAAGGTTGTAATGAATGTTGTGATGTAGTAATAATGGCATCCGTTCAGCAGCTCCCTTACAGCCCAATCCTGTCTACAATTTAGACCGGCGGAGCACTGCTCCACTGGTCTAGGGTGTCGCAAATGTGCCATTATTATTATTATTATTAACAGTATTTATATACCGTTTTTCAACAAAAAGTTCACAAAGTGGTTTACAGACAAAATCAAATGATTAAATGGCTCCCTGTCCCCAAAGGGCTCACAATCTAAAAAAGATGCAGAAGACCACCAGCAAACAGCCACCAGAAAAGACACTGTGCTGGGGTGAAAGGGGAGCAGTTACTCTCCCCCTGCTAAATATAAGAGGAGCACCAATTGAAAAAGTGCCTGTTGCCCAGTTAGCAGGGGTGTTAGGCACATTTGTGGCACCCTGCAAGTAGGCAGCACTGAGACCAGCACCACTCTACTTACCCCAGATCCAGAGCTACATTCTCCGCCAGGCTGCAGAGGGGCGTGGAGAGGGCGGAACAGGGCGTTCTGGGGAGGTTAGGATTGGTTGGCCGGGCCTAGGTTGGGGGAGGGATTGGCGGTGGCGCACTCCGCCGAATCCTATCTCCCTTCCTGGGCATTGCCGCCATTACATAGGCCTTCCGGATTTGTGCCAGCAAAATAGCTGGCGCACATCTGAGGAAACCCATTCGGCCAGCTGGGGCTTACAACAGGGAAAGGGAACAAACGTTCCTTTCCCCCAAGGTGACCTCCCAGCCAGTCTCTCTGTGCTCTGGATGCAGTGGAGGCTCCACCGGCCCCGCTGCATTGTAGGGCACAGAGTTAGATAGGATTGTGCTGTTAGTTGCACAGTGTTTCATGAATGTATGTTTATCTGGGGTGTTTTCTTTCCCTGTTCATTTTCATTGTTAAAGATGTCATTCGATTTGGTTTTCATTCTTTAAAATTGCATTCATTTCATCACAATTTCATCTGTCCCCTTCCCCATGTATCATGGGGATACTCCCCATGAGAGTATCATTTCTTGATACGGGCGCGGGCGCAGGGACGGGGGGGGCGCATTCAGCGGGGGGGCGTACTTACCCTCTGCTTCGGCCGTCTTCGTTTCGGCCCTCCCACCTTCCCTGGAGCCCGTTTGACTCCGAAATGAGACCAAAACTGGTGGGGGGGGGGCCGCATCGATGTGACGTCACACAGGCCCTGCCCTTGCTCCGGACGCCGGGAGGGCTTCCGTCATTTCTGCTATAGTCCACAACACCATCCAAACTTTCACGTACAGCAGGAAAAGAGGGTGCCTCAGCCTCTGTCTTTTCCTACCCCGAGCTCCCTTCTCCACTAGCTTTCGCTTTTAAGCCCAGGGATTCTGTGTAACCACCTCGTGGGGAGAAGAAGGGAGCCTTTCAAGCCACATGCCTGTCTCCAGGAAAGGAGGTGGTTAAAGCAGCAACAGATCACAGCAAGACAAACTAGATGAGACTGGGTCAGGGAGGGGGGGGAAGAGATGTGACTGGGAACAGTCACTCAACATGCCTGCCTCTGCTGTGAGCCCTGCGAGAGCAGCACCCTCATTATTAGCCTGACCCTCCAGGAGCTCAGCAGTAAATTTCATTGGTTGCCCTTTGCCAGTGCTGCGACTCCTGTTGGCTTTTCTTAGTGTGCCTTATAGTGGATAAGAGGACAGTGCTCTTAGTCTCAAGTGCTCTTAGAAGCCAAGATTCCACTCACCCCCACAGGAAGCTGCTAGCTAATTAGCAGCTAACTGACCATGTTATTTCAAAAATTGCCAGCGTAAATTAAACTTCCGGCATTAATTTACAGATTGTGCCGTTTCAAAAATGTGTAAATCAAGACCACATTAATTGAGAGGTGCCTGTACTGAAAATAGAATTCAACAAAACATTTCAGCCTTTTCACATAGTCATTTGAACCTTGTTTTTCCCCCTTCATTCTGATGTCATTTGTAAGTATTGACATGAAGTTTTGTCTGTTCACTTCTTCATTGTAGGCA
Organism: Plestiodon gilberti rubricaudatus; assembly: GCA_026170595.1. NCBI lineage: Eukaryota > Metazoa > Chordata > Lepidosauria > Squamata > Scincidae > Plestiodon > Plestiodon gilberti. Next base: position 106,131,757 of record JANXHW010000003.1, on the reverse strand, counting down.
CAATAACTTGACTCCAATATCTTGCATGAAAAACTCTAGCTGCCACTAACACATAAGAAACTACCTCTTTATCTTTTTTTTTATAGAATGCTATCATCTACATATGTTAGAAGAAAGAATAACGAAGCAGAGTTATTCTACATCCTAAAATCCTTTCCATCATTTTTCTCACTTTTTTTCCAAAATTTGTTTGGCTTTCAAACAGGTCCACTAAGTACAAAAGAAAGATAGCTTTTTTACACTTCCAGTTCATTATGCTATAGTCACTACTTATCTTGTTTATGATAACAGGCATGATATACCATCTAACGAACTGACATAACGTTGAACCAACAGGCGTGATATACAATCTAACATCTTACAACAATTTTCTCGGATGTTCGTATTCAGATAAAAATGGTACCTTCTAATCCATAAGCCTTCCCAAATGTCCATATTAATGTTTTGTTCCCATATCTTGGGTCCACCATGGTGGAGGAACCCAAGCTGATTCCACCCCCAAATTCCACTGCCTTCCCTGTTAATTCATGTGTGGGCACGCCATGCATGCCAGCGCCTCCCCATGCCAGCCTGCCCGCCCAAACTTGAACGCACCACACCAGCACTCACCAAGTCGTCCTCATCCTTGACTCCCTGTAAAGGAATTTACTCCTTGCCAGGGAATTCTGTTCCTCCCTCACATAATCACTTTAAAAGAAGCAATTGGGGGGGGGAGCAGTGGCCCTTTTCCTGAGAGCTTAGGCGAGTGCTCAGGAGAAGGATCCCACGCACTGGCGGTGGCAGTAGTGGCAAAGCTTGAAGAAGAGATAAGCCCACCTTCTTTTCATGCATGCTCAGAGAGTGTGGGGCAGCAGGGTGGGGCAGGCGGCAAGCCAGAGGCAGTGGTGAACAAGCAGAGGTTGCAAGGCACCTCTGGCCAGTTTGCTGCCTCCTCAACCCACCTCATGAAGCAAGGGCCTCATGGTTGCACTGCCCCTACCACTGTAGTACCATACATTCCTTTACTTGTTCAGTTGCGTAATCATATTCCAAAAAGGAGATTATAAATTCTAGCTAATACATGTTTTTCACATTTGTCCAATATCTCACCAAATGCGGTATACCTCCTGAACTGATATTCTTTCTTAAAATGTGTAAAAAGGAATTGATTTGTTAGAACTCAAACCAAAGAAGGGTAGTATCACTCAGTTTTGCCCTGGTTTCAATACTGTATGTGAGAACTCATTTTGTACAATACGAACATAAGAACAAAAGAAGAGCCCTGCTGGATCAGGCCAAGGTCCCATCTTGCAAAATCTGTTCTGCTGCACCTTTATGTAGTACATCATCCCTGACTGGACTCAGTAAGGTACCCCCATCTGCAGAGGAGACACTGCTCCCACTGAGATCCTACATGAGGCAGAAATGTTTCCAGATCCTTGAGGTTTGAACTCGATTGCTTACCCTCTTCCAAGGGGCAGCAGCAGTATTGAGGGGTGTGGTACTGGGAATGGAAGCAGGTGTGTTACCAGGTATGCAAAAAACCTGTTGGAATTTTGGATGCAACACACTGCACAATCCTGCGCAAGTACGCGGCCTCTTCCTACTTCCGGCAGCAATTTTGCTGGCAGAAATCTGAGGAGGCCGGTCGGGCCGACCTGAATTTACACCCGGGGAAGGGGACGAGCGTCCCCTTCCCCGGGTAGACCTCCGGCCCGGTAGCAGCCTGGCCACCGGTGCTCAGGATCTGGTGGGTGGCCCTGGGCCGCCGGCTGGATCCTTACGTAGGATTGCGCTGACAGTCTTGCAGAACTCTGGAGGGCAGTGTAATGTCAAGCACCTGAGACCAACCACCTACCTGCCCTCTATGATCCTTGCAGGAGATGTGGCCCTTAATACGGTTTCCTTCCTCCCTTTCTCCACACTCTCTGTTCTTCCTTCCACATCATCGGAGGATGTACTGCCGGAGGGCTCTGTCCCCACATGACAGATAACATTCCCCCACACTTCCAAACAAAGAGGACAGCTCCAGAGGCGTAGATACGCCCTACAGGGGGGCCGCACCCCCCGTGATGTCACTCAGGGTGGCGTGTCACTCACCCTGCCCCCGAGTGACAAAAACGTTCCTGGGGGCGGGCGGGAGAGGGAAACATTTCTCGCTGCCGTCTGCCTTCCAGGAGCATTCTGTGGCTTTTGCTGCCTTATTCGTGCAGCTTTGCAGCGCGAAAAAACTCACCACCAATTTTGATGCCAATGCGGAGGCTTTGACACATGCACCCGGGCGCGTACCGCCCCCCCTAGCTACGCCACTGGACAGCTCTAGGGTTTTCTATTCCAAAGGAGTAGGAACCTCTGACCACTCAGAAGATGTACAGTATATGCAACTATGAAAGTGTGAGTAAAGTACAGTGGGCCCTCCTTATCCATGGATTGGCCATCCATGACTATCTGTAGATAGCCATCCGCGGAGGGAGGGATCCCACTGGGGGCGGCGCCATTTTACCTTTTAGAAGAGCCGCACGGGCCTGCCGCCTGCTTCTTCTGTTCGGTGCCGCATTCTAAGGAAAAATAAAAAGCACACGACCAGAAGCAACTTCCGATTGCGCGTACAACTGGAAGTCGCTACTGGTAGCTTTTTTTTTCTTTTTACAGCCCTTTTAGAACTTTTTAGAATCTTAGAATGTGGCGCCAGATGGAAGAAGTGGGTGGTGGGCCCGCACGGCTCTTCAAAAAGGTAAATGGTGCCGACCCCTCCCCCCTCCCGACCGTGGACTTTTTTGGCATCTGCGGGGGTTCCGGGAACAGAACCCCGGCGGAACCCAAGGGCCAACTGTATTTCTTATGAAACCCTAACCAGCCTCTACTCCTGTGTATGTTAGCAACTAGCCAGGTGGTATATTTTACCATAGGAAAAGGGGTCCTTTCGCTGACTGCTCTGCTTCCCCATGCCTTTTTCCCAACAAAATCTATTAGATGTGTGCAGGGGCCAAGCGCAATGGTTCATCATGACACAACTCAGTGGAAAGGAATGAAATGAGAAGGGCAGCAAAGATATGGGAGAAACTATATATAGTTTTTATTATGGGGATGACAGTACAATAACCAGGAAGGAGAATAAAAACAAATGCAATGCAGTATTCAAACATGTTCACTCATATACCTCCCCTAGGCCCTAAGCACCAGTGGTTCTAGGCAGGAAAAAGAGGAGATGTTTATAAGGAGGAAAGAAAGGAGAGGTGAGGGAGTAGGATGCAGGGAAATCAGGAAAATTACGGGGGGGGAGGGGGGAAGAAGAGAACCAGGGGTTATAAGATCGTTGAGAGAGAAAAAAACAAAAGGCAAAAGAGGAGAATATATGGGAAAAAAGGATAATGTACAGTGTCAGAACAGATATTGTGGGACAAGCTTAGCTAAAGGATGAGATCAGGGAACCATGAGGAAAAATATGGGGCCTTCTCTACAGTAGATCTGCAATCATGGAGGACTACCAGGTCCCACACTTCCAGGAATTTCCAAAGTTATATCGTGTTGGAAAAAAAACTCCAGGAATATCTTCAGTCAGAACAAGCAACCCTACTCTTTCCACAAAGACATTCATGCCTCAAATCAGAGGGACAGCCTTTCTTTCAGTTTAAAAGACATGACAAGAAGAAGGCAGCTCTTTGTCTTGTTTTTCTAGTGAATATCCAGGCCAAACCGATATCCAGAACACCAAAGGAATATTAAAAAGTGCTCTTAATGTGTATACATTACAGCTGCAACAGCCAGTGGAACAGCCATCAGTCTAGCACACATATTCATTCATTCATACTCCACTGCAGGAAATAAGAGGTATATTGATTATTATCTCACAGAACTCCCATGACACACAGAGCAATTGCAGACATTTTAATGTGGGTGGTGGGTGATGGTAGAACAGGAAGCATGAGTCGCACTTCCTGTTGTTTGGAGAATTCTTTCTAACAGCCAGAACTGGGACATACTGTACATCTCAATTGACCTTCCATGGGAGCTCTCTTGTTCCTTCTCTTTTTTCCTCTGTGGACTTAGCACTCCAAACCTACAGCACAATCCTATGCATGTCTACTCAGAAGTAAGTCTCACTGAATTCAATCGGACTTACTCCCAGGAAAGTGTGCATAGGATTGTAGCCCTAGTGTGGGTAAGGATGAAGGGGGTCAGAAAAGGAAGAGGAGGAAAGCAACTGGACACCCATGAAACTGAGAAACAGTTACCAAGTCAATACAGAAAAATCAGTTTTAACTAGGATTCCTTCCAGCCACTTTAAATATTCAGCTGAATCAAATAATAAAAACTTCCCAGGATTATATTACTTTCACATGTAGAATATGGAGGTGGATTCTGCCCACAGAATTCTTAAAAAAGCAAAAAATAGTAGATGGTTTCCTTGATTAACAGATATCTATTTCAATTAGATAATTGTCAAAACAATGTCACTGTTGTTTCTAAAGCATCCAAGTAAGGAGGCATATTGGTCGTATAAAAACAGGTAAGTAAAATCATTCTGAGTCTCCATATCTTGAACTGTAAGCTTAAATTATAATATGCAGCATGATGATTCTATGTTTACGCAAAAGTATCACCAAAGGTCCAAAGGGTTTTCCTTGAACTGCAGCCTTAGCGAACTGGAGCTTACAGAAATTAGATTTTTGTTTGGAAAATCCTAAAAGAGGATTTTCAAAAATAAAATGGGTTTTCAGAGATAGTTCTAGTTAGCAGGGATCTGCTATTCTCCATTAAATGCTGATTAATTATCTACGCTTGACACTCAAACACCTGAAAGAAACTGAAATATCCTACACTTCCACCCTAAGCGAGGGGTCGTGTGTGCAGAAGTCAGCAGCTCACAAACATTTCTAGCTGCTGCACATTACAATACCCTAAGTTCAAGGCCAGCTTCAAGTCGCCAAAAATACATACAGTATAATAGACAGTGGGAGTGGGGGAGGTTCTGCTGCATCTAAAAATCAAGGGGCCCATAACCTGTACCAAGTTTTTGCACTTGCAAAACTTTTGCATTTTTGTCAGGTAGTTAAGAGTAATCCGCCTATAAGATAAGATATATGATAATTTTGTGCGGTTTCTATTGAGAAATTATGATGCGCCATCACGAGTCAGCACAGTTTGACCGTTTCTTAGATAGATTTACAAGGACAAGTATTTTTTTGCCATCTCCTGCCACCATATGAAAGTGAAAACGCGGTGGAAGTGAGTCCTGTACAGTAGTGCACACGTTTGCTACGCTTGCGGCAACAAACGCGCGTTCGACCCGCTTCCACCACGCTTATGTCCGCCTTCACACCCAAGGAATTTCCAGCCTATAAATACATTCGCAAATTGTCACGACGTGACCTGACCATATTTCAGAATTGAAGATCAATATGTTGCCGGGCGGGCAAACTCCGTCGTGTCAAAAGATTTATTAGTTATTAATATTATAAGATGTTAAAAACAATTTTTACGTTTCGCCCCATCATCCGAGGCATCCTCAGAAATGAAACAGCGCGTTACCGAGCACACTCAATTATACAGAAACCCCAAATACCCGGATGCATGCAATCACCTAGTAGCTCTGTTACAGCCGGACTAATGTTTTCCGGATTATCAGCAGCAGATGTGTATCAAAATAGGCTAACTGGTTGCTGAGGATATCCATTCAGCCCCTTCCGCTAGAGCTGCTTGCTTGGTTCTTTCGGGCTTTGCTTGGTCCCTTCTATTCTCTCCACTTGCCGGCTCGCAGGACTTTTCCAGGCGTCTCCTGTCTGCCAGAGAGAAACGTTGGACACACACGTGACGCGGCCACGGAGAGGCTGTCGTCGGCTGGTAGAGAAGACGCCTGCTTTTCTCCCGACCCATCCAGGCCTGCCCCCAGCAAGAGCAGCGCTGCCTGCAGCGTCTCTTCGCAGCGCCACCTGCACCTAGGCTCCAAGGCGCATGCTCCCGCCAGAAGGCGGCGGCGGCTTGTGCTTTGCGAGGGAACTGGTAGCAGGGCCAGATATGGCCAAAGTGGGTTCCCGGGAAAAAGCGCCATAGATCCTGGTGTCTATTATTCTTGCCCCTTCCGATTTGTCCCCAGGTCAGGAGGTGCTCGTTTGAGCAATGTACACTTGGCGCCTGAGCCTCCAATATTCAGTCAGGGTGGGTTGCACACATTTCTGTCTGCCGGAAGGTACCGCGGGTGGTGGTGGTGGGGGAGACCGGAGACGGAACAAATTTACGTGAGATATCAATAAATGCAGAGTCAAGTGGTAAACCTTTAACTGAGTTGCGGCAAAGGAGGGAGAAAGCCAGGCACGTTAGGGGGCAAGAAACGTTAGTGGGTCGCATGCAAGGCAAGGAAGGGTTTGAGGGTTTCTGTTTAGGTTTGGGTTTTTTTGTAGGGGAGCGAGCCTCCAGGGGAATGTCACTCTCTATCTGCAGTCGGAAGTTGGACAGCTCAGGAAAAGCTTTATCATTTGGTTTTGCTGCACGCAGGAACTGGACCATGCACAGAAAGGGAAGTGGCGGCGAGCAAAGAAAGAAAGAAAGAAAGAAAGAAAGAAAGAAAGAAGAGGCGACGCGACTTAAGCAGCCAGCAGCAGTGAAGGAGAAAGAGGGATCCTCTGCTTCAGTCAGAGGAGACACGCAGAGTTCGCTGTCGGGGTTTTGTTTTTTCGCCCGTTCGTTCCCGTAGGACGCTGGCGGGTCGGGGGCTCGTTGGGTTTAGGATACGTTGAGCGCGGGTTTCAGCTGCAGGCTGCAGTACCCCTTTTCATTCCTAGCTAGTCTGCTCTTACGACCCAAAAGGATAGTTTATTTCCCCAGGAGCAGGGGGGGGTGTCCCATAAGACTAGAAAGACAGACCCCCCCTCCTTTTTCACTCTTGGAAGCGGAGCTACTGCAAACAGTGGCCGAGGAACGAAGAGGTTTAACGCCTTGGAAGCTGCGCGCTCGCTGGCTGAAGAAGCTAGAAGAACCCCCCCCCCCGTTAGGCGGCAAAGAGTACTGTATACTGTATTGAGGGAAAGAGGCTTGCGCCTCTTAACCCGCATTTTCCCCCCCTCCTCTAAAATGCTATCGTGGGGGGGGCAATCCCCACGAAATTTCAGCCGGAGAAATAAGGAAGAGGAATGAGGAAGAGGTGGGTTATGCAGCGCTAGAATAGAAACATCCCTTTGATCCTGTCAGACGTTTCCCCAGGAAAAAGCCCTCCAAATGGTGCAAGCACTTCATCGTCTGCTTCAGACGGATGGGTCCTGGGGCCACATGATGACAGGCAGTCTCCTCTTTACAGCTTGAGCAAGGTGTTGTGGAGGAAGAGGGATTCTGCGCACAAGTCAAGGAAAGTGTTAATAAGCACTTATAAACTACCGCAGTGGTGAATGACTCATCCAATCACCGCGTAGAAAAGAGAGCAGCTGGATGTCGTCTCCACAGAAGAACAAGGAGATGTCACTTTCACTCATGCAGCTGGACCCCTGAGCCCGCGTCTATTCGGCGTTCAATGGGGCTTTTTCTCAAGTCAGCGAGCGTGCATAGGGGTTGCAACCTTAAAAAGAAAAGGCAGTCATCAAAGTGAAGAGTTGCTGTCGTGAACCATGCAACTGGGAAATAATGTATTTCCAGGCTGTAATCCTATGCACTCTCGCCTGGGAGAAAATCCTACTGACATTAATGGGACTCACTTCCGATGAGACAGACACTTCAAAAGCGTCCATTGTCCAGGCTTCAAAAGCAGATGACAACAATGACTAGTGCTGATGAAGGCTCCCTGGCTATTCTAGCCTCAAATCTGCCTTTCATTCTGAGACCTTAAAGATAATTCACGAATTGTGATTATACATGGAATATATACCTAAAAATGTGATGGGTTTTAGCTTCAGGTTTTGTAGAAGGCAGCAAACTCAAATAAACCATTTAATGTACAAAAAGCGACTGACATAATTCTGACCTAAAAAAATTAATAAACTTTTTTTAAATAGATGGTCTCACCCAGCTATGCCTAAAAAGAATCAAAACTAATTCACATGTGCCTGCAAAGAAATATAGAATGTCTAGAATGTCTATTCCCCCTTCTTCCAGAAAATACTGTATATTTGTAGAAAAGTTGTTTTAAAAAGGTATAAATGAAGGTGTCACCCTCGATTCCTTCCCCCTCCAACAACGTCAATCATATTCTCTCCCCAGTGAGGCGCCACCTCCAACAGTATGGCACAGATTTCTGTAAGCCTCAGCAGGATTCGGAGTGCTAAAAGGTGACATAAAAGTGGAAAGGAAATGCTGTAGTAATTTGCCATACAGCGCACAGTGAGGAGGCGGTTCTCCTGCCAGCCACACACCCACTCTGCGAGCGAGCAAACGAATGAACACATGGTGACCCTTGCCAACCAATGAAAAGGACGCTAGGACCCTGGGGGACCCCATTCCAAACTGCATCGGCTCTGCTGCATTATAAATACTTCTCCAAAATGCGGCGGAGCTCCTTTCTCCTTTTGCTGCCGCCTCCTCCATCCATTCCGCGTCAGTGAAAAGCTCCTAGCGCAGCCACCGCTTGGCAAGAGGTTCTTTTTCTACATTTCAAGCCTTTTGTTTCTCGTCTGGTTTGCATGCATTATTTGTCTCCCAAGATGGTTTGTGAGACTAAGATCGTGGCGGAAGACCATGAATCGATTTCAGGAGCCAAAAAAGAGACAATCATCGTTTCTTCCTCTCAGATGTGGCCCTCCTTAACGGGCTCGCATTCCTCTTCCTCGGCTTTTCTGAGCGCCCCGATGGATGAAGCAGGGAACAAAAAGGAGGGCGTTTGCATCAGGGAATTTCACCCTTCTGAACAAGAAGTGGTGCGGCGCATATTTTACGAAGGCATCATGGAAAGGATCCCCAATACAGCCTTCAGAGGTTTGAAAGACCAGCCCTTTACGCAGCTGGTTTATGGGACAATGGCTGGTAAGTGGGACCGCTTTTTTGCACTTGGAGGATAGAAAAGGACCGGAAGCTCTTGGCTCGACGCGTGTCTCAATTGAGCCGCCCCGACTGTTGGTGCGCAGGAATTGGGGAGGGGGACCTTGGAAGCGCCACTGGCGCGGTCCAGGTAAAGGAACACGCCGCGCCAGCAGCAGCGGCGGCAGAAAGCGGTGGTGGCAGCAGGCGGCATTGTGCCTCCAGTGCGCTTCTCTGCTGCAGCGCCAAGGACTGCCCCTGGCGGTGTATTCGGCTGCGGCTGCTAGACGGGCGGATGGATCTTCCCTTGTTCAGACCCTGCAGGGTGGGCGGCGGCGGAGGTCTTAGCTCAGAGGAATTTTATCAGGGGGTACACAGAGTTTCTTTTGGACGGCCCCTTCCCTACATATGAATTTGGCTCCTGGCTGGGGGTCCCTTATTTTGCTCCTTTTGACCCATTTTTCGCCCTGGGCCCGGGTACAAATTACCTCCTTAACCCCCCTCTCAGAGGCTCTGTCTTGGCTGGCTGGCTAGCGGGCTGTGCAGGAGCAAGCTTCTGTGCTGCAGGGAGTGAGTGGGGCGCCATTTCGGGGTAGGCACGACTCTCCGGACGGGTCTAGACAGCCACCCTCCCCGTTGTGAGCCAGAGCGGGACGGTGGGAATGGGAAGCAGCTCCGATTGGCTCCAGGAGCCCGAGGCTCCGCCGATTCCTGTACCTAGCGGTAAACCGCTTGACTGGTGAAGCAGGAAGGTCTGCCTTCCTTTGCCGACTCTTGGGAATCTGAGGCTGAGAGTATGTTCACGCCGTGGTCACGAAGTGACCTTTAATCCCCCCTGCTCCCTTTTTTCTCGTGCCTTCCGCGGCCTGTGGCTCAGTATAACGCTGTACTTTAGCCCGAACATGCTTTTTCTGTGAAAGCGTCGTCCGTCCTCACGCCTTTATTTCGCATAGAATTACGCATACCAAGCGAGTCTTCCTAGCAGCAGCCCTTGTGCGAAACGCAGACTGGAACGTGGCAGAGAGCCGGTTTGAAACGGAATGTCACAACAAGCCGATACACGCGTCTCTGTGAATTACAGAGACTTAAACAGCAGGGTCACTTGCGAAATTGCCTAGGAGCCAAGCAAACTGGAGGGCCGGCCTCGCGGGCGCATGTGACGATCACAGGCTGGGGAAATGGGCCTGCTGCTTCTTCTGCAACCCACCCTGCTTGCTTGCCTTTGCCTCCGGGCTGGGTGGAGCGAGTTGGATGATGCAGGGCCCAATCCTAACCAGCTTTCCTGCGCCAATGCAGCTGTGCCAGTGGGGCATGCATTGTATCCGGTGGTGGTGAGGGCCGAGGGCAGTCACAGAGACCTCCTCAACTCCATTGGCACTGGAAAATTGGATAGGATTGGGCCCACAGTCAGGTTCGGTGCTGCTCCTGCTGCAGATTTAGGTGGTGGGGTTTCTGGGGTGGCTGGAGTCTGGCACTCAGCTTCCCTGGCAGCTTGTGGCTCCAAGAAAGGGCTCGCTGCTAAGCCCGTTAATAGATTGCCTCCAGGTATGTGTGTGCAAGGCCGGCCATAAGAGCTGTGGGGCCCAATTATAAACATTTTTTTTTTTGGCAGGGCAGGGCCCCAGGTTTACAGCCAGGATCTGAAGAATCTTAGAGATATAAATAAAATGTTTTATAGACGTTATATCTCTATGGTAGAATGGAATGCAATCAAAATGTGTGCTTAAAAAGTGCATGTGAGTTAATGGACCGAATGGATCTAAGCAAGTCATTGTGTGTATTTGACAAGACTAGAGTAGGTTACCCTAGCGTGGGGCAGGGGCGGGGGGCAGCGGGGGCATCAATCGCGCCATTTCGGCAGCGGGAAGAGCGGGCGGCAGCGGCGGAAATGGCAATTGTTTCGGCCCGCCCGCCCTGCGCCTCTGAAGGGTGTTTAGCGGCGGCAGCAGTGACGTCACTTCTGGTGGAGGTGTCACCGGGGGGGGGGCGGCATCATGACACCACTGGCGTGGGTCCCCTTAGGCGTGGGGCCCAATTGGGAGCAATTGGTCCAACTGGCTTAAAGCCTGCCGTGTGTGTGTGTGTGTGTGTGTGTGTGTGTGTGTGTGTGTGTGTGTGTGTGTGTGTGCGTGCGCGCGCCCGTGCGCAAGAGGAAATCCTACCCATCAGAATGTCATACTGGGGCCTGTGTATGTAAGGGGAGAGGCTATTGCTCAGAGAGAGAGTGCCTGGTTTCTGTGCACTCTTTGCTTGAGGCCCTGGAGAGCTGTTGTCCGTCAGGCAGAGCCGAGTACATGGGCCAATGATACAACTCAACATAAGGCAGTTTCATACAGTCAGAACCTTCCTCAGCTGGTCCAGTGGTGGACAGAGCTGATTTTTAGCATGGACTTGTGAAGATACACTGACTGTCATAACATAATGCCTGGACCAATATCTTGCCTCATAAGTACTATTAAGGCTTGGAATCCTATGCACACTTCTATGGGAGGAAATTCTATCAAATTTACTTTGGAGTAAACATGCATAGGATTGCACTGTGAATGTCCAGAGGAAATGACCACTGACGTTTACCAATCAAAGCCTTGAACCTGGACCAGCACTGCCTTGCGAGGTTCCATGCATTCTGATTGAAGGCTTTGCCTGTACATGTCTTAAGTGTCATGTCAAAGTTCACGTGAAGTCATGCAAGCACAAATTGTCTTGCATTATTTCAGACACATTTCCCACCCCAGCCCTACAAGTGCAAATGTAGGATTGCACATAAAGTAGGAAAACCTAGCCAGAAATCTTATGATTTGAACAAAATATAAGGGAACTAGGGGCGAATAAAATTTTCCAGAGATGCCCTGAACAATTGTTCTACCAATCTACCCCATCGACTCTCAAGGTGCTTTAATGAACTGGAGCCTCCCCCAAAGATCTCGCAGTAGGTGGGTAGATCTATGAAAGCATCTAGAAGCATTAGACGTGGGTTTTCTCTGTGCCAGGTGCAGGGGAGTGGCAGCAGGAAACAGGTTATCTTGTTGTCTGTGTGCTCCCTGAGGCATCTGGTGGGGCCACTGTGTGATACAGGAAGCTGGACTAGATGGGCCTTTGGCCTAATCCAGCAGGGCTCTTCTTATCTAGTCCTTAAGATGCTCAGATACTCCCGTTTAGGGCTTTAAAGGGAAAGACCAGGACTTGGAAACAGACAGGAAGCCAATGAAAACGCTACAAAATGAAAGTAATATGATCCACACACGAGATCCCTGACACCAGTCTGGCTGCAGCATTTTGCAGTAGTTGAAGTTTGTGAAGACTTTTCAAGGGCAATTCCACAAGAGTGCATTGCAGTAGTTCAACTGGCATGTGAGCTGGGCGTGGGTGATAGTTGCCAGATCTGTCTTCAATATGTTAAGCCAACAATAAATCAAATACACCATAAAAAAGATGCTCAAACATTTATGTCCCTATATTTACACAAGCTTGCAAACTGCAGGAGCTCTGCTGTGTGCAGAGCTATTAGCAGCTGCTATCTGATGTTTTGAATAGCCTCAGGGCTTGAGGCAATTACTTAGTGATTCCCAAACATTTTAGCACTGGGACCCACTTTTTAAAATGACATTCTGTTGGGACCCACCTAACTTTAAAATTTAAAGGTATCCCCTGACAATTAAGTCCAGTCGTGTCCGACTCTAGGGTGTGGTGCTCATCCCCATTTCAAAGCCGAAGAGCCAGCGTTGTCTGAAGACGCCTCCGTGGTCATGTGGCCGGCATGACTCTCCTTGCCGCAGCGCGTAGCATGCAGCTGGAACACGGAGCGCTGTTGTTTACCTTCCCGCAAGCGGTACCTATTTATCTACTCGCATTGACATGCTTTGGAACTACTAGGTTGGCAGGAGCTGGCCAAGCAACGAGCGCTCACCCCGTCGCGGGAATCGAACTGCTGACCTTTCGATCAACAGCTTATGGTTCAGCGGTTTAACCCGCTCCGCCACCCGCTGGCCTATTTCACCTAACTTTACGAGACTTAAAAAAAAAGTGATCTGGAAAGAAATATATTTATTTACAATATTTTATTTGCAAAAAATTCAATCAATTTCTTGTAATGAGGCAGACCTAACGAATAGCCTTAAGGCTTGAGGGACTTAATTATGTGACCCAGCCTTCACCTGCCCCCACTACTTGTCATTGACAGACTTGGGGGGGGGGAACACCAGTTCAAACATTTATCTCCCTATGTTTACACAAGCTTGCAAACTGCATGAGCTCAGCTGTTTGCAGGACAATTAGCAGCTATCTGACTTCTGAATAGCCTCAGGGCCTTTCCATCACCTCTGTTTTCATTGGAGGCTCTGCAGGACCCACCAGAAATCAGGTCGCGTCGCGACCCACCCAGTGGGTCCTGACCCACAGTTTGAGAAGCACTGACTTATCTGATCTTTCCATCACCCTTTTTTCTTTGGAGGCTCTGCGGAAACCACCAGAAATCAGGTCGCGACCCACCAAGTGGGTCCCGACCCACAGTTTGAGAAACACTGGTCTATGTAATAAGCTCAGCTACCTTTGCAGTCTACTGTATATACTTGCATATAAGGCAATCTCGCATATAAGACAAGGGGCGAGTTTTGAGCCAAAAATCCTGATATTTGCTATGACCCTTTAATAATTAGAATTAGATAATTTGATCTGATTTTTCCCGATGACTGGAGGGTTGGAGGAGGGTGTGTGGAGAAAGAAGGAAGACTGGAAAGGGACTGTAGTCTGGGAGTGGAGGCTCAGGTGGTGCAGCTTTGCCACTCAGTCTCGTCACAGACACTGTATTTTAAAGATCCATGCTTCCTTCGGGGGGGGGGGCTGCCATTTGCTAAAATCACTCTGGGAGCTGCATTTCAAAGATCCTCTCTCTCTCTCTCTCTCTCACACACACACACACACACACACACACGAACATCTCCCTTAAAGAAAAAAAATCTCCATGCCACTCACAAACCAGCAATAGCAGCCAGCCCGAGAGAGAGAGAGCACACACGCGCACAGCTCCCCTCCAGCAACCATGCACGCATTAATAACTCTTTGAAGAAGCCCCGCCCCTGCGGCTCCCCCCCCCCCATTACCTTTATTGTGTTTCAACTGAAGCCTGTGTCTTGCTTTTACAAAATGTCTGCTTCTATGCTATGCTTTAACTAGCAGGGAAGCCAACTGGATGGTAGAGAGGCTCAGCCCAATTAACAGGAAGCAGGAACTAGAACTGCTTCCTGTTAATTGCCGAGCCTCTCAAGCCGACTACCATCCAGTCCGCTTGTCTGCTTCTGAGCTACCACAGTTAAAGCATAGGAGCACACGTTTTGTAAAAGCAAGACACAGGCTTGAATTAAAACACAATGAAGGTAATGAGGGGCGGGGGGGTGGTGCCACGGGGGGATGCAGTGAAAGGAGAATGTGCATGGACCCTTTGTTAAGATGAGGCAGCTTTTCTAGGTCTTTTTTTTTGCCTAAATTTCTCACCTTATACACAAGTACCAGTATATACAGTAATTAATAGATGTACTTAGCAAGGAATCCACGCTATTTTAAAGTGGGGAAAAAGCTTTCAGTGAAAGCCAGTGGAGTGGCTCTGCTGCTCAAATAATATATGCTTGTATGCAGGCTTAGAGTGCATTCACAAAAAATGATGGGAAGTACTTTGTTGCAGGATTGTCGGCATGCTATCTGCATGCACCCAGCAGTTAGTTAACAAGTGGTTAATATTGGCTGAATATGCAAGACAGTTATTGCTATATTTTTTAAAATGCTACTGCTATCTAGTGCTGCTTTTTTGATACTTATGATTGCATTTTAGATATGGTATTGTTATAGATTTTATTTCATGTGAGCTGCCTCTGGCTTTGGAGCTACAAGTGGAAAGGCAGGATATAAAGATTTTAAATAAGAATAGATGAGTAAAAGATTGCGTGTAAGCATGGTCAAAACTACATGTGGCTTGAGTAACAGTGAGGTCTCCTGTTTTGTCATGATGGAAGGGGCTAGTCCGCACAGTGTAGATTCTGGAAATGCAAGAACCTCAGGAACCTTTGATGACTAGGGAAGGATGAGTGTATTTGTGCTTTAAGCCGTGACACACTGCAGGTGCAAAGCGAAGCGGGAAGCAAATTTCATAGCCTTCACGTTGCCCTGCGACACTTCCTGTTACTGTATATACTGCAGCAGCACTCTGCACAGCAAAGTCTTCTCGGATTGGTCGCTTGATTCTGATTAGCTGTCCGTTTCCCTTTGCGTCCCGCCCCACTGTACTGAACTCACCTGCTGATTGGTCGAAGTTCAATATTTTTAGTCACATGTGCAGCCGCATGGGACAGGAGACTGCAATACACACCGCTCGCACACACCTGCGCGGCACTGCCTTCCAGTGCGTTGCCTGCGATGTGTCACAGCCTTTATCTGTGAGCTGTATGACCTGGAACACTAATTTCCTATGCTCCTGTATTGCTGGTCTGGGCTTGCCACTAAATCAGCTGAACAGTAGTGGTGGGGGATGTGAAGACGAGATTCATCTCACTTCTCCAGTACTCTGAAGAACTATTCAGTTCCTCTTGTGCACAGATAACCCTTATGCAGGGCTTCCTGTTAATTTTGAAGAATAGGACAATAGAACTCAGTAGAAGGGAGCCCCCGTATCCACGGATCCAGTATTCGCAGATTCACTTATCCACGAATCGCAGATCCGCCCCCGCCCCTTACCTTTGTGTGTGTAGCGCTGGCACCAAGCCAGCGTGGGTCTTCCTTAAACAAAACGCTATAAGCAGCAGTGTGCTGCTTATAGCACAGTATCTGAATGCTTATAGCAGGCAGCCTCAGTGCTAGAGACACTCCAAACATTAACAGGAAGCACTTCCTGTTCGAAGCCTCTTCAACGCTGAGGCTTCTTATAGCATTTTATAGCTTATAAGCACACTATAGAGTTTTATAGCGTATAAGCATGCTGCTTATCTAAGGAAGACCCGTGCTGGCTTAGCGCCAGCTTTACGCACACAAAGGTGCTCACAAATGGGTGCGGGGACAGCGTTTGCTCTTTTCTGTGGTTTCAATTAACTGCAGAAAGAACGGGAACCTATCCCCCGTGGATACAGGGGCCCTACTGTACCACTTGGGCATCATTACATTGCCTTGGGAATGGAGCCTTATAATTCCGAAAAATGTTGAGCATATTTACCAAGGGCAAATTTACCAAAGTTTGAAGCTGTTAGTATAGAAATTTATGTACAATGTTTATTCAGTGTTAAATCAAGACAGTTCTATATTAGGGCTGCAGGGTTTAATCATAGATTGCCTGAAAAACTAAAAAGGTTCCCTAATTAATTAGACAGTATAATTTTTTACTGTAATTTTTACAATACAAGAACTTATACAAAGCTTCAGATGGAAAGTGCCATCACACAGCCCCGCTGAGTATAACCCAGTGGGACTTACAGCCCAATCCTAACCATCTTTCCCAATCCTAACCAGGTCGTAGCTGATGCAGGGGGAGTCACGGAAGCCTCCTCAAAGTAAGGCTGCATTGCAGCTTCAGTGGTGCTGGGAAGTTGGTTAGGATTGGGCCGTCACTATTGGCTGGACATTTAGGGGCAGCGCACAAAGGCGATTGCCTGCCCCTACTTTTGACTCGGAGCGCTCCAAGCCAAAAGCAAGGGCAGGTGATCACCTTCGCGCACTGCCCCTCTGAGTCCTGCCAATCGTGACTTAGAGAGGCGACGCATGGAGGCAGACAGTCAATCGGGTGCCTCCACGCGCTGCCCCTCCGACTCGCGATCGGCTGTACTCAGAGGGGTGGCGAGTGGAGGTGGGAGGCAATCGGCTGTCTCTGCTTTCGGCAAGAAGGTGAGGGCACTGGGGCAGGTGGCATTGCGCCCTCCCTTGGTGTTGCATCAGGGTAGCTGCCCCTCAGGCCCCACACACCCCTGGATCTGAACATTATCATACAGAAACAGAAGAAACATATTTCCAGTGACAACATTCTGCAAAGAAAATTCACTATGTTGTTAAGAAGTAGCAATACATTTGGATATTCAATTAAACTATATATATATAAAAGGCTGAACTCTCCACTATTATTATTTCATCATCATGCACAGTAGGTGCCATAGTAACTAGACAAAATTAGTTATCCTGAATCTGAGTTCATTTTATTTATATCCCTCTTCATCCACATCCAGAATATCTACTTGAAAATACTTGTCTGCCTCAAGTTTATTTAGTTTCATAGCTTTTGATTCTGAACTTTCAACTTTATGGGTTTCAGAAGATTAAGCTTTTGCATGAATTGAAGGAAGCTGCTCAAGTCTTGCACAAGTCAGTTTGTTCCTTGATTGTTTGTGCCTGTTTTCAAACATAGATAATTTTTTCTCAAGGAGTCAGAAGCTGCCTTGCCACTATGCTGCAGGAGGAACATGCTTGGAAGGCTCTTAGTTTGTACCAAATACCTGAAGATGCTCTGTAGTCTATGAATTTTGAAAGTACTTATCAGTCCCCAGAGTTCTGCTAGTTTAGTAATTCAAACAAACTCAGTAGCAATACTGTAATCACGAACATTACTGTACGGTCTTTACAATTAAAATTGTCCGGATTTTGTGACCACGGTCCATTATATGATAGAATTCCTGACGTTTCGCCCATACCTGTGATGGGCATTGTCAAAGGTAAAACACAAGACACTCAAAACGTCCTTCTGTTAACTTCTGTTATTTAAAGGGATGGGCAGTTCTTTTCCCTCTAAAGCTAAACATTGAAATTCAAAAACATCAAAAGAACATAAACAGGAAAGAAGAAACACTAAGGATAAGTGGTGCCTGGCTACCAGTCTTGAAGGGAGCAAGGATTCACAACTTTCAGAACATGGAAGAGCTAAAACATCAGAGTCAGCTCTATGAACATGTAAGACTGGCTATAGGCCTCATAAGGTGCAGAATCTTTTAGCTTTAAAAACATGGCAGAGCCAGAGGCACTGGCGTCACTGCAGGGGGGGGCGGAGCTCTAAGTTCTGCTGCGGTCCGACCCTCTGTTACACGGGAGAACGAAGCACCCCCGCCCCCTCGCTTTCGGAGCCATTCAAGTCGGTTGCTTTCAGGGGGCGGGTTGCTTCGTTCTCCTGTGTAACGGAGGGTCGGACCGCAGTGGAACGTAGAGCTCCGCCGCCCTGCAGCGACTCCAGTGGCCAGAGGGAAAAGAAAAGAACTTGCCCGTCCCTTTAAATTACAGAAGGCTAACAGAAGGACTACAGAAGGATAGTTTGAGTGTCTTGTGTTTTATCTTTGAGAATGCCCATCACAGGTATGGGCGAAACGTCAGGAATTCTATCATATAATGGACCGTGGTCACAAAACCCGTACAATTTTAATTGTAAAGTAAGCCATGCCGGTCACAAAAGCCTAAGAATGTATATTACTGTACAGTATTTGAATCTTGAACTGAAAGAATTTTGCAGCAGTGTGAATTGGCTGCCTGAAACAATATTATTTTTAAAACCCTGCTTTGCACTGCTTATGTGGCAAAAGCAGCTTAACACTTCTCGTTTTGTTTGGGATTTCATATTTACAAAGAGAACCTTTTATTTACAGTTTTTTTTTCCCCCTTGTGGTGGGTTGGTAAATGTGCTAAGAAGTTCTGGGGCAAAGTGGTAAATTCTCAACATATAATGTGAAGGTATCCGTGGATTTTAGATTTTATATATTCTGAATGCAATTTTCCTTTTGGAATATGCGACAATGAAAACAATGCTACAGTGTCTATAATTAAAAAAGGAAAATGGCACTGCTTGCTTGGCACCCTGAAGGGTACTTCTAAAAGCTTCTTCCCTGTGGGCAGCGAAAGGATGGAGAGGCATGAAGCATTTGCTCAGCTCTTGCTACCCCTGAATTTGGGGATCAGCCAGGGGATCTGGGAATTTGGGGATCTGATGGGCATAGCTGAGGGCCCATGCCCATCAGAGGTTCCACCTGGCCAGGCTGATCCCTGAACCTTCAATCCAGTGGTACTGGTCACATCCCATGCACCACCAGGGGATACCATAATAGACCAGTGCAGGGTCCTGTGCCAAGGTCCTGGGCAACCTGAAGCCAGCAGGAGGGAGCTATTATGAGATTCACCCTTGACAAAGCAGTTCTTTGTTAGAGGGAAGGAACTGTTGAATGGCTGAACTTTCTTTTTCCATTGCTCTGTTGTTGTGCAAATGGAATTTGCCAGCCAACAGCTCCTTCCATATAACAAAGTGCAGCTTCATGTTTTGCCAGCCTTTCCTGCTTATAAGGACAGCTTCTGAAAGGACCCTTCAGTGTTCCAAAGTGTGCAGATCGCACCGGAACACAGGAGAGCTGCATTGCAGTGCGTGCAAAGTTGAACAAGTTGAACTTCGGACAATGAGAGGCTGTGTTTGGTATTGTGGGGGCGGGGTGGGAGCAACGCGTTGGACCAATTGGAATCGAGTCTGAAAAGACTTGATTCTGATTGGCTAACAGTTGGGGGGTGGGACAGAACATCTTATTCTTCTCAAATCCACAGGTTCGGTGTAGACAGGGTGCGTTGCGACACGTCGGCTACTCTAGCAACGCACTGGGACACAACGCAGCCAGACGCATGTGGTATGTCACAGGCTTTATGGCCCAGTCCTACTCCCCTCTAACCAGAACTACTGTTCCAGTGGCAGTGTATGCTTTCTGGCTGTTGCAAGCAAGCAGCTTTCCAAAAGCACGCAGCTGTGTGCTTCTGGAACGCTGGCAGCAAGGCTGGAGCAGCCCTGCACACATGGAGCTGCCGCCGACCCAGGTAAGTCGGTGGGATGGGGCAAGAGGAGGGCACATTGGGTCTGGGAAGGGAGCGGGTTCAATGAGAGCAGTGGTCGCTGAATCCGAGCCCCGTTCACAGACCCAATCCGGCGGCCCAGGTCTACATAGACTTGCACCAGGTCCGAGTAGACCCCTCCACGTCTCAGGCTGCAATCCTATGCACATCTTCCTGGGAGTAAACCCCATTGAACATAGTGGAACTTACATCTGAGTAAACATGCACAGGATTGTGCTGTCAGAGACTTACCCAGAGACCTCCGGGACTCCCCCCCCCCCAAGGATGCAGCGCAAGCCATTTTGGCGCAGCTGCATTGGCAGGGAGGGGGAAGCATACGATTGGGTTGTTAATTAATGTGGAAGGTTTGCTCTCACTGATTTATCCTGAAATAAAGCATTTCATAAGAGGGTTTTTTCCCCATTCCCCCGTTACAATATGCCATTTCAGATGGGTGTGTGTGTGTGTGTGTCTACTTTCCTCCCTCATCAGCCCTTCACATTTCTACTTAGGAGTAGGATTCAAACAGTTTTCTAGAAATGTATTTATGTGTGGCAGCTGCAGATCCTGTGTATGCTGAAACCTTGGTAACTCATTTGCACAGTTTTCATTCATTTGATATTGGCATTGTCTCTTCTGGAGATCATGATTGGCCGACAGATGCATTGTTTATGGCTAGGGTTACCAGATCGTCAACCGGGATGGAGCTATAGCCCCTTAAGGGGGAGGAACGTGGGCGGGGCTGGTACCGGCCCCGCCCACGTTCCTCCCCCTTAAGGGGCTATAGCTCCGTCTCTGTTGACGATCTGGTAACCCTATTTATGGCTTACAGCCTAACATGGTTTGGAATTGTTTGGGGAAATACGGTATATCTGTAATGGGAGTGTAGTTGTAGTGATCAGGATCTCATAGGAACCAGGTATTCTGTGCGCTGGGTGACTACTGGGAGCATGTGTATTCTCGGTTTCAACAGGCATGTAGCCATAAATCTATGGAGACCTAAAAGTAATTTTTTAAGAGAACAGTAAAACCAACATTGTCTTAATATGTTTAAAGTTATTTAAGTTCATTCATCACTTTCATCTAAATAAGATTTAAAAAGTGGCAAGTGCTAACCAATTTAGAACAGGTTTACTTCTTACTGAGTAAAACACCGTCTGCATGTTTTTTTCCTTATTTTGCAAGTAAAAGTGAGCCCAGTGAGCCGTACCCAATGCTTTTTCACAGCAAAGTTCCTTAAACATAAAATCGAATAGAATCTTCAACTCATTTGAATGAACTCAAATGAAGCTGACAGTTCAGGAAATGTATCTAGAACAGGGGTTCTCAACCCCTTCCCGCCCGAGTACCACCTCCGACGTCACTCTTGCTGCGCACCACCGGAAGTGACGTGAAGGCAATGACATAATTGCCAGTTACTTCTGGGTTTTCAGGTTTTCGGAGGCCAGAAAATGCAGGTAGGAGGCTCTGGGCGGGTGGGAGGGCCCTTCTCAGCCTTCCCGAGAGGCTCAGCCAAAGGCAGGAGCCTCTCAGGAGTGAAAATGCGCCGGTGAAAGCACCGCATCAGAGCGGGGTTCCTGAGGTCCGAGTACCAACAGCAGTCGGCTGAAGTACCACTGGTAGTACTAGTACCACTGGTTGAGAGCCCCTGATCTAGAATATTATCTTTAGGGATCTGGCTGCCTTAGTTTCCCCTACTCTGCCCTTTAGCTACAGCCCTGGGTCTAAATTAGTTTCTGGACTATGATGCATTAATTAAACTGTGTTTGTTTTATTTTAGTGTCTAAAATATTGTTGTAAAGGGCTTGAATAATGGCTGTATTTGCGGTACCTTTTGTTTTACGTTATGCTTACTTTTGTCTATTACGTGGCTGCTTTCTGCCATTCATGCTTGCACACGTATGCAGACACGCGCACACCACTTCCTTGGCTCTGTAAGTAGATGAATGACAGTGCAAAGGTACTGAATTTTCACACCCTTATGCTTGAAAAAACAACAGTCTTGTGGCATAAAAGATAAACTGATTTATTGTAGCATAACCTTGTGAACTACAATCCACTTCATCAGATGCAAAGTTCATGGTTCTGTATAATAAATTTGTTAATCTTTAAAGTGCCACACGACTCTTTGTTGTGTTCTGTTGCTCTGACACCCTTCATTGTCTGGAAATGGTTTGTTGATGTTCAGTCGTTAAGTTGTGTCCGACCCTTCGTGATCCCATGAACCATATCCCGCCAGACCTTCCTGTCCTCCACTATCTTCCTGAGTTTGCTCATTTTCATGTTCGTTGCATCGGTGATGCTGTCTAACCATCTCATCCTTTGCCTTCCCCTTCTCCTTTTGCCTTCAATCTTTCCCAGCATCAGAGTCTTCTCCAGAGAGTCCTCTCTTCGCATTAGGTGGCCAAAATATTTGAGTTTCAGCCTCAGTACCTGTCCTTCCAGGGAACAGTCAGGGTTGATTTCATTTAGGTTTGACTGATTTGATCTCCTAGCAATCCAAGGGACTCTCAGGAGTCTTCTCCAGCACCATAAGGAAATGGTGCCATAAGGAAATGGTTACCTTATGCTTAAGAAGCTGGCCAAGTATACATGGAGCACTGTGCCAAGACACTGGACATTTATGAATGCATCCCTTATTGTGAAATCCGTTGCTGTCCTAGAACATATTAGAGTAGAAGAAAGAATGTCTTTTCCTGGCTTCACATTTGATAGTCCTGGAGAAAGTTGGTCACACAGGCGATGGCCTGTTAGCTTCAGGCGCTTTTGAATGAGATTACGAATGAATTATTTTAGTCTGGTTTCTAATCTGGTTTTTAATCTGATTTCTGAATTTGGGACAAAAACTGGTTTGGTTGCCCCAACTGGTGATTTATATCAGGAGAAGGATGGGAAATGTCATGGCCCTGTTGCTTGGAACGTCCTGTGACTTTCAATAATACCATTCATCCTTTCTTCTTTTGGACTGCTTGCGTGGATTAGGAGCATGGGACACTCTTCTGTAGTGCTTCCTGTCCGACCTTTCCAGACAGTTCCAAAAGGTTTTACTGTGAAACGACTACTCTTTTTTGCAGGGTTATGTCCTGTCTCCCATGCTTTTTATGGAACTGCTGGATTGAGCACTCCAAGGGTTTGCAGTATGTACTGTTAGCGTGCCAATGGCAGCCAGCTTTATTTCTCTTTTCTTTTTGGTAGGTTCTTCCCTGAATATCTCTGTATGAGGTCAGGTATGGAGTAGCTGAGCCGGGTGAAAAAAACAATATAGATGCTCAATGTAGACATGATGGAAATGCTGATGGTGGGTCAGCCTGTTGATCAAGATATGGGGAATATGCTTGCTAATGACAAAGGTTACACTCCCAACAGAGAGGCAGATTTGCAGCTTGGGAACATTCCTGTACACTGCACTGTGTTTAGATGGTCAGGGGAGAGCTGTACCAGGACTGAGCCAGGTGTTCTAGTTTCAATTAATACGCTTAGCTGCATTCTTTCTAGAGATGAAGGATCTGGCTGCTGTAATAACCTCTTAACTCAGCTACTGTAATGGATTGTGTAGGATGCTGTCCTTGAAACAGTTCAGAAACTTCAACTGGTCCAAAATAGAGTAGCGTAGCTTTTGTCAGGATCTGACCACAGTTGATCACGGAATACCAGTTCTTTTTAGTTTCCACCGGTTACCAGTTTGTTTTCTGCCTAAATCTAAGGTATTTTTAAAGCCATGCATGGCCTAGTTCAGTGATACATTAGAGCCCCTCTGCCTATATATACACACCATGCTGTGAATTAAGATTAAGTTGAGAGATTTTGTTTTGAATGCTACTGCCAGCTGTGTTAATATTGTCTTTCACTAGAAATAGGGCTTTTTCTGTGGTGGCTCCTGTATTTTGGAGCTCTGCGTGGTCCCACTGAAATGTTTCTGTGGTTGGTGAAAGTCTGTCTGTTTCACCAGAATTTTTGAGTTCTGGAATTCATCCTGGTTAAGCTGCTGTTTTAGATGTAGAATTTGTCAATTAAATTAGTTTTAAGTGATTTAGAATTTGTTGCTTTTTTTTTTTTTCAAATTATCTTGTTGTAAGTTGCATTAAGGGCCTTTATAATGGAAAAGTGATCTATAAAAAGAAACAAATATATAAATAAATAGACCAGCTCCAAGGATAACCCAGTTGCTGCTACAAAGAGTATATAGATAAACTGAGCATGGTCACTATGTGAAGGACAGAAATTGGGTATCATGGTGAGTGGGCAGTGTGATTGAAACATTCTAGCACAATAGTATGGCAGCCCAATCCTGTGTAACTCTTGCACCGGTGTAACAGTAGATCCCCCAGTGTAAGAGCACTTATGCCGGTGTAACTTGCCGTACACTGATGGACGCAGGATGGACACCGGCGTAACCCCCCTCGGACGCCTCACATATGCAGATCGGATGCAGAACGGACACCGGCACAACTCCACCAGCGCAGGGGGCATTCTGGGGGCATTCAGACACCCCTGGAATTCCCCCTGCACCAGTGGAGTTGTGCCAGCGTCCGTTCTACGTCCGAACTGCACATGTTTAGTCTCCTGCCCATTGCCTTCACCGCATGGAATGGCTCCGCCTGTGAGGGGCAGGGCCTCCTCGTTCATGGTTGTAAACGGGGACTAGGACGGGGCGCAACTTAAAGTACCATAGAAATAAGTTAAGGGGCTTGTAAGCCCAGTTTCTCCTCACTGTGTTTCCTTCCTCCCCCAACTGACACATGCTTGGTTAGGCCATGAGGGGTGTCTTTTAATTACAATTTTCTTTTGCCATATCTGGGGAGTCCCCTACATATGTCAAAGCGTTACCTTGTTTGTGATTTCCCTGCTCAGCTGATAGGTACGAGAACGAGATCATCACATTTGCTATTAGATATACTAATCAGAATAATAGGCTGAGTTAATGTAATGTCTTAGTGTCCACTATTCTAAAGCCCTATTTGGATGTTCCAAAACGTAACTGTGGAGAGTTTCCACAGAGTGTCCAGGAGTGTGCAGGCAAGACCCCTTTGTTGTGTTCTGTAGCTGCACCCCCCCCCCATACTTAAGCCTTATGCAGGCCTTCTGTATGTCTGGTGTGTCGAGGAGTACCCTGGCAAGCAGAAATGACGGACGCCCTCCCGGCGCGTGGGGGCAGGGCCTGCGTCGTGTCACGTCTACGCGCCCCCCGCCCGACGCGCCCCCCCGCCCATTTTGAACTCATTTTGGAGCCGAACGGGCTCCAGGGAGGGAGGGAGGGCCGATGTTTCGCAACGGTAAGTGCTCCCAGCGTGCCCCCCGCCCGCCAGAACGCCTGGAGCTCCTGCTCCACGCGCTCCACCCAAGGTCCGCCGCTGGGGCAAGCCTCACCAGCAGTGTGTCCCATGGACCTGCCTCCACCAAGCACAATACAGCATTTGTCTGTAGAGACAAACACTGTACTTGGGGTGAGATTCTTCCCATTGTTAGGAATGCTTGGGCACCCACTGTCTCTAATCACAGGGACAGTTTCCTTGAGTACAGTGTTTGACAAATGCTGTAATTGTGATGAGTGGGGTATGTGACTCCAGGATAGTCCAGTCAGAGGTTTAGCCATCACCAAGATGGTAATTTGAAGTGACAGGGCAGCCATGATTATGTCTGTGCCCTGTGTATGTACCGGTGACAGCAAATTGATGAAAAGACGGACCAGTAAGTGGAAAGGCATGAAAAACCTCTCACAAGAGCTATGGATGGAGGGGCTCTGGGAGGGAGCTATGTGTTGTCGGCTGGAAGAGGAGTTCATTGCCTGAAGCTCACACAGGGGTTAAAGATTGTAGAGGTGTTATGCTGTAGGTAGAATAATGGTGGGAGAGAGACAGAAGTGGGTTAGTGTGATTGGGAGGTTGGCTGAGAGTCAGAGTAGAACTAGACAGATCTCCTGCTGTTTTAAAAAAAGAAGTTTAATAGCAAATGTAAGAGACCCTGAATCCAATGGGAATGCAGTGTTGAGGGGGGGGGGTTAACACTTCCCCCATACATTTATCCAGTGAAAATCCTCCCAGCTGTTATTGAAACCATAGGGGAAAACGTACAGGTACCTTACAGGGCAAATAATAGCTTTGATAGGGTTTTCATTCAAAGGGCTTAACCTCCCTGCCTTGCCAATAGCCCTGATTCAGACACAGGGCTGGTTTTTAAAACAATTGGAGATCCACAGCACAATCATGTACATGTCTACTCCTGTCAGGGATCTGTGAGAAAGCAGGTTGGCTGAGGGGAGTAGTGCCTAGCACATGCCCCCTTTCCTGCTTCCAGTGTTCCCTTTCGGCTAGGACAGCAGCTGAATGGGGGAGTACACTGGTACCGGTAATTTCTATCCACTGACACACCCTATAGAGACCAGGCAGAGGGGGGAGAGAGTTGTCTGGGAAAGCCCCAGGAGAGCACTGAACCTGAAGGATTCTTAAAAAAAAAAAAAGCTACAGTAGTGTCTGCAGAGTGATCAGACATGATAACCCACTACATTACTTGTGAACATGGTCTAGCAAAGAGTCAAAATGTAACTTTTATTAAAAATCCAAACACAAAAAAAATAACCAAAAGGGGGAAGAAGGGGGGGGGAGGTTCAATCCCGGGTGCACCAGCTAAATGGCTGGCACAGCTCCGAGCAGCCCCATATTAGGCTTTCAAAGCCTGGGACGGGGACAGGATTCTCCACTGGGCCCACCCCCCTCCCGGGCCTGATCCATCCTCCTCCTCGCCCTCTCCCTGCAGAGCTCACCTGCCTCCTCCGGCAGGCACAGCCTTCACTGGCCTTCACACCACCGGGACTGGCTTCCATGATGTCACAAGATGCTTTACGGCAGCACATTTGCAACAGCGCAAAGCCCAGTACCGCTGGCAGAGGCCAGCATAGGATTGGGCTGCCCATAGTGGAGTGTGGTCTTAAAAAGCACAGATCTGAGGGAAATGATGGGCAGTGGAGGGACGGAGATAATGAAGAAAGCGGATCTGGAAAAACAACAAGCTTCAACTTTTCATCTAGGTACTGGGGGGGGGGGGCGTTTCTGATGAAGTGTGCTATTTGCAGAAAGGATGTAGTAGACTATTAAGCTTGTTTCCCTTTATGGTATACAGTACGCTACCCTGGTCTCAAAGATGCATAGTGTTACCAGGTCTAGGGCAGGAGAAGCTTCCGTCCGTGCCTGCAAGAGTCCAACAGAAGAGAAGACTCTGCCAGCCCTCCAATCATAGCTGTGCGGTGACTGGGCAACCACAAAGAGGTTGTCAGGACCAACAGATTGTATGATAAAACTATGCGGTAGAGCAAGGGGCTAAATTTTGCATTTTGGTGTAACTAAACAACCAGTTCTTCGACTGCATGCGTTCTCTGTGTTTACACTGTGCATCCAGCAATGCTGGTTTCTTTTCCTTGCGGTTATGTTGTGCAGAAATGACAGAGTATATAGTGAAACCAACATTTCCCTTTGTGGTTGGTAACTCCAGCTGATTAATTAGAGAGACCTTTTTTTCTGAGCTTATTCATGGTTTCAGAAGACAGTTTGTTGCCTCAACTTCCTTTACTAACTCTAGCATTTATATGCTGGCTTCTAACCAGCGTCGACAAGAATAGACGGATTTTTAATACCTCATTGAATCACATTGAATGGATTCTGTGTTGAGATAATTGCAGGATCTGGATTTTTAAAAGCAACTGAAGCTGAAAAAAACGTAAATGCATAGAGCAGCACATTTTTATTTTTAAAATAGTACAGTATTTATTAGCAAAATGAATATGAAAAATATATTGTGCTATTGTATAGTAGTTGTATACTGTGACTTACAGCTTTGTGTTCCAAAATCAACACTAAATTCTCTTTTCTGACAGGTATCGTTTATTTCTCTTCCTTATCTCCATAGTAATGTGCTTTGTTGTGACCAAGTCCTTGCTGCTGACCTGCTGTTTACCCATCTTTCTAATGGGTATGAGGTACTACTTCAGTAGAAAAGTTATCCTCAGCTATCTCGAGCGTGCACTGAATACGGACATGTCTGATATTGAGCAATATTACATGAAATCGCCAGGTGAGTAGTATGTCCATAGAGGGATTGATTGCCAAGCTTGCTTGTGAGATACAGTAATTAAACATCTTTCCTTGTTTCATCGCAACTGAGGAGTCTTTAAATTGCAACTCATGTAGGCAATCAAAGAAGAGCCTTAATCTTAAATGGAGAATCCAGAATAGTGGAAATGTTTCTTCTTCTGTTCCTCACTTTGATTCTTTGATTCACAGGAACACTCGGAAGGTGGAAGCCACAGTAGTCACATAAGACTGTATTTTTATTATATTAACTGGACAAGTCAGTTTGATTTTATGGAACTTACATTTCTCTCTCCAGAGAAATGACTTGTATGTCTCATAATTACCTGTGGCACTCAAAAGTCATGCAGTGCAATTCTATACATGTGAACTCCATGGGACTTACCGTATTGTCCCGAGTATAAGACGCACCTGATTATAAGACGCACCCTTAAAGTTTGGTGCTATTAAAAAAAAATTAATTAAATCACTGGCATTAAATTGCAACAGCCTGATTATAAGACACACCCCTAGTTTAAAAACTTAAATTAGGAGAAAAAAGTGAGTCTTATACTCAGATCAATACGGTATTTCTGAATAGACATGCATAGGATTGTGGTGTTACAGACAAGTGGGATGGGGGAATCTCTTTGGACAGAAATGTACAGAAGAACCTCCAGCTTCAGGTTTAGAAACTCCAGTACCTTAGTTATTTTGTATATATCAGTGTTAGTTTATTTAAGAAAGTTCTACCTCGCCCTTTTGACTCCATCAGGGTCACCAGAAAGACTTAGAGCAAATACTGAAAACAATACAGCAAACTAAAATATCATCATATAAGATAATAATAAAACAGAGCATAAAATCAATAAACCACAGCGAAAACCACAGACAGTTACTTAGAAGGCATATGAACAAGTAACATATGTAATATTCATCTGCACAATAATTTTTATAGCTCTTCTGCTGGATTTGGGACAGGTGTATGCCAGTGGTATGCACTTTCATTTCTTGAGTGGTTAATGTATTTTTTTTAATGTAAATGCCAGTATAGGAATTGTTTGATTTTTTAAAAAAGCCCTGTCCATGATTCAGAGTACAGAATTCTTTAAAATCTGGCTGTGTAATGTGTATCCAATGTGTATCTACTGATATACCCTGTTATAGTTGATTCAGTAAGCATGTTGAGTCTCCCAATTTTTCCTCCAAGTGAATTAAGGGCACAGTCTTATGTTTACATTTAGCATTTATATTTTAAGATAGAAACTAGGAGTATTATAAAGTAATAAACTTTAAGGTTGCAATTCTTAACTCGTACACAGAAAAAGTGTTCTACCTTCTATGAAAATATTTATAGTATTGTGTTGCCCATTGGTATGAAATCTAGTAAAGCTCAGTAATATTGCTCAAGTGATTGTGGATCAGGGTGAATATAAAAATTTATGAATCTGTTTAATTGGTGAGCAGCTAGCAAAGCATATTAAGCCTTTCATCTTGGGAAAAGCATATACACCATGTGTAAAAAAAAATGGCATGACCATATCCTGGTTTAAGGGAAACCCTGATCAGATGACTGAACTGCTTGGCCCTTCTGGGAGAGACTGCATTTCTGGGGTTAGCTCTTGATTTGTTAAACACAGTTAGTAGGAAGCCAGCATTATATTTCCACCAGTCTACACTATGGAGATGGCTCGCTTTAAGATACCGTTGCGAAGAATATGGTCGTTGTATGACTTCTGGGAAGTTCCATGGGTAGATCATAAAATCACAGTATATTCAGTGCATTCAATCACAGTCTTCAGCAGATCTGAGTAAAATCAGATCAGCTGAAGCACCCGCTCCAAGGAAAACAACAAAGGATAAGGGGGGGAAGAGTGAAGAAATAGGAGCCACACTTCCAAGTGGCAGTAGACAGGCAGTAGACTCAAGATCCGCAAATGGAAACGTTGACTACATGTCTGAAAAATACTAACATGCATGAATTGTTTTTCCTGTTTTGCACATAAGATGTACATCTTGTCATATGTTAATAGATCTTTTGCGTGTCAATGATGTGTATATAATCCTCAATGAAGAGGGATTTGAAGGAAGAAAGAGAGGTGGCACCACATGTGTTCTGAGAGCGAGTTCCAGGCATAAAAAGTAGAAAAAGGAAAATGGGCACAGTTGTTGAAGGGAGCAGGAGACACTTGCGGTGACGAAGGTGGTCAAGTAGCAATAACGCCAGACCAGCAGGTGGCAGCTGACAGTGATGACTTGTCTTCACAAACATACACGTGCAGAATGTTTGTCAGTTTAGACCAGTGGTTCCTAAACTGGGAGGCGCAGCTCTCAGGGGAGCCATGGAAACCAGCCAGGGGAGCCGCGGCGTACCACGGAATCCTCTCGGAAAACAGTGCAATGCCAATTAGCAGGCATCAACATAATGTCATGGGGGAGCTGTGGGCAACGGTCGCCAGTGGTCAAGGGAGCAGCAGGTCCAAAAAGTTTGGGAAATACTGGTTTAGACAAATGACTGTGCATTTACCACCAAGTTTGTCATACATACCGGTATATCTGTCCTGGGGAGACAGCCATGTGTCCAGATTAGCTACCACATTAGTGTATGGAAGTGGCCCTGGCTGACCTTCTTCATTATACTTGAATAATTGCTTGGAGAAGCAATTGAGACGACACTAACACAACATGGGAAGAAAGAAGCAGTACAAGTAACGGAAATAAAACTAGGATGGCATGAAAATGAACATGGGCCAGAATTGGACTTGAGACCTGGGTATCTGAAGGACTGTTCTCTTCTCCCATATGTACCCACCCTGCTTTGGGTGCCCAGCTTGTCAGAAGTATAGTGGGCAGCCACAAGAAGTAGAGGTTTCTTGCGAGCAGTGCTGACCCTTTTAGAATGCCAAGGAGGCCTTGGAAGCCAAGGGGGCACACACTTTTCGGTAGCGGGTTAAAACGTGGTCCTTTAGGAAAGCATTTGATACTGGTAAGCCGTCAGGCTGGTTTTTGTTGCAGCACTTTTGTTGTTGCCTGTGATTTTATTTTATAGTGTTGTTTTATTGTTTTATTGTATTCAGCCCTGGGTCCTATGGGAGCAGTACAGTATTGGGAAAAAAAAAACACATTAGAGGCAATATCCGCCACTAGAAGAAGAACAAAATAAATTAAGCAAGAAGCCATCACAGAAGAAAGAAAAAGAGTTAAGGAGACAAAAATAAAGAGGACAGTCAAAGTAGTACTAAGATGCAGAAGCATTTCAGTATACATTGAAACCAACCCAATGGGGGACATAAACATGCAAAATCAGCCAAGAAAGAAATAACAGATCAGCTTTAATCTCACAGATGTTAGATGGGCAGCCCAATCCTTAACAACCAGGGGCGTTGCTACTTGCCGTGCACCCTCTGTGATGTCACAGGCCCCGCCCCTTTGGGGGTGTGCCATCACAAGCCCCGCCCCTTTGGGTGGGGCATCATTTTCCCAGGTTTTTTTAGGCCTGTTTTTGGCCTAAAAAGACCCCAGGAGGGAGGGTGCACCCCAACGCAGCGGGCACCCGGGGCAGAGTCCCTCCAGGTCGCTCCCCCCAAATCGCGCCGTGGCCTAGCGGCCGCAGCAAAAATTTAATTCACGGCGGGCGGCACCCCCTTGCTCCGGCAGCACAACCGCTAGCCACGCCTCTGGGTGGGACTACTGCTAGTGCAGGGGTGTCCTGCCAGAAACAGTCTTCCTTTCACTAGGTAAACATGGGCTCCTCACCACCACTAAGTATTGAATGCTGGGGAACACATGTGGTTTGTACTCCAGCTTAATTTTTGGGCAGAGAGACTGGTTCAGTATGAATCTCTCTACAGGTAGTCCTCGGTTTGTGACAGTTTGTGTTGCGACGATTCACAATAACGAGTTTGAAACCAGAAGGCCACATATATCAAAAGGGGTTGCTTGTGTTTGGAAAGTGCGACTCCAACGTTGTGGCTCTACTTTAAGAGGGGAGGAGAAGAGTGAGAGAGAGAGTTGTACAATGCAAGCCCATGCAAGTGTTCTCAGCAGCAAGTTGCGCTGAATTTAATATGACTTAATCTCGGGTACATGTGAAATTGCAG
Organism: Plestiodon gilberti rubricaudatus; assembly: GCA_026170595.1. Lineage (NCBI taxonomy): Eukaryota > Metazoa > Chordata > Lepidosauria > Squamata > Scincidae > Plestiodon > Plestiodon gilberti. The sequence continues at coordinate 106,099,863 of JANXHW010000003.1, read as the reverse complement.
GCTTCATTTGTAAGGAGCGGCTCCTAAGCAAATCACCTAACTAAAAACCTAGTGCATTGAGCTCAAAATGCATGCCTGTTTTTCTCGCACGTCTCCCTGCCAGTATTGCTAGACAGAGGTGGATTCACAAACCTGCTTCTTTTCTCCTCGCCCCATACACGACATTCAACAGGCACCAGTAGGGGAATCTCTTGCTCCTGATAGCATCTCTGCCCTTCCAGATGGGCAAAATGCACGCAGGCATTAAAGGCACAGAGAACAAGTTGGGGTGTGTGTGTGCCTGGAACGTAACTCACAGCGCAATGCTGTCTACTTTTAGACCGGCGGAGTAATCGCTCTGCTGGTCTAAGGTGTCACAAACGTGCTGGAAAGCATATTTGCAAGCACCCAGAGAGTAAGCGGTGCCGGTGCAGAGGCCGCCGGTGCTGCAGGACAGATGGACACCTCGGTGGAGAGGTAGGTATCCGTGGCGTGGCGGAGGGGTGGGGGAAGGCAGAACGGGGTGTTTCAGGGGGTGGAATTGGTCAGTCTGGTCAGGGAAGGGGGAGGAATCGGTGGCAGCCTCCTCCGCCATATCCTATCCCCCTTCCTGGACCTGTTGGGCCTTACATGGGTCCCTCGAATGTGCGCCAGCAAAAAAGCTGGCGCACGTTCGAGAAGACCCATTGGGGTAGCTGGGGCTCTACTTGGGGTAAAGGGACAAATGTAAAGGTAAATGTTCCTTTACCTCAAGGAGGCCTCCGGCTCCGCCGGTGCAGGCAGGCACCTTATTTGCGTCACTGCATTCTGCTAGACAGGAGTGGGCTGTCATTGATTTACATTATATAATTAGGTTTATTTTACACTGATTTTTTTTGGTGACAGTTCCTTCCGGAATGGAACCCTGTTGTAAACTGAGGGCTACCTGTACTGGCTTTTCAAGAAATAGACCTATTTGTAGCAAACTTTTCTATTGGCTGTAGTGTCAATGGGGAAATGGGTACAACACTATATTCTTTTCATGCTCCTTATGGGAAATAAAGCTGGCTCTCGATGTTGCTTCTTTCCAGTTTGCCTGAATTGGCTAAGAGCAATAGAGCCCTTCTAATACCCCCTTCCTTGAGCCCTTGGTGACAAAGAGGGAGTGTGTGTACCTCACACTATTTGCTGTCATTTTATTTATTATTTAATGAATTAATGTTCTATTGTGATCATGCATATGTCCCATTTTTAAATAGCTCACAGCACAATCCTATGCATGTCTATCCAGAAGTAAGTCCGATTGTGTTCAGTAGGGCTTACTCTCAGGAAAGTGTGTACAGGATTGTAGTCTCAGTGTGGTTTATACTGGGAACATTAACAAGCAATACATTGCAGTGGCGTGCGCAAGCGCACACACACGTCATCTGTGAGCAAATTTCTTCCTGACTCCAAGTACTGCAACTGGATAGAGTCTGATTCTGAGCCATCCAGCTAGTCATTCCAACGGAAACTTTTCTCATAGTCTTTCCAAAACCATATTTTTCAGCTGCAGATAAGACATTGCTTTTCTCAAAGCTGAAATCATTCAAACAATTCTGCCACCCTTGGCTTAATATCTCATCCATTTTATATCTCTTTTTAAAAAAATTACTGGTGACTAGTTCTGTCTTCTCTCAAACATTGTTTCTTTGAGTTACTATGTACTAGTTTCTAATACAGCTCAGTTTCAATCACTCAGGTTCAACTACGCAAGTTTGGGCTGCTGCTTAGAGCGTGTTGCAACAGTGGAACAGAGTTCCACTATTGCAAAATAGCTGCTAATAGCATGCGGAGTGCTCCGTCAGTGGCCCTTTTGGGAACACTGCCACAAGAAGTGGCAGCACTCCCCGGCTGTTGCTGGACCTCGCCAAGCCCGCCGGAGAAGGTAAGGCAGCAGCGGTGGTGGGGGTGGGAGGGACAAAAGTGGGCGGGAAGGGGAACGGAAGCCGGGAGGGTTGGATCCAACAGGGATGGCGCATGCTGGATCCTATCCCCTCTTTTGCAAGTCTACCCACTCACTTTCTCTCCTTGGGCTTGCGCCAGCTACAGAGTTGGCGCAGGTCCAAGGAGACCCATTGCAGAGCGGGAGGCTTACAGTGGGGTAAGGTGAAATGATTCCCCTTTCCCCTCTGAAGCCTCCCGATCTGCCCCCCCTCAACTGGATACAGCACACTCATTTTCGGCGCAGTTGCATCGATGGGGGGGGGGAGGATAGAATTGGGCCCTTAATAAATAGGAGAAGCCATGTTAGCCTGTTGCAGCAAAATCAAAGCCTTGCGGCACCTTAAACACAAACCAATTTATTGTCTTATAAGCTTTTGTGGACTAGAACCTGTTTTCTTTTTTGTTACTGCTTATATTTTTAAAATTTATATCCCTCAGTGACATTTCTAGCCCTTTTCAGGTTGTAATGCTACAAATATAACATGACTTCTTCTAGATCTGTTATTTTACAACATATGTATGTTGTTTTGAATTGTTTTATTGGTATGATCTCTGCTTTGGATAAACTTGATAAAAATGAGATAAGCCTTTTAAAATGAATAAAAAAAATTGGTCTAGATGTTTTATAGTTCATTGTCGAGTACAAAAACAGGTATGATACTTCATGTCCAGTAAGGATATACAGTTGACCCTTGGTATCTGCGGGGGTTCCATTCCCGGAACCCCCATGGATGCCAAAATCTACAGATAATCAAATCCATGGTGGGCGGGGCAGGGGCGGCACCATGATAATACCCTATTTTTAAGCTTCGCCGGGGCCCGCTGCCTGCTTCTTCTCTCTTGCGCCGCTTTGTAAAGGTCCAAAGTACAGTACCTGTAAAGAAAAAATGCAACCGGAAGCAACTAACATTAAAGCAAAGAGATGCTCTTCCTTACTTCCCAAACAACACACTGATTGTATAACCCAACACAAATTTTAGTGTGTTAAAAGTTAGACATTCTTGGGTATAGCCACAAGGGAGCTGCTTGAATCAGCATGTAAGGTGGCTATGCCGTATCTCCAAAACTAGAGCTGATAGGGCAAAACAGATGCAATTTTTGGAAGCAGCACCCCAAATATACCCAAGAATAGGTCTATCTTCCGAAACACCAGAAAAAAACCAACATTTGTTGTTGTTGTTGGGTTGTGTTATTATGATAAAATATTCCTATAATATAACTATGGTTTGCAGTTATAGAATAGATGGCTATGGCAGGGTGCTGTTGCCCCTTTTTCAGTGGCAGTTTAGAAAAGATTTGATTCACTGAAGAATTGTGAGAAAAGTGGATTAACTCCAGCTAGTGGCTACCAGCATTGCTGGCCTTTCTAATGAGAGGATGTCCTGGAACAGTGCAGCAGATAAAAGGACTGGAGAATATCATATAGTGGAGAATAGAATGAGGCTCTAGAAACATACAGACGCAGGACCAGATAGACACACTTGAGGAAACGAGGGCAGGGCAGTTTACTGACTACGCAGCACAACAAAGGGCAAGCAGTATCACAGCGCAATCCAACTTAACTTTTGTGCCGGTTTAACCAGCGGCACAGCGAGAACAGGAGGCCCCAGAACGAAAAAAATGAATTCAAATCCCCTCCAAAAGAGGAATTCAAAGGGGATTTGAATCCCTTTTCCGTTCTGGGGCCTCCCGTTCTCGCTGCGCCACTGGTTAAAACGGCACAAAAGTTAAGTCCGATTGCGCTGTCAGCCAGATAGAAGAGGAGATTGTACAGTAATAACAGGTACTTAAAAGAAAAAAGACTGTTTCATTAAAAGGGGTGAATTGTGTACATTTTAATTTTTCGTATTGATTTGTGACTGTGTGGTTCTTAACGTACATGTGGTATAAGCGTCTGTTTGGCCTTAACTTCGCAAACATTTTCTTATACCAGAATGCTCTGCAGTTATGACCTGACTGATGACAGAATCGTACATCAAAGGCGAAGGCGCAGACTTGCCCTATCAGCATTACTCATTGTGCAGCAGATGCTGCTTCCCCCAGGCATCCCTCTTTTCCAGCTTGACATAAATTTAACATGACTGGTAAGTCCCATTTATCACAGGGAGCTGTAAAAATACACCCCAAGCAGCAGTCTTGTCGACTGTCTTTTAAAACGAAACAAGATGAAAAGGTCAAAGCAGTTTGAAACAGCACCACAGGAGCATATAGCTCTGTGTGGGAAACTTTGGCCTTGAAACAAACAACCAGCTTGCTGCTACATTCATTAGCTATTCTCCTCTCCGACATCCGATTAAGAAATCGTGTAAATGTGCAAAGAAGGCAAGAAACGGACTCTGGGGCAAATTATTTTAATTCCCACCACAGATATTATTGATGCTGTGCAACGCAGAGAAGGGCCATAGCTCCGTAGAAGAAGAGTGCATGCCTTGCATGCAGAAAACCTCTCAGGAATCTGCTCATCTAAGATAGTTCTAAACAGGTTCTTGCAAGTTCTGATTAAAATTCTGGGTGCAGATCTATTACTTTCAGCATGGGATCTTCCCAGCCTACCCCTGTATTCCCTCCTTTTCAGACCTGGAATGTTACATTTAGGCACATGGATATGTGTGTGGGTGACTCAGTGACTCCCCCAACCCACACCTCACCATTCCTGAAGGACCATTAGCCCTGAAGTACCAAAGCATGTGCAGCTGAAAATGCTATGGGGCTGCTATGCCAGTGAGCACACCTTCAGGTGCAGGGAGGAAGCATGCTGATCTGGACAAGGCTGCTGCTGCGGTGGTGCCATGTTTTTATCCAGACCCCAGAGAATCTGGATGGCTTGCACTTTCCTGTAGGACACAAAGGCTGTGCAGCCTGCGTCTGCTTCTGTCAGTCCAGCAAGGCTGACAGCCAGGAAGGACTTGCCCAGGGTGCAAGTGCTGCTGACTCAAGGCAGATGGAGTAGGAACCTGGATGATGATGATGATGACGATGGAGTTTCCTCTTCTAGATCTGAGGCCCTGAGGAGTGCCTGATCTATGAGTCCTTGTTGCACTGGGGAGGTTAGTTGGGACCCAGGCCTAAGCCCTGCAGAGGCTCTCAGGGTTTTTTAGACACCACTAGCTTAGAACCAGCTAAGTGGTTAGGCCAGCGAGTGGCGCAGTGGGTTAAACCGCTGAACCATGAGATGTCGATCGAAAGGTCGGCAGTTCGAATCCGCAACGAGGTGAGCTCTCGTTGCTTGGCCGGCTCCTGCCAACCTAGCAGTTCCAAAGCATGTTAATGCAAGTAGATAAATAGGTACCGCTTGCGGGAAGGTAAACAGCGCTCCGTGTTCTAGCTGCATGCTATGCGCTGCGGCAAGGAGAGTCATGCTGGCCACATGACCACGGAGGCGTCTTCGGACAATGCTGGCTCTTCGGCTTTGAAATGGGGATGAGCACCACACCCTAGAGTCGGACACGACTGGACTTAATTGTCAGGGGTGAACAAGAAAAACTGAATGGCTGGGGCAGACAAAAGTCACCAAAAAACACACAAATGATTTTAAGAATCATGTTTTAGCTTTTGATTACTTTTCTATTATCTGTTCTGCTTCGGCATTGGTAAAAATTACCAGGATCAGCCCTAAACCTAAGAAAAATTATTACACTGTACATACATGAATGTGAAGCATCTCAGACTGCATCTCCTCTGAATGGGTATCTGAGCCTTCTGCCCCCATAGGAAAACTTTGCTTTTCCAAAAAGGCTCCTTTGGAGGCAGACTTTTGCTTTGAAATTCTTGCCTAGTGGGCCCACAGCATCACTTCAGATATGAATCCAGCAGATGGAGAAGTTACGTTGAAGCTGGCCCTTCCAGGGCATTTTTAATTGCTAAAGATGAATGGAGCAGGAAAAGAAATATCTGACAGGACAATTGGTTGTTGACATCCATTTGGTGGATGTTTACCAGGATGGTAAGAAAAGCATGAGGTTTGAAGGAGACAATCGATGCAAAACAGCCCTATGGGGCATACCAGCTATTTTCTGTAATGTGACTTCTCACAATTTTTGAGCCAGTTTTAATTTATAGGTTAAGGTGGGCAACTTCTATGTTTTTGAGAGCCAAGAGCTAAGTCTTTGAAGCAGTGGCGTCACGACGACGCGCGACACCCCTGAGCGGGGGCGCGCGTCGCCCTTAAGGGGGAGGCTCCGTCCCCGCGCGTGACGTCACGCGCAGGAGCGGAGCGCCCTCCCCGCTCCGTTTTCGGCTCATTTTGGAGCCAAACGGAGACAAGGGAGGGCGGGCGGGCCCACCTCAACGCGAAATTGTAAGTAAGGGGCGTCGCGCGTCACCCCTGTACGCGCGACGCCCCCCGGCGGCCCGCCCCCCCGCTTCCCCCCGTCGATGCCAGTGCTTTGAAGTGAGTGAGAAGCACAGAGCCATAAGGCTTAGGCAGACTCTTTGTTTTATCAGTTATTGGTCTTGGATAATAAATTGTAATTTGATTATTGTTAAATAAAAGAAACCCATGAATCAATACCTATTATCAATATCTTTTCAAAAAGAAAAGAGTATGGCCCCCAGCAATTTATACAGTATATTCCCATCCCCATTGACCCTGCCCCATATAGCCCACCCCCATGCCGTCAGCCAATCCCATAGGGTGTGGGTGACAGGCCATTCGGCACCCTGTGATGACCCTGTCAGGGGAAGTCTTCGGCCATTGGGCCATCCCCTGCCCGCCCCTCCCCCCGGGAGGAGGCGCGGATTTGAGACGCGGATTTGTGGGAGAATGGGCCTTGGTGCAGCCACTATCCCGGCCAGCTCATATTGCCAAGTCGGTGTCACCAGCCTCGTTGGGTCCGTGTGGCAAGAGGCGGGGCCTGAAGCCGGCGGACTCGTTGCGGCTGCGGCTGTGATCGTCATCACAGTGTTTGGTTTCGAGTGGCAGGTCTCACCTCAGACCGACTCTGGCGGCTTCGATGATGCTGAGGCTGGGGGCGAACGCTCACCGGCCTCGACTGGGGCCGCATCGGGAACTCCAACAGAGGCAGCATGGTTGGGGGGTGTGGCATCACCTCACCCCTGTTTGGTAAGTACGGGGCAGCAGGGGCGACCCAGACAACTAGTTTAGTGGGGGAATGAGTTATCTGAGAAGTTGGTGGCAAGAAAAGGTGACCGGGGGTTAGTTCTTAGTCTAATTCCCAGTGTGTGGGAGCTAGCTGCGCTTACCACTGGTGAGTGGAAATGCACACAACACATCCTCAATGACATTCTTTTCTTACTATTTTAGATGTTATGAAAATGAGTTCCAGGTTAGTGATTTCCATGGGCAGAGGTATAGGGCTTACAATGGAAAATGCAGTAAGAGACTAAGAGCCCAATCTTATCCCCCGCCACGCAATAGCATGCAGCTGTGCCAAAAAGGCACATGCTACACGCAGCAGCGTCACTAGGGCGCGCACGTCACCCAAGTGACCCCCCGACACACCCCCTTCTACTAATCTTCGGCGTGGCCTTTAGGTCGTGCTGTGATTGGGGGGGCGCCCCAACGGGCCGCTGCCCCGGGTGCCCGACGGGCCAAACCTTTAATCGTTGCAGCCGGCTCGGGGACGTCTTCCCCGACCGGCTGTCCGGGCCTTCTAACGAAGGCCCACTGCGTCGAATGTTATTTATAACGTTTTTCGCACATGCGCGAAAAATGTTATAAATAACGTTTGACACAGTGGGCCTTCGTCCGAAGGCCCACGAGCACCTGCCTGGGAGGACGGTCCGAGGCCTTCTCCAGGCCTCGGAGCCTCTGGGCAACGCGCGCAGGGGAGGTGGTGCGCACGGGTGTCACCCGGGGGCGTCCCGCCCTCCCCGCCTCGCGCTAGTGACGTCCGTGGCTGCATGCTGTGGTGGGGGAACAACCTGAAGGCGAATGGGAGGTTAATAAAAAACATTTTACTTACTTACGTGTAAGCCTACAGGCTGCCTGTGGGTCTCCTTGGATATACACTAGTCATTTTGGTGGCATATGTCTGAGGAGAGAAAAGGGGCGGGGAGGCTTTAAAAAGAGGGTATAAGATCCAGCATGTGCAGCTCCTTCCCCCTCCCCACCCCCTGGTCCCTCCCCCATTATGCCCCGTTACATGCCTCCCTGCCTACGAACCACCCCCCATGCTGGCTTACCTGAACTGGCTGCAGTGCTGCCACCCCTTTGTGGCAGTGGCTTTAAAATGGCTGCCACCGGCACACCCATTTATAACGTCAGGACACTGTCCCACTGCCGTAAATCTCATGATAAAGATTGGGCCGTAAGGCTGCAATCCTATACATGCTTACCTGGGAGTATGTCCCATTGAATTCACACATAGAACGTGTACTGTAAAATAAATACAACTCCTTAATCTAAAAATATAATGCATAACTTAGTCTTTAGTGGGGTCTTCAGAAGAGGCTCAGAACCAAAATCTACTTTGTTGGTTGGTTACTTAGAACAAATTCACAGAGAGAGTAAAATAACATTGTTAAGACCTGTTGGGAAGGTTGGTTGTTCCTAATAAAGACTGTGGTGGTTTTTTTAAACTTTCCATCTGAATTCTATTCACACATTTCAGTTACTTTAGCAAATGATTCAAGCTAATCATTGGCAAGAAACAACACCTAGTTTCCCAAGTCCAGGATTGCAATTTGCAATGCAAAAATCACATGGAAGGTTAAACCAAGGTTCAATACAAAAGAATTGTCAGCTCACTCTTAGGTAAGTGATTACACTAATGGGCTAGCTGCTGGTGAAAGGGCAAACTGTTGAATTGATGTTGTCAAATTCAACAGGCTGACTGGCAAAAGCATTTTTTTTTTGTAACTGTTGCCTGACCTGAACCAACTTGAAAATGGCACCTCCTCCTCTGCAAGCTGTCAAAAGGGCAGAAGCAGCTCCTTGCGTCATGGTAATTTGTGTATTTGTGTGCCCACATGCACTACACATAGTTCCCCAGCCAGATTATCTGCAGCATTTGTCTGCTCCCTATCCTTGGACTCCCAGGCACTGCTAGCAACTCGGCTTATGGACACGTTTTGTGAAAGCTAGGAAACCTAGAAACTGATTCAGGTCAGTGTGCCTTCCTCCACTCCCAGCTGTGGTGCCCCACACAGCTGCTTGGGTGGCTGGGCAAGCCTTGTAGGCAGAGGGAAGACAAAGGTTGTTCACCTCTCTTTGCCATCAACACACCTATTCCAAAGGAGGCTATCATATGTGCTGAAGATACTACACTGCTAGGTGGCTATGATGAATTACTTAAGATAAAAGTATTTTAGTACAGAGGTTCTCAACCCCTTCCCGGCAGAGTACCACCACCGGTGCCAATCTCCTGCTGTGTACCACCGGAAGTGACTGGCGATGACATCATCACCAGTTACGTCCGGGTTTTCAGAGGCCAGAAAACGCAGGTAGGAGGCTCTGGGCGGCTGGGAGGGCCCTTCTCAGCGTTCCCAAGAGGCTTGGCCAAAGGCAGGAGCCTCTTAGGAGTGAAAATGTGCGGGCAAAAGCACCAAGTCAGAGCGGGGTTCCGGTGATCCGGCGGTTTGAGTACCACTGGTGGTACTAGTCTCGATTTGATAGGTTCGATTGAGCAGACATGCATAGGATTGTGCTGTTAATGAGTATTCCACTGACCCAGTGGATTATTAGTGAAGGAAACAAGAGTTGGAAAGCACTGGATGAAGGAGGACAAAGCCTCAAAATGCATTTGCAAACAAGTATTGCAGTATGCAAATATTGAATGTTGTATTTTAGACATGGGTTAATACACAGGGGGTGAGGATTTCCACCTTGCAGAGACCTAAAGAGATTACAAAGAAAAGGAGGGAAAGAAATATAGTTGCTTTTCTGAACATATTAATTCAGTTTGTCAGGTACAATTATATGGGTAACCAAGTTATTTTTGAGATTATCAGGATTCCAGTTTTTCATTAGCTCCCTTATTTGAAGACAGAACGTGGCTTGATTTGGGATGCATGTGTACTATTTTTAACAGTGGAATTTGGATTCGTTTCGGTCTGATCACCAACCAGTGTGTGAATGGCTTGAAGTGTGAAAGAAACCAGTTGCAAAGAAGGCCTTTCCATCTTGGTTGCAGTTAGATGAAATCACTCAATTCCACTACAACTGTGTGGATTAATTAGGTGGTTTTCTACTGTGTTGCCACCCACATCTTTGAATCCTAATGGTTTCATTGTTGGGCATGAATGGCATTTCACACACATGTCAGTGCACACATTGTATTCTGGATGTTATATACTAATTACATCAGAGTGGTTGCGTAGAGAGACTTTCTAACTTTGTTTGCAGAAGTCATTAGTGCTGATGGAGGATAAAGTAGCAGCTTCCTGTGAATACACACACCATGAACCTCTGACTACCCGTGACATAGACCCTACAGCCATGTGGGGTGTGCTTGATGGTGGGCGGGTATGAAACATTCTGCTGCATACTACAGACATCTATCAGCTACCCTCCGGTAAGTATGTTGATAACTGTGCAGCAGGCATGTTAATGGGTTGAGAGGGTGAATAGCATGACAGTCAATAAGTGTGAGGTCGTGTCCATAGGGGGAGTAATTTGAAGATGTAAAGGTAGCTGTAGGTGGATGTGGGGTGTATGTTTCAAGGGGTTAAAATAAGTGTATGAAGGAGTACGACTGGAAGCGGTGAGAGAGGAGTTTGGAAGGGAAGATTCCATGTGCCTGAAGGAGTCCGGAATAAGGTATGTGTGTGTAGGGTGGCGGACGTTGACGTTTTGTGTTTCCCTTTTGTAGGTGGTACGGCATGATATTTTTTGTCTTTTCAGTTGCAGAAAAAGAACAGCAAGGCTTAAGATGTGGGAGACCATGGCCAAGGTAAGTGTGGGTAAATGACAGGATTGTCAAGTAACGTGCTATGTGCTAGTGTGACGTAGCTGTTCTTTTTTAGTCTCCACTGAAATTTAGAATGGTGGGAAACATTTGAAGAAGGTAAGGCCAAGGGCAGGATAAGCGTTGCTCACCTCTTCCTCCTCTTACTATGGTTCCCCTCCTTTGTTCACACTTGGAACGTGTTCTGTGAGGCTTGATTGACTAGCTCTGGGGATGGAGGAAGAATTAGAAGTTAATACTCAAACGCAAACCCTCCTCTCCCGTGTTGTAACAGCAGTCAGAGCAGGAGCAGCAGAACCAGCACTCCCTGGCTCGCTCCACAATGACAACAATTCTTGATTGACCAGGAACATGTTTTTAATTCTGCTTCGGCAGCTGCAACCAAACAGTCAGTCTCTAAAGGGTGGGTGGGGGTGGGGGGGGTACCAAGCAGAAGCCTTAAAAAGCAATGTGCTGAATAATAAGTTGCTGAACGTGCTGAATAATAAGTTGCATGCAGTACAGCAGTGTTTCCCAAACTCTTTTGACCTGCGGCTCCCTTGACCATTGGCTGCGGCTCCCCATTACATTATGTTGATGCCTGCCAATTGGCATTGCACTGTTTTCTGCGAGGATTCGTGGCACTTCGCAGCTCCCCTTGCTGGTTTTTGCGGCTCCCCTGGGAGCCACGCCTCCCAGTTTGGGAACCACTGCAGTACAAGTGTTGACTAAAAGCAGCTCTATGCTGCTTCATGATGACTGGGAATGCTCTATAAATAATTCACTAAAATGTGGGCCAAGTGGGTTAAAAAAGTATTAAACGTATGTGGGGTAGGAATACCCACAGTGATACATTTGGTGCCTAGTGCTTCCTAGTGCAGAAACAACAATATTGTGGTGTCTCTTCTTCTTCTTCACGCAGAACCAGCAACCTTGAGGGAGGAAACAGGGCTCCATCCCATGCTTGTGGGGTTAGGCACACCTGCGCACCACACCCTGCTTGCAGAAAATCTTCAGGACATCTCCAAAAAATATATTTTCCTCCCCAAAGGAATGGTGTTTTTTTAACCACAAAAAATAGAAAAAAATGAGTATTTGTACAATTTACATTTCAGATTTTTCTATGTTCTTCCAAGTTATTTTTCTAACTATATATTTCTTTTTTGTATTTTTTAAAAAATAAATGGTGTGTGTATTTTTCCAATTTAACAGATTATGTGTGCATTTTTCTCTCACCAATTTTGTTTCCCCAGTGCGCTAACTATTATGTCCCACCATCATTGGCACCATCCATTTCTCTTTGAATTACAGCTTGATGGGGTATCAGCAATGCTTGCAACAGATGCTTTGAGAATCAAATGCTTTTGCATTCCTGCGACGAAAGAGGCACAATTGTGCTCCTCATGAACTGCTTCTGAATTTGAGCCTTGCCTCATGGCAATACTATATCATTGGCAATATGATCCTACATTGCTGACTCCTACGCCAAGCCAATGGTTCTCCTGCTGTGTACACCTGTTGCTCTTATCTTAAAAGCCTTCTTCTTCAATTCCTTCACCAAAATGCCAGTGTCCCTCCCCTCCATATTTAGCGGGGACGATGACAAATTTGTGCCTCTCATGGCTAAACTGATAGTGACATGGGAGATCCATGATCAGATTACCTCACTTAAAAAAATAAAAGAAAAGAAACCACCAGGAACCCTAAATCGGACTGGGGCAATGGTGCTGAGAGAGGGTACTCACTCCCTTCTGCACCATTTTCTTGATCAAGATGCCCCCCCAAAACTGCTATTCGCCCCACTGGGGGAAAAGACAGGTATCTTATTACATCTGCCTTTATTCCCAGTGGGGCTAATAGCAGCTTTTGGAGGGAGGAATTGTGATTGGAAAAATAGCATGCTGAGAGGATTAAACACCCCTTCTCCGATGCTGTTAACCCCAATCCAGTTTGCGCCACCTCCAGTTGCTTTGTATCTTTGAAGTTTGGCCTTCAGAAAGGGGGAGATGAGCGTCCTCTCCAGGCAATATATTGCAATGCATCAAGTAACAGATAACCCCTCCTACCCTAGAGTTCATGATTTCGAAACCCACTGCAATCAGGCGCTTACAGAAGGGCCATCATGGTCACTGGGTCAATTGATCTAGAAACTATGAATCCATCAACCCATACAATATTTTTATTCATGGAAATCAGGGTCTATTTGCTGATCACAAAAGGTGATCTCGTGAAATTGTGCGTTTAAGGGTGCACTGTTGCTGTATAATATTTCACAACAAATTGTTTTCACCATACAATTTGAGTGGAAAGGGTTTAAATACCTTGAGGCGATACATGATTTGTGTCAGGGCTAAAGCACATTGTGGAAGCACATCCTGCCCCCAATACCTCCAGATTAGACTCCTAAACTCCCTTTTTACAGGGAATGTGGTAGCCACACTGTTAACCAAGACTCACCACTTTGAGCATGTTACTCCTGTGCTTGGAGATGTGCACTGGCTCCCAGTTTGTTTCCAGGAACAAGTGCTTTATTGACCAATACATTTGACCTAAAACAATCTGGGACCTAAATATCCCAAGGACACCCTTCTCTAGTATGAAAGTGCCTGTTTGCTGAAGTTGTCTTTGCTCTGGGTGCCCCCCCCCCCAAAAAAAGGTTAGAAAGGTGCTGTACAAGAACAAGTCCTTTTCCATGGCAATGCTTAGGTTTTGGAAATCCCTTCCAATAAATGTCGTCTTTTGGTGGCAAGTCAAAATGGTTTTATTTGATGAAACACTTAAAGGAGGAGGAACACAAGGTTTTGCAGGATACAACTCTGGTGTGGTTCTAGGCTGGCTATGAATATTTTTATTAAATTCAAAAATACCTACGCACATGGTGTACCACAGTTAGAAAATTACAGACTATGCCAGCACTCTGCCACTGGAAAATATAAAAAGAAAAAGTGAAACTACGGTATTTGAACTCTGAGCTCAGCAAATCAGGAATTCACACCAGTACTGCCAGAAAGCTGTACTAATTGTGTTTGGAGTAGAATTTGGTGGCAATATAATTCTGACTGTAAAAACCCAATCATAAGAAAATTAATTCTCTGCTGGCTGATGTTTTCCAAGGCCTCCTATATGAAGCATGTAAACATGGCATGATATGGGTAAGAAGTTACTTGTATGGTATTTACACATGCCTGATGACTTCAGCAAATCTAGAGAAGCGGTGTTGGCTTTCTGGGAATTTTTTTTTAATGTATTAGAGATATTTCTGGATATAAAATTATCAGCGCAATCCTGTGTAACCTTGTACCGGTGTAACAGTAGATGCACCGGTGGAAGTGCACACACCGGTGCATCTGCTGTTACACTGGTGCATCTGCTGTTACACCGGTGCAAGGTTACACAGGATAGCGCTGGAACAGACTTAAATTGGAATATAGGTTTAGGTCATCAAAGAATTCCACCTATCCAGGTCCTCAACATCTTTGTAAAAAGGTAAGTAATAGGTCAAAAAGAATCTCCCATATTTAAATTTTAAGTCTTTGATATCTTCTTGCATTTTAAAATGTAAATTCTCATTCATTTTTTCATTATTGACTAAACATATTTTACCATTATTGGCTAAACTTTATTACTTACCTTTTTACAAAGATGTTGAGGACCTGGATAGGTGGATTTCTTTGATGACCTCTTGGATATGCAGAATCTCTTTATCAAAATGAATTTCTTGCCTATATTTATGCTTCTTTTACAGTCCTTGCTTATTGAAATATTACAAGCTAAATTGAAAGAATGGGATGACATGGTACTAGCATCCAAGGATTGCCAGATATGAAATTCAAAGTTAGAGAAGGGAATTTAATTCTTCCTTCAATACAGTCCTAAAATGTGCATCTGCTACAATGGGAAGCATTTTTAAAGATATATTTCAAAGCCTCACTGAAATATGCATTACGATAATTAGAAATAAGGAAATCAAACAGGCAGCCCAATTCTAACCAGAGCTTACGGTGACAAATCGTGCGATCTATCAGTGAAAGTCCTGGAACAACAGTGCAAAAGTTGCTCTGTTGTTTTGCAGGTCGTGGCCACCAGGGCAAATGGCCAGAGGCGCGTGTGAGTGACAGCAGTCCACTGAACCTCCTCTATCCCATGCTGCTGCCAGTAAATGGGGGGTGGCGGAACAAGGGAAAATCATGGGCAGTTCAGGGCATGGAGCAGGCCAAGTTAGGGGCAGGAGGGGGAGGATCTTGGCAGTAGCAGTGCATGCCAAGATCCTACCCCCCTTTTCCAGACTGAAAAAGCCCCCTAATTCTCCTCAAACTTACACCAGCTAAGCTCTCACATCTGCCTTGGGGAAGAGAGAAAAAAGGAGGGGGTCTAATGGAACTGGAAGTCTGGCAGACAGTGAGTACCAACTGAATCTATGACTGGACAGGGCCGGTCTATCCATTACGCGAATGATGCAGCTTGCATCACCCAACAAGGGGAGTGGGCAGTGGCAGACTCAGGGTGCCCCTTCACCCCAAGTTTGCCACCCCTTCCAGCCTACAATGGATAGAGCTGCTTCTTGCTCACTAAAAGGTGAGCATTAGGCTCCAGTAAATGTGGGCCAAAAGGTTATAAAAAATTATTTCCATGTTGTTGTTGTTGTTAACAGTATTTATATACCGCTTATCAACAAAAAGTTCAGAAAGCGGGTTACAGACAAAATCAAATGATTAAATGGCTCCCTGTCCCAAAAGGGCTCACAATCTAAAAATGTTACTTCAAAAATAATGTTACTTCAAAAATAATAAATGGACAAAGATGGGATTTTACATCCTGGAGACTTAAGAAAACCATGCAAATAAGTTTAGATAATTGCTTGGAAAACTGTGGGCTGAAATGTGGGTGGGTGGTGGGACTGTGCTAAAATAAAATCATTTTGGAAAAAGGGTGCTATATAATTCATGTGGTATAATCTGCCAGAAAACCCAAAAACTATATTGATGAGGTAATATGAAGAGGAAATTACTTTGTTCAGTATTTAGTGACTGCAGCCGTGATGCATGCTGTGAATTTGGAAGGACAGCAAATGTCCCTGCAACGAAATCTTGGTTGAAAAAGCTCTGGGAGTTAGTGCTAATGGAAAAAGAGATCGAGTTCTTTGGTTAATTGAAGCAAAGCAAGAGTAATAGCTGCTCCATTTGTTTAAAAATCTACTGTTTCCACTTTTTGGAGTACTTCATCCGACTATAGTTGTAGACTCAGAACTGGAAACCGGTAGAGTTTTTGGTTTAATATGAATTGTATACATTGGAGTAGATTGCTCGGTTTGAGTTTGATTTATTGAAGTTGTATTTATAAAGTGTAGCATTTTGGCTGAGGTTATCAGTACTTTCTTCAGGCCGGCTTTAAATACAACATGGTGGAAGCACGGCACATGTGGTGTTGCATTTGCCTGATGTCTCCTGTAAACATTATGCCATTATGTATGTCTTCAATCGTAGCATGCTAGCAGAGTGCCCACTCAGGCTACAGATCCTTGGCATGCTAACACTGCTGCACACACAGTACAGGCAACACAGTTTAAAGGAGATGCTGGATGCATGCAATGTTGTATGGGTACGTTCTGCTTGATCACTGAGCATCGCATTTAAATTAAACTTTTGTGACCTCTACAGTCATTTGGCCTCTGCTTAAAAGAAATCTCTGTATGCATTGTCCAGTTAATTTCGCTCCCATTTGGAGGACTTTTGCCAAATGGTGGTTCATTATGCTTATGCAGGTTCCAGTGCATCTGTATGCTGTTAGCCTCCTGGGCCTCTGCAAACCGTGTTTTGATATTATAGGTTGTGTGAATTCACTCTCGGCACTGCAGCCCTTGCCTGAAGATTGATAGGGAAGTCATAAGCTTCCCCCCTGCCCCAAACATGATAACTATTTATAATAGCAGCCTGTGACACCAAACCCAATTGTGAGTCTGAAATTTATTATATTTATATCCAATGGGCAAACAATAACTTACAGCCATTTTACAGTATTTGTCTCCATCCCCATAGGGCTCACAATTCAATTACTGGGTTTGGTGGCTTCAGGATATGGATGTAAATTAAAATAATAATTCCTTTCCACTCTAACATTTTCTTCTTCTTATTGCTCTCCCTATGCCAAAATGCAGGAGGACTCACAACTGTAGTTCCAAAAAGAAAAGAAAGCCATAAAAGGAAAACAGTCTTCCCTCCCTCTCACCCCACATTATAAAACAAAAGTCTGCTCTGCAAGGAAAGCGTGAAGCAGTGGCGTTCCTAGAGGGGGGACGGTACTGTAAGTTGCACACAGGTCTACTCAGCATTACACGATGGCCCTGCCCACTTGCTGTCAGAACCATTCCGAGACTGCGCGTTGCCTTCGCTGCTTGGAATGGCTCTGACAGCGAGTGGGCAGGGCCATCGTGTAACGCTGAGTAGACCTATGCGCAACGTACAGTACCGTCCCCCCCTCTAGGAACGCCACTGAGGTGAAGCAGAGACAGAGAAAAAGACAGTGGTGCCAGTTTGCCACTTGCTTTCCTCTCCTACACATAGGACAGGCAGTTGATTCAAAAAATGGCTGTTCTTAGGGGAGAAGAGGCCTACCTAGTCTTAGCTGATGAAACAGCAGAGAAAGATGCTGATTTCAAGGAAATGCAGAAGAGTTTCATCATCAAGCAAGCACGAAGGGATGAAGTAAATGTCAGAATAAAATGGTCTGGAAGCAACAGGAAGAGAAGAACATCATAGAGAGAATCATTACTAGTGTGGTACAGAAGGTCTGTCATGACTATGGAAGAAGATCTGAAGGAGACTTCGGATGGCTCTGGTTTTTAAGTTACGCTTATGCATGAATCAGATCAGATATAGAATAAGCCTGAGGTAGACTGCACAGAATTGCAAGATTGGACAGAAGGTGAAGAGTCAAGGATTCCAGCTCCCTGCCCAACCCTTCACCCAGCAAAACACTGTCCACCCCTCCCCCTCATCCAAACTTCCCTCTCAGGCTCACCCACAAAAATCTTTCCCTCGCCCAAAACTGCTACCCCAAAAGGCTGAACATGCCTGCCATCTTTTCCTGTCTGTCCTATTCTAAAAACGTACGTATACGGAATGCCATAGGGTGAGGGAAGCAGCACACAGTTTGGAGTGCAGAATCTATAGGTGGGGAATGTTATGTATCCTTCCCCTGCTCCCCCCATGTAGCAATATGAAAATAGCCAACAGAGAGAGCTGGTTTATACCAGATTCCATGGCCACACCTTCGCCATTTTATCAGTTAATGCAGAGGGAGAGGCCTGAAAGGAAATCCTCGGTATGAGTTGATCTTGAATAAAGTTATTATGTTTGTTTTACATTTTCTGAGGCTTACAGCGCAATCCAACTTAACTTTTGTGCCAGTTTAACCAGCGGTGCAGCGAGAACGGGAGGCCCCAGAACAGAAAAGGGATTCAAATCCCCTCCAAAAGAAGAATTCAAAGGGGATTTGAATCCCTTTTCCTTTCTGAGGCCTCCCGTTCTTGCTGCGCTGCTGGTTAAACCGACACAAAAGTTAAGTTGGATTGCGCTGTTAGTGATTGAAAGCAAGTGTTGCTACTTGAAATGCCCCACACCTTCTTCTCTGCACAAAATGTTCCCCTCTCCAAACTGCCTTTCTTTTTTTAAACTCAGGGATGGCAACAGCATGCTTGCTACTTGCAAGTAAATTTACTTGGGAGGATATGCATTCCAGTCATCTTGAAATGCCTGGTTGACATGCCTACCCTATAATTTTTCTCCCTCACGAGGAAAAGAGACCGCTGTGTGAAGCAGCAAGCTGAAAGACAGACCTATTCAGAAGCAATTCTATTTGTGAAGTATCCAAGTTGGACATATTTACTCATATAAATAATTCCTAAGCTGCTCCTTGTGCATGTAATGTGCAAACACACAAAGAGCAGCACAGGATCAATTGCCATTTATTTTACTTTAAAGCTCTTTATTCTTACATACATTCGGAAATTATCGCAGGCGTGAGAGAAGAACTGATGCCGAGGCACACAATTAGTAGCCACTGACACACCAATCTCTTTATTCTGTTAAGGTCACTGACTTCCTGGCCCTGAAATTGGTTGAAGTATGTTAGTTGGTGGAGCAATGTGGGATGTCTTCGAGTCCTCAGAGGGCCTGATAAAATTCCATGGCCTTTATATTTGACACCTCTAAAGTAAAGCAGATCCTGATCCCTAATACTTATAAATTAGAGTGAGAAAGGGCAATAAATCTTGGCAGAAATACTAATTATTATTTCTAAAAAAGTGCATTATGTTATTTTTCCCATGATGAGTATTATTATGGCTACTGATTACCTTAAGCAAAAGTGACTCCATCTTGAATTGGCAGCCATGTTGAGTTATGTAAAATCTGTAATATGGATTATGTAAGGTCAACTGATTGCATAACAGGGCTGTGTTAAACCAGCTAGAACTGGTCTGAGGTAATAATGGGCAAAATGAAGTGAGTGCAAGAGATATGCCCATATATGGTTGTATGCTTGCCATGTATAAAAGGGGGGGTACCTCTGCCTGGAGGGCAGAGCAGTTAAGCATAGGCGCCTTGTCCTGTGTACGGTTCTTTTTATTCCGGAATAAATCTGGTCATGGTGATACTCCATCTTGTGTGTATGATTGGCAAGTGCGCCAGGCTAACCGCACACTAGGTTAGCACAATTTGGCGAACACTTATAATTTAGCATAGAAAATATTAAAATATACATGTGTTTCTTGTCCACATGAATATTATTTCTAGGTCCAGCCTCTCAACACATGGACCCCACAATGAGGGATATTGACCATACAATGTGGAACAGTGTAGAATGTAAAATAATGAAACACAGAATACAATGAGGAACCTATATTTTCCATGTAAAACATTCTTTTAAAAATTATTTTAAGATTTAAAAAATAAAAATAAAACAGAGTTATGTGAGATGGCCTTCTCTATTTGAATCACTCAGTTCCCAGGTAAATACTATATATTCTTTTTTGTAGCAAGCCCCAAAGCTTTTAACAAATAACAACTTGGTCCTTTGCTTGCTAGTTGAGGACTGAAAGTATTTCAGCAACTTCCAGGAGAATTAAAAAAACAACATCAAAGCTTCTTTTGCTTCAAGTACAAGATAGTCATTGAATGCAGAAGTAAGCAGCTTTTTACACTGAAAGAATAAAGGCATCACAACTGACCATATTAGCCAATACTGAGCAGCAGATATGCAGGTACTGTATGTGGAAGATGAGGAATTCATTTAGACAGCTCAAAGCAGCTTTGCATTTTAAAATGAAGTACAAACAAAAGTACAAATGGGTTGCGTACAAGGTGAAAGGGAATTTGTGCATCTTCCCCAAAGTGAAGTGAATGAGGCCCAGATGTAGGGACAGTTCACACATCGCACTATGTGGGAAATGCATACACAGTCGGACCCTTTTATCCATGGTTTTTCCATCCACGGATTTGACTCAACACGGGTGGCAAAACTGTGGAAGAGGGAGTCCGACCGCACCACATTACTTCTTTCTTCAGTGTTGTTGGGGGCCTGCCAGTCGCTTTCCGCCTCCTGCGCGTGTCCAAATTGCTGAAAAAAGAAAAAAAAACGCAACCGGAAATCTGTTGGGGGCCTGCCAGCCACTTCCCGACATGTTTAAACTGTTGAAAAAAAATTTAAAAATTGCAACTGGGAGTCTCTGGCGCCATCTACAGGTTGCTTCCAGTAGCAGTTTTTCTTTTTCTTTTTTTCCCAGTCAGTTTAAACAAACTCGGGAGAAGGGAAGCACTGAAGATGCTGGAAAAAAGGTAATGTGGCACCGCTCTCCACCCCCACCGGGTAACACTTTTTTTTTTAATCCACTGGGGTTCCAGAAACAGAAACCCAGTGGATAAAAAGGTCCCGACTTGTATTCCCCCTTTATACTGTATTTATTCCACTGTGCAAAAAGAAGAATCAACCCTAAAATAAAGAAAATCAACTGTGCCACATGTAAACGGTGGCAGAATGTGAACAAATCATGGATGAACACAGATGACCAGTTCATCCAGTGGTACCCTTGCATGTTGTACATGTAAATGTTGTCTGTAACATCACTTTCTAAAGTGGTCATCTAGACTGTCTTCCCAAGTTGTGAAAACTCCCCCTGCTGCTTCCCTATATTTCTGATCAAGTGTACAGTGTGGTACATTTTCCCTCACATTTTGCAAGACAATACAGACAACTGGCTGCCCAAGTGGTTATACACACACCATAGTAAGTTACAATTTGGTAAAATGGTTGTCTGTATGGACCCAAGGAAACAGTCAAGTCAGAAGGCAGCAGTACTTTGAAGCCAATGTTCCAGTTTAAATCTTAAAACACAGTCTTTTTACAAATGTGGAACAACTTAATAGCAGTTAGATCTATCAATAACTATTATCCACAATAAACAAACAGAACTTCCTAGTCAAGGGCATATAAAACATGCTGGAGACAAACCAGAGGGAAAGCTGTTGCTTTCATGCTCTGCTTGTGGGTTTCACAGAGACATCTAGCTGGCAGGATGCTGGTTTAGGTTTTAGTCTTAACTGAAGATTAGAAATGTGATAACCTAATAATACTCTGTGAGCTCATGATTATTTGTCCTCTGATATTCTGACATCCACTGCTGCTTCCAATGTTTTGCTGCTTTACATTTTTAGGTGGTTGTTTTTTTTTTTGCTTTTGTATTTTAATGATTTCATCGTTACTATGATGTTGTTTTTAAGATGTTGTAAGCTGGCTTGGGTGCTGCCTGTTGGGAGAGGAAAAGTGGAGTACAGATATTTTAAACAAATAAATTCAGTAGTGCAGCCACCAGAACACTGAAGCAGCCTTGCTAGAAGATGTTAATCAAAGGTTCATTCTCATGTGCAGGCCAGGGTTTAAAATAAATAAACTTTAATGTATTTTACTAAAAGGATTTTTATTCCACTTTTTCAAACCCAGACAAAACATTTATTTTATTTAAAGGATTTTTATCCCACTTTTCCAAGCCCGGACAAGCAGCTCAAGGCAGCCTGGAATTTAATTCCATTTTCTTGTTCTACAAGGTCTGATTATACATACTAACACCATATATGAAATAAAGAAGTGTTGATAATGTTGCCTGCTTCAGAAGTTGAGTAGTTTTACAAGGAGTCTTGTAGGATCACATTGGACAGTACAACCTGAATAATTTTGGTTTCAAGAGGGAGCTGCATTTATTTCTCTTAGGCTGCATTCCTGTCCACACTTACCCAGGAGTAAGATCCATTGAATATAATGGGACTTACTTCTGAGTAGACATGCATAAGATTGGGCTGTTACTTTACATTCTCCATCCCTCACCTTGTCTTCGGTTTATAATTTCAAACCAGCACTAAAAAAAAATAATATTAATGTGACATTAAAGAACCCTAGAAATGTACTGTATATCTGAAGAAGGGTATTGTTTTTCAGATTCACATGTTGTTTTGTACCTGCAGGTTCCTGCTTCTGGGTTGCAGTGCTGAACGGAAACGTGGTCGGCATCGTAGCAGCAAGAGGCAATGAGGAAGACAACACAGTGGAGCTGCACCGCATGTCTGTTGACTCCAGATACCGGGGTAAAGGGATTGCCAAAGCTCTGGGTCGCAAGGTGCTGGAGTTTGCCGTGGTCAATAACTATTCATCTGTTGTACTGGGAACCACAGCAGTGAAAGTGGCAGCCCACAAGTTGTATGAGTCTTTAGGATTCGAGCATGTGGGTATTGTTGAACACTACTCTCTACCTGGAATGACACATTCTATTCTAGAGCGAATGTTTTTCCAGGTTCGCTACCACCGCTACTGCCTGCAGCTGCGCGAAGAGTAAAAAGGCCCCAACTTCATTTTGTTCCTCCCCAAAATCCTTTGCCAGTGTTTTGTGGGAGTTTTTGTCATAGTTTATTTGCAGATTTCATTTTATTTTTGTGTTTCTCCATTTCATTTTATTCATTTGCTTTGTACAAATTCCTTGTACAAACAAAGGGTCCTTCTTTTCCGACATGCTTGTAGAGTGATGGTGCTAATGCTGGAGGTACGTACTGCTGGCTGTCCAAGATGCATACATTTGTTCAATGGCCAAGGAGGTCAGGATGGACTCTCTCTTCCTCACCTCTCCCTCTCCCTCTCTCAGTCTTATCTTACCCAGGTTACCTACATAAGCACAGAAACTTTAAATACATAAACAATACTGCTTGTCTGGTGTGTGTGTAAATAGTCTTCCCCCTCCACCTCAAAAATCAAAAAGCGTAGTGATAAACTTCATGATACAGCAGCTAAGTGGAGAAATTTTACTTGAATGCATTTCTCAGTATTTCATGGACAAGTATGCATTCATTTTACAACCATGATGTATTGGTTAAAAAATACTGAAAGAAAATGTGAAAAACCTGCTTGCTATGATGCATGAAGAGGACGTGTTTGCATGCTTTCAAACACATGGCACTGCCAAGTAGGCTCTAATTTTGCACTTTTGAGATGTACCTTATTCTGCCAACTGTCTGAATCTTGGTGCATCCGATAACTATGACTTGTTCCTTTATCCTCATTTTCTTCCTAAACCAGCAAATAGACTTGAAGCATTTTGAATCCTGAGCCTAGTGTAACATATGTAAATTACTGAAATATCATCTGCGCGGATGTATTTATAGCCTGCAATCCTGTGCCAGACGTCTGTACGTGCAGTAGAATTCCTTCTGATTTAATTTTACTTTCATGTATAATTTCAATTTGTTTATTATTATTTTTGCTTTCTTTATTCAAGCGCTAGCTTTTGCTGACTGATTTCATGGAGGCATAATGGAGGCTTCAGTTTCTATGGCAACGCACTTGTATGCTAATATGTGCACCAAATCTAAATGCTTCAGAAAAGCAATATGCAAAAGACAGATTACTGAAGTTGCAAGTTTGGCTGTAGGTGGCAGGGGAAACAAAGATACTATTTTTAATCAGTTGCTAGTGGAATAAATATAGACAGCCTGCCACAAAAAGTAACTGCTGCTTTAATGATGTCAGATTTGTGAATTGTACAGTGCAATGCAAACAGCAATGCAACACAGATTTGGCATGTGTCTGTACCTGGTTTGTATATACAGTGCTCGCCACCAAAATAACCAAGGTTACAGCTTCTTCTGGCTTGAAATACCAATTTTATAACTTATTTCAAGGAATAGCAATTTTGCATGTAATATTAGTATATATTGAGGAAAAACAGGAGGTTTGAAGTTTTAAAATGTTATATTTCAGAAATACTGAGAAAAATTCTGGTTGCACCAAGTTTGGGTGGGTTGAAGGATTCAGCTCTTTAAAGGGAAATCCCCTTTACATATTTCTTTGTTTTTTAAAAAAGCATCCTTATGATAAGAAGCTACTTGGGGGGTGGTGTTAAAGTTTCAGAGAGGAGGTGAACTATGGGGGGCCCAATCCTATCCAACTTTCCAGTGCTGATGCAGCTGTGCCAACGAGTGTGCGCTGCATCCTCTGGCGGTGGGGCAGTCATAGAGGTCTCTTCAAGGTAAGGGAACAAATGTTCCCTTACCTCGGGGCTGCATTGCAGCTGCATCGGTGCTGGAAAGTTGGATAGGATTGAGCCCTAAGTCAACTAAAAGAGGGTGACCCTTTTCAGGTGGCCACATCCATGTGCAGCGTTTGGTGGTGATGCAACCAAATCCCTCCCATTGCATTGCTGTAATTCAGCAGTTTGAGGGCAAGAATGTGATCTCTCCTCATTGACATATAGAGGCATTCTGCTTCATTAACAAAACTGGTAAAAGACCGATGCAAGAAGATCAGTAGTGCCCTGGGTATAACTGTCTAACAGCCCAATCTTATGCACATGTACTCAGAAGTAAGCCCCACTGTGTTAAACGGGACTTACTCCCAAGTAAGTGTGTGTATAGGATTGTAGCCTACATAAACTTGGAGAGAGCTGAAAAACTCCCATATGTGTCCTTTTTGAGAGCATGCTTCTTCTCTTTTCTTATCAAGGAGAGTGCAATTTTGAAGGAAAAGAAATTCCACTGATAGCCCAAGTGCTAGCACAGGCAAGGAGGAGCTATGACTGCCTCCATGCACGTGATAAGATCGCAACCAAATAAAGCGATAAGAGTAGGTGTGCAAAAGCCAAAACATTTCTTCTTTTGAACTCGATGCCTTGTCACTGCTGGTATTCTTCCTGCCTCAGACATTGCCATCCCTAAAATGGCAGCATCCGACGGTGTCCCAGCAATAAAACAAATTGATCGGTAATATAGATTGCATTTGATTTACAGAATGTACCTGTTGGAATCGAGTGTGTGCGTGTGGATGTGGAATGTATTTTTTAAAATATTTCTATGCTGTACATTTCTCCTGAAGCTGAAATGTGTATTGTGGGAAGGTGTAGGATAGAGGTGTATAGTGTACAGAAATTGGTATAATATTTTCTAGCTGTTTTCAGTAATTTCATTAAACTGCATAACACAGAATAATATTATAAAGTGTTAGGAAAAAGTGAAAGAAAATAACTGCTTGTGCCTTTTAATTTTTTTGTTTGTTTCTGCACTAAATGATTTCTGGAGAATCAAGAATTATACAGTACAAAGTCTAAATGACTGAGGGTGGGGCTGGAACATAAAGTCGAAACTGACTTTTGAGGCACTTTATGAATGTGGCTGATCTTGATTACTGTACCTTTGTAGTTTTCCCCTTTCATACCTATGTGAAAAGCCCCCAAAAGATACAAGTTCCACCACAGGAGCACATGATTTAATGCCACTGTATCATAATCCCGGAAAAAAGCCTGCAAAAAGGAGGCTTTCAAAAATACGTGGTCTTTGACGTGTTTGTATCATTAGCTTGTGCTAAACATGCTAGAAAAAGTAATTCAGTGCCAGTGTAAGCAAGCAAGTACCATCTCTCTCTCTCTCTCTCTCTCTCTCTCTCTCTCTCTCTCTCTCTCTCTCTCTCTCTCATTCATCTACAGTATTTTTATCTCCAACTATTTTTTCCCCACTCCAGTTTCTTTAAATGGTGGTAGCTAAAAGTTAATCGGAATGTGTTGTTTCTTATGGAATCTAATCCTCTGAAGTGCAGGCTGCCTTAATCAGACCACTGGTCCATCTAGCTCTAGTACTGTATATACAAGCTGGCAGTGGGTCTCCATGGTTTCTGGCAGGGGTCTCTTTCCTGCCCTTACCTGAAGATGCCAGGGATTGAACCTGGAATCTTCTGCATACAAGGTATGTACCTGACCACTGAGCTGTGGTTCCTCCCCTAAAAGGGAAGAATCTTCTGTGAAGTGGAAACTTTACAGAAAAGCTGGCATTATCTTTCACAAGCAAGGCAATTTCGACATGGAGCTGCTTTCAAATAAGTGATTCGCTATACATATTCTGAACTGGTTTTGACCCGTGGAAGGATCCTACCATGTCAGAAAGCACACATTTGTATCTTCCCTGACAGTGATTTCAGGGGTCACAGAACTTGTACATGGTCAAGAATCACTCGTGCTTCCTCTTTTTGTGCCTCCTATCTAATTTCCAAAGTGGAGGTTTGCACATGGGAAGATATATAAACCGTAGTGGCATTTGGGTGCACATGAACCTCCTCACAGGGAGGGAAGGTGCACAGCCCACTGTTGTGGATGCTGCAAAGGAACTGTGGGAAGAGGAAACTTGGATGAGCAAATCAAAGAGACTAAAGGGTTACAGAAGATATCATACACAAAAGGACACAAGAGATATGTGTTCCTATGCTAATAATAAAAAGCCAGAAAAGCAAAGGTTGGTGAATTAAGTGTGCCTGAAACTAAAGATTAGTATCGAAAAAAGAGTGGGCTATGGAAGCCTGGGGAAAAGTTAGAAACAATGGGATACAGCAGTGGTTCCCAAACTGGGAGGCGCGACTCCCAGGGGAGCCGCGGAAACCAGCCAGGGGAGTCACGGAGTGCCACGGAATCCTCTTGGAAAACCGTGCAGTGCCAATTGGCAGGCATCAACATCATGTAATGGGGACACGGCCAATGGTTGCCAGTGGTCAAGAGAGCCGCAGGTCGAAAAAGTTTGGGAAACACTGGGATACAGTAATCCCTAGACATTAAATCAGGACAGGTCCATACTGCAGGGGGTGTTATTTTAGATGTCAAAAAAGACTTGGGCTCCAATTTTATACACACTTTCCTGGGAGTAAGCCCCATTGAACACATGGGACTTTCTTCTGAGTAGACATGCACAGGATTGAATTGTTAGGAGCCAGGATGGTGTAGTGGTTTGGGAGTCGGACTTAGACCTGGAAGATCCAGGTTCAAATCCCCGCTCAGCCACGAAGCTTCCTGGGTGACCTTGGGCCAGTCACGATCTCTCAGCCCCACCTACCTCACAGGGTTGTTGTGAGGACAACAGGAGGGGAGGATATATGTACACCACTCTGAGCTCCTTGGAGGAAGGGCAGTATAAAAATGTGAAAAATAAATAAATAGGATGCAGTATACAAACTTGAATTATTATGGGTAGAAACACCCTGGTGTTACACTGAGAGGACTTAGTACCATTTCACATCCTGTGGAGGGGCAAATCCAGGTTTACTACTGAATGTTCACTTATGGAGAAGCAGCCAATCATGGGCTCCCTTATGAGTGGACCTAAACAATAAGCAAGTACTTTACAACACACACTCCACACATTACATTGCAACTGCTTTGCCCTTCATGGGTTTCGGGTGCATGTTTACCCTCATAAACCTGTATCTTAATTTCGTAATGGAGGAAGCAAATTGAGAAGAGGAAGCAAAATGAGAAGCAGTGGAAAGGAGCTTTTTCTACACATGTTCATAATGAACATGTAGTTCCACTCTGAACTAACTGAAATTATCTGAGCAAAAGACCTTGGGCGTTGGGGGTGGAGTTCACTAAAAATATCAGCCCAATATGATGCATTGCTATGGATAGGATTGAAAAAAAAAAACTACAGAAATATCACAGTGCCATTGTATAAATCTTTGGTACAGCCAAATTTAGAATTCAGTTCTGGATGCCAAAGCTTAAGGAAGATAGTATAGAGCTGGAAAAGTATAAAAACGAGAAATGAAAATGATCAAGGAGTTGGAACACCTTCTCTGAGGAAACATCTTTTTGTTTGGGGCCTTTTGTTTAGATTAGAAAAATACATAATTAATAGAGAAATGATAGATTTATATAACAGTTTATACAGTTACAAACTTGAATGGACAGAAATATTTTTTTCTCCCTCTGACAGTGCAATCCTGTCTAACAATAGACCGGCGGAGCAGCCACTCCGCAGTCTAAGGTGTTGCAAACATGCCGCAAGGCATGTCTGTGTCACCCGACAAGTAAGCAGCATCAGCGGAGTGGCTTGCGCTACTTCTCCGGTGGCGCGGGACGGATCGCTGTGGCAGAGAGGCAAGTCCCCGCCGGGCGGAGGGAGGGGCAGAACAGGGTGTTTTAGGGGTGGGATTGGTCGGCCAGACCCAGCAAGAGGGAGGGATCATTGACGGCCTCCTCCGCCAAATCCTATCCCCTTCGTGTGCCTGGCTGGCTTTACACAGCTGGGTCGAATGTGCGCCAGCAAAATAGGCAGCACACATTTGAGTAGACCCATTGGGGTGGCTGAGGCTCTACACAGGGTAAGTGGATGAACGTCCCTTTACCCTGAGGAGGCCTCCAGCTGTGCAGGGGCAGACCTCATCCTGGATTGGATGCAGTGGGCGTTTTATTTGCGCCACCACGTCCTGCTAGACAGGATTGGGCTGCCCATCTCTCAGTTAAGTTGATTTGTGGTAGGTTCAAGATGGACAACAGAAAGCAAACCATTATTGATGTATGGTACTCACAATCATGATGCGATTGTAGCCTCTAGTTTAGACAACTTTTAAATACAGTATATTGAACATACATGGAGGTGAGCTAATACAAAGAGCTTTTCAATATAATCTCCATGCTCACCGGCAGTATATCTCTGAATACCAGATGCTGCCAACAAACAGGGAGAGGTGGGACATTATTTCATGTCCTAGTGGACTAAAGTGGCCACAATTCCTAACCTCAAGAGCTGCATAACTAAATCTTCTATATAGCTAAGAGCTGCAAACCCATTTCATTTGGCTTCCATCTTTGCATTTCATCCCACACAATATCTCTTCCTATTCTTCCATATTCTCTACAAATCCTCAACATACTATCATTTCCAGTCTTTTGTTGCTTTCCTTTCTCCTGAAGATGAACTCACAATCCCTGCAATCGGTCCGCCAGTCTAAAATTAGACAGGATTGCACTGCAAATGAGTTATATCTCTGGTACCTTGAGTACATCACAGAAGGACTGACATTACAAATTTTCAGTTGAATATCAATATTAGAAAATATTCAGTGCAGTCCCAAGTTCAAGTAGAATTTTTATAATGTACCACCTGTATCTATAAGACTGAGAGACTTGGTCCTCTCTTGCCAATACATCATTCACTTATTTCTTTCTTACCTTTCACTGATAGATACGGTAGCTAACAAGAGTATAAAAGCATAAAAACAAGTTCTAATTTTTAAAAATCCACAATTTAAAAAGTAATCAGATCGACCAAAAAACATTAGAGTAGCTGCGGACAAGAACATCTCAGCTTCCCAACCCAAATACTTGGTGAACCAGGTTCATCATGAGGGCTTTTTAAAGTAAAGAGAGAGGGGACCTCTCAAATTCACTGAGACAGAGCGTTCCACATCTGGGGAGCTATCGTAGAGAAGGCTCTGTCCCATATGCACATTAAGCAAATCTCACTCAATGACAGCACATGCAGCAGAGACTTCCGTGAAGATATTAACAGATTGGTAGATTCATGTGATATTAGGAAATAGCCCTGGGAATACAAGTGACAGTGCTCAATTCATGTTGCTCTGTATACAGAAATATAATGGGCATACTGTGGGCATTTACATATAAAAAATTAATTCTGTGCCAAGATAATCCAGATTATGTGCCAATAACGCTAACAGTAAAGTAGCTCAACTCCACTATGTATAAATTATACGCATTGTGCAAAACGCCATATTTTATTTTACATAATTTATTATGGTCTTGTTAATCAGGACGAGGAGCAAGGGGTTAGGTGAAGCATGGAAGATCCATCCCCAACCTTTGTAAATTTTATTCAGCCACACCTCTGGCGTTCAGGCATATCTTTGCAACCATAAGGGCTAAAACCTTGAGACTTGATCCTTCCCTGTGCAAGGACCCCATCAGTTGGGCATGGAAGGATCCCTTTTTGGCTCAGCAGATCTTGGTTTCTTCCCTTTCCCTCTCAGCATGCAAGCACAAGCAGCGTGCCAGGACAGTCCAGAGAATGGAAGATCCACTGGTGTCGCTGCAGGGGGGCGGAGCTCTAAGTTCCGCCGAGGCTCCGACCCTCTGTTACACCGGAGCACGAAGCGGCCCCACCCCCTCGCCCTCGGAGCCTTTCAGGGCAGCGAAAGCAACGCGCAGGAAGTCTCCTATGCGTTGTTTTCACCGCCTTGAATGGTTCCAAAGGCGAGGGGGCGGGGCCGCTTCGTTCACCCGTGTAACGGAGGGTCGGAGCCTCGGAGCCTCGGTGAGACGCCAGTGGGAAGATCTATATATGCCTCCCATATCCCCATTCAGCCCTCCCTCTTTATACTGTGGAAGTTACTCGAGATTCAGTGCACAGACAACATGAGTAATGGGCAAGGATAGAGGAGGCATACACAGGTCTTTCATTCTCTGGTGCACTGGTGCATGCTTTGCATGAACACCTGTTTGCATATGCCGGGGGGAAGAGACAGGGCTCAGATGGAGAAGGATCATGTCCTTGCTTTTTCAAATATAAAAGTTGATATTCTCAGGTAGCAGAATTCTGCAACTGGTACAGCATTCTGTTCTTTTTCTGTGCTTTCACAGAATATGACATAAACATGAGCATATGACAAATAGTGCTATTATCACAAAAGAGTGTTTTGATAGAGAGCTTATTGTTAATTTACAACATCAAACAGTGGAAAATCATGAATGAAGAATCTTTTCATACATGGGCATGACACAGCCAATTTTAGCACTTTTATTTCAAATAGTGCATGCTTATGGTAACTTCCTTCCCATTGAAATCGCTGGATCTATAAATTGCCTATCTTGCTTGATCCTGTCCTAAATGTGTATGTATATACATCTAGTATACATTTGAATTTTTATATGATGTTGTGAAGCATTGCCTTCTATCTTTTAGGTCAGAGCCAAGTTTGTCTTCTGTGCATGTGAATTTCTATATCATATGATCACAGTGCTATGCTTTCATCCGCTCATATGCCTAGGAGCTCTTATGATTGTTCAGGGATGTAAGCTTGAAACGATGTTATATAGGTTTGCTTTAATTTTAATACAACGGGCATCCCAATCCTAAGTGGGCCTTACAGTACCAGAACTACTGTTCTGGCAGAGTAAGGTCCTTTACGGCTGTTGCAAATGTGACATGCCGTCCAGAGCAGACGGGCTGCCGCCATGAGCAATGGTTCACCAGCAGATCATCCACATTCCCCTGGCACTCGTAAGTCAGCGTGGGGGTTGGG
Organism: Plestiodon gilberti rubricaudatus; assembly: GCA_026170595.1. Classification (NCBI taxonomy): domain Eukaryota; kingdom Metazoa; phylum Chordata; class Lepidosauria; order Squamata; family Scincidae; genus Plestiodon; species Plestiodon gilberti. Next base: position 106,068,463 of record JANXHW010000003.1, on the reverse strand, counting down.
AGGGAGGCACTGTCTGCAGGGAGGGGGCGCAACAAGGCAGGGAGGAACGGGGAGCGGAACAAGGGCTGGAAGGGAACGGCAGCAGTGGTGCCAATATCCTATCCCCCTTCCAGGTCTCGATCCGCCTTCCCAAGTTCACTCGAACTTGAGCCAGCAAAATTGCTGGCGCAGGTCTGAGTAGACCCATTCCAGCTCCGCAGGTTTATCCCCGGGTAAGAGAATAAATGTTTCTTTACCCAGAGGAGACCTCTGGGACTGCCTCCTCCCCCCCCCCCCCGCGGCAGGATGCAGTGTGCGCTCCAGCAGCATGGCTGCATCAGCGCAGGAGGGAAAGGATAGGCTTAGGGCCTAAATCTTTGAGATAAGGTATAAGACTCCCTATTAGCAGACCATATCAATGTCATTTCCAAACTTCCCGAGCTCAGATGAAATCCCCCCAGGGTGTTAACCACAGCAAAAATATTATTTTCCCATACAGTATTAAGATTGCAATCCTATGGCCATTTGCCTGTGAGTAAGGACCCTTGAATACAAGTAAATATGCACTGGATTGGTCTACATGTCAGTTCAGAAACTGTTAAACTGTTCCGGTAATATTGCTCACTTTTCCCTAAACTGAATGTTTTCCAGTTGTTACCAGAAAAGAATTAATTACGGGATTTGAAGCCATGGTAGGAAAATATCACTTTAATTGACTAGAACATGTTGTTGAACATGCAAACCAAAACGAGAAAGATGTTAAACAGTAAAGCAGTAGATACAAACAACGTTTCATTTGGTTCTTCTCCAAACTTCATCAGCTAGTGGGAGCAGGTTGTGATGCTCCGATGATCTTCAAAGAAACTGAAAACTGCCAACAGTTAACAGTTTAAAAATAGCCACACTGTTCTATTAAGCTGATAAGAAACTGCAAGGGATATAAAAGCCAACAAGGAGACTTAAGCTGACCCCTTAGGGCATTTATGCAAACGGAAAGCAGAGAATTGGATAATTTGTTAGTGCCTGCTTTAGAAACAGTTTGAACGATGTTGTAGGGAGTTGTTATAATAAAAGGCTTCAGATTAAAGGTTGTTCATTTGCTTTTCTTGAGAGAAGGAACCCTCATTTTATTCACGAAAGTGATTTCCTCCTTTCTGTTAATTAATTGTCCTCTGTTCTTGCATATCTCTATGGCTTCCCGATGAGTCCGTAATTTAAAATTGGACTCCTGCACCACTTTCTTGTTTTTTTCAAAATTAATAGAGTGGCCCGTAATAGAAGAATGTTCAGCTAATGCTGACAGTTGCAAGTGACCCAATCTGCAAGCTTTTTGATGTTCTTTTAATCTGGTGTTTTGGTGGTACCTATGTAAACTTTACCACACTCACGAGGAATGCTGTAGACCCCCGGAGTGGCTAAAGGATCATTGCCTTCTATCTCTTTTAGGCCAGAGCCAAGTTTGTCTTCTGTGCATGTGAATTGGCTCTGTGCATGGCTCCGAAGGCGAGGGGGCGAGGCCGCCTCGTGCCGGCGTGTAACGGAGGGTCAAAGCGCGGTGGAACATAGCGTTCCGCCCCACCTAGAGTGACACCACTGTTTGGAGAAGAACCAAACAAAATGTTGTATCTACTGCTTTACTGTTTAACATCTTTCTCGTTTTGGTTTGCGTGTTCAACGTGTTCTAGCCAATTAAAGTAATATTTTCCTACCATGGCTTCAAATCCCGTAATTCATTCTTTTCTGGTAATAGCTGGCCATGAGAATCTAAAAATCCTATTTTCCAGTTGTGTTCTGAAGATCTGTGAGGTTTATTAAAAACTTACAATGGGTTCTACGGTAAGAAGATTGATAACAGCAGATGAGGTGCATAGAAGATCCTCTACCAATTGTCCAGCTAGCATGCATTCATTCTTAGTTTATGTCAAGACCTTGCAAAAGCATGTCACAAACTGCAAAACATTTCTACTACATGCTCAACAATACTCTGCAATGCACAGGAGTTTCACAGCAGGTATACAGAGACTCTGGGACAGATGGGTCATTGTGGTAAGAGTTCACCAAGTTCAGAGGTCACTATCCTAAAAACAAAACCCAGCTCTATCTGTCATCCTTTGCAACAACACAAAGTGGGAAAAGGTTACGTTTATTCTATGCTCAGCATAGTATGTCCTGTACTTTCTCATAGGAAGAAATTACAAGTCCTGTGTACATATTTAAGACAGCAATAATTATCACTGTAAAGAAAACTGGTGTTTAGAAATGAAGGGAGCAGAAGCCAATGAGGTAAAGGGTTAAGGAAGGTGTCACAGTAATCGAGTGGTGCTCTTGGTCTTATGAAGCAAGTACAATATTGCCAAGGACCGCTGCACTACCAGAGTTTGTTTTCACGAATGATGCTAAAAATGACTTTTGCATTTCGCACACCAGTAATTCATATATAAAATCCGTATTTGATGGAGAGAACAAACGATTTGAAAATGGGTATCTTCACTGTATCCCTACACATCTTCACTTGACATATTTCAGATTAACCTGCTCCCTTGGCATTACTTGTGTAAGAACATCCTTAGCATCAGTTGCGTAGCTAGACCGGGGCAGAGGCAAGTAGTTCTGCAAGACTACGTTACATCGGAGACAGCGGCAGCCCCTCCCCCTTCCCGTCGTCAGAGCCATTCCGGCAGTGAACGGGGGAGTGTCCTACACATTGCCCTCACTGCCAGAATGGCTCCAATGGCAAGCGGGAGGGGCCGCTGAATCCAGTGTAACAGAGTCTTGCAGAACTATTTGCCTCTGCCCTGGTCTAGTTATGCCACTGGTTAGCATAGAGGTTTGAAACGGACCTGGTTTCAGGTGGCCGTGTGTGAAATGCCCTTATACAGCGCAGAATCCTCCTTGTAGAGTTCTAAGAACTGAAATGCTGGGCAACTATTCTGGCCTTTTCACCAGGCTGCTGAGTACACTGGCAAAGAACAGCCCCAGCAGACAGCTCCATCCGCATCCTAATGTCAAGATTGAAACATCGTCCCAGGGGCAGGGACGGGGATACAGAATGACTATGTCTCAATAAAATATCAACCTGAATGTATTTTTCCCCTGTGGCAGCAAATAATAAAGTTAATCTGTGTGTTTGGAAAATGTTTGGATACTGAGTATGTATCAGTACAGTTCAGTTACTGTAGTAAGTGCCAGTAAATGTTAAAATGCAAGCTACTCATCTGTATATGCTTTAGGCACCTGAGGCCCAGCTGCTTCTCTGGAGGTTGGTGGTTGGAAGTAAGTCTTGCATTGACTGAAATGCTAGATGCGCACATGGCTTAAATGAGTGACGTATGCCTCAACAAACAGTGGTGTAAATGAATGGCTAGGTACTTTATTTTCTGATGGCCGCAATAACTGTGAAAATCAACCAGTTTTGCTGTGATTAAAATTTGATTACGCAAGGGTTATTTGGGTACATTTTATTAAGTGAAACTGAAAAGATGAAAGAATTATAACATGAAAGCCACTGCTTGTAAATAATGTATGAATGAATAAAGTCTAAGAGATATACCATTTTAACATTTTTTTTTTACTGTAAGAACTTACAGCCGAAACATTTACTTTCTCCAAGCAATTTAAACTATTTAATATATGGTCCACCGATCCATGTTACTATATATGTAATAAAAACTGTACCACTAGTAAATCTTATATTTACACACATTTAAAATGAACCAATGTATGAACATTCTTTGAAGAGTGTGAAAATGAGAGAGTTGGGCTCATGTAACAATGTTTGAACACTCGTATCTATTATTTCATCATGAAGGGAGTTTAATTCCTTACATATTCTCCAGAGTGGCCTACTTTCCACTGTAAACCCTGAACCCCCATACCTATTCGAAGCTTTAGGGCAGAGGTTCCCAAACTGGAGCGTCACAATGGGTTGCTACTCCCTTAAGGGGAGTGGCGACCTGCAGTGACGTCAACAGTGCATCTGGGATCGCGCCACCAATAGGACAAAGTGCTATTTTTACCCTTCCAGAGGGGTTTGCTGGTCCCCTGGGGGGTGCAAGGAGCCTGCAGACCCCTCTGCAGGTCCCCCCAAGTGTCAGAATGGCCCTCCAACGCGAGCGCGACCCACTTCTGGTTTCATCAGAAAAAACGGAAGTGGGTCACGATTGCGTTGGAGGGCCATTTTGACACTTGGGGAGGCCTGCAGAGTGGTCCACAGGCTCCCCACACACCTGGAGGACCAGCAGATCCCTCAGGAAGGATAAAAATAGCACTTTTGTCCCTCGGTGGTGGTGACGGTGCGATCCCAGATGCACCATCACTGCTCCTGGGAGGGCCCCGCCGCAGCCACTTAGAGCAGTGGAGACTCCTCCCAGGAGTTTGGGAATCTCTGCTTTAGGGCCCGACAACAACCTATGTAAGGCAACTTCTCTGTCTCAGTGCAAGAATAATATAAAGCTGAGTTGGATTCAGGAGCAGCAGCAGTTGAATACTCAGGGAACTGAGACTTTACTATTTGGGAGAAGGTTAAGACGACAGACACAAGGTTTCGGAGGCATAGCAGAATCAGGGTGATCAGCTGTCCTTTTTTCCCATTTACCGCATTGTCCCGAGTATAAGACGCACCTGATTATAAGACGCACCCTTAAAGTTTGGTGCTGTTAAAAAAAATTAATTAAATCACTGGCATTAAATTGCAACAGCCTGATTATAAGACGCACCCCTAGTTTAAAAACTTAAATTAGGAGAAAAAAGTGAGTCTTATACTCAGACCAATACGGTATTTACAAACGTATGTATTCCTGTATACCTAGGAATGGATTGTTTCCAATGTAATAGGACACAAGCACCTGAATTCTCTATTAGTATCATTTGAAACTGCTGAGTAAGGTCATCATCATCGATGGATTTGGGTTGCGGTGTCACTAGTATGCGGATGACACCCAGCTCTACTTCACTGTACCATCTGATCCCATCATCCCAGGGAATTATTCGTTGGATATAAAACCAGCTTTTTCCCCCACCGTAGGGGGAACCCAAAGCTGCTTACAACAAGGTTAATAAATACAAAGTATAAAAATAAAATAATTACAAATCATAAGAACAGTTAATATATACGTAGTATAAAAACTCCTAAAAACATTAATGCAATCTAAAAAAAAAAAACAGACTGAGACACAAAATCAACAGCAATAAGAAAGTCCTTATAAGAAAGGGCTGGCCCTCTAAAATAGTTACAGTGGGTGGGTGTTCTGAACCAGTGTAGGATTGAAAGGCATGCAGATGAATGGATAGATCTGCTCCCATTTCCTACCCCTGCAGGTTCTCCAAAGGTGTTGTGAGGAGAAGGTTGGTGCAGCATAAGCTCACAAAGCCAAAAGGGGAGAGTTTGTATGTGTTCGTGCATGGATGTATAGCAGGAGTCGGCAACCTACAGGTGCACAGCAACCCAGAAGTTCAGCGGTGACATGATGATATCACCGTCGAACGTCCAGCCCCTTTAAACATAAAGGTTGCCGACCCCTGATGCATAGGGTTGGATGGATGTGGGAATGGGTTAGGTGGGAATGTTTGGGGTCAGGATCTATACTTGTGAAAAAAAAAATAACGTAGAGGGTCCAAAGTGTCATTTAGCCTACTTGCTACTGAAAGCCAGACTGATACCATTCCCAAAAGAAAAATGCTCCACAACATTCTGACACAGATTATTCCTTTTCCTGAACTACTCTGTTAGAAAGGTACCCCTTTCTCAACCCTCACACACATAGAAAGATACTGAAGTTTGACCCACGAGTCTTCCTTCTGGTCTTTTAAACCTATGGCCTTTCCTTGATAACTCTCCCTTTTCATTCTCAGAATCTTTCATTTTTTGTAAATCATGAGTACTGTATATCTCCCCTTAACTGTGGCTACACATTCTATCCTTCAAGCTTTCTTCATTGTATACATTCTCTTTGGGGCCTTTCCTTGTTATCCATGTAGCATTCCAGCATTCTCCTTGAACGGTGGAATCCACAACTGAGCATCATAGTTCAAGTGTTGTCTCAGAGAAGAGTGAATTGGTTACTCGGCATGTTTGTGCCTGATGTTCCTGTTAATGTGACCCAAAACAGCACAACTGGTCCTAGAGTCACAAAGTCACTGCTTCATATATAATCCGTTAAACTGTTTAATTATTCCAAGATACTATTGGTAAACCATTTATCTCTCATGCTTTCCTTCCTTTCTTAGCATTTGTCCTCTGTATTTCAAGGAGGAACCACATTTGGGGAGGGGACATTGTAGCATACATTATCGCTGCTTTAAGGCCAACTCCCAGAGGATTTCTAGAAAACAGGCTTATGTTATGTCACATGCCTGGAATGGTGGCAGGGAGCTCAGTGCAGTCTGAGCCTGGATGAGACAGACTGGCTGCAGTTACTTACTGGATCTCAGTTAATAAATAGTTGTTTAGTAATCATCTTGTCTCCGTTTTCTGAAAGAAATATTGCATGGTGTCAGGAGTGGCCACTGATTCCTGGCAACTAAATAGCAAGCACTTAGTTGGCTCACAGTGAACATTTAAAAAGTGAAACCAAGTAAAGAAATTGCACAATGGGAGGCCATACACCACCTCCACCCTTGTCTCATATTTATACAAAACTCTACTGAAAATTGAAGGAGGTAAGAACAACACTTTGTGCTCTACAACAGAAGCCGACAGAAGACTTCAGGTTGCCCTCTTATGGTGTGTTGTTTGAGGAGAGGCTTTAGAAGTAGACACCACACTACTGCGACAAACAAAAGCTGCTCCAACTCTTGGGCTGCAATCTTATGTATGCGACTAATTGAACATTGTAGGACTTCTATGTAAACATACATAGGATTGTGCTATAAGAGTGGTTCTGACCCGATTCAAGTCCTATTGCAATACAAAAGTTGTATTTGAGCATTATCAATTCTGGGGTCACCCTTGAATAGGGGTTAGCAAATAGATTCTCATGTTGCAAAATCTAGGGGAAAAGTAAGGAACTTTGAATTTGGAAATACGTAAGGGCCAAACAAGACATGCATGCAAATGCATGTGATCAGAGGCATGCTTCAAAGCACAAGTGCCTCTTTTTTGTCAAAAATAGCTGCTGGAGGAAGGAAGCAACCTCAGTTGGGACAGGGACGTGTAGGGAGGGCAAATTTCCTTCTTCTCCTTGCACTGTTTTTCTACCAAAAATCACCCCCTGAAGCAACGGTTTACATAAGAACATAAGAGGAGCCTTGCTGGATCAGGCGAAAGGCCCATCTAGTCCAGCTTCCTGTATCTCACAGTGGCCCCACCAGATGCCTCAGGGAGCACACAACACAACAAGACAACCTGTTTCCCGTTGTCACTCCCTTGCACCTGGCACAGAGAAAACTCACTTCTAAAACCAGGAGGTTGCTTATGGCTTGTAACCTGTGATGGACTTTTCCTCCATGAATCTATCCAAACCCCTTTTAAAGGCATCTAGGCCAGGTGCCATCACCACATCCTGTGGCAAGGAGTTCCACAGCTGAATTACATGCTGAGTGAAGAAATATTTTATTTTGTCCATTCTAACTCTCTCTCTCCACTCAATTTAAGTGCATGTCCCCTGGTTCTGGTGTTGTGCGAGAGGGAGAATAATTTCCCTCTATCCACTCTCCATCCCATGCATAATTTTATACGTCTCAATCTGGTTTGCTCCTCAAGTGGTGATTTGAGGAAATTGCCACTTCAAAGGAAACTGCTGCTTCAGAGAGGGCAATTTTCAGCCAGAAAAGTGTACTTTCCCATCCTTGCGCATCCTGGTCTTGACAGGGTTGCCATCCCTTGGGTGGCAAAAGCCCTTGGGTGGCTATTTTTGACAAAAGGGAGTCACTTCCGGTTTGAAGCATGCCTCTATAACACACACTTGTGTACACATCTAGTTTGGTCGCAGGAGGGCATGAACAGAGACCAATATGTTCAGTCCAAAAGCCATAAGATATTTGTAGAGTCTCACAAGTCACCAAAATACAAGTAGAAATCATGTTTGCAGCATTGAGCTTGATCGACCACATCCTTCTTAAGGTGCAATGCCCAGAACTGGACACTTCATTCTGCACTAGTCAGATCTCATCTGGAGCACTGTGTCCAGTTCTGGGTACTGCACTTTAAGAAGAACGTAGACAAGTTGGAACGAGCTCAGAGGGGAGCGACAAAGATAGTGAGAGTTCTGGAAAACAAGTTCTTTGAGAAAAGGTTGGAGGAATAAAGTATGTTTAGCCTGCAGAAGAGAAAACACAATGGCACGTTTCAAATACTTAGAAAAACTCACATAGAAGAGGGCAAAACCTTGTTCTCTATTGCACCAGAGTGCAGGACAATGTCGCAGAAGTTGCAGAAGAGTAGATTTCAGTAGGAGAAATTTCTTCACTGTAATGCAAGTTGACAACTGAACTAATAGCCTAGGATTGGAAGCTCCCTCACAAGTCTTCAGGAGGAGGCTGGGCAGCCATGTGTTGAGGATGCTCTAGCTCTGTATTTCTTGTACCAAGCAGAAGGTTGGACTAGGGTGGTCTACAAGGCAAACAAACAAACAAACAAACCTCAAGTATTCTGTGACTCTTGCTGACTGACTTACTGATATCCATCATCAGATATCATATCATCTAGAATGGTGAAGTTACCTTCTGTAATTTCCAAAATGAAAATCATGTTTGCAGGGCATGGTATTCTTCAACACGTGTGAGTCACCATGTCAGCAGAGAAGTTACATAATTTTTACAAAGTTCACTTATTCCAATCCAGGATTTCGTAAATCAAATTTAACTGCTGAGGAATCAAAGCAATCACATCAGTTTACCATAAGGCTGCTGCTGCATCAGGCGAGGATGCTCATCTAGCCCTACTAGATTAAACACCCCCCTGATAAGACTGCCTCGGAGTACTTCATAGCACAGCTACTGACAGGACATGCCTGCAGCCCTTCATCCACAGGTTCCCCAAAGAGCCCTGCTTCAGCTGCAGCAGCTGGAGGGGAGGCGGAATACTATGAAAGGATAGCAAAAACACTGCTCAACACATGCAATCCATAATGCATGGAGAAACCAGAGAGCTGGCAGCCTGCAAGAGTAATAGCACCAAACCCAGAGGCATGGTTGTATTATATTGAAGCACCAACAGAAGACAGACATTTGCACAGCAGGGAAAATCCAAGGACTTAGCAAAAAACAACATTAACAAAAAAACCTCAACAGATTCAGTGCACAACACAGACTCTGACCTTCATGGGATGACTGAGTTTCAAGCCCAACAGTCAGAGGTTTTCATGGGCTGAAAATGGCTCCTATGTAACAGTCACAGGGCCTTATTACATTAAATTGGGACCATTTTCAGTCAAGTGGGGGGAAATGATGCGGGTGGAAGAAACCACCCCCTTCTGTATATGTGAGGAGGGGCCAGGGAAAGAAGATTCATAATGTTTACTGAAAAATGGAGTAGAGGTCAGAGCAGGGGCTGAACAGTGTTGGAAAGTAGGTTGATCACCACCTGCAGGACACTAGGGGGCAGTGTATTGTCTAGGAGGCAGATGACTCAGAGGCTACCTTGACCTGCGGGGACATGTCCCTACCTGGCTTTGTTCCTCTTGATCCTCTAAGCATGCAGACTTCTCTTCATCAGCTCTGACCAGTCACATGGAGTCCACCATGCCATTGTAGTGAGGGCCCTACCTCTCCCCCAATATTTTTGTGTCGTCGGCCACCCTCCCCTGAACCCCCACCTTTTTACCCCATCAAAATCCATCAAGGAATCACTGAGATATAGCCATGTTTATCAAAGCGCATTAAGAATTCAGCTTCTTTCCAGCTCGCGCACATTTTGACAGCTGGCACGCGCCAGCAAGGGTCAACAGTTCCCAGGCACGCGCACGCCGCAAGCCTCTCCAACCCCCCAGTGAAGCAGTCAGCAGCAAAGTTCACCTGGTACCCTTTTAATCCGATCAGTCTTCTAACCTCACTAAGCCTTTAATCCCCTTTCTGGGCGTTCAGCCAAGATCCACCAGACGGCGCGTGTATCCAATTAAAGGATTATCGGAACCGCGAGCCGTTCTGACCCACTAACCCACTCCACAGTTTCTTCCTTATATTTGACAGCTTAAAGGAACACGAACCTATTTCTAAAGCAGTGGATCATTCTGCTACATTGCTGTGGTTTATGGGTTTCCTTTGAGAGTTATGTACTGGATCTTCATTGAGGATCATCGGGGCTTCCTCATAGACGGGTCCCTACACAGAAGGGTCCCGATCCTCGCGCACTATTGGGATTAGTCCCAGCTGGAGCGGAGAGGCTCCTGGCAGCAATGCAATAGATCTGCAGCCGTAAATAGTCCAGTTCGGAACTGGGCATCCTTCTGGAATCCCAGGAGCAGGGTTGTAGAGTGGTTCGAGTCCCTCCCCCTCCTCCCGTGACGGAAACCTTAGGGTAAATGAAGACAGCCCCGGGGGGCGTCTCCTGCCATAGATCTGCACTGAAAGGAGTAGGGGAAGCCATTTTAAAAGCATAACTCCTGTGTATCAACCCATTCTGTGCTGGCCTCAAATGGCTGCCTTCTACCTGGGGAGTCGGCTGAGGCCAGGGAGGAGGGAAATCCCAGGATCACAGCAAGGAGTCAGATTGTCACCACTTCATTTCCTCAGGATCTTATCTCGTTGGGTCTGCACCTTCCCTCCATCAATCTCCACCATCTCCCACATCCTGGAATCATTTGTCTCTGTCTTTCTTTGTTACTATTATTCAAAATGCCTCTCTCCTAGCTGCCTCACCTCCCATTGTTCCTGTTTTGCCTGGCTACATTTGTTTCACATGCTAATCCAGTTACCTGCCTGGCTCTTGCATGATTGACAGGAACAATTCAAAAGTCTTAAACTGTATGTTTGGTGCCATGGGGCAGGGACCTATTGTGTGGCACTTTTGGCTATCTAATTGGAAATACTGCCTTTTGTGTTAAGCAGGCTTCTCAAAAGGACTCATTCATAAAACCTGGAAAACCTTGCTTCACCTGAAGTGGGGGTCTAATCCTATTACCTCCTGCCACCCAGTACCCCCACCCATCATACCATTGGTTCCCAGTTGCACAAAGCACCACACTTTTCACTGGTTCTTTTAATAAAGTTTATCTTTTATTGGTTCAAAGTTCCATACATGCTGCTGCTGCTCTCATTGGTGTAAAGTTTCAATCCAACTTCCTATTGGCTGTATCAAAGTGTAACTTCTTGGATCCTTCCCCTCATTGGCCCTTCTTTATTATGTACTCTTTCAACAATGTACTCCATGATTTCACCTGTAATAATGAAATGTATATAAACTTTTGTATTGATTGTATCTGTTACACTTTCTGCCTTGCTGATCGTGTCCTTTGCTAGCAAAGTAAAGATCTTCTTCACCCCAGTACTGGACTTTTTGGAGCTCTATTTTTGACGCCTCTGCACACTGCAGATCTTTTCCCCTCTCTCTCTCTCTCTCTCTTCCTTTTTTGGGTACCTGCTCCGCCCGCGGAGTCAGGTGTCTGCTCACCGAATCAAACGAGCTGAAATCACTAGCACCTTTGAGTGCTCACAACACCATGAGGTCTCACATACCCATGCAAAGGTAATACTGTAGCTCTAGGATTCCCTGTTTCAAACTTGAGGTCCTGTACTAGCAACAGAGATATACTGTGAGTACAGTATATATACTTTTGAACTGTGAGTACAGTACATTTTTTTTGAAACCTTTTTTTCTTGCATCTGCTCCTATTTTATTCTCAGCAGCAATCTAGCCGGGTTGGTGGGCTGCTTCAAGAAAAGGGGTGTTCTGTTTTATAACTCTGCTTAATATATCTGCCTAGACCCCCTTTTCGATCCCACACTCACGTTTCATCACACACCCACGTGCTGAGCTTTTCAATACTTTGGGGAGGGGGAAGTCCTCCCTCTCTTCCTTTTTTTTTTTTTTACCACTGTTCCTGCATCTCTGCTGAGAATTCTAGCAATCTGTCTCCATTTTCCATAAGTAGAAAACAAACTCACACTGGCGGGTGGTGAAGCGGAATAGGTTCTGCATGTCTGTGTATGAAAGTAAAAACAATATTTCAGTCAAACGTTTCAAGTCTCTGCTTGTTTTAAGCTAAAACTGGTCTTACCACGGGATTGGAATGTAGTCAATGTAGTTCAAATCACATCAATGTAAGGTGGCCAGTGGAATTACAAATTCAGTCTGTGATCCAGGAAATTATGAACACATTCACCTAATTTCTATCCTAAAACAATCGGTGAAAAGAACCACCCCAATGACCTCCTGAACCAGCTAAAGATTCATCTTGTAGTTGGCCCAGCAGTAAGACTCTATCTGAGTCTAGGCATACTTGGTCAACATAATGAAGCAGAAAGCATGCAAAGAAAGAAATAGCATGGCCTCTGCAAAGGGTAGTTCTGCCTCATTTGATCAAATGTTTAAACTTTAGAATGTCAACGTACATTAGACAGAGGTAGGTCATATACTTTAAATGTCCAGGAGACACTGCATTCTTGAAATTTTATAAACCTTTTGACAAAGTCCCTCCTGAGGATACTTAAGGGCCATGGGACAAAAGCACAAGACCTCCTATAGATCAGTCATCGGTTAAGTGGTAGGAAGTAGGAGTAAATGGAAAGGAACAAGCAATGGGGTTTCCAAAAGATCCTTATTTTTTTAATAAGTATATATATATCCTGCCATTCCACTTTACATAAACATGTTCAAGGTGGCTAAAAACAAGAAATAAAAATACAATAAAACCAATCAATATCCCAAACACATTAAAAGCTATTAAATCAAAGCAGTAGATAAAAACCATTTCAGCAAAACAAAACACCAGCCAGCAAATAAACATGCTTCGGCAGCTCCAAGGGTTAAAAAAAATGGGGGGGGGGTTTTAGACAGCAGGGGCGTTAAAAGTATGACATCTCCAGAAGGATGTGCCTTTGGGAAGAATGCCAGTACATCTAAAAATCTGGGCAGGTTTATATGGGAGGAGGCAGCCCTTCAGATACCCCAATCCCCAATCATTTACAGCCCAATCCTGCGTAAGGGTCCACTGGGCAGCGAAGGCCGCCCACCGAATCCTGATCTCCGCCATGGGCAGCCTGCAGCAGGCAGCCCGCAGGGGAAAGTCTCGGAGAAGGGGACGCTCGTCCCCTTCCCCGAGTGCAACCGTGGCTGGGGCCGATAAGCCTCCTCGGATTTCTGCCAGCTATTTTGCTGGCGGAAGTTGGAGGGGGCTGTGTAATGGCCCAGCCGCCCGGCAGGGACTGGGATATGGCAGACGCCATGCCCCCACCCCCACCTGGGGCGGCTGGGCCTATGGCCACCCTCCCGGCTCCGCTGTCCCTCCCCCCATTCGCCGACCCTCCTCCCCGCCCGCTGTATCCAGACTTACCTGGGTCCAGCGGTGGGCCGAGGGCTCCAGTGGCGGAGCTGGGAAGGCTGGCCTTACGCCGGCCTTTCCAGCTCTAAAGTAGTCGCAAACGTGCTTTACAGCACGTTTTGCAACTACTCTGGGCATCGGAACGCTCGTTCCACTGCCCTAATTTAGAGCAGGTTGTTAATGATCAAGACCAACACACTGAATTGTTTCTGGAAACATATTGGGATGGGAGCCAGTGCAATTCTTGCAGCAAGGGAGTTGCGTGGTCCTCCCTATATCCTACTCCCATCAACAGCCTAGACCAGCAGCATCGCTAGGGAGGGTGACACCCAGACACTTACCCAGAAGAGGAAGGTCGGGGTGATGCAATGATGTATCGCGTTACCCCTGACCTACTGGGCTTCCAGCATTACTTATATGCAGAAAGCTCGGCTCCACTTAGCAGGCTTTGGCCCGCCCTGGAACCCTTTGGCGCTTCGTGTTCTCACCAGCCAGCATGAAAACACGCTCTTCACAGGAGCACGCTCATCAGCTGGGCTTGGAGCAGGCTGGGCGCCACCCTCATGACGGGGGTGCCACCGTGCCGACCAGAGGCACAGTGGCACCCCCCATGAGGGTGGCGCCCAGGGCGGCCCACACTCCTTGCACTCCCCTTGGCACGCCCCTGGCCTAGGCACTAGATAAGCTGCAGTTTCCAAACACTTTTCAAAGGCAGATCCAAATAGAGCATACAAATCATCCTGAATCATGGAGTGAGTTAGTGCAGTTTAAAAGGCCATACCAAATTACTCAGGAAAATAAAATCCCAAGCTCACTGAAGAGTTCCAAAAAGAGCTCTCCAAATAGTTAACTGTGCATATATGAACATATGAAGCTGCCTTATATGGAGTCAGTCAGACCATTGATCCAAGTTTACTTCAAAAAACTCCAGGCTCTCAGGCAGAAGTACCGTATTTGCTCGAGTATAAGACTCACTTTTATCCACTAAGGCAAGTCTTTAAAGTAGGGGGTACGCCCTAGCGTTTCTGCCTAGTGTTTTATGCAAAGCGCTTTCAAACCAAGCCTCTCAGAGTCTCTTTTCAAAGGTAAAACGGGGCTTTTTCTCTCTCTCTTTTTTAAACTGCAAAGCACTGTGTTTTCAAGCCTTTCCTTGCAGTTCTTAATCACTTGCTAAATGGTTGAATACCATGAGAGATGTTATCTCTCAGCAGCCTCTGGAAGCATTTGAAAAAAGTAACCCTTAAGTTTCAACCCCAGGCCTCTGTGGAAACTAAGATATTTATTGATCTTGCAGTTTAAAAGTTGAGAGTACAGTTTGAAAGTTAAGAGCAAGAGCTCCTGCATATGCTTACCATATCCAAAGGGGGACAGAGTGCCTACCTTTAGGCTGCAATCCTATGCACACTTTCCTGGGAGTAAGCCCCATTGAATGCAATGGGACTTATTTCTGAGTAGATATGCATAGGATTGTGCTGTTCATTGAAATTTGGGCAGGTGCCGCTCATCATCATGGAAAGGTGCAACAAGCTACACCTGCCCAAATTCCAAAGGTTAAAAGGTAGGCACTCTGTCCCCCTTTGGATAGGCTTACCATATCCAAAGACAGGGTGCCTACACCTTTAACCATTGTAAAAAGAGGGAATTTGGGCAGGTGCAGCTTGTTGCACCCTTCCATTATGAGCTGCACCTGCCCTAATTCCCTCTTTTTTACAATGGTTAAAGGTGTAGGCACCCTGTCCCCCTTTGGATATGGTAAGCCTACCTTTGGATCTGGGAAGGCTACTAATACTAGAGTGCCCAGATTCAATAAGGGACAGGGTGCCTATGCCTTTAACTGTACTAAAGCTGTACTGTTCTACTAATGTTTATATTTAAGTTAAAAAAAAGTTAAAAATGTATTCTTTAAAAAATAGCACCAAACTTTAAGGGTGCGACTTATAATCAGGAGCGTCCTATACTCGGGACAATACGGTAATTCACACACACTGCATTCCCTCCTCACTAAACACTTTCAAAAGGAAAGTGAAGATGATCTTGTTTCTGGTATTACAGCGCAATCCTAACCAACTTTCCAGCACCGGTATAGCTGTGCCAACAGGGCACACACTCCAATTTGCAGTGCAGGGGCAGTCATGGAGGCCTCTTCAAGGTGAGGGAACATTTGTTCCCTTACCTCAGGGCTGCATTGCAGCTGCACCAGCACTGGGAAGTTGGTTAGAATTGCACTATTAAGGATTTTATGTTCCCTATAGCTTCTCAGATTGTGTTTATTTTTCTCTCCAGTTACTGCATGGTTAATTTTGTTAAACTGACATTGTATTTTTGTTTATTGTTAGCTACTCTGAGGACCCTATCTGGGTGGAAGATGCAAGACAGAACTGATTTAATAAATTAATTAGCATGGGCAATTATTGAATGAAATAAGAAATCCTGAAATCATAGGTGTTTATGACAAAATGTGTAAGTGCGGTTCTAATTAGGCAGGCCTCCTGTTTCCAAGGGGTTAATATAGTTATGCTTCAGTTCTCACATACTGCAATTTAGTTGTGAAAAAGCAGCTCCCTGCTAATTATCTTAGCTCAAGAAAAATACTATGAACTGGTAAAATCCAGTTTTACTGCTGTTGCTTAGGGCCAAAGACAAAATGAAGTGAAAAAAATTCACATGCAGGGGATTATAGGTGCTTATGAGAGATCCTGCAGAGGTGTTGCCTAGCAATTCAGTGAGGAATCAGTAGTAGCCAATAAGAGAACAACAGCTCCATCTCCACTGATTCTCCAATATATCACAGTGATTTTCCAAGGTTTACTAAAAAGCCACAAACAAAGATTTGGTTGGTTTTTTCAAATCAGCCTGTGAAATTCACTCAGCCCCCGTCATGCCACTTCCTGTTGTGTCATCCATCCTCCAGCCTCCAAAGCTTCTTTCGTTGTTCGCTCTATGACAACAACAACAACAGATTTCAGATCCTTTATTGGCATATAAAATTTACACATAACACAGCAAACACAAACAGATCAACCAACATACAATTGCACACCTGGTCATCACACTGCACTCTGGATTGCAGAACAGTTTTGTATACACAAGTTGAGATACTTGGCTACTTGTTTTGTA
This sequence comes from Plestiodon gilberti rubricaudatus, assembly GCA_026170595.1. NCBI lineage: Eukaryota > Metazoa > Chordata > Lepidosauria > Squamata > Scincidae > Plestiodon > Plestiodon gilberti. Next base: position 106,051,952 of record JANXHW010000003.1, on the reverse strand, counting down.
CAAAGCTCATCTTCACCCGCTAACAGATACGGAATAGTCAGACACTCCAACTGTCCCGCACCGCTAGAAAGAAAAGGCCTGAGGAGTCGAGATCGCTGCTCCCGATGTCTTGTACACATTGGAGCAAGATATGTGGCAAAGATTCTATGTCCCCCGAGAGACAGCTGCAGCCTCGTTCCTCATTTGGGATGCTATGCCAACAACACAAATCTGCTTCTATTGTTAGGCCCTATGTGAGCTTCCCACCCCTCTTTCTCTTCAGCCCTCATTTTCTCAATCCCATTTTCACTCTGTGCCTCTACCTTCAGGCTCCTGTCTCCTTAACCTATCTTTTCCTCAGGTTCATGTTTCTTAGCCCTCTACCTCTGCGTTCGCCCAACCTAAAGTCTCAGGGCCAAACTAGTCCTTATGCAAAAATCTGCTGATTTTTTTAAAGACATCATATGGAGAAAGGTGAAACAGAATGGAATCACCTAGCAGTTAGCAACTGGAACGCACCTTCCTGCTCCCTGCATCATCCTTTTAACTAGGTAAACTGGGAATGAACTGGGAAAAGGTAGTTCTTGCTGTCACCACTCAAAGCTAGAGAGTCCAGGCAGGAGGAGGCCTCCTTTGGAAAACCTTCCTCCCAGGTTAATAGTGAGTCCCCAAATCCTGAGGCTCCCTTAAAATCAGAGAAGTGTGGAACATGGATGGTCTGGGAGTCATGGCAACCCTTTCGCTCCTAAATGAACTGAAGCCAGGCAGGTGACAGTAAAAATATAAAGAAATTCATTAAAAGGCTGTAAAATATAAAAGCAATGGAGAGAGAAAGACAAGGATAAAAAGCAAGACACTGATAATTCCAATAAGTGCATTATCTTCAAATGACTCAGTAGCCCCATCAGGATGCTGAGACATCACATAAGCCTCTGAAGTGACAGAATGGTTTAAAATAGGCAAAAAATGGGGGGGGGGGAATAATAATTTTCATCACCTCCCCCCCTCAAATCTACCAAGGGAGGAGACAGACTATGACGGGTTCTTCATGACTAGATTGGCAGCGCAATCCGACTTAACTTTTGTGCCGGTTTAACCAGCGGCCCAACAAGAACGGGAGGCCCCAGAATGAAAAGGGGATTCAAATCCCCCCCAAAAGAGGAATTCAAATGGGATTTGAACCCCTTTTCCGTTCTGGGGCCTCCTGTTCTTGCTGCGCCGCTGGTTAAACCGGCACAAAAGTTAAGTCAGATTCCGCTGCTATATAACTAACAGCACAATCCTATGCATGTCCCACTTACTTCAATGGAACTTACTCCCAGGCTGCATAGGACTGCAACCTTAATGGTGGATAAAGCAATGGTAAACACTACACTGATTTTATAGGTTACACATCTGAAAAAGCAATACAACCACATAGGTAAATTGTAATATTAAAAAAGCACCAGAAAAGAAACATTTCAAAACAGGTTCAAAAACATTCAACACAGAATGATGTATTATGCAGGGTAACAATGCAGGGTTACAATCAGGAGGAAATATAGCACATACAATCTGAAAACGGAAACCCATGAATTGAGTGCATCACATGGAAGAGGCATTTTTTATTTGAATTTCTATGAGTGTATCACTCAGGCACTTGTACCTGCACTGCAGAATCAAAACAGACTGTGACACAAAGTAGCACATGGCAAGTAGGCATTTTCAAACATGTAGCAATGTAAGATACTGGAGTAAGTTCATTAATTACACTAAATTGTCCATAAGGAAACTATGTCAAGTGCTCTTGATACTGAAATAAAGGAACAACTAGTGTCCAATTGTTAGTTGGATTTCTATTAGGTCCTCTGGTGGTGGGAATAAGGAATTGCATTGCAGCAATTGTAGTTAGCAGCTCTGGTAGGAGCAGTCCCTGAAGTTTCTCTTCCCTCCTCCCCCTCCTCACTTGGCCACATGACATCCTGCAAACTGTATACAGTTTTCACTACTTACATGGTGCAGAAATTAAGGCAACCATCTTAACTTTCAATTTCGATGCACAAGGGGAAATGGAATGCACCTAAACTCTCACCATAAACGGAACATTTTTGGATATCTGAATATAAGGGGAGAGAGAAAGAGATGAAAAAATGTATATAGTGGCGTCAAAGGGCTATGGAAAGCAAAGGATACAGTCTGACCATTTTTATGTAAAGTTTAAATGTAAGAGATTAATACAGTAATGATTCACAACAGCCATAAAAGTAGACAAAGCAGGTTTCCTGACTACAGTATATTATATTATTATTATTATTATTATTATTATTATTATACTGCATTTCCACTAAAGGTGGCTCACAAAGTGGTTTACATAGCTAAATAAGTAAATAAATGGTTCCCGGTCCCCAAAATGCTCACAGATACAAGACCAGCAGCAGCCACTGAAAAGGACAACATGGTAGGGTAAAGATGGGACAGTTGCCAACACCCCCCTTTTCAGTTCTGTTTGCTTTTTGATATGTCTTGCTTTGATCCTTTGCACCCTCTGTGTTGTTTTGTTTCTTCAGCTTTTTAATAAACTTCTTGTATGTTTACTGTTAAAGTGCCTAACAGCTCAATCCTACCCAGCCCCTCCACTGCTGCAGCTGGTGGTGGAGGGCAGAACATGAGGCTTTGCAAGGGAAAGGGGATTTAAATCCCCTTTCCCTCCCAAAGCCTCCCGTTCTCCCTCTGCACCAGTGGAGGAGCTGGGTAGGATTGCTCTGTAACCCAAGAAGAAACTCTGTTTGCCACATCATCTCAGACTGTCATGTTCTACTACAGTTTAATTTCTAAGGGGACCTCCCCAGATCTCAGGGCTGACTGTTAAGCTGGGAGAGAGTTCCTCCAAGGCAACCTCTTTCTGGCTGGACTTCTTAGCCTTGGAGGTGGCAGCAGGATGACTACCAATTTCCTAGTAAATCCCAGTCAGACCCATAAGAGGAGGGAAGTAGAGAGCAAGGGAGGAAGATCTGTTTCTGCTCCTCTTGCTTCTCTGGCCATTTAAATGTTTCATGCTTGTGCAATACTGCTGCTTCCTCCTCCAATATGGCCTGCCTCAAACAGCCGAACTAATCTTGTGCCCCAAACCAGATTAAAAAAAAAAACAAGAACAAAAAGGATGTCAATCTTGCCTAATAAGCAGCCATAGCTCCCAAGGCAAGGAAACAAAAATAGGTGCACAAAATATTAGTTCTGGGAGAGATGCTGAAGGACAAATTGGAGACTGTTCCAAGCGGTGCTGGGGCAGAATAGCCTATAAAATGTCAATACACATTTTATAGTCTTATAAAGGTGAAGATATAACTAGGAAAGTTTACCTCATTCCTGCTCCTGAAAGAAATCACATTTGGTGTAGAAATCCACAAGTCGGTCCAGAAGTTATGTCTCTTTATTTACATGATAGTTTCATGCAACGTAGCTGTGAATATCCACCTGTTACCATGATTGCTCTGGGAACAAATATATGCAAATATACATGTATTTCTGCAACATACATATTTTCAAATCTTTGACTATTGGTTGTAGCACAAGCACCCTACAGACTGGTACCAGGAAAGGAAAAGGGAATAGTGAAAGGTGTCATACACAAAGTATTGAAGAAGGAAGAATTTACTGAGTGGAATTAATACAGCTGGCAAGCGTGAGGGGAAATAGTATAAAAACCTAAACGATTAAAAACTACTGGTATATAATATGCAGTCATAGAATTGGAGCTGCCGCATATGGTATGGACGAACTTGAATGTTTGGCAGAAGAGTTAAATAGGCCAGCCAGTCAGATTGGCACCTGGATAGAGAATAGATGGTCTACTGGGGGAATCTTGAAAGAAACAGGCAGTACTATAGAAGGCAAGGGAAAATGAATGAGGAAGAAGTTCAGCATACAAACAAAGCAGGTCTTCTCCCAGGACAGGAGGGAATGGGATTCCTGAGCGAGGCTAGTCTTGAAATGAGGAAAATAGAAAAAAGGACAGCTCAGAGTGTTCATGAAGTGAGGAAGATCTGGGGGAGGCACCTTAGATTGGGCTGCTGTGATTCCAAAGCAGGAGTGGCCCAGCCATGAGGCGAGGTAAGGCAAGCTGCCTCAGGTGGCAGATGGGCAGAGGCAGCACCCAGCCCTGCGTTCATCAGTCACCTCTGTGGCTGCCTCATCATGATCTCTGAAATGAGGCTGTTATGAGGGGCTTTGGAAGCCAATTCCCAAGTCCCAACTGAAAAGGCTCTTCCTAGAGAGGTAGTGAGTCTTATCTCTTTTTGTTAGAAGAAAGGTAGGTCTCATCAGTGATGGAAAATAGAAAGCCATTTTATTGATTTTCAGCAAGAGGTAGCTAACTGCGCAATTCTGTGTAAAGAGGCCCAGGGGGAGCGCGCACTCCCCCGGGGCTGGGTGTCGTGAAAGTGCCGTAAAGCACTTCTGTGACACCCGGCGAGTAAGGGACGCCAGCCCTTCCCCTGGGTCTCCCCCGGCCCTGCGCCCACCGGAGCAGGTAAGGCCTACAACGGTCAGGACGGGCGGAGGGAGGGCAGACCGGGTGGGCAGGGAGGGTGGCCATTGGCCGCCCTCGGGCTTGGAGAGGGCAGGGATATTGGCAGCGAGATCCGCCATATCCTAGGCCTTCTCCAGGCCTGATGTGGCCTTACACGGCTGGCATGAATGTACGCAAGCTCCGGAGCTCACGTACATTTGAGGAGGCCCATTGGGCCTGCCGCCACTTACACCGGGGGAAGGGGACGATTGTCCCCTTCTCCCGAGTTGTTCCTGGGCTGTCCCGGGGCAGCCTGGGAACTCGATAGGATAAAAGGCCGGATGCCGTATCTTACACAGGACTGGGCAGTAAGTTCCCGAATTCATCCCATTCTCTCATACACAAGCACACCTCTCTCTTACCATTGGCCTTCGTTCATAAGGGCTTCCAGGCTGCTTGTGCGCATGCATGCGCTCGCGAAAAAAAATTGTGAAAAAAAGATTTGTGGTAATAATGAATAGAATAGAATAATGTGGGAATTGACCCTTGGTGGAAGAAATTCCAAAATTACAATTCAACTTTCAGTTAACTTAGACTTTGGATATGTATATGGATCAAACGATGTCCACAACATCAAGTAATTACTTATATGTATGAACTATTCTACATCAGACACCATAGACTAGTCTTTGATACCTCATCATCTTGCATACAACGACCCAATTCAGTTAGCTGTGAGGCGCTGTGTGAGGAGGTATCAACCAGTGTGTTACTGATATTAATGTATATGAGAGTCTGCGCATATAGTTAATCTTCAAGGGTGCAAAGAGGTCAACTGTATTTTGAGGTAGTGCATCTTGCATCATATAATAGTCTGTTACAGTACGTGCTGGCTATGTACAAGAGTTACTTACAGCGCAATCCTGCCTAAGATGCAGCGGTCAGCCTAAATGGTCTGCCGCCACATCCTAGTCAGGATGAGGCCCGCACCAGTGTGACCAGGGCTCTCTTTGAGGGAAGGGAACATTCGTCCCCTTCCCCCAGTGTAAGTCCCAGAGCCCCTATGGGTCTCAGCTCTTTAGCTGGCACACAACTGGGGAGGCCATGCTGGTCCAGGTAGGGGGATATGGCGGAGCATGCTGCTGCTATCCATGCCCCTCTCCCGGGCATGGCCCAGCCAATGGCCCCCTCCCCTGCCATTCTAGCCCATCCTCCTGCCGCCCAACGTAGACCTTTCCTGCATCAGCTGGCATGGCATGTGGAGGCCATCAGACTGAGCAGTGCCGGCCTCCACCGCTTACTCCGAGGGTGTCAAAAACATGCCTTATGTCATACGACACCCTAAGCCAGTGGAGCAAGAGCTCCGCTGGCCTAAAGTTGGGCAGGAACTTTACTTGGTTCTTGAATTACTTGGTTCAGTGTACAGATGTGTCCAGCTCATAATGCTTAACTGCATTACAAACTGAACACCATTTTCCTCAGTTCTTCTCTCGCTTGGAGCATTGATGTACAGTAAGCAGAATGGGAACCCTAAATCAGCTTTTTTGTAAAAGTCACCATTTTAATGTTATTGCCAGACTCCCAATTAAACTTCTGTGAATTGTTGTAATGTGGACTAAGTGACCAGATCACCCAGCCAAGGAGCTTTTGATTTTGCAAGTACTGTAGTCTCCTACCATGTCAGGTGAGCCTCGGCAAAGCCTAAGGTAAAGGTAAAGGTGACCCCTGACAATTAAGTCCAGTCGTGTCCGACTCTAGGGTGTGGTGCTCGTCCCCATTTCAAAGCCGAAGAGCCAGCGTTGTCCGAAGACGCATCCGTGGTCATGTGGCCGGCGTGACTCTCCTTGCTGCAGCACGTAGCATGCGGCTGGAACACGGAGCGCTGTTTACCTTCCCGCAAGCGGTACCTATTTATCTACTTGCATTAACATGCTTTGGAACTGCTAGGCTGGCAGGAGCTGGCCAAGCAAGGAGAGCTCACCCCGTCACGGATTCGAACTGCCGACCTTTCGATTGACAGCTCATGGTTCAGCGGTTTAACCCATTGCGCCACCCGCTGGCCCTCAGCAAAGCCTACCACGTTTTAATGCCCAAACTCAGCAAGTCCTAATCCATGTTGTATTCATGCATACACTTCACCTCAGTGAATCCACTTGAATGTGGAAGATTCTGTAATGATGTGCTCTGCACGATGTTTAAAATTTAATACGTTTATTTAGTTCCTCAATGTCAATAATAATACTTGGTTTTGGCTGTTGGAAGTTGCCACAGCAATGACTGAACAAGTGAAAACAAGAGAAAATTCTTTTTGCCTGCAACTCAGAACATTGGAGTAATTTTTATTGAAAATATAAGATCTACAAAGCCACTGATACCCAGGCATGGAAGAGTTCATTCAATTGTGCAGATTCATTGTGTTGTTGTTGTTTTTGTTAAAAAGATGTCAGAGTGGCAGTAGCTCAACAATGTTCATCATGAAGTCTTTTCTTCCATTCTCTCAGATTTTTCTGTTTGAAAGGTTCTGTGCAAGAGCTGCTTTCATGAAAGCAAACATTTATAAGCCATGAGTAAATTCATTATAGTCAAAGAAAAACATAACTAGCCATTTTCTCCATTAACAGTTAAACTTCTAAAAAACTTGATTTGAAAAATCAAAATGTATGCATCAAAGGAGCTAATCATTCATGCTGCTGATCAGCTACACACAATACTTCTATTGCTATGTGTTGTCTCCACTGAAGATTTCATATTATGCAACATATGTACCACCACCCATAATAGAAAAGGTTTTTTGATGTCAAGTTTAGCTGCCATAACCTTAGGCCTCTCCCCATAATCAGAAGTAGGGATGGCTACAAAAAGAGATATTACTTTAAAGCATAATGTTCTTGTTGGCAAGTCCCAGGCTATGGGGAAGCAAACCAACAAGGACTATAAGCTGCCAAAAGTGTACTCAACATTTCTTTGCTGTATTGTGAGCACTGAAGGGGAAAGGAAGCCACACACATATGCTGAATGTTAAAAAAAAAGAGAGCAGCAGAATGTTTCATCCTTTTCATCAGAATGTTGTGAAATTTTTAGATTTAGTGCTAGAACAGTGCTAGAGCCTTAGATGTTCAGTGGCGGATAGGATACTCCAGCCATCTGTTCAGTGTGTACACAGTCCTTGTACAGCTCTCCCGTCAATTGGCACACATATATACACACACCTTTGTGCACAGCAACCAACTCCCTCCATGGAAATTAACAGGAACTCTATGAGTGAAAAAAGATTCTTGTACACATCTGAGCACGTGGGGTATACATGGTTTTGTTTTTGGTAGCCGTTAGTCATTAATGCATGCATATCATACATTTTTAAAAAGTGTGATTAAATCACTGAATACACGCATGGGAATGATTAGCTCCTCTGTTCTAAAAACAAAACAAAACACTTCTCAGTACTTCATTTGAGACAAGGCAATATACTCAAGCATTCTGAACGGGGCTTCTGAAGCAACCAAAACTTAGTTTTTTAGCAACAAGAAAAGAAGCATACATAAAATGGTCACCAAGGCACAATATGACTAAGGTGAAGAGTCCCTGAGACTCTGGTCTGGGTTTATACCATTCCCTTTCTCTATACAAATAAATGAGAAGAGTTAGGAAAAATATAATACAAAATCTTTTACAGGAAATATATTTACAGGAAATATACCACTTGTCTAAAGCAGGTATAGTTTTTTTTATCAATTAAAAAAGTCCTTTAAAGTAGTAATGCAAAAATTGGTCCATTTTTAATTACCAGCAAGCCAAGCTCTAATGGTTTCACTAAGCTTAAATTGTATTCAAATAATACCTTTGCAAGTATTGCTACAAATGGGATAAATACATTCTAAATCTTTATGAATGCTAAATAAATGGTGCAGTTTTACAGCATTTTGTAGCATCCTGTAAATAACTGAAATTGCAATTCTAGCATAAAACAAATGCTTGACATGAATACTGTGATTTAAAGCTATGTTTTCCATTTACATGTATTGGCAGCTGTAGATAGAACACAACATAAGATTTCAAGCAAACAATTTTGTTTTCTAAACCAAAGGTTTAATTATCCAAGTCTGGGTCATATGAGCTCTGAATCCTCCAACAAAAATACTGAAATATTTCATATACAGCCTACTCCGTGATAACAAGCTCATCAACTGATAGTTTCTTGCTAACTTGAAGGGGGGGGAGGGGGGTGGTTGTTTGGATGACCGTTAAAAGCAAGAAGGGAAAAAAGGGGTGTGTGTGCTGGAATCAACCCAGCTTGGCCCATTTTGTTGTGTGCAAGAAACAGTCCCAGATAGAGACATGCATCCCCCAACTATCATCACTCACGAGGAACAGATAAGCTTCATAATGCATGTGCATCAGCTGCATACAAGGCTCTCCTTTGCTAGACTGTGGTACCTTTGGGTCTCACTAGTTTCTTAGTGGGGCACAAGAAAGTCTTCAGCAAATGCATGTAGGTGGCATGTATAAATGCTATTTAATACAAAAAAAAAAAAAGAATTCCTGAGGACTGTGTGCTAAACATTAATACACAGTCTAAACATTTTCTGGAGAATCAAAACGTGAATGCTAAACAATGACTGAAAATACACCAAAGTGGGAGACTATTCTTTGTGTGCCTACATGCTCATGCCACACTGTCAAGACTTGAAGGCGGCATGGCCTTTTTGCTCTTGTAGAATTAGTCACCATAAAACAAAAGAACGTGGGGATCATTGCACATATTAAGTTATTATTAGAACCAGTTTTTTCCCCCTTCTTTTGAAAAACTTAATAAAGAGCATATACGTTTTATAGCTTTTGTGTGCTGTCCAAAAAAAAATATTGAAAGAATTTCTACTCTTGCAATCTTTGGCTAGCAAAGATTTTTATCTCAAAAATACTTTGAAAGAGGTCTCTCATTCCTACGGCCAGCATCTAAAGGTGGTCAGAGTGATCACAAGCAAACCACATGAACAGACTTACTTGCTGTTTTGTCTATAGCAGTTCCCATTTCCAAAGATAAATCCCTTTTTAAACAGCAAAAGGGAAACTCCATTTTCCATACGGTTCTCTGCTGTGTCCCCTTTACATTTTGACATCTAAAACAATTTGATTTTTTTTTAAAATAAAGTAATTCTTTTATTCAAAAAATTTACTTTTACACTCCTTGGATGGACTTTTTTTTTAAAAAAGTGACATTTTAACAGTTTGTACAATGACTACATGAAGGAATTTTAAGCCACGACAGTTTCTAATCACATTCTGCAGAAAAACATGATTTGCAATCTATTCAGTATCTAACTCTAGTTCAGAGGACCCTGGTCAAAAAAACCTCCTTTCAGAGAATTGTGGTTGAGGCATTCTGGAAGAGTGGCAGTCAACAACTCTGGAATTTTTTGTGTAAGTGCTTTAGTTAGAAGGTCCTAAGTTGAGTGGTGCTCTCAAAACACTACAGAAGTCTGGCATTTAGTCTGTGGGAATGTGTATAGCCACTGTCGCTTGAGCTGCCCTGCAAACTGTAGTGATCCTCGGCATCACTGGCACTTCCACTACTGTCCATTTCAGCTGGTGTAAATTCAATTCCTTCAATGTCTACCTCTAAATTGAAACAAAGAAAGAAAAAAGACAGAAGTTTCAGAACTGCGAGGAACATCAGTCATAATACTGTATACAGTATAGTAGTGCTTTAGAGGGTTCAAACTTCAGAGTGCTTAACATACATGATCTTGCTGTATTCTTTACGATGGCCCTGTAAGGTAGGTCAACATTATCCCCATATTTCTCTTGGTTTCAGCTCCCCACATGTGAAAGGCATGCCTAGGTCTCCTAGTGAATTCATATCAGGAACTTCCCAATTTATAGCTCGGTCTTGGCCACTACCATACAAAAGCTCTACAGTCTTTGCATAATATTTCACAAGTCTACTCAGAAATTCAAACTAGATTTACATTTGTATCCAAGCACCATTTAAAAAAAAAAAGGAAAGGAATGAATACAGTGAAGGCAGAAACTTACACTTGGACAAGGCAGCTCCTTCAACAAATTCAGCAGTAAAATCCTATTAATACTTTCTTATCCTGTTCATACAAAACCATTATAAAGGGGAGGCATATTTTAAATACTCTATAAAAACTAATTTATCAAATAAGTAGAAGAAAAGTGATTGGACAATTCTAGATGTTCCTGTGATCACATCGAAGATCCTGTTAATTGACAGTGGGATACAGACCCCTGCTTGTTTAATATTTTGGTCAAAAAATTGATTTTAAGCTAGTAATTTCAAGTCAACTTGAGGATATATAAAAGCCAAGGACCTAAATTTAAGCACTCAACTTTATCTGACTGTTGCATATATCCTCCCACACATTCACTTTCCTTATGACCAACATCCTGTACCAAATGCAGAGTTGTTCACTGACCTCAGTAAAACAAGACACATAAATAGTTAATCCTCTATACAGTTTTATGCTCATTTTAAAATGTTCTGCAAAAGAGAACTTTTGAAAACCACTCTGTTTTATAGCCCAATCCTATCTACATCTCCTGCTGGTGTAACTAATGTTGCACTAGTGGAGGCTGTTTAACAGCAGAGCGGCCTCCCATGCACCAGTGGACCCACAGAGACCTGCCAGAGCAGGTAAGCCTGTGCAGGAGGTTGGAGGGAGGCGGTTGAATGCGATGGGGGTGGGTGGGTGGGCAGGCGGAACAGGGTGGTGATAGGGGCGGAACAGGTGGGATTGGCAGCGGCAGTGCATGCGGAATCCCAACCCCCATTCCAGGCCTGATCTGCCTTCCCGGGTCAATGCTGACTTGCGCCAGCGATTGAGCTGGTACAGGACTGAGTTGACCCGTAGCAGCTGCTGGGGCTTACCCCAGGGCAAGGGGACAAATATCCCCTTATCCCAAGGAGACATCCCGCAGCCAAAAATTCCCTGCAGGATATAGTGGTTGCTGCGCCAGCACCACCAAGCGGAGATTTAGATAGGACTGGACTGTTAAATCTGATTCATTTGAAATCTGATGAATTTTGTTTATAAGCCAATGAATATGATGCATCAACTATAATAAGGGTTTCTGAAATTGTTTCATCATGCTTCCTATTCAGAAATTTAGCTCCGATTCCCTCAAGTACCTCTCACTTCTATTAACCAGATTACAATTGTCACAGCCTCCCCTCTCCCCGTCCTCAGCAGGATTCACAATAGCTTTTTGCCTTCAATTTCTGTACCGCAACCTGTCTTTCTTCTTTCTCAGCTTTCAGCAAGACAGGTCCCAAAAGAAAAAAAGAAAGCTGCATCTCATTTTTTTTATGTCACCCACTAGGAATCTGCTATTACAAAACAAGCCACGAGCTGAGAATCTCAATCAGAGGCTGCACTGACGTTACTAGCTTCTTATGCAGGCTTGATGATTACTGGAATTCGAACACTATTTATTTATTTATTTATTTAAGGAATTTGTAGCCCGCCTTTCTCCCGAGGGCACTCAAGGTGGCTTACAACATATTAAAATACATATAAACACATTAAAACAATTAAACAAACACATTAAAATAATTAATTAAAACACTTAAGATTAAAAATAAACAACCCCAGTGGGTCACCAGCATTTACATACATTAAAACCATTTGTTAAAAGGTCAGCCCACCATGTCAGACATTAAAAGCAGTCCTGAATAAAAATGTCTTAAGGCCCCGCCGAAAGGCCTCTAAAGAGGGAGTCGTTCCATGTCTTACCATGAGTGATCATTCTCCTCAAAGATTGGAAGTCATTCTGACAAGGATAATTTCTTCCACTGATCTTTGGAGGCAAGTCTAAACTAAATTTCCCAGCTCCACTGGGGGGATGGGGGGGTGGACACCCCTCATAGTTTGAAACACACCAAAGTCACAGTGAGACTTCCGAATGTATATTAAAAAAAGTATCCAAGGAGATATCTGTTAATTAACTAGCCAACTGCAGAAGGCAAACCTTCAAACACACAAAAGTCAACTGCCACCCCACCGACAGGAACAGCAGCCGACTCTCCCTGTGGCTGGAGCCCAACCAAAAAACTGACCCTACAATATTGCTCACAAGTGCAACTCTACCAAAAAAGTGTGGGGCAGAATGTCTTCCTATCCCCAACGTGTAAGGTCTAGTATTCTTTTGGTGTGTGTGTTGCTCACATCTAGAAAGTGCCATTCCTTCTCCTATGGCTGCTGAAGTCCCGGGCACAATGAAGAGGGATGCAGCTTGAGTCCATAGAAAAATGGGTCTATGCACATTACCTCCTTGTAAAAAAAATACATAGACTGGTTGGATGGGGGCAATACCCCAATCTCCAAGAGTCTTCACACCGAGGTTACTGTGACTAGGAAAAGAATTCTCAAGGTAAGGTAATTGAAACCGTTCAAAGAAGTTCATTGTAAGTGAAATCCTTGAGGACTATGTGCAACTTCCACGATGGAAAACCTATGTGCATTGGGGGGAATGCAGTGCAGCTGCTTCTCTGAGAATGCCTCATGAGAGGATGTCAGAAGATACAAAGTCTGGATTGTGATCCTAAGATTCTGGACAATGTGCCAAGCGGTACAGTCAATTGAGAGCTTTCAATAGAAAGGTAAAGTTTCCATTTGGAAGAGGAACAACGTTTGTTCAGAAATTTGAAGTTCAGAATGAACCTCCAACCTTATTCTTGATACCATGAAAAATATTGAGTAAATGTCTGAGAACTACTCTTGCAATAGTATGCCGTCTAACTCCTCTGTCAAGCAGACTAACATCTTTGTCAAGCAGACAATCAGCGAAATCCTATCCAACTTACACCACCGGTGTAAGCAGCGGGGGAGGGCAGGGTGGGAGGCTTTGGAGGGGAGATTTAAATCCCCCTTTGGAGGGGATTTTAATCCCCTTCCCATTCTTGGGCCTCCCGTTCTCGCTGCACCGCTGGTTACATCGGTGGTGTAAGTTGGATAGGATTGCGCTGTATGTCTGTAGGGAAAAAATGGAAATAGCTTCAGGGGATCCCTTCTGAATGTTTGAAACAAGACGTCTGTGAATTGGCCCCCTACTCTCACTTGCAGCTGTCAGGTCTGTTGGAGCTATGGGGTCCTCTGCTGGCTCCAGCTCCCTGACTCATAATTAAAGCTTATGAGCCAGAATAGAACTATGAATAGTTCTATGTATACTTTTCATCCAAAAGTTCACAAAGCAGTTAACATAGCAAAATAAAAATACAGTAGTTCCGTCCCAAAAAGGATCCCAATCTAAAAGAGGACCATACTGTACAGTCAATTCTCCGTTATATGCGGATTTGCTTATCTGCAGGAACAAAAGTGTATCTTACACTGCTCCAGTTGTGGTCTCTTAAGGCCTATTCGCAAGAATGACTCTTAAATGACTGCCTGATAAGGCTGTTTGTTCAAGTTTACATATTAACTGCAGGTTGTTAACAGCCAGTGAATGGAGAGAGAAAAAAAGAAGCTGTGCGTTTCAGTAAACCAGCTAAGGAATAGTTCCTGAGGGAGGAAGGAAGGAAGGAAGGAAGGAAGGAAGGAAGGAAGGAAGGAAGGAAGGGGTTGTGATTGCAAGCAGCCGATTATGATTTGGGTTAAGCAATATGCCTGTGCTGGATAGGTCTTTAAAAAACCTTGCAGAAGTGGTCTGCTTGCTGAGTGTTTGGGATACATCCTGGGATAGACTAAATCCTCAGTTGTCCCCACTGCCATCTGTTTTAAATATCTCTGGATTTGATACACAACAGAAACAAAGATTAAGACGTTGAGCTGCCCTCGCTATCATCAAGCTCAGAGAGTTCAAGGTAAGATTCAGGTTCATAAAGTGTATAGCAAACAGGGTCCCGCAGGAACCTAAGCCCATTTTCCCCACAGGATCAATGATTCAAAATCCACTGAGTTGGTATCCGCTGGGTTTTCCAAGAACGGAAGCCCAGCGAATAACGAGAATTGACTGTAGTCTATATTTAGTTTCTACTGTTTTACAATGGTCTTCAGTATGTTTCGCTGTGCCAGGTGCAAGGGAGTGACAACAGGAAACAGGTATCTTGTTGTCTGTGTGCTCCCCGAGGCATCTGACGGGGCCACTGCGAGATACAGGAAGATGGACTAGATAGGCCTTTGGCCTGATCCAGCAGGGCTCTTCTTATATTGTACTTTTTGTTTTAATGCAGTGGTTCTCAAAGTTCTCCCCACAAGGCGGGGAGAACTCTGAGTGTCTACAGGGGTGGGGCCAGCGGCGACGGCAATCCCTGGGGATTGCCGCCGCTGGGAAAAACACCCCTGAAACCACTTGTTTTGGCCTTAACGGGTCTTGGGGGAGGCCTGAGTGACCCTCTGCAGACCTCCCCGATCTTCGGATCGCTGAAAATTGCCGTTTTTCAGTGATCCGAAGATCGGGAAGGCCTGCAGAGGGTTGCGCACATCTCCCCCAAGCCCTGGTAAGGCCAAACCCGGTGGTTTCCGGCACTTTTTCGGCTATGGCGGCGATCCCTGGGGATCGCCGTAGGCATGCTGTCCCCGCCCCTTAAGGGGGCAGTTTTTGTTCTACTGTAGAGGGAAAACTGCTGCTGTGGGTAAAAGTAATGCATTAAAACAATGGTTCTCAGAATGGTGGGTCAACTTTTTTCTTCCTCTATTATTTCATAATGTTTTGCTTAAATTGTTTAAATTTTATCAGTTTTTTAAAAAGACTGACAATTATGCATTGCTTCCAATGCTGATACTGTATTTTTAGAAACATGTACATGTTTGACTCGTCCTACACATAGTTCACTTTTCCAATATTACTTACCCTGTTCAGAATCAGTGGATATTGTTGATCCCAGGCTGTCTGTGCGAATTCGTTCTAGGCCTTGCATGGAGAGCTGTTCTAATCTACGCTTGAGGTATCGATGTTCACGCCGTAATTGTTCTTTAATATTTAAAGCTTTCCGGTCCTGTTCTTCCAATTTCTAAGAAAATTAACGAAATCCATTTATTCAACAATGAATGTAGCATTCTTATTGCATTGATTCTCCCCATCTCTCATAAACATGCAAATTAAACATTTTACAAGTTGGAGAATTTTCATGTAACATGTATCATTAGCAGGAGGAGTCTTAAGTCACCATGTTCAGTAATCTGGAGTCAATTTCTTTGGAGAGAAGCTTCTTAGTTGTGGCCACTAAAACCACATTCCACCCAATATGATGTTGGAAATGCAACAAGGAGCTTCTTAACCACAGTGCAGGATAGCAATCAGAAATTTCCTTCCTAAGAGCCAAAACTCTTAGTACTATTTTCTTAAACTGTGGCTTCAGCTCTATGCCATTTTGTAGCTTAATTAGTTTTTCCTTCACTATCCTAACTTCCTCAGTATCTGAAAAATGAATTTATCACTCAGAAGAAAATCCTCAAATTGCTCAAACATATCTTCAGGCAGCATATGCAAATCACAAAAACATCTTCATGCAGCAGGTAACAAAAAACTTTCAGATCATCTTGTATCCCACTTTTGTCTTCTAGCTCAGAGAGGCTCAGAAATTGGTATAGCTCACGTCAGACTCTTGAATAGAAATAAACGTAGAGATTGACAGGTTTGGCCTTAAGATATTTCCTTCCAACTGCAAATTCATTTCATTGATCTCTGCAAAGAGTTCTGATAAATAAGCAATGTCATGTCTGATCTTTTTGAGTTTATCCCTGAGCAAGCATCCGTGTCTTCAAAAAACAACAACTCCAGAACAGTGTCAAAAGGGTCATAAAAGTATCTCACACAGCTGCCTTTTGATAGCCAATGAACTTCAGTATGAAGCAGCAAACTCCATCATTCTCAACACAGAGCTTCCGGAATAGCCAATCACAGAGAGCTTTAATTTTATTCACTGCAATAATGACAGTGTGTAATGACTTGTGCAGGCCATCAATGACGTTTTTTGCAACCAGACGTTGGCAATGAATGACACAGTGAATGGTAAACATGTTTGGCACTGCTTTTTTCAAGTAAGCAGCACACCCACGGTAGCAACCAGTCACTGATGGTACTCCATCAGTAGCACAAGCATGTTAGTAAGCAGAATTTCCTTGTCTTTGAAGAACTGTTCAACAACGTGAAACATTGACTTCCTTTAAGTATCTCTTCTTAGTTGCCGAGCCAAACTTTTGTCTTTTATAAAGTGCACATAACCGAGAAGCAGAGATCCACTGCCTGGCAAAGCCGACTCGTCCTGCTGTAATGCAAATTCTGTTGTCCTTAGTATGCTGCACAACGCATCTTCCACATTTTCCGCCATTTCATCAATGCATCTTTGCACTGAATTTTTGCTGAGAGGAATGGTCTTCATTATATCGTGTGGTGACTAATGCAAAACAATACTCAGAATCTCACTAACTGCTGGTACGATGAGTTCTTCACCAACTGTAGGTGGCTTTCCAGACTCAGCAATCAATAATGAAATGTTGTATGATGCACGCAAGCCATCAGTGTTTTGTCGTGAAGCACTGCAAAACATGCTTGACAGTGTTGGCCGCTTTTGAAATTTGTCACAAAGTGATTGGAAAAAAAAAGTTAAGCTCTTGTCTACCTTTGTCAGGATGTGCCTGGTTCAAATGTTCAATCAGTCTGGAAGGCTTCATTGCCTCATTAGAAAAGACCCTTTCACATACTAGGCACGTGGGCAGCTGCTGACTTGTTGGTGCCGGTATAAATCCAAGCTTTAGATATTCCAAACTATATTGTCTACATTTCTTCTTTGATTTTTCTGCTTCTGCTATTTCTATTCAGTGACAGAGAGACAAAAAGACACGCAGCGATGACACTTTCTCAGAAAGCGGTATACTGGTCTGACTAGAGCTCTGGTAGCGTACTTACTAAAAATTGATAGTTTCCACCAGATTTCAGCACTATGCAGAGGCAGAAATTTGGAGAGCCATAATCCCATCACCTCATGTGCCCCCCCCCCCCGCCACTCCTTTGCCTCTTAGCACCCTCCCAGGTAATTCCACTGCCCACTCTGGGAACCACTGGTCTAGATTTAGTATGAAGCACTGAAGTTCTTTCTCTGAAGTTTCCTTTCAGAGAAATACTGTTTGAGCCAATGCCTCAAATGATCAGCAGAGACAAAAAAGATCAATTGTAAAATAGTGACACACATTTTAATGACTAATGCTAAGGCTTGTTGTACTGGCACAAACTCTAAGGAAGACATGTTACCACTGTATTAATGAATACAACGTCAGAATGATATTGCAGGTAGTACACCAATATAGAACTGTAAACTGGAGGGGTGCAAATGGATCATAGCCTCAAGTACAATATTCCATGGACCATACCTAAAGCAGAAAAAGAGAACATCAGAGTGCAAAATTCTTACCTAAAAATGTATAGAATTCCTGTTTAACAGTCCAATCCTGCCTAAGATGTGGTGGCCGGCCTAAAGGGTCGACTGCTGCATCCTAGTTGGGCCGTAGGCTACGCCGGTGCAGCCCGGGTTCACCTCGGGGGAAGGGGACATTCGTTCCCTTCCCCCAGGGTAAGTGCTGGAGGCCCCAAGGGGCCTCCTTGGATGCACACCAGCTCTTTAGCTGGTGCATGTCCGGGGAGGCTGTGCAAGTCCAGCCCGGTCTGGGAAGGGGCGTTGGATATTGGCACAATCCAGCGCCGATATCCCCATGCCCTCCCAGGCTGGGCCAGTCAATGGACCACTCCCACTCCACACCCTCCCGCCACAGCACTTACCTGTGTCCGGTGGCATCGAGTTCGTCTGGCAGTGGAGTGAGTGGTGTCAAACTCTGCCACTTATTCTAGAGGAGTCGCAGAAGTGCTTTACGACACTTTTACGATTTCGCCGGTCTATGTTTGCGCAGGACTGCGCTCTAAATAAAACATTCAAAACAACATTTATATCTGTATTACCTTAATATGCATCTTGGCTCTTTTCAGCAGACTGAGTGTAGTATGTCTACTGCTATCTGCTCCCAAGGGGACAAGCTGTTTCAGCTCTTCCAAATATAGCCGGAGTTTAGCCCGTCTGAAATTGTGAAAAGTCAGAGTGTTGTTACTCTGTAGTAATCTTATACTAATTGACAGCATACAAAATCTCCTCTGTTTTTGGGATTTCTGTCCAAACGCACTTCAGTAATGTGGCTTACTCACTTTAAGAAAAAAGAAAACCAGGACTAACAAAAGGGACATATTCACTTTTATGTTTAAAATGGAAAACATGAATACAACATTGTGTAATACAGCAATAAAAAACATACTACTGAAAACAAAGACAATGAACACTGTTAACACAGACCATATAAAAAACAACTCTCCCCCATACGGTCCCTCTATGGGGGAGAGAGGCAGGATAGGAATCCAATAATAATAATAATACACCACTGGCAGTGAGTAGAGCAGAGTGTGACTAACATCTTATTTCAGAGAACCTTTTCAAAACTATTCAACACAATGGTCCTTCTCTGCATTGGTTACTTGAACTCTGCAGTGTTTTAGGAAGCAGCTGGATCCCACTAGCCTCTTAAATCTGAAGCCCATCTAATTCGTGATGTTCTCTAAACTGTGGCCTGACCCCTTCCACTCTCTGCTATACAATGACCAAGGTCAAAACTCAAATGTGGAAAGAAGGGTCCACATAGAACTAGTATTTTCCCATCAATTTCCAAACATGATTAGAAGCTATGGGGAAGACTTCCACACTACCACCAACATGGAACACAAGAAGTTGCCTTATACCAAGGCAGACCATTGGTCCATCTAGCTCTGTACAGTTGGCCGCCTGCATCTTATGCGCGACTGACTTGCATGAATTCATGTATATGTGTTTGCTAGTAAAGGGTGGCCAGCGGGTGGCGCAGTGGGTTAAACCGCTGAACCATCAGCTGTTGATTGAAAGGTCGGCAGTTCAAATCCGCGACAGGGTGAGCTCTCGTTGCTTGGCCAGCTCCTGCCAACCTAGCAGTTCCAAAGCACGTTAATGCAAGTAGATAAATAGGTACCGCTTGCGGGAATGGGGATGAGCACCACACCCTAGAGTCGGGCACGACTGGACTTAATTGCCAGGTAAAGGTGACCCCTGACAATTAAGTCCAGTCGTGTCCGACTCTAGGGTGTGGTGCTCATCCCCATTTCAAAGCCGAAGAGCCAGCGTTGTCCGAAGACGCCTCCGTGGTCATGGGGCCGGCATGACTCTCCTTGCCGCAGCGCGTAGCATGCAGCTGGAACACGGAGCGCTGTTTACCTTTCAAAGCCGAAGAGCCAGCGTTTTCTGAAGACGCCTCCATGGTCATGTGGCCGGCATGACTCTCCTTGCTGCAGCGCGTAGCATGCAGCTGGAACACAGAGCGCTGTTTACCTTCCCACAAGTGGTACCTATTTATCTACTTGCATTAACATGCTTTGGAACTGCTAGGTTGGCAGGAGCTGGCCAAGCAACGAGAGCTCACTCCGTCATGGATTTGAACTGCCGACCTTTCGATCGACATCTCATGGTTCAGCGGTTTAACCCACTGCTCAACCTGCTGCGCTACCCCCCCAAAAAAGACAGAGAAAAGCAACAGTTTAAATCATGCAGGCGACTCTGCCCGCCATTCCACTTTATTTATGCCCTGGAGTGAGCCTGAAACAGGAGAAGTTCCTGCGCATCTCTTGTGCTGTGCTTTTCATTGTTAAAGAGGCGGTACGCATTTGTTGCCTTTAAGGGAGTTTCAGCTACATGCGATTTTGGCTTTATGTGCTGACCTCTGATGCTATCTATACACAGAAGCGGGTCAACTGTATTATCGATACAGATTGGCAGCAGTTCTCCAAAGTTTCAGACAGAGGTCCTTCTAAGCGCTAACCGGAGATGCTAGGGACTGAACCTCGAATCTTCTACACACAAACCATGTGCATGACCTACAGCTCCTCTTGACATGCAAATTGTCCCCCCTAGTCTATTTAGATTCCAATAAAAACATGTAACATTGCAATAAATATAAAATTGTTTCCTATGCAAAAAGGTTAAGAAACTAGTCAGAGGGCAGAAGTGAGAGTGTTACTATGGAAGAACTAAATGGGATGTAGCAGCCACAATTACATGGGATAGGATCTGCTATAACTGGAGAAAGTGTGCACAGGTTGGGGGTGCTGAACCCTTTCTTCTTCCTCTTGCCACATTCTTCTATTGCAAGCACTCTTCTCCTAAGACCTACTCTGATACTGGAAGTGATCCAGGCCAGGGACAAACGTTTCTTGAAGCGCGATAGCTTTCATGGCCAGCAACAATTTTGTAAGAAATAGGGAACACGGGTTTAGATGCCATGTTAAATACATTTTCTAACAGAACACAAAACACACAACGTTTCGTCCACTTCTGTGGACGTCTTCTGGTGTACAGCAGCACTGTGCTAGCAAGATGTAAAATGCACTGGGTAACACTGAAGAAGGCTTTAACTGTCAACAGTAACGGAAGAATGGAATCTTGGTGGTGACCTGAAATAACCCTGCAAGGATGTAGCTCAGAGGTGCCTGAGGCCATGCTGTAACTGCTAGGAGTGCTCTTTCTTATGCAATATGGGAAGCCAGATTTTATCTATGAAAGACAGTTCATGTTGTCTGTTCATGAGATAATAATATCTCTTGGTTTTTTTCGTCTGCTTATTTGTATTGCTTCATGGTCAAAGTTTCTTGAAGCCACAGAGTGCAACAACGTATTTTTTTATTTAAATAATTTATACCCTGCCTTTCTCCCGACAGGGAAATCAAGGCAGCTTACAATTAAAACATAGTTAAAAACAGTACAATAAAAAGGTAAAAACAAAATTAAACACTTTTAAAAAAACCACCACTGGGTCACTGTAAAAATACATTAGATTAAAAAGCCAGCTTGCCATGTCAGCCATCGAATGCCAACTGAAATAAAAACATCTTAAGGCCCCACCGAAAGGTCTCTAAAGAGGGAGCCATTCTTAATTCCAGGGGGAGGGAATTCCACAATTGGGGTGCCACCACCCTATCTGTTGCCACCATCCCCCTCACCTCTGTCAATGGCTGCATAGTTAACAGGCGCCCCCCTGATGACCTCAGAGGACAGGTTGGATTATAAAGGAGGCGGTCCCTCAAATACCCTGGTCCCGAGCCGTAAAGGGCTTTAAAAGTCAAAACTAGCACTTTGAATTGTGCCCAGATTCGGTCAACGTAGCTGCCGAAGCAATGGCCCGACTGAGTTGAACCGACAAGCCCCGGTAACCATATGGGCAGCCGCATTCTGCACTAGTTGCAGTTTCCGAACAGTCTTCAAAAGGCAGCCCCATGTAGAGCGCATTACAGTAATTTAATCTAGATGTCACTAGGACACGGGTCACTGTGGCCAGGTCTGCACGATCCAAGTACGGTTGTGTGGCCCCCCTGGCCACAGCCGCCACCTGGGAATCCAGGAGCAGCTGCGCATGCAGGAGAACACGTGTGTTGGAATAAGCTGTATTTGTACCAGTAGGGGACTGCAAGGCTAGCTAGATAGTGGTAGGGAGACAAGGTGTTCTCTCTTTACTATTCTCAGGTAACGCATGCTCTTTGGTTAACCAGAGTGCTATTAGGTCTTACTTCCTTTTGCTCTCACTCCCTTCCTCCCGCCTCTTGAAGAGAAAACATGTAACTAGACTAGCTGAAGGATCCACTTTCATTCTTTCCTACAGAGATGCATCTTCCTTAAATAAAATTATCTTTGACTTTTGAATACAAGCCTCATATAAAGCTTCCTATCTGGACTTGTCTTTGCAATGTGCCTTTTGGTGTTTTATCTCTGCCAACAACAAGAAGGGAGAAGGAGGAAGATTCAGTTTCCTCACAAATATGAAACTTACAGCTCAATCCTGCACAAAGTTAGGCTGGCAGAGCATGTGCTATGTTTGCGGCTCTTTCGGAGTAAGCGGCACCGGCGTGGAGGCCAGCACTGCTCAATCCGCTGCCAAACTCTAACTGACCATGTTCCATGTTAGGGAGGAAAAAAAAGAGCAATATTGATTAGAAATCTGCCTTGGAATATTTGTTCATTAGGGAAGATGTCTTGATGAAATTTGTGAGGACACTCTGTCAGTAGAAACAGAGAGTTTTGCTTTAAAGTTTTATTTTTAAAGCTAAGAAAGTATGTCTATAGTCCACTAAAGATGCATGACGTGTAATTCTCAGCAGGCATATATGCATCTCTGTACACACAGGTCTAGAGAAAAAAAATTAAACAATGGAGTCAAATGGTCAGGAAATGCAGGAGGCCTAGTTTGTGAAAATTCTACGTAAAGCTTCAACAATTCTATGTAAAGCTTCAAAGGGAAGAATGGACAACTTACAACATCATCATCATAATCCTCCAAGCAATGCCAAGTTAATTAACTCTGTAATGCAGTGGAACATGTCAATTGAGAAAAGGATCAGGATGAATTATTCTGTCTATTTTCCTTGGCCATGACTTATATACAGCCTCTGGGAGAGAAAATAGGTCCCAACAGAGAAGAACACTACTTTATACAGAGCAGGGTATACAAAGCAACAAATACACAACGAAGATGGAGGGGAGGAATAAATAGGTGTTTTGGAGTTGGCCTTAACTCAGCACTTGCTGTGCCTGAAAGCAACTGCTGCACAAAACCAGGAGCCTGCAAACTCTGTTTCCAGAGTTTGTTGCGGCACAGCCAGAAGGCCAAACCTTCAGTGTCTTGTCTACCGCCTGTCATATTGCTTGGGGTGATGGGGGCAGGGATAGAAAAGAAAATCCATGGCCACATGTGCACATTTCCAAGGGTTATCCACCAATCCAGCATTATGTCCAAATAGCAGTCTGTAGAGGTTAAGTCTCTCTATAGGTTCTGTTCAATTATATTTACTTACCTATGCTTTTCTAGTTCATTATGCGAGGACCTATTGGAAAAAACAAAAAATATTTTAGAGTATGATTTTTTGCTTTTAAAAAAAAAGCACAACCACCATGAAGTGTACATGGAAGAACATGTTTTCAATGCAGTTGGTCAGGAATACATCATTTTGGAGGTACAGTACTTCTTTTGGTATACCCAGAACAATATACAAATATTCAGCTTTCCTAAACAACTTTAATGAAATCCTGGAATCAAGTTCCAGTCTGACTTTGATCTGAACATTAAAATGTCCAGCCCACCCTATACAAAAATCAAAGACTTAGCCAAAGAAGGGGCAGAAAATCCTGGAAAATGTTGTGTTGGACTAAAGGTTGCAGAAACAAACCTGCCATTCTCTTAAATTTCAAATCAAATTTCGGAAATGCCAAAGAAGGGGCAGAAAATCCTGGAAAATGTTGTGTTGGACTAAAGGTTGCAGAAACAAACCTGCCATTCTCTTAAATTTCAAATCAAATTTCTGAAATGCCAAAGAAGGGGCAGAAAATCCTGGAAAATGTTGTGTTGGACTAAAGGTTGCAGAAACAAACCTGCCATTCTCTTAAATTTCAAATCAAATTTCTGAAATGCCATCTCCCTACACTGCTGCTGCTTCTCGTTTTTCAAGAGCCGTCGTCAGGGCCCCAGTATGCGTGACATGTACAGAATGTTCACCAGGTGTGGCTTTTTTCACCACAACTGAAAAACTGATGGGTGAAGCTGCAGCAGGCAGAATTTTCCCTTGCATGCACTTCTTTGAAGTACAAGAATGCTCGACTCCCGACAACCTATGGCCTCTTGGATCTGTGGCACATGACTTTCAACCCTTTCTTGCCTAACAGGATTGCCACTTTTTCTTCCACGGTCCTGCTTCTGTGCTTTTGATAGCAGCCTGACAACAAAATAAAGCAAGTGAAACTTTCCCCTAGAATCTTTGCTTTCTCTGTTAGAATAGTTTTACCTACTTAATTTATGCCGAGCTACTTTTAAAGGCACAGGAGCTAGCCCGCCACCCCCCCCCCCCAAAGGCAATCTTGCTTGACAGCTCACAGTTTATAACCTTCTATGATCTTAAGAGTGCATAGAGTGCCTCGGGCAGAGGTCTTCAACAGGTGTGTTGGGACTCAGAAGTGGGTCACAGGAGAGCCGTTGCCACATTTTATTTTGATGGTTAACACAACTCGAACAGTAGTTAGGGATATAGGTCCTAACTGAGGCAAGTCTCAGAGACTTCGGCTTCAGAAGGGGTGGCTCTGGCCAGTGTATAATGACTGGTCACCACCACTAGGCAGGAAGAGGATCCTGCCCACTCCCCTCAATCACAGGCTGCTGAGCAACCAACATGTCTGCCTCCATCATGCTGTGGCAGGGGAAGCATGAGTGGCCTGCCCCCATCATGGGCGCACACAAGCTGCCTGTTGCTGCCACTGAGGCTGGGTGTGCAGCACTGTTTTTGCATGCATGCCACCTGGTGGAAAGTGCTGCAGCAGGAGCGACTGTCAAGCATCTCGCATAAAGGGGGAATGTGGGGAGGTGGCTGCACAGGCTGTTGAAGGTGTTGAAGGCTGTTGAAGGTGGATGCTGCAAACAAATGTTACAGGTGGAGCTCTTCCCCACAGTACATCTCTAAAGTGGCCGTTATTACAAGCCTAGGAGACATGAAGAAGTATTTGGGGAAAAAGAAGCTGCAACCCTTCTTTGCAGCAGCACCAGACAGAGTGAATGCTCATATACCCTTCTTCCTGCCTTGCCTTTTTGGAAGGAAAAAAAAAGAGCTGTGGATGATCCAAGGAGCCACACACATTATTTATTATTATTATTATTATTAACAGTATTTATATACCGCTTTTCAACAAAAAGTTCACAAAGCGGTTTACAGACAAAATCAAATGATTAAATGGCTCCGTGTCCCAAAAGGGCTCAGAATCTAAAAACATTCTAAAAAAAATTTAGAACAGGGGTTCTCAACCAGTAGTACTTTGGGGTACATCTGGTGGTACACGGCTGGTCTGAAACACCCCCCCCCCAAGAGAGCTCAGGAGCAGAGGCTTTGGATGCTGCGGAGCTCGGGAAAGTACCGGCAAGAGGCTTGGCTGGCAAGTGGAGGTAAAGCGGGTTTCGCGCACTGAAAGAGGCCCTCCTGCCTGCCCCAAGCCTCTTACCGGCGCTTTTCTGAGCTCCGCGGTGTTCAAAACCTACGCTCCTGAGCTCCGTTGGTGTCCAATACCTGGAAGTGACGGGTGATGATGCCATCGCCTGTCAATTCCGGTGGTATGCCGAGGGATGGCAGTGGCGGCAGCGGGGTTGAGAACTCCTGATTTAGAAGATTTTATATCCTGCCTTTCCCCTTAGAACAAAGATGCCCAAGGCAGCTTACAACACAATAAAACCCATAAGAATTACCAAAACGTAATTAACCGAACAACACAGTATGCATTAAAGTGAGCAAGTTGCAATAAAGCCATTTTTTTAAAAAAATGAGAAAGCGGCGCTTTCTCCCTTTACTTTTTGCTAACCAAAACAGAAAGGTGTTCAGCCCCATTGGAAGGTCACCAGGGAGAAGGCAGTTCTTAACTCTATTACAAAGGAGTTCCAAAGTTGCAGTGCTGCCATGGAGAAGACCCTCCCCCTTGCTGCTTCTAACTACGGTAGTCTCAGTCAGTGGTAGCACACAAAAGAGGGCCCCCCAGAAGACCTCAGGGGACAGGCTGTCACATGTGGCAGGAGGCAGTCCCTCAGATACCCTGGTCACTAAAGGGATGAATCAGCACCCTGAAGTGCACCCAAAAATGAACCAGCAATCAATGCAGACACAATAATTCAACAGAATTAAACCGCTGTGCCCCCATGACCACATGGGTCACCATGTTCTGTACTAACTGATTTCCAGATGGTTCTCAAGGGCAGCCCCACGTAGAGTGCATTACAGTAATCCAGTCAATGTCAACAGTGCATAGGCCACCATGGTTAGGTCTGATAGACTTGGGTTGGGTTGCAGCTGGAGCATCGGCTAAAGCTGGGCAGCAAACGCTCCCCTAGCCACCTGATTATCCAGGAGCAGTGAGGAGTCCAGGAATACATAAACTATGAATGTGCTCCTGCAGTACAACCCCATTCAGAAAAGGCTGCCAGTCCAATACCTGCATTGCAGTTTTCTGGACCAAGAGGACCTCTATTTTGTCCAGATTTAATTTCAGCTTGTTGACCCTCATCTAGTCACCTACCGCCTCCAGGCAACACTCTAATCCCAGGGAGGCTGTGGACATCCTAGATCAGGGGTTCTCTACCTTTGGAGGCCTGCATACCCCTACGCGGGCCTCCGGTTGCCCCGCATACCCGAGACATCCCGACCCCCCAAAAAGTATTTTTCCCAGGTTGCGGAGTGGCGGGCGGGTCCTCTTGCATGCGCTGCAACCTAGAGGGAAAGGCTACAGCCCTGCCGAATTGCGGCGTGGGTGGGAGGACCTGCCCACCCATGCCACAACCCGGGAAAAATGGCTACAGGGCTCCTGATGTCCCTTGAAGTGCCCCCTTACCTTCTCCCAGCCGCCGCCACCTTGGATCTCACAAAATCTCTCGGGATCCAAGATGGTAGCACCCAAATCTCACGAGTGCTTCATGTGCCCTCACTACCCCCGTTGGCGCCCGGAGCAACGGGGTGTGTGGGGCCCCTATAATTAATATCCGGAGGGGGGGCGCGCTCCGGGAGGAGGCGGCTTGCGCGCTCCGGAAGGCGGCGACCCCCCCTCAACCGGGAGAGACGGCTCGGTGACGTCTTCCCCGGCCGGCTGCCCGGGGCCTTCTAAGGAAGGTGCGCGAGAACGGTATTTATACCGTTCTTTTTGCGCATGCTCAGACTGTTACTGAGGGAAAAAGGGCAGCCTTTTTCCTTCAGCAACAGTCTGAGCATGCGCAAGAAGAACGGTACAAATACCGTTCTCGCGCGCCTTCCTTAGAAGGCCCCGGGCAGCCGGCCGGGGAAGACGTCCCCGAGCCAGCTCTCCCGATTGAGAGGGCGGTCGGACGCAAGTCTCCGAGTCTGACTAGCGGGCGGGGCGCCGGGCGGGCGATGGCGCCCGGAGTGGGTGCTCCGCCTGCTCTGCCCTAGTTTCGCCTGTGTGCCCTCACAAGATTTGGGCGCCGCCATCTTGGATCTCGCGAGATCCAAGATGGCGGTGGCCAGGAGAACAGGTAAGGGGGAGCTATAGGGACATCGGGAGGCCTGTAGCCATTTTTCCCGGGTAGTGGTGCGGGCGGGTCCTCCCGCTCACACCGCAACCCGGCAAAAACGGTTCCACTGCCTGTCATCAGCTGCTGATCGCAGCAGCTGATAACGGGCAGCGTCTCGCGTACCCCTGGCCTGCGGTCCACGTACCACAGGTTGAAAACCCCTGTCCTAGATGACTCAGACAGCACTGGGTATCATCTGCATATTGATGACGCTCAACTGCAAAACGATGGAAGATCTCCCCAGCAGTTTAATGTAGGTGTTAAACAACATGGGGGACAAGACGGAACACTGTGGCACCCCACAAGCTAGGGCACTGAAGACGAGTTCCTCAGTACTACCTTCTGGAATCTCTCAGCCAGGAAGTACTGGAACCACCATAAAATGGTGCCCCCAAGACTGAATCTAGCCAACTGCCCCACAATGACACCATGGTGTATACCAGAGGTGTCAAACGTCTTTCATACAGCAGGTCAATCAGCATTCATGGTGCCTGCTGAGGGCTGGAAGTGACGTCATTAAGTAGGAAGGGACGCCATTAAGCAAGTGATGGCCAGAATTAAGAATTTTGTTCTCACACAGGAACTCGTTATCTGCAAATGACAGAAGAGAGACTACGCAAATCTTGATCATATTTTCAAGATATGGGAGAGCTCAGTTATCACACTGGGAGAGCTCAGTTATCACACTGGGAGAGCCCAATCATCATGCCCTTTCAGTAGCGCCGCTTCTGCGGAGGTGTCATTTCGCAGCTCAGTAGCTGAGAGGTGCGCTGCAAAGCAACACCTTGTCAGAAGTGCCACTTCTGAAAGGGTGGCCCACATAATGAATGAATGAATGAATGAAACCCTTATTGGCATAAAGACAAACATACATAAAATATAAACAACAAGCAAGCAAACAATATCATAAAGCACAGACTAATCCAACACATAAAACAATATCTAAGGCAGTCAAAATAGGTGGATACAACAACAACTGCAAAGGACCATCTAGATAGCAAGATATAGTCAGGATTCCAACCGCCATCTATAACCAAATGCATCTGCGTCATATGAAGGTGAGATCACTGACGTTTTATTAATAAATCCAGAAAGTTTGCTATTTGATTGTTGTGTAATTCATCATCACCAGCCAATAGGTAATATACAACTTCCAAATCAGAAAATCCTGTGTATTTAATCAAAATCGGACCCTCTCAGCACCTCAGCAGTATCTCCATCTGTCACCCCTCTTGGTCTGCGCCTTTCCCCATAGCATTCTTTGCCTTCCGAGACCTCCTTCCATCTCTCCCTCCCAGAGCCTCAGCAGAAGTGGCACTGCTGAAAGGGTGGTGCTGTGCAGCCCAATTATCTTGTGGGCTAGATAAAGAGCTTCCGTAGGCCGTATCCAGCCCATGGGCCTTATGTTTAACACCCCTGTTGAAAAAACTGTTCAACTATTCTATACTGTACTGTTGAAAACTGCTGAGAGGTCCAGCAGGATCAACAGGGACGCACTCCCTCTGTCTAGTCCCTGGTGCACATTATCTACCAGGGTGACCAAGGCTGTTTCTGTCTCAAAGCCAGGCCTGAGGCCAGACTGCAGAGGGTTCAGATAATCAATTTTACCTACCCCACCCCATCATTCGCCTCAGGACTCTCAGACCTGGCCCACCCCAGCATGCTTAAAGCAGGGCGTCTCCTTTCTGTCCTGAAATGTGTGCAGGTACATGCTAGTCTAGCAGGGACTCTACCATCACATCAAATAGAGACATGCCACCTGTTCCTACCGAGTCCCCAAGCTCTGCTACTCTGGGGATCCAGCAGGGAACAGGCAGCTGCTGAAGAATTGGTCAAAAACCTGAGAACGGATGTTTCTCTAGCTGCAGCCACTGCATATCCTACTGAGTCCCCAGGCTGACTGAGCTTGGGCACTGCAGAAGAAAAAGGTGGCAGGGGCTGGAGAATCAGCCAATCCTTAGGCCATAAGTGGCATGAGGGCCTGCCGATGCTTGAGCCCCTCCCTGTTCAAGGACAGTCTACAAGCTCCGCTAGCCTGGGAACTGAGCAAGAACAGGCACTAGCGGTTGCTCTCGTCTGGCTGGCCCTTAGTCGAGTGGAGAGATACCAATTCTTGAGTGGCAAGCTGCTTCTGCTCTCCACCTGAGAGTTGAGCAAGCATGGGGTGCCTGCAGGTAACTTCTCGCTAGTCTACCGCTACCCAACAGCCCACTGCCTGAAGCAGTCACTTCACCCTGCCTCATGGGCAAGCTGGGCCCCAATCAGGAAAATCTAGAGCTGTGCTGCGATTCTACATTTTCTTGACTATGTGTAACTTGCTGAAACTTCAGACAAGATGAAGGTGGGGTTGGTTGGAAATGTTGCCACGCTGGATGGAGGTTTACAGCTTGCACTTCCTCCGAGAACGCAGTTTCACACCTTGGGGATACTCTTGGATCCAGCACGGAACCTGGACAACCAGGTTTTGGTAGAGGCCAGGGGTCGCCCTGTATCAGCTCCAGCCGATTCACCATCTGTGGCTCTATCTAGGGAAGTCCGATCATCCCTTTGTTGTTATCCATGCACCGGTTCTGTCCGGACATGACTATTGCAATGCACTTTGTGGGAGGCTGCCTTTGAAAATGATCTAGCCTCAACTGGTATAGAATGTGTCCCCAACGCTGTTGACTGGTCAAGGGCTGGCACCAGTTTACGTTTGCATTCGTGTACTTTTGAACATCTAGCACAGGGGTGTCAAACAAAACCCGCGGGCCAGATGTGGCCACCGGAAGCTCTTTATTTGGCCCCCATGATAATTGGGCTTTCCCAGCACTGCCCTTTCAGAAGCACCGCTTCTGCTGAGGGTCTGGGATGGAGAGATGGAAGGAGGCTTCAGAAGGCAAGGAATGCTACAGGGGAGGGTAAACCAAGAGGGGTGAGAGGAAGATGCTGCTGAGGCACTGGGACAGCCCAATTATCACACGGGTCACCTTTCCAGCAGCGCTGCTTCTGCTGAAGTGTAATTTTGCAGACCACATCTCAGCTGATGAGCTGCAACGTGACGCTGTGGTAGAGGCGGCACTGCTGAAAGGGCAGTCCACGTGATAATTGGCTCTCCCATATCTTGGCAATATGATCAAGATGTACATATTTTCTCTTCTGTCATTTGCAGTTAATGAATTTCTATGCAAGAACAAAGTGGCCATCATCTGCTTAAAGATATCACCCCCTGCTTAATGATGTCACTTCTGGCCCTCACCAGGCACCATGAATGCTATTCGCCCTACTATATGAAATGAATCTGACGCCCCTGATCTAGCATATCTCCCTTGACCTCTGGTTTTAGTAACCACTTTCTGACTTCTAACAAACTCCTGCACAATTTGCTCCCAATATTTTGATGTTTCCTTGGCTAAAGTAAGTAGTATATCTGCAGTAGAAAGTTTACTTTAGGATTCAGGCTCATCGTACCAAGACTTATTCTCCCCACTGTCCTTGCCCACTGTCAGCCCAGGTAAGCTGAGAGAATAGGATGAGCTCAGGTGGTGGTGCATGCGTACTTTGTGCAGGGGGGGGGGAGGATAGCCAGGTGGGAGCATGCATGCACCAGTATCCTCATCATAGACCTCACCTCATAGACCATTAAGCTCTGGTACCAGCTCTACGTGTACATAGTCAGCACTGAAAATCTGTGTGAAAATATGGGAGCCTGGAGTCAGATGGTCTCCAACCCTCTGAAGAGATCATCATTGCTGCTAACCATCTGCTCTGCATGCGTGGCTCCAGGACAGTATGGCAAGGAGGGAAACCACGTATTAGAACCTCAGGGAAGAAAAAACCACGGTGGGGGGAGGAGGATGATCTGGACCAGGTAAATATTTAGTGTAGGAGATAACAAGTACCCCTTCCCCACCAGTACTTCTCCAATATTGTTTGTCCCTCATAAACAGGAAATGCTGCTTCCAAAGAGCCACTGAGGTAATGTAATGTTATACATGTCCTTGTGTAATCTCTAGTTTGGTCATGCATGATGTACAAAGGCTTGTATCTATACATTTTATTATGGGGGGGGGAAAATGGATTCTAGTGCCACTGCAACAATTTTTCATTTCAGTTACAGTGCAGTACTTAATAAAGTGCATTTGGGTGTAACAAAATACCACAAATCTGCCTAATATGCAGGGGAAGGGGGGGGAAGACTGTGATTATTTCAGATTCCTCTTCATGTACTTTTCAAGGAAACATTTTGTAGGAACAAAGCAAAGGGGAGGGGCCACATGAACAATGGCTGCAAGGAGGCTATGAAGTCAAGGGGGCAAAGAGGGGGGCACACTCTAATAGAGGAAGTTCTGCTTGGACATTGCACTCATCACTGCCAGCCTGTGCCAAGCCAAAAAAAAGCTGCACAGAGACTGCACAGAATCCTCAAACAGTTTTGTTGTGATCCTAGCACAGCGCAGGTAGTACCTGGTGGAACAGCATAGGGGGCGACTGAGCTGAGACAAAGAGGGGAGGCAATCCATCTGCGCTGCACGAGCGACCCACACAGAAGGCCTCCTTTGGCACTCTCTTCGTCACACAGCAGAAAGGCGGGGTGCAACTCCATTTAAAGCTCATGACTATGCATAGCAAGCAGCGAATGGAAAGATCGTCCCATTCAGACACACAGCCAGTTAAAGCAGAGCCGGCAAACTCACGGTAAACCTGTGGGCAGTGGGGGGGGGGGTAAACAAGTGTAGAGGGGCTGCAAGCAATCTTCTGCACGCTTAGCTGGGAGCAAGTAAGCACCTACTTCCGAGTAAACATGCAAAGGATCGGGCTGCAAATGAGGTTTGGAGGAGTAAAGCCGTCGTGCACCACCACAAGTCTTTCCAAATGTGGTTGCACCACTGAGTGGAGGAGCCTCCGTCCGAGCTGCTGGGAGAATGTACGGCGAGGCGGCGTGGAGAGGCAGTTACAACACGCCAAGGTTGCTCCAGAGAGACCGCGCTGTACGCGTGGCAGCGTTTATCCAAGAGACCAAAACAGAGCCCAGCCCAGAAAAGGGAAAAATGGCGACTGCCGCTGCGATGGGGGAAGTCGCAATATCTTGATTAACACACAAAGCAGAACACTTTAGCAGAAAAATAATTATGCCATCCCACTGCCCAGTTCCTTGGGGGGGGGAGGGGAAGCACCAGCACTTACCGGTTCGTCTGAGATTTCCTGGCCTTGGTTTTCCTTCTAGTGTAGTCGCTATCGAAAGGCAACACCGAGGCATAGCCGTGCTCTGCTTCTAGAGAAGGAGAAAGCGAAGAAAACCGTTTATATCAGGATTGGATGGGGGTGGTGGTGGTGGGAAAGAGAGGAAAAACAACCACCTGAAGCAGAACACAAATAAATTTAAAAAAAACATTACAATATAAGTTACCCTAAAGAGGCGGGGGGGGGAGGAGAGATGTCCTGGTTGAAACGAAAAACAAAATTAGAGAGCCCGTGGGGCAGCAGCGCCACCGAGCAATCAGGGAAATTTTCAGTCGCCTTTTGAAACAAAACAGCGTCGTCGTCCCCCCGCCAACTGTGCATAATATCTCGAGCTGAAGGAGAGGAAAGAAACAAAGCAAGACTTGCTGCTACGGCTACTGATGTACCTCTCTCTCGCCTTTCCAAGTATTCAGCGGCTTCCAGGAGCATTAACAGTGAATTCCATTCCATTTTCATAGGCGCCCCAACAGCTATGTCTCGCCACCGGTTACAGCACCTGATTGCAGGCAGGAAAATGAGAAGCAGGGGAAAAAAACTACTCGGGAACTCACAAGCACAGGATTCTCCAAAGTGCCTTCTAATAACCCAAGTCTCCGAACCCACAGTTGGCACATTACTCTTTTGACAGACAGCTGCCGAAGCCAGTCAATAACGTCATTTGCAAGCTTCGGAGATAATGTAGAGCCAATCAAAAGCAGACCAAAATCCCCATTCCTCCCTCTGCTCGAGAGAATGTTGACAGATCTGGGATCCTGCTCTCTGATAGGCTGGCAACTGTAGCAACAATATAGAAGCCAAAGCGTAGCAACAGCACGTGATAGTCCAGCCCCCAAGCTCGGTGAGTGGCCGCCTGCTCTTATGCAAAGCAGACAGCGGTGAATGATTGGGCAGGGGAGTACCATGCAAATAAGGCCAGACGGTGTAGCCAATGCTTTACAAGAGGTGTGTCTTTTCTGGGGCAAGGTCCAGTGGGGAACGGGGACGATGACAGACTAGGTTGAAAATCCCAGTTGGGAGAGTGTGGTAGTGTGGGTTTGCTTGTGAGAAAGGACGGAGTGTTTGCTTGGAGGCGGCCTCGGCGGAAGAGAATCTAGCCGTTCCCCTTTCGAGGAAAACAAGTGACATCATGCTGGAATGACACTTCTCCCCCACCTCCAACGCGGCACATGCGCTGCTACAACATCCAATGCAGATTCATCAGAAATTAGGAGACTGTATTAACGCCTTCAAGGGGGGGGGCGGGGGGAAGAGCTCGACTGGACGTTACATGTAAACCTCACTACCACAGGCAATAATGTGGTCAGTGGGCGATTAGATTGTGAGCCCTTTGGGGACAGGGAGCCATTTAATCATTTGATTTTGTTTGTAAACCGCTTTGTGAACTTTTTGTTGAAAAGCAGTATATAAATACTGTTAATAATAATAATAATAGCATATGGTGTGGGGTTCGTACAGTATGCGTGGAATGCAGAACAGCCAGAATCTAAACACAAGCAGCCTGTTTAAAGTTATTTAGTTGTATTAAAGAGTAAAACAATCAAATGTGACATTATAAAAATGTTCTTAGGGGTTAAGGCTTGTTAGTTATCCCAGTGCCTTATTATGCACGTTGACTAGGACACTGGAAATTAGTTCATATTTCACTTTTTAGTAAGCAGTTGGACAGAAATAATGCCTGCATGCTTTTCCTCACATGTAAAATCCTCTGCCACCTCCCGTCCTTTTTAACAAGAATTGAACATTGGGGCTGAAATATGAGGGGCTAGGCCCTATAGTGGCAACCTCTTTGCAAAGCACTGCAGCAACCTTTAAAACTCTTAGTGGGTTACCTAACACTTGGTACATTTTAAGAAAATGGAACTGAGTACTGTAATTGTTTTACAGCAACTATAATTTTGATAAAATTAAATACATTTGAATATATATGGATTTTTTTAAAAATAGTCAGTTTGATTACCCCTTATCCAGATCTCCAAAATCCAGACATTTTGGGAGCTATGACTAAAAAAAAACTTTTTCCAGCACCTGGCTGGCATAGCACAAGGCATGCTGGGGCACAAAATTATTAAAAATATTGTATAAAACTTCCCTGCTTCACACTGTATGTATAAAGATGAATATGAGACAAATGAATTTTGTGTTTAGACTTGGGTCCCATCCCAAGACATCTCATATTAATGCAAATATTCCAAAATCCAAAATCCAGACAACTTCCTGTCCCGAGCAGTCTGGATAAGGTCTGGATAATTCTCAACCGGTAACTTCCCAAAGCATGCAGGGTATGTGGCTATTTGTGCATCATCTCCTAATTGCATTGTTGCTCCTGGTTGTTAGATAGC
Organism: Plestiodon gilberti rubricaudatus; assembly: GCA_026170595.1. Lineage (NCBI taxonomy): Eukaryota > Metazoa > Chordata > Lepidosauria > Squamata > Scincidae > Plestiodon > Plestiodon gilberti. The sequence goes on along the minus strand of JANXHW010000003.1, from coordinate 106,016,808 downwards.
TAAGGTGCAATTCAGTGAGAGCGGTGTGTGTGTGTGTGTGTGTGTTGTTGCCCAGCTCAGTACCCTTTGAGTGGTTGAGACCACATGCGATTATCCTTCATGAATGCCTATATCTCTAGCTAGCTCACTTGGCTTGACACGTCGAGAGCCCAGTCCTACACCCCCATGCTACAGCATGCGGCCACACTAAAAAGGTGCACGCTGCATGCTCGGTGGTGGTGGGCGACCTGCAGGCAAACAGGAGGTTAGTAAAAACCATTTTAGTTACCTCCATGTAAGCCTACAGGCCAGCCATTTTGGTGGTGTATGTCTAATGAGAGAAGGGGGGAGGTTTAAAAAAGACGGGATAATATCTGGCATGTGAGACTTCTGCCAGATCCACCCCTTCCTTCCCCCTCCCTGCCCCCAGTTCCACCCCAACCCAAGAGCTGCCCCCCTGCACTGGCTTACCTGCACCGAAGCAGGTCACGGGCTGTGGCAGCGGGCCGCCAATGCTGCCACCCCTTTGCGGTGGTGGCTCTTAAATGGCCACCAGCGGCCCACTCCCGGCAACCAATTTACAGCAGTGGGACACTCTCCTGCTGTCGGAAATCGCAAGATAGTATCTGGCTCCGAGTGCCTCAGGCTGCAAGTCTTAAACTGTTTAAGTTAAACATGCTTACCTGGGAGTACGTTCTGCCTGAATACAGCTGGACTTACTTCTGAGTAAACAAAATTAGGGTTGTGCTGTAAGTCACTGTTATAAACAATTACATGGACATATGTACACTAGCTAAGTATGCCAAAGTCTTAAGTCCTGTCCTGTTGCATAGATCCTGAAATAATATCAGTGATCGTTATAAACAAAACACTCACACAAAACATTGGCTGCAAAACACTGGCTGGTTTTTTTTAACAAGTAAAAAGGGCAGGGCATGCAAAATTTTAAATGTGGCTCTGCTGAGAAAAGCATCTGGTGCTGCCTCTGCTGCTGCCCACCACTGTCCAATAAGCCAGGGCCCAATGGGAGGTGTAAGGCAGCAGCAAATGCGCAGGGGAAAAGTAGGGGAGCCCTTCAATGGGTGTGGGCGCTCAGATTCATGCCCAGCCCTGGCAATGCCCCACCTACAAATCCCATCTCTTCCAATACAGATATTTGTAAAGTATGGGAAGCAGAAAATTATCAACCCCCCCCCCCCCGGTGCTAATTAGAGGTGCTAAGGGAACCTTTGTTCCCTTACCCCGGGTAAAGCCCTAGTCCCCACAACAGGCCTCCTTGGATCTGTGCATGCCATTTTGGTGGTGCAAATCAAGGCTGCCCATGTTGAGTGAAACGGACCTGAGAGGAAGATAGGAAATGGCGAACACTGCTGCCGCCGATCCCGCCCCCTCCCAAGCCTGATATGCCCTCCCCTCACCCACCCCCGCCCCGAAATGCCCTGCCCTTGCGCTGCGCAGCCCAGCCACAGTTTACCTGGGCCGTACGCCATCGGGATCTGGCCCACAGAGGCCGGTGCAGGCCTCTGCGCTGGCTTGGGGCTGGCACAACTGCCTTACAGCAGCTTTTGTGACAGTCTAATCAACGGCCATAAGCAGATACCATTCTGTGCTTGACATTAATTTGATAATTAATCAAAAATTGGTGTAGGACAGGTAAATTAGATATAGGATGGGTAAATATAGGACGAGGCAGGAGGTCTGGCTCAGTTGGTAGAGCTGCAGCCTCATATGCCTGAAGATCTAAGGACTCCAGTTCGAGACGCCTGGAAGAATCCGTGTGCAATTGAAAAGCTATCAACATGCCGCTGACAAGCTGCAGAAGCCTCTGTGTGAGAGAGAGAACACTGCAGCTGGCACTCTGTGAGAGAGAATTTGTCAGTCGAAGCTTGGGAGGCGAAGGCCAGAGAGAGGCCAGACCATGAAAGGAAATCACCAGGAATGAAGCATTCTATGAAAGACTAGAACGTTTATTGTAAAAAAACACTGCTTGGTTTTGAAATTGCCCGCCTATGTAAATTGCCTTGAATTCAAGTCGGAGGAGAAATCCAATTACCAAGAAAGGTGGTATATAAATACTGGTATTATTATTATATTAATAATAATAATAATAATAATAACAACAACAACCAATTAATATGATAAGATGTCAAACGTCCCTGTGCACCAGACCAATAAAGGAAACCATAACACAGCAAGTATATGTTGGAAGTTCTTGCATTTTAATTATTAGAAGACAGACAAATGTCTTCCTGCAGGCAAACGTGTTATTAGTATTGATTGTGCTTTCCATTAAAAGACATAGGAGTTATTATTTAAGAAACTAAAATATTTGACATTCTTAACTATTATATTTATGGATATTTATTCTGTATTGCAGCATATACAAAATTAAACCAGCTTTCATAAATAATATTCAGTTCATTTAATCAGGTTATTTTCTCTAAAACAACTTTTTGTGTATCTTCATTTCACAGTTAAGTTTCCTGTATTTTGTTCTCATCCCTACAAAGAAATAATAAATATATTTTTATAAGAATAAATCTTCAACAAACATTGTAATGTAAAGCCTGAGATTTAAGCTTGAATAAATGTCATTGCTTTATAATCTTCCCATTTAACACTGCCAATCTGTGCTCAGCTAAAATGTGAACTGAGATTTTCACTTTAAGGAGTGTCTTAGGAACAGAATTAGTGACAAATGAAAAGGGACAGTATACTTAAGCATAGTTTGTCCACAAATAAAAGGAATGTACACAATTTAGATAAAACCTGCTGCAGTCCATTTAAAAAATAATTGAATGAACTTTTATTCCCTGATATAGTTAATTTGCACAGGATTTAAACATATAGCAAAAAGAAAAGCCCCAATCCTATCCACTTTTCCAACGCTGATGGAGCCATGCCAATGGGGCATGTGTTGCATCCTGCGGTGGTAGTGGGGGAAGTCACATAGGCTTCCTCAAGGTAAGGGGACATTTGTTCCCTTACCTTGGGGCTACATTGCAGCTGCATTGGCGCTGGAAGGTTGGATAGGATTGGGCCCAAAATCTGATAAAGAAATATACAGGTGTTATTTTAAAGTAAGGATCCTTGTCAAACAAAACAGCTATTTCTTTTGGTATCATACTCACAGCGCAATCCTAGCGCTGGGGCGGCACATTTGCTACGACTTGAGAGCAGGGAAGGCCGGCGCAAGGCCGGCCTCCCCTGCTCAGCCGCTGGAGCGCCCAAAGGACTGCCGGCGGACCCAGGTAAGGATCTGGCCGGGGGGGGGGTGTCTGGCAGTAGCGTGAGGGCGGCCATAGGCCCAGCCAGTCGGGGAGGGGAACGGCTTCGGCTGAATCCTGTCCCCCGCTGATTGGCTGAGCCGTTACACGGCCTCCTCCGACTTCTGTCAGTGATTTCGCTGGCGGAATTCCAAGGAGGTCGATTGGCCCCAGCTACACTCGGGGAAGGGGACGCTCGTCTTCATAGACTTACCGCCGTGTGGGTGCCTGCCCACGGCGGTGCACGGGATCCGGCGGGCAGCCTCAGCCACCCGGCGGGTCCTTCGGCTGGATTGGGCTGTCAATAACATAGCAATACTTGTGCAAGGTACCGTAGTATTGGCTTGTCCACCTTACATAAACCAGTATGTGACCATCCTTTGATAAACATGGCCTCCCAGTTCTGGTAAATGGAGCGGGTCAGATTGTAAGTGGATCATTGAACAGTCCTTTGTATACCTATATATAAAAAAACGATATTCACACTGACTGCTTTAGACACTTAGCAAAAGCTTTGCATGTCACGTGCCAGACCAGTGTTCGGCACATGCAAACCTGCAAATTATTCCAATGCATGTGGGGGCAAAGCGTGTTGCCATGTGTCCCGGGGCGTCCACGAGCTGTGGGGTGCACGATTTGGCAGCGCGGTGGCAGAAACGGCACTTACCCAGCCTTCGTGTATTCCCCAAGCCCGGATGCAGCTTTCTTGTTGCCTAGCTAGGTGCTAGAGAGGCTGTGCCTGTGCAACCTTGCTGCAGAGCCTCTCTAGCTCCTAGTCTCGCTGGTGGAGGACTTGCTGATGGAGAACTTGCTAGTCTGGAGGAAAGTGGAGGACTCGCTGGTGGAGGAAATTTGTTTCTATCCTACCCAGTGTCTTGTGATCTCAGAGTTTTAGCCTAACCACCATCCTGTCAGGTAGGTTAGACTGAAGTAGTGATTGACTCCTATTTTCCTCCCAATTATTTTGACTTAGCCAGTTAATAGCCTATTAACTGTGTTTTGAAAGCTTTTCAAAAAGTACATATGTGTATTAACTATTGTGAATTGTGTTCTGCTTAAGTATAAAAAGCTAAAGCCTCCCTCATTATTAAATATTACATTTTGTTTGTTTTATTTTTCCTTTGTATAGTTTTGTGTAAAGAGGAGTTCTGTGCAACTAAAAAAAAGGAGATTTACAGTGCAATCTTATACATGTTTACTCAGAAGTAAGTCCTATTGTGTTCAATGGGGCTTACTCCCAGGAAAGTGTGTATAGGAGTGCAACCTTCATTGTCCTAAGAGTAATATATTTGAGAAAAAAGTTCTCTTTTTTAAACATCATCAAACTTGTTACAAATCATATCATTTGTACCATTAATATGGTTCTCAGCTCCCTAGATGTGGTTGTAAAAACAGATTATAATCAGATATGGAAATTGCTATCCACAGGTAAACAGTGCAATTACATGTCTACTTAGAAGTTCCATTGTGTTCAATGGAACTTACTCCTAGGAATTGTGCACAGGACTGCAGCCCAAGATACTTTTAAGCTTCATATTGTCATCAATTCTTTTATGGTTTTAGTATCAGAGCATGCTTATGCAGTCTGAAAAACTACTTTTTTAAATAGAAAAATTAATGTAATTGAAAAATTAATTGAGAAAAGACTAGCATGTCCAGCACTTGAATATTAGTTGGGCCAGGAAGAGATACCCAACTTGTTCTGTACGTTAGCATTAGCAGTTACAGGATATTGAAATATTGCTAATAAATAAAATTTCAGTCTACAACACACACACACCCATAAGAATCAACAAGTATGTGGATTTTGAACACAAGGAGTGGAAAAGCCAAATATCAGTACAAAAGTGCATTCTATCTAGGGTTGCCCTGGTAACTTGGATAATTTTTTCCCTTAAACAGTACCAATGCATTGGAAAAGACTGCTTATACAGTACGCCCTTGGTATCCATGGGGGTTTGGTTCCCCCCCCCCGGTGGGTAGTGCGAATGCTGAAATCCAGCACCCTATGCCAAAGTTCCTTTACCAGATCCTGTGAGGAGGGGCCTCCAGAGGCCTGCATCGTGCCGGTTCCGCAGAAGCCTCCATAGGCCTCCGCAGGCCTCCGAACGCGTCTCTGAAGTGACCTGAAGTTTATCAGAAGTGACTTTCGGAAAAGCATTCTCAGGCCCGTGGAGGCCTATGGAGGCAGCTGCGGGCCCGGCACAACGTGGAAGAGGCCTCTGGCTTGGCATCAGCGAATGGTGGAATCTGCGAATGCCGAGACTGCAGATGCTGAGAGGCCACTGTACATCACTTACTGTCTGGATTCCATTGCTCATTCTCCTCTCCTATCTGCTGAAACAAGTAGATTTTCAATTGTATAACAAGGTGGGCAAGAAGTGCAGGAAGTGCAGTGCAAGAAACGTCCTCCACTGCATTGGTACTGTTAAAGATAAAAATTCTAGCTCCTGCCTACCTACAAACAGGACATGAAAAAAAGCATAAAATACCCAAACTTTCCAATATTGTAACTGGTTGCCTGGATTAAAACAGCTATTCTAGTCTTTAAAATACCAGTATTAACGTAACATGGTCCTTGTTAGTTACCTCTTTTATTAAACACTTGCTCACTGATGCAGACTTTACTCTTATCAGACCAGCTGGATAGCCATTTTATTTATCGGACAAGTGCTCTTAGATGGCAAAACGTACTTATTTATTTAAAGCATGTTAACCCCACTTTTCGGTCAATAAGGCTCCAAATTAGCTTACATAAAATTGATAAAAATTAAAACAAGTTTTTTTCCTCGCCTTGATGGCTTCTTGTTTCTTCTTCTTCTCCTCCTCCTCACAGGGCAGTGGGTGGTTCTACTGGCCTCTGGGAAGGAGAGGAGGCGCCCAGTCCCAGTTGGAGAAGCAGCAGCGGGTGGAGATGGGAATGGCGGCACTTTGTCTGCCTGATAGCAACTTTTTCTGCTCCTCTGGCACCTTGCAGGACAGTTGGTAGTAATACTGGTCTCTGTGAGGGGAGGAGGGGCCAAAAATAGGCTTTGCAATCATTGTAGCAGTTTGGATTGATCAGATGATATTTGAATGTATATTTATGGACCAAGAATAAAACTTGTTGTACCAGCACTATAATAACTAGCATTTGGGATGAGCCATGCCATCACTGATTATGTGCCAGAGAGCACAACCTGTGCCAATTGCTACAACTGTGACACATTAAAAAAAACAACAGTAAACATTGTCCAATTCTGGGAGACCTGTTTCTCTCCATGTTGCCTGTAAGTTTTACATATGTGACTGTAACGTTGTTTTAAAAATGGAAGTCTGGAATATAGGCTGTGCCACAAATTCTTTACATTTCACATCAGCAGTTTAATAAAATGCAGAAAAAACATGTCAAAGCCTTCATCTCCCCAGTGTAGCCAGTCTCTCTTTCCCTCTCTCTCTCTGTTTTAATATTGGCTTAAGTCAAACACAGTCCTTATGCAATGAGGAACATTGAAGTGACAGTGTTACCTTCATTTGTCTAAGGTGTCAGACATCCCATTTGTCACTATAGAAAGGAGTAACATGGAACATGTAGCAGTGGGTGCAAACACGAACAGGCTTCATCTGCCCATAGCGAGGTAAAGGAGCAGAATGAGAAGAACAGCGAGAACAAAAGATCTGAAAGATATAGCAAACATTGATCTGAGATGTTTGTTTTCTACATATGAAGACCACATTTTTCCTAAATCTGCTGCAATGGGACATCATAATTCTTCAGTGCATTTCAGCTGAAAGCACAACCTTGCAGAAAACATTTCTTGCATGTCACTGACATAGCTAGGCCACAATATTTGTCACTGACATAGCTAGGCCAGGGTGGCGGCAAGTACGTAGAGCCATTCTGGTGATGACGGGGGAGTGTCCTGCGCATTGCTGTCACTGCCAGAATGGCTCCGACGGTGAGGGAGAAGGGGTCGTTGACTCTGGTGTAACAGAGTCTTGCAGAACTACTTGCCATGGCCCTCGGCTAGCTACGCTACTGCTATTTGTTCATGCAGAGGGAGTGAGTAGAGTGTATAATTCACTATGGATAACTCCATAGGAAAACGTCTGTGGTGGCACTGGGCTTTTTTTTACTCCTTACCATTTATCTCTTGTGCTGGGGGAGTAAGCAGTGCCTGAATTTGTTATTTTCCATACAATCCCCAATATTTCCACAGCTGCACATGTCATTAAGGAAATGACCGTTATATTCATGTATAGCTGAACTTCCCGGATTTCTTATAATGAGATTTTCAGAAATGTTTTGGGAGCCTAACACTCCGGTCCTAAACACACTTACATAAATCCCTGTCACATGGAACTGAGAATTTACTGTGTTAAGTTGTCCAAGTTAAATTTAATTCTCTAAGAGGTTCATGCTGGCACTGGCCAGAGGTGTCCCTGTTTCCCAAGAGCCAGGCTGCATGGCTGATATAACCCACACACTGTCAAAGCGTCTTAGATGTATATTGGCCAGCTAAGACAAGCTGGAACTTGCCCTTATCTATTGTTCTTCCTTCCTGGATCACATTTTGCCCTGAGAGAATTCATAGTACTATTATTATAGGAAAGCTGCTGTAAATTATCTTCACCTGAAGCTAGTGAAAGCTTTGCTTATTAAATTCCACACTGTACCTCTCAGCAATGTGGAGGTAGGGAGAGAATTGGACTTCTAATACCAAGTACACTAAGGGCCCCATCCTAACCAACTTTCCAGCACCAATGCAGCCGCAATGCAGACCTGAGGTAAGGTTCCCTTATCTTGAGGAGGCCTCCATGACTGCCCCCACCCCAACTACAGTATGCAGTGCACGCCCCCATTGACACAGCTACATCAGTGCTGGAAAGTTGGATTGGACTTGGCCCTAAGAACCTTACAAACCTCATAACCAAGTAATCCATAAATGTCTGCCTATGCCATCTGGGACAAGTATCAAGTTAAAACAATATTTTGTTTTTTATTTAATTACATACATGCAGAGAAGAATCCTTTCATACACAGACTGTCCTCTCTGAATTGTAGTGCAGTCCTTTTAACGTACATTTGTTTGTGGGGTGGTTTTTTTGGCACTTTGCATATGCCTGCTATTTTATTTATTTTAAAACATTTGTACCCTGTCTTTCTCTTTAAAAAATAAGGACCCAAGGCGCCTAACAACAATCTAAGAATTTAAAACAATAAAATACAAGGGCTCCAGCAAAATGACACTTTTTTCAGCCAGCAGTTCATCAAATTTGTACTTAAATCTTTACCTTCCCACAGCTCCTACAGTGGTGTTTTCTACGAATTACTGTAAAAGGTGCCTTGCATGCAATACAGTAGCTACAGACTTCATCTGGCACCCAATCAGGAGGATCTGTCAAAAATACAGTATTAATAATAATACTAAATTAAACAGAAATACATTACATATGAGAAATTGCTTGAGCATGCCGCAGGAGAGTAGAATGGCAGATTTATAAAATACTGACCACGTATTATCCTGAACAATACTTGTAGAGTCACTGGAGTGCCTCTGATTTTTAAGGTGAGGTGCAAAAACAGTATTCCATCATTATAAGCGCTGAACGGCCTATTGTTCATAATAACATCAAAACCATCCTTCCAACCTAGCTGACATTTGGCACTGAGGAACTAGGTGATTAAGGCTGCAATCCTATGCACTTGAGAGTAAGCCCTATTGAACATAGTGGGACTTACTTCTGCATAGGATTGGGCTGTAATCCTACCACCCCTCCAAATTAGATGAAGATCTGTTGAGAAATGACAGATACAGAAATACAGAGACACCTCTAGACAGACAGTCATCACATGTTGACAAGGGTTTTCAACCAAGGGTAATAGACTTTTTTCTTCACCATTTAAATGTGTCCAAAACGTCTAGTCCATACTGGAATGTGTTTTGTTGTAGTTTTGAAAAGAAAACTTTTCTTTCCAGTAGTTTGCAGTATTTCAGAAATTATTAACCTTGAAGTCCCCATTACAACAGGCTAATCAATTAAGGGCGCTTACAGATCTGAAATCATATCTCCCCTTACAGATCTGAAATCCACTCTGGCTTAAAGTTATACAATCAAATAAAACACACCACCCCATAGCTAATACCCATATCCGATCGGACCATGTGATTCTGTAAGGGGAGTAGTTCTTAGTTCTAGCGGGACAAATCAATCATCTTGTCAATAAAGGATCGGGCGTTCTGTGAGTGAATTGTGATGCAAGAATTCGGGTCTGTAGAGAAGTAGCTGAAGGGTGGTATGTTTTATTTGACTGGGTCACTTTAAGTCAGTGTGGATGCCAGATCTGTAAGGGGAGCTGCTCTCAGTTTTAGCGGAACAAATCAATGATCTTGTTAACGAAGGATCGGGCATTTGGGAGGGAATTGTGACGCAAGCATCCGGGTCTGTAGAGAAGTTTACATATTAGTAGTCTTTGGTTAGTGGCTAAGTTACTTCTGAGGATGCTTCTAGTGTTTTGACGCGAAACATAAAGTTTTTTTAACATCTATCATATTATGAAATAAATTGTATTATACGACGGAGTTTTCCCGGCAGGATAGTTGTTTTCAATTCTGAGATCTGGACATGTCATGAAAATCTGAGAACGTACTTACGGCAATATTACTAAAATTAATTTTAATTAGAGTAATTTTAATCAACAGCATTTGTACAACAAATAATATAGAGTCATTAGTTTTCACAGAAATTGTCAGGTACCTTCAAAATCCCCATCTCTGGCTTTTCCTGCAAGTTCTGAAGGGGACATGGTTTCCTGACATAATGCACAGTCTTCTAGAGCTGCATTCCTTAAACGGGGATTAACTGAAACATGCAATAAAAACATTTACATTTCTATTAACATTTTCACATTACTTTTATAGCATATAGAGCATTAGAGTGCTTTATGGTATTAATAAATATAAAAAAGTATCTCTACAGAAGTCATACGAAGTATAGCATATTGAGCATTAGAGTGCTTTATGGTATTAATAAATATAAAAAAGTATCTCTACAGAAGTCATACGAAGTACTTGGTGGGACATTACTTATGCAGTAGTTGAGTCAAATCCTTTCAGGAAGCTTGGTGGTTAGACAAGTAAAACTTATGCCCTATATTGGAAAAGGCTCAACGTCTGCAATGTTGCACATAACTCTGCAGAACTGAATATGAATATTAGCATATTGATCATGTACAGGTGGGCCCCCATATCCACTGATTCGCTATCCACGGTTTCAGTTATCTACGGATTGTGGAGACTCCCCAGGCTTTTACTTTTTTCCCAGTAAGCTTCATTTCTTCCTTAAAGAAACAGGAGAATTACAGGCAAGTAGAACGAGACTAAGTCCTAGAGAGGCTCTGCAAGGTTAACAGAAACCTTGCAGAGCCTCTCTAGGACTTAGTCTCGTTCTACTTGCCTGCAATGGAGGCTGCTTCTCTGTTTGTTTTAGGGAAGAAACAAAGCTTGCTGAAAGAAAAATAAGAGCTGGGGGGGGGGCAAGCATGCCTGCCTGCAGGGGAGGCAGGGTGGGGGGCCATGCCTCCCCTGCAGGCAGGCAAGCATGCCTGCCTGCAGGGGAGGCATGGAGGGGGTGTTCGCTCTTATTCACGGTTTCAAGTATCCACGGAGGGGCCTGGAACATATCCCCAGCGGATATGGGGGCCCACCTGTATATCCAATGCATATTGAATAAATTGAGACATATGGAATATGCTTTTAATTGCTGTTTTACATTCTGCAAGCTGCCCTAAACACCTTCTTTTTGGGAGGGGACAGTGTACAAATATTATAATTGAAATAAAAAGCCAATTTGGTGTAAGCAGCCTAACTGTGTACAGAACTATAGCTGCTGACTTTAGTAAGATTTCTGAACAAGTAATAGAATGGAAGTCTAGTGTTGGAATTTTTTTTTTAATTGTGGTAGACTCTTTCCAGAAAGCAAACTGACTGTTCTACTGATTGATGGCAGGATAGATCAAAAGAAGGAATACAGATCACTCATGCATATTTTTAAAACAGAGGTCTGTCACTTAATAGTTTGCAGAACTATGCAGAGTAAGAATGAACTGCAACCAGAAATATAGAACATTTTATTCTCTTCACCTTTCTTTTGCATTTTTTTATCCTCTGCATCAGGTTTGGTGGCCATAACTTCAAATAAGGTCTTCAAAATACTTCGTAAGTCACAGGCATAGTTTGTCTGCAGCTGGTCAGCAACACCTAAGAGGTTGTGGAAATTAAACATACAATTAAATAGTTTACCCTTTAAAAATATTGTTTCAGTAATATGGTTGTTGAAATCCATTGCATTTTTTTAAATAAAAGGGAACCACCACACTTGTCAGTTTAGTAAAAATCAGCACCATATTTCTAATCTGAATTATGTAGGAAAATATACCCCTAATACCTTGCATTCTTATGAAACTTGCAATGCATTTTTAAGGTTTTCCAAAATGCTTCTAACCAAAGAGCACCCTAATCTTTCTCATTTGAAATGTTTAGGCTATTTCCTAGGCATAGAATGTTACCCAACCATTCTGAAGAGGGAATGTATTATTGTACTAGAAGATAATTGTACTACTAGATGATTATACTAGATAGAAGAGAGAACTCTCTGAAATACAGGGTCAGTTAAGAAATAACATTTCCATTCTCCAAATCATGGTTTGGAGGATCATGAATGTGCTGCATGTTTGCACGCTCCCTCCTCCTGCTACACACTCCAATTTCCTTCCTCTCTTCATCTGAACAAATCATAGTTTGTCATTACATCTGAAGTGTGAAAAATTTGGTTTGCACAAACTATAGTTTGCCTTTAAACTGGAGACTGAAAGCCATTTCAAACTATGGCTCAGATGCAACATCCAATTATGGTTTGCTCAAACAATGGAGGGAGGGATAGAATTGAAGTATGCAAGTAGAGAAGGGAGGGCATAAGCTTGTGGCATGTTCCGAATCCTCCCAGCTATGTTTTGGATGGTTTTTTAAAAAAATATTTATTTATAGAAAGTTTTAACAAATACAATAAAAATAAATTACAATAAAGGAAAAAAAAGAATACAAAAAGAACAAAAATATAGATACAGTGGACCCTTTTTATTTGTAGGTTCGGGACCCGCAGATTTGTTACACCGCAGGCCCCGGATTTGCGAATGTCCATGCTAAAAACCCTGTAGAAAGAAAACAGCACCCAAAGCACCGGTTTACCTATAAATAGCAAAATCGTGGTGTTTTCAAGCCTCCATGAGGCTTCTTGAAGCTTCATGACCCACTTCCGGGTCGTGCGAAGGCTCCCCCCCTCCCAACCATGTCCCAGGGTGCATTCTGGGACAAGACTTTCTACTTTCCCTTTCTAGAGGGTTTTTAATGTGGACCTCGGTATCCGCGGGTCTTCGCTATCCGCGCCCCCCGGGATGGATCCCCTGCAGATAAGGAGGTCCGTGTGTGTGTGTGTGTGTGTGTGTAAAAATAGAGAAAAATAGAAAAATAGAAAAAAGAGAAGTAGGGAGAACATATAATAACATATCTTTACAATTTCCCTTCCCTAACACAAAGCAAAAAACAACAACTCAGTCAATCTCCAACTAAATATATCATCATACAATCTTTCCAATTTATCTCTCTACCTTTATCCACTAAAACCTCCCCCTCAAATTCTTTAAATTTATCCTTTTCATCAAATCCACAGATCATTACACCCAGCAATGTTTTGGATAATCAAGATTATATTTGAACTGAACCCAAATCTTCCATAACTGATTCCTACACTAATTAAAAATAGTCTTCCAAATCCGATTCTGCAATACGGTTTTGACTAAAACACAACCTGGGTTATAATCCTCTGGCCTAAAATTTATTTCTTTGTTTTCATTTACAGAATTTACAGACAAAATATCAATAAAATCAATCAAAACAAAGGAAAGAGGGACACCTGAGATGCAGACAAACAGTCGGTGAATAAGGTCATTGCTGCTGTGAAATCGAGATCTGATTTTTTCTCTTGTAGTAATTTTAGCTGTCTGTAAGGCTAGCTGGATTTTGTCCTGATCGATTTCATCAGATGAACAGGTGTTTATCATTAAGGTGCTGTAAGGGTGTAAAGCAAGGAATAAAGTCACATTAAAGTAGCCTTACCAGATCCCCTCCCAATGCAGGGGGGGACAGAAGCGATATTGGCCGGATACGGCCGGGACTGGGGGCGTGGCCGGGGGCGGGGACTTCCTCCCTCGAGGCTGGGAGCTCTCCGGAACGGCCTGATTTCACTCGGGCTGTTCCGGAGAGCTCCCTGTCTCGCGTAAATACGCAACGAGGCTTGGAGCTCTCCGGAACAGCCCGATTGAACTCGGGCTGTTTCGGAGAGCTCCTAGTCTCGCGCAAATACGCGACGAGGCTGGGAGCTCTCCGGCCTCGTCGCAAATACGCGACGGGACAGCTGGCCGGGACAATGAGAAGACCGGTCGGGAGCCCGGGATTGGGCTCCCGAACCGGGATTGTCCCGGTCATTTCCAGGACTATGGTAAGCCTACATTAAAGTAACATTCCCATCTTTACTTTTGCTTTCATTGACTTTCAGGCAGTTGAAACCTTAATGCTTGAGAATTCTGTGGTACAGTAACAAATACAGTGGATCCCCTGCTATCTGCGGATCCGGCACCCGCAAATTTGTCTCAACATGGATACAGGGGCTACTGTGAAAACCTTGAGATTTTTTTTTTTAAAGTTCCTTACCTTTTCGCTGGCAAACTGATCCATTTGGAAGGCTGTAGACAGTGAAATTGTGCTCCTACAGCCTCTTCCGGGTCGCTCAACTTCCCCCTCCCTTCCCCACGGTTGCCCCAGAATGCATTGCGGTGAGCCTGGGGAAGGGAGGGGGAAAGTCAAGCAACCCAGAAGAGGCTGTAGAAGCGCGATTTCACTGTCTACAGCCCTGCAAATGGATCGGTTTGCCAGCAAAAAGGTAAGGAACGCTATTTTTAACTTTTTTTCTTTTTTAAAAAGGTTTTTACAGTGACCCCTGAATTCGCGCTAAAGTAATTTTGCTTTACGCAGATTTCAGTATCCACGGGTGTGTGTGTGTCTGGAACGGAACTCCCACGGATACCGAGGTCCAACTGTAGTTGTAAATATTTTCCTCCACTAGCTGAACTGGGCTTACCCATTTCTCCCCAGCCCACAGGTGTAAGCATTTAACTCCAGTTGCGTATATACACCCTTGGGTAAAAATGCCTTAAGTAGTTCTGTGTGAAAAGTATGATGTAAAGTTATCAATGCAGGGGAAAAAAGCTTTTATAAAATATTATACTCTTACATGACTACTTCATCCTCCAAGAAGGATGTCATCCATTTCTTTATAAAGAAATTGAAAGCATTTGACTTGGGAACAATTTCATCCAATGCTCATATTAATGTCAAGATGATATATCAAACAATATTACACTTAGTAGGACCAATTCCTAATAGCTGTATATGCAGCATTACTGGTGTCCACATTTCTGAAACAAACAACGAACACTAACAATTTGAACATTTTTAAAAAATTAATGACTGTCTTGCTAAAGCCTGTGAGTTCTTTTTGGTTCTTCTTCTCTTAAGTCTTTTACCTGCTTCGATATACTTAATACATTATTTTCTTGCAACTTCATTTTTTCTGGTGCTGTACTTAGAAAGCTGGTTGCATGTTACACTTATCACATGAAAGGTACCCACTGTGGAGAACTGGGAAAACTCACTCACAAAAGGGGACCGAGAAAAGAACCCTAAAGAACTTAGCGAAGGGAACTGATGACAGAGGCTCTTAAAGTATGTTTAGAAAGATGAGAATAGAATCAGAGCCTAGATATTCATCACGTAAGAAGCAGACAGGTGTAAGCGAGGCTCTGACTGCTGAAAATTCTGAAGGCTCCCCCAGAGGCAGAGAAACTAGAGAGGATCTACTGCTGCTAACCATCTTTCTCCATCCTATCTCTCCTTCATTGTCCCTTCTCTCCTCACTTCCAACTCCTAAGATACAATTGCAGCTAAATATAAGATAAGCATAGATAGAACAACAGGCAGCCACCAGCAGCTTTATGATGTACTTTAGCAGAGTGGAACATCTCCAACAGCAGGAGCAGTAAGGAGTCATCAGAAGGACCTCTCAGGTGTTGCCTTTGAATCTTTTTTCAAAAGGACCTCAGCCAGATGAAGCATCACACTAAGCAGGAGACAAACTGAAAAATTTGCCTAGGGGCATATGCTAATATCTACACCAGTGGTTCCCAACCTTACAGGGGTGCCGCGGGAGTCTTCTGAAAAATCTTCTTCCTGGCTCTCCTCTGGGCCAGAGGAGAACCGTGTGAGATCTCGGCCCTGCCGCACCGCCATGACATGGTGCTGTGGAAGAAGTTGCTCCCAGTTGCTTTTTTTCCTTCTAACAGGCATTTTACACTATTACAATGCGGCGTCAGAGTGAAGGAGCGGGCGGCGGGCCTGCACAGCTCTTCAATATGGTACAGTGGCACCGCACCCAGTGGGTTCCCTCCCTCCGCGGATAGCTGTCTGCGGATAGTCAAATCCGTGGATGGCAAATCAGTGGATAAAGAGGGCTCACTGTATATATTTTGTGCTAACAACTATTTTAATATACCGTATTTTGTCTAGGGCGGCATTACCTTTAGTAATCTCCCCCTACTCTCTTTTTTTCAGTTAACGTATCTGGATGGTTATGACTACAGTCCTATGTACATTTATTAGGAAATACGTCCTTTTGCGATCAATGAATTTACTTGCAACCAAATGGGTTTTGTAATTGCCTTAGGGCTCTTGTAAGTGTTCTTTGAGGTCCATTGGGTCTTCAGTGCACAATAATTTTATACCATGAGTACTTTTTAAATCCTCCAGTTTAAGACAACTGCTTTGAAAAAAAAATATTGAACAATGAGCAGCTGCAGGCAGGCCCAAACAGGACTGGAACTATAACACACACTGAGCATGTCTGTTAACCTCTCTCCAAACCCCCCCCCCCCAATGCAGGTTTCCCACTGGAAATTGTCTTATAGCTGTTATTTGCCCCTCAAGAAACTATTTGCTATGGCAGTAAATCATGTACATATATGGAAAAAAGACAAGAGTGCCCAACATAGAGATCATGCAAAACTTGTTTTTATAGATGTGTTTACAGCCCATAGATCTAATATGAGATGTTATATCTCATCTCACTTTGCTACCATGAGTCACTTGAGTGAAACCTATGACTTGTGTCATTGTGACCTGTTATTTGGCATGCCAACCCAAAGTTAGTAAAATTATAGCAGGATGTTCTTACTGTGAATTTGAGCTAGATTTCCTGTCTTCCTTTGAGATTCTTTCAATCTTTTCCTCACTAATCTCAGATGCCTTTTCATTTGGGTGTTTTTCTTTTTCACACTTCTTTTGCTGTCCTGAGATTTCTTTGTTTACTTTTGATCCTTTCTCGGCTCCCACATGGGAGCCTGAGTTGCGTGCTAAACACCGAGAGGAACTAGGGAGAGCTAGTTCATCTCTGCTAGAGTCCCTCTCAGCTAGCAAAATGTAAGGTTCAGCTTGTAATATCTCCTGTGCAGAGACTGTACATTCCATTTTATCTAGATTATTATTTTCTTTCACTTTCAGTAAACCGGAAGATGAATTTATAATTTCTTCTGGAAAACCATTAGTAGTTAAGCCTATGTTTTCCTCTCTGCTATTATCACAGCTCCCACAACAGACACAGGAATTAACGAGGCAATTTGTGGCAGCCATACTGAGCTGATGCAACTCTCCATCTTCATTGGCCAAATAATGTGAATCTGCAAGCGTGCAGCTTTTAGTCACTTTTGATGTTGGCGATTCTGAACAAGAGGGAGATTTGGGATTAAATATAACTGTAGCAGACAGTTTCATCCCACCAGTTCTATGGGCAATCATTTCTGCTGCCTCCACATCATGAGCATATACATCCCAGACACTAAGGTACAAATGTGAATCGGGACCTTCAAAACAACTGCAAGAGTTTTGAAGTGAGGTATCAGCCACCTGCTTGCTGTCTTCAATATTGTTGTTATTGCTGATATCACACTCTACAGTGTCTTTTAAGTGTAAGTGCTGTTCTCTTTGGTGACCACTCTCATATACCAGGTGACCGGTGTATGGTGCACTCCGCTTTGAAATATGACAGGAATCACAGACTGTATCCTTGGATGAATCTGTCCCAACAAGACCTTCTGCCACTTCATCTAAATCGTCAATGAAAAACACACTCTCCTCTTCATTGGAAGAGTTAAGGAGAACTCTATTTGGAGAGGCATTTCTATTCGATACATTCGTCATACTAGGTCTGCATGCTGGAGACTTGCAGGCACTTGGTGGTGAGAGGAGAGAGGACATCTCATTCCCTGCTCTGTGGACCATTCTATTCAGTTGTTCCAGTTCCTGTTCATCATACTGCATGGAGCAAGCAAGCTCAGCTTCTGTGTTTTCAGACTTGTCAGATAATTTTTCAGAGGGTAAAGCTGCAATTAAGTTTGGTATAATGACAGATGGCACTTCAGGACCCGCTCTGGCAGGGAAATCAAAATCCTGAGATATACAGAGGTTGCACTCCAGAGTATATAGCTCCTCATCAGTTAAAGTCTGCAGTAGATCCCTACACATTAGAAAACAATGCAGTGCATTAAAAGTTTGCATGCCAAACTCATGTTTTGTAATCCTAAAGCATGGCGTGAAAACAAACACAGTATTACACAAAAGTATTCTAACAACATTTTAAATCTTAGTCCGTAACATATATACTGGTAATAATTTCCATACATTTAAGCTGGGGAAAACAGAATGCAATATTTTCTCCATTAATGTATTGCAAGTCAATTAAGAATAAGGATCACACTATCCAGTATACAAGTTCTGAATGCCCTAATCAGTATGTAATGGCTGGTTCATACATTTGTAACCTGCTCTTGCCCCCAAGAGGTCAAAACCAGTGTTCTGGCCATGTCACAACCCTGTGAAGTAAGTTGGACTGAGATATGGTGTCTTGCCCAAGGTCACTCTGTGAGTTCTAGCAGCAACGTGAACCTGAGTTTCCCACACTCAACTCCAATGCTCTAAACCAGGGGTTCTCAACCTGTGGTATGGGTGCCCATAGGGGTACGCGGACCTCTTGCTGGAGGTACCCCAAGCCCTGCCCCTTATCTGCCCCATCAGCAACTAATTAAGTGTTAATTAAGAAGGATTTTAAATTGTAATTATTTTCGGAGCCCTTCTGTCTCTCTGATTTTGGTTTTGGGCTTATTTTTGTACTTTGGAAAATGTACTTTGGTGGGGTGGGGGAGGGAGGAGCTGATTTTGGGAAGTGTGACTTGGAAAAAAAAAAGATCCTTGCATGTGTGTCTTCTCTCTTCCTAACACACACACACACACACACACACACACACACACACACACACACACACACACACACACACACACACACACACACACACACACACACACACACACACACACACACACACACACACAGAGTTAAATAAGATTTTTTCACATTTAAAATTGTTTTAGTACTTTTTATTTAACGATAAATTACCTAATTAATTAATTGATTAATGCAATTAATTAGCAGTTAATTAGCAGGGGGTACTTCAGAAAATTGGACCGTGATAGGGGGTACCCGGGCCTCCAAAGGTTGAGAACCCCTGCTCTAAACCACTGTTCCATATTGACACTCCCATGCATGCACATCACACAGTATCTCATCACTTAATATTGTTGAATATACGTATTGCCTTCACTGAAAAATACTGTGTTCTGAGGCAAGTTCTCCCCTGCTCAAACCATCCTGTGTAGAGCACAGGGAGGAAACTTCTTTTAACCTCCTGATGCACACCCCCATCCCCTAACATGAGTGCTCTTGTTCAAGACTCTAGCCAGCTTGGAACAAGGCATGTGGTGGAAGGAAGAACGCTTTCCTTTCCCACCTCCCCAAAATGTTCCCCTACTGTGCTATATAGCACAAGGTAAGGTACCATCTATATACCACTTTAAAGATTTCTCTTTAGTCCTGGTTGAAAAAGAAGTTAAATCCACAACTGTTTTCAACTTCCAGCCTGAATGGGGAGCCAATTAATGAAAACGTTAGACTTCCAGATAGGATTTTGCTAAAGCACTATTACTGCTAGAAATCAAATACCGAGTTTAACTTTAATAGTAGTCCATTGGTTTGCAGGGTGTGGGGCCAGTGGCGGGGGCGATCCTAGGGATCGCCTCCGGTGCTGGGAAAAGTGCCCCCGAAAATGCCATTTTTTGCCTTACCATGGCTTGGGGGGAGGGCTTCGGGGAGGCCTGCACGACCCTCCGCAGGCCTCCCCAATCCTTGGATCACCGAAAAGCAGAGATTTTCGGGCAAGTCCAGTTTTTGTGAAAAGTGGAAGTACAACCCCCCCAAAAAAATCGCCGTTTTTCAGTGATCCGAGGATTGGGAAGGCCTGCGGAGGGTCGCGCAGGCCTTCCCGAACCCCCCCCCCCAGCCTTGGTAAGGCAAAAAATGGCATTTTGGGGCACTTTTGCAGCAGCAGCAATCCCCAGTTTTAAATAACTCTGGACTTGATACACAGCAGAAACAAAGATTAAAACTTGTAACGAAGCAGGCATTATGAGTTTTCTAGCCATGTTTATTATTTGAGAAATAAAACTAAAATCGTACTGTCTTCTTAAGAGATTTCTCTCACACACACACTCTGGAGATGTGCATAGAGGCGAAGATGAGTCTTTATTTCTCCTACCAACGTTTCATCCCACACGAGGGACCTTGTCAAGGTAATTCAGCATAACACTGCTGGATGACACTGAGAACATGGAGCTCTTGCTAGCATATACCAGTAAAAGCCATGGCAACCGTTAACTGACAACGGAATCATCAACCTCTGCTCTATTCCTCCTAGGCTGCAAATATGCTCTTTTCAGGATAGGTAGCCAGATTTTATTGGCAAATGACAGCTCTTGCTGTCTATTCAGAAGACTTGCAGGTTTCCTTTGGGAGATTGAAATAGCCTCCAGATTTAGTCTTCGTTTTAGACTGGCTTCCGAAAACAACGAACGGACCTGCTCAAAAGCAATTTGGTGGCCAGATTCCAGGGCGTGCGCTGCCACAGCAGATTTTTCTCCTTGTCACAATTTTACCGCTCTCTGGTGTTCTTGTATTCTTACTTTAATAGGTCTCATTGTATTTCCAATGTAAGCACGACCACAACCGCATTTTATTTCATAGACTCCTGGGTTCATTAACGTAGGTCTTTGATCTTTGGGATTTCTTAGTATTTGCTCTATCTTAGTTGTAGGAGCAAATAAAGTCCTGATCCCATATTTTCTCATCACTCTCGCTATTTTGTCCGTGGTTCCTTGTAGGAAAGGCAATGATAACCATCGTTTCTCGTTGTCAGCTTCCTCCTCTTTTTCATTATTCTCTCCCGGCTTAGGGATATAGTTTTTCTTTTTAACTTGTCTCTCCCAGCATTTGTTAATTTGCTGCAACTGATAACCATTAGCCAACAAGGAATCTGTGACGATGCGCCTTTCTGCAGCTAAAGATGGTTCATCACAAACCTGTAATGCCCTGAAAATTAAAGAATTTATTAAGGAGTTATTTTGCAGTGGGTGGTAATTGGATGTTTTGTGCAGGTATCTTCCCGTGTGTGTAGGTTTTCGGTACACAGTATGTCCGAAGGTTAAATCCTTCTTTCTAGTCACCAAGACGTCCAAGAAAAGTAAAGTCCCATTTTCTTCCATTTCTATTGTGAATTGGATCTCGGGGCACAAGGAATTTAAGGGTTTAAAATTGGACTCTTTAATTAGCCTGTTTGTTTCTTTTAAAATTTTATTCGTAGGATCTTTATTTAAAATATTGTAAGTTTCCGGACTCAATAGATCAGAGATTTTATTAAAATAATCCATTCTATTTAAAACTACAGTAGCATTTCCTTTGTCGGCGGGAAGAATAATAATATCTTGGTTATTATTAAGCTGTTTAATCGCCAGAAACTCTCTGGTTGTTATATTATTTTTAGGGGGTTTGGCTTTCAGAAGAATATTGGCAGTAGCGATTCTAATTAAAGAGTCCAATTTTAAACTGGAGATTAAAAATAGACTAATTAAATCATCAGCTCTGCCACCTAGACTATACGGTCTTCCAAAAATACACAAGAACAACATTCCACTACGTCCTATTGTTAGTAATATAGGATCTCCTACGCATGCATTATCCCAACATCTTGCTAAAATTCTTCTCCCTTACATTGGGAATACTTTTCACCATGTTAAAAATACCTACCATTTCATTGAACTTTTAAAAATAGCAAAATTAACAGAGAGATCAATCTTGGTAAGCTTTGATGTAGTATCCCTATTTACAAAAGTGCCGCTAACCGAAGTAATGAATTTAATTAGTGACCTGACCATACCACAAGATCTAGTTCCCCTCTTCCGTTATTGCCTGACCTCCACATATTTTGTATGGGAAGGGGTATTTAGGGAACAAAAGGAAGGGGTAGCGATGGGCAAACCCTTAAGCCCGGTGGTTGCTAATTTATTTATGGAGTTTTTTGAACAGAAGGCAGATCAGCCAAATTGAAACCATATACGTGGTTTTTGAACAGATCAGCCAAATTGAAACCATATACGTGGCTAAGATACATCGATGACATTTTTTGTATTTGGGATCACGGGGAAGAAGAACTGAAAGGCTTTTTGGCACATTTAAATTCCTTGTGCCCCGAGATCCAATTCACAATAGAAATGGAAGAAAGTGGGACTTTACCTTGCTTGGACGTCTTGGTGACTAGAAAGAAGGATTTAACCTTCGGACATACTGTGTACCGAAAACCTACACACACGGGAAGATACCTGCACAAAACATCCAATCACCACCCACTGCAAAATAACTCCTTAATAAATTCTTTAATTTTCAGGGCATTACAGGTTTGTGATGAACCATCTTTAGCTGCAGAAAGGCGCATCGTCACAGATTCCTTGTTGGCTAATGGTTATCAGTTGCAGCAAATTAACAAATGCTGGGAGAGACAAGTTAAAAAGAAAAACTATATCCCTAAGCCGGGAGAGAATAATGAAAAAGAGGAGGAAGCTGACAACGAGAAACGATGGTTATCATTGCCTTTCCTACAAGGAACCACGGACAAAATAGCGAGAGTGATGAGAAAATATGGGATCAGGACTTTATTTGCTCCTACAACTAAGATAGAGCAAATACTAAGAAATCCCAAAGATCAAAGACCTACGTTAATGAACCCAGGAGTCTATGAAATAAAATGCGGTTGTGGTCGTGCTTACATTGGAAATACAATGAGACCTATTAAAGTAAGAGTACAAGAACACCAGAGAGCGGTAAAATTGTGACAAGGAGAAAAATCTGCTGTGGCAGCGCACGCCCTGGAATCTGGCCACCAAATTGCTTTTGAGCAGGTCCGTTCGTTGTTTTCGGAAGCCAGTCTAAAACGAAGACTAAATCTGGAGGCTATTTCAATCTCCCAAAGGAAACCTGCAAGTCTTCTGAATAGACAGCAAGAGCTGTCATTTGCCAATAAAATCTGGCTACCTATCCTGAAAAGAGCATATTTGCAGCCTAGGAGGAATAGAGCAGAGGTTGATGATTCCGTTGTCAGTTAACGGTTGCCATGGCTTTTACTGGTATATGCTAGCAAGAGCTCCATGTTCTCAGTGTCATCCAGCAGTGTTATGCTGAATTACCTTGACAAGGTCCCTCGTGTGGGATGAAACGTTGGTAGGAGAAATAAAGACTCATCTTCGCCTCTATGCACATCTCCAGAGTGTGTGTGTGAGAGAAATCTCTTAAGAAGACAGTACGATTTTAGTTTTATTTCTCAAATAATAAACATGGCTAGAAAACTCATAATGCCTGCTTCGTTACAAATTGTACCAAGCCATGAAAGTTTCCATACTACAAAGATTAAAACGTTGAGCTGCCCTCGCTATCATCAAAGTCATAGAGTTCAAGGTAAGAACTCTATGAGTTCAAACAGGGTCTACGGGAACCTAATCCTGTTTTCCCCACAGGATCAATAATTCAAAATCCGCTGATTTGGTATCCGCTGGGTTTTCCAGGAATGGAAGCCCAGCGAATAACGAGAATTGACTGTACTGTCTGTATTTAGTTTCTACTGTTTTACATTGGTCTTCAGTATGTTTCTCTGTGCCATGTGTAAGGGAGTGACAACAGGAAACAGGTATCTTGATGTCTGTGTGCTCCTCGAGGCATCTGATGGGGCCACTGCGAGATACAGGAGGATGGACTAGATAGGCCTTTGGCCTGATCCAGCAGGGCTCTTCTTATGTTGTACTTTTTGTTTTAATGCAGTGGTTTTCAAAGTTCTCCCCGCAAGGCGGGGAGAACTCTGAGTGTCTACAGGGGTGGGGCCAGCGACGATGAAAATCTCTGGGGATCGCTGCCACCGGGAAAAACGCCCCCGAAACCACTGGTTTTGGCCTTACTGGGGCTTGGGGGGGGCTTGGGGGTGGCCTGCGCAACCCTCTGCAGACCTCCCCGATCTCCCGCCCAAAATCGTTGTTTTTCAGTGACCCGAAGATCAGGGAGGCAGAGGGTCGCGCAGGCCTCCCCGAAGCCCCGGTAAGGCCAAACCCAGCAATTTCCGGCACTTTTTTTTACTACAGCGGCGATTCCTGGGGATCGCCGTAGCCATGCTGTCCCTGCCCCTTAAGGGGGCATGGGACAGCTTTTGTTCTCAAAGGTGAGTCGCGACCCACCACTCTGAGAACCACTGGTATAGTCAAAAGCACAATGTACACCATCTCCAATACAAGCATCTCAACCAAAATCAAGACAAATTAATACTGTACATGAAAGAACAAAGCTAACCAGTAAAAAACATGTGCACATGGTCAAAGTTTAGGAAAAAAACTGGAATTGACCAATCATAATTAAATAAGCAACAGGGAAGGAGTAAGCTCATTAGACCTGAGGCTGAGCCCTGGATCCCTTCTCTACACGTAGCATACTGAGCTGGCATTCCTATTCACACTTACTTGGAATTAAACTTGACTGAACTCAGTGGCGCTTACTTCCAGGTAAACATGCATAGGATTACACTGTATGTAAACATCAACATTCCTCATCACATATAGCTTCTAGTACTCTCATTTTCTGTACAGCGGACCCTTTCTATCCGCAGGTTCGGGATCCATGGATTTGATTCACCGTGGAAAAAAGGTAAGTATTAATAATAATAATAATAATAATAATAATAATAATAATAATAATAATAATAATACAGTATTTTTGCAGTTTGTTTACCTTTTAGAAGCAAACCACTACAAACCGCTTAAACAGGATGAAATCATGCCTCTTCCAGGTCGCGGGACTCCCCCACCCTTTCCCAAAATAGCTCCAGAATACCTGAGGAGGGGGGAGTCGTGCAACCCGGAAGAGGCTTTCAGAGCAAGATTTCAGCCTGTTTAAGCAAGAACACACAGCGGTTTGCTTCAAAAAGGTAAAACCCCCATGTTTTTTACCTTTTTTTAAAAACAGTGTTTTCCAGTTCTCCTCCCCCCCCAACCCATATCTGCGGATTTCAGTATCCGCAGGGGTTCAAGGAATAGAACCCCCATAGATACGGAGGGCCAACTGTATTGGCAAATACAAATTCAAGGAACAGAAGTATTTAATAGTATGCTGGTTTAAAGTAATGGTTGACAGCACAGATTATGAGCTCAGTCTTCACAATTCAAATTTCTGCTTAGTGCTAATGCACTTAGGGAAGACCACCGTGTATCAGTCTGTGCTCCATCTGTAATGACGACGACGACAACAACAATAATTATCTGCCTTATGAGGTTGTTATATATATTTTCCCAATAATCTTTAGAAGTAGCATATGTACTTTGAGAAGAACAGCATGTTATAAACACTAAGTATTATTCCTGAATTACTTGCCTTATTTTCTTTAATAAAGTGTGGAAGGGTCTGAAAAGTTCAGACATCTCTTCTTGTTTGCGGTCAAGATTCAAAGGTCCTTCTGAGTAAACAATAAGCCCACTGCAATTCAAGATGTCAAAATCAAGCTTGCTTTACATACATTGTATTTCAACAGTAGAGGGAACAAAAAACTAGTCAACTAACTTAAAACCTCAAGGAAACTATTCTCCTCGATTCCAGAGGGGTAGCCTTGTTAGCCTGTTGCAGCAAACCTATGAAAGAGTCCTGTGGCACCTTTAAGACTAACAAATGTACTGTGTTAAAACTTATGGTGGCTTATGCCAACTACAAGAGTGCATGAAGAATGACCAAGTTCCTCTTTGATGCAATCAAGGCATCTGGCACGGTGGAATAGCCCTTCCTGTGAGCAAATATAGGTCTGAATTCCTTAAACTGGATTAAACTAATATGACCTAGAAATACATTGGGTAAATGTAGATGGTGAACAGATTTACGGCCAAATCCTCCGTAACTTTCCACCTGCGGAGCGCGCGCTCCGCAGGCAGAGGGTGCCATAAACACTCCGTAAAGCGCGTTTGACCTAGAAATACATAATATGACCTAGAAATACATTGGGTAAATGTAGATGGTAAACAGATTTACGGCCAAATCCTCCGTAACTTTCCACCTGCGGAGCGCGCGCTCCGCAGGCAGAGGGTGCCATAAACACTCCATAAAGCGCGTTTTCGGCACCCTAGGAATAAAGCCCACTGGCGGGAGGCCAGCAGGCCTCTCTCTGCCACAGACCTGATTCTGTAGCCATCAGAGCAGGTTAGGGTGCAGGGGCGGGGGGAGGGCAGGCCAGGAGGCAAGGGAGGGCGACCGTTGGCCGAGCCAGCCCGGGAGGGGGCGGGGTTGTCGGCGCCGACATCCCCGTTCCCATTCCCGGGCTTGGTGGCCCTTTCTCCGCTGCCCCAGATGTATGTCGGCTTAAGAGCCGACGTACATTCAAGGAGGCCCATTGGGCCCAGGCAGCCCTATACCAGGGGAAGGGGACAAATGTCCCCTTCTCCCAAGGAGTCCCCGGGCCTCACTGGAGCGACCCAGGACGGGCAGAGGACCCTGTGGCCAGCCCTATGTGGGCCGACTGCGGATCCTTACGCAGGATCGGGCTGTCCACTACAGAAAACAAAAATGAATAAACAATTATAGAAATGAAAAAGATCATTGAAAGAGGAAGCAAACAAACTTTCATGGTTTGCAAGGATCTCAGTAGCCCAAGTATGAATTCTTACAAAACTCCTTTTTTTGGGGGGGGGGGGAAGGGGAAATCTCTCTTATAGGAGTACTGCAGAAGGGAGGAAATTAAGATATTGGCAGAAATTGCTGACTGACTTCAAAGAGGCAGGAAAATGCTCAAGGTTTACAGTTGGCTGCTATTTAAAATAGATGAAAGAAAATGGGTGCCAGAGTAGCAAATATTTATTATTTATTATACTGCTGCTCAGATAGAATGGGTAAAGAAGTGGCTACAGAAGGAAGAATCATATTCATGATACTGTACCCTTGAAGAACTGAAGCTGGTCCCTTTCAGGTCCCACTGATTTAAATTCCCATCTATCTTTGCTTAACAGCTGAGGCTACATCCCCTCTTATCCTTGTCCCTTTCATCAATGGGACAATTTCATATGCCCCCATATGACAAATTTTAGGCTTTAAGATTCTTAGGGGCACAGGACCTCTCTCTCTCTCTCTCTGCAAAGCAGATTTGTAAAGAGCTTTTTGCTCCTTACAGCACTAAATTTCTAAAAGGAAACTTGTCAAAATTTAACTGCTGCACTGAGACTTCCCTGTTTGTGGCAGGCAAGTGTGCAAATTTATGAGAGAGAGCGAGAGCTCATTTCTCAATGCGAGGAACAAACACGCCACATATATTCAAAGGCACTTCTTAAAATGAACTTCCATAACCTTGTCTTTAAAATTAGCTGTAACAGGACAAATGAAATGCCTATTTTTTTCCTTGTTAAAAAAGGAAAATAACGAGTCATGTTATATATACTGTACTTACAGAAGGGTACCAGCAGTACAAACCTGTAGAGTTGTTTTTTTTAGTTAAATGCTGCAATCCCAACATAAAGACAGTTGATCTTCAACATAGCTCTTGTGAGCTCCACATCATTTCATTACTAGACATTACAGAGTAGGAGGAGGACATTAGTACCGTATTGTCCCGAGCATAAGACGCACCTGATTATAAGACACACCCTTAAAGTTTGGTGCTATTAAAAAAAATTAATTAAATCACTGGCATTAAATTGCAACAGCCTGATTATAAGACGCACCCCTAGTTTCAAAACTTAAATTAGGAGAAAAAAGTGAGTCTTATACTCAGACCAATACGGTATTTAGTAATATCTAAGTGATGCCCTTCAATTCAAAGTCAATAAAAATGTGAGCAACATGAGAGGTACAGTACCATACGAAGCAACTTGTGATTTTGGAAGCAAAGGTAAATTGTGATGTGGAATAAACAGTACACTTTGTTTTTGGAAAAATGAATACTTACCACACAATGGCTAATCTTGGAATAGTAAACATTAATGCTGGTTCATAGTCATCAATCATATCTTGTGTAAGATATCCAAGCTTTAAAGCTCTAGGCAGAACAGAATATTAAACTGTTTAAACAAAATGCTTCCATTAACTGTTCTCTTCATAAACGATATACAATGATGGTCTAGTACAAGGGTGGGGAACCTATTTGCGGTGGGGGGCCATTTTCCCATAGGGAAAATTTGCTGCGGGCCGGCCATCAGGCCAGCTGATTCCCCCCCCCGCAAATCTGACCCCCCCGGCGAATTTACCTCCCACCCCCCGCTCACCCTCCCACCCACCCCCACCTCCCGCTCGCTCGCTCACTCTCCCTCCCACCCACCCACCGCTCGCTCACTCTCCCTCCCACCCACACACCGCTCGCTCGCTCGCTCACTCTCCTCACCCGACTCCTTTTCAAACCCAGCTGTTATAGACATGCGCAGAAACAGCCGGGTTGAGAAGGAGTCGCGCGACCCCTTCTCAACCCGGCTGTTTCTGCGCATGTCTATAACAGCCGGGTTTGAAAAGGAGTTGGGTGAGGTGAGCACGGCCTCCGGTCCGAGCCTGCGCGGGCCGGACCGGATGGAATCGGGTCCAGGCTCGCGCGGGCCGGAACGTATCACTCCGGGGTACGGATCTGGCCCGCGGGCCGCTGGTTCCCCACCCTTGGTCTAGTACGATGTACATGACACTAAGGCAGGTAGTACGTATTAGGGCACAACAGTGGCGTCACTAGGGGGGCGAGGGGCACAGACCTCACCAGGTGACACCCTTGGGGTTTGTGAGACAACACTAGTGGCCACAATTGTTAAAACTTTGTCTTTATGAATAATATATTATATATCATTCATGTGTAATTTCATGCAGAATGCAATGAACAAACCATTCTGAATTATCTGTATTCTATCACCGTTAATAACACAACTCCCTTATGTAACAAAAATTGGTTTTCTTTAACTCAAAACAGACCAATGAGACTGATTGTTCCACGAGCCGAGTTGGTTACTGATTTGTTGGGTGATCTATACTGTTATAGATTAAAATAAAGATAATGGAGGTGACACCATGAGTTACCAGACACCAACCTTAGTGACACCACTGACTAGGAGTAATCTATACATAGTCCTGCCTGATGGGCATCTTTTGTAGAACCCAGCTCTGCCCAACCTTGTTTCTCCCTATTCACCTCTGGGGTCCATCATGGGGGTGACGTGCTGAGCTCTCGCACCAGCTGACGCAAACCCTAATGACGCCTCTGGGGCACAAGCATTCATTGTCAGCTACGTTCAAAGGGAAATCCAACCTCAAAACACTGAATGAATTGCATGATGAGTAGTCAATTAACATTTCCAAATAAACTTCTACCAGGCATCCTCTTTCCTATCCTGTGATCTTTTCTGTGTATACCGGTATCTCACTATGCAAGATTATGGTATACAAAAATGTTGCATCTCCCCAACTCTAATGTCCAATTGGCTCAAGAAGATCAATTTCCTCCCTCTTCCCCTCCCTGTATTCTGCTGTTTTCTACAGACACCTCAACATTTTATAGCTTCTGAGTGCCACTGAGGATGCTCAGTCCACATTATGCTTTAGTGTTTCTTTCCTCCCCATTTCTTTTAATTTATGAACTAAATGTGTACCTAGGGAGTTCCCTAAATATGTAGAAACCATAGCCTTGTCTGTTTTTCCTCGGATAAACCGATAGGCATTTGACCACCTGAGTTTGCTGTAGAGGAGGCCTGCAACAAAACTGCATCTCACCAACCCTAACACCCAGTTCCCTCTCCATGAATCACCTGGGGTTTTGCTCAGAGTTAGCATTAAACACTCACATGGCCACCATTAGCAACCTAGAACTGCAATGCAGGCATGTGGCATTGACAGGGCTTTTTTCTACTGCGCTTTTTGCCATGCCTTCGTGGGGAGAAGTGATTTTAGTAGTGCTTGAAGCACTGATAATAACTTCCCCAGCAGCTGGCTACTGCCAATTGCCATTTTTCTATAGAATATGCCAGGAAATGACCCTGTCATTTCAACAAAGTCACTGTTGCATGCAGAGGCACAACAACAACAAAAAAGCCTTGTTGGGAACACAATCAGCATTTCTCAAGTGCTGCTGAAGTCACCGCCACCCATAGAGGAACAGCGAAAAGACGGTTAAAAAAGAACTGATGCCTCAACAGTCCGTGGCTCCAGAGGCCACTCAGCATGCATTGATTTTTTCCTCCCCTTTTCTTTTAATTTACAAACTTTTATGTTTCTGCATACCTATGAGTTCCCCAAGTATGCAGAAACCACTACCTTGTCTGTGGGTGGCCCCATTTTGTGTACAAACAGATAGGCATTCAACCACCTGAGTTTGCAATTGGTATTGCAGAGCTGGTGTAGTGGTTTGGGAGTCGGACTTAGACCCGGAAGATCCAGGTTCAAATCCCTGCTCAGCCACGAAGCTTCCTAGGTGACCTTGGGCCAGTCACTATCGCTCAGCCCCAACTACCTCACAGGGTTGTTGTGAGGACAAAAAGGAGGGGAGGAAATATGTACACCACTCTGAGCTCCTTGGAGGAAGGGCGGTATAAAAATGTGAAAAATAAATAAATAAATATAAAGATGATTGCACAAGAGCAACTGAATAATTAAATGTGTAGCACCCAGTATTCTATTGATATTACATATGTGTTCAATAAAGTACAAAGGGGATTATAGCAGAAATCTTTATATTTGTTTTATATTTTTAAAATATATTTTAATGATATATTTATAACAATTTTTTGTGCTATCCCAGAGGCTTCTACAATGCCTCCTTAAAAGGCTACATCTTGCTGCAGTAGCCATTGTCCCGAGATGTTTCTTGAGACTCTTTGAATTTAGCAACATTACCAAAAGATTGCATGGCAAAACAGCCAGGTCATTCTGTGGATTGTTTCCCTCAAAACAAGAGACCTTAGGCAGTCCTTCAGCTGAGATTGACATGAAACAGCTGGTTGGGCATCCAAATCCATCTGACCAGGTTAAAGGGCAGGTAAGGATGCCCAAAGAGGCCAGCGGGTGACGCAGTGGGTTAAACCGCTGAACCATGAGCTGTTGATCGAAAGGTCGGCAGTTCGAATCCGCGACGGGGTGAGCTCTCGTTGCTTGGCCAGCTCCTGCCAACCTAGCAGTTCCAAAGCATGTTAATGTGAGTAGATAAATAGGTACCGCTTGCGGGAAGGTAAACAGCGCTCCGTGTTCCAGCCGCATGCTACGCGCTGCAGCAAGGAGAGTCATGCCGGCCACATGACCACGGAGGTGTCTTCGGACAACGCTGGCTCTTTGGCTTTGAAATGGGGATGAGCACCACACCCTAGAGTCGGACACGACTGGACTTAATTGTCAGGGGTTACCTTTACTTTAAGGATGCCCAACTAGTCATAAACCATCCAATCAGATGGTCCCATAACATCCTTGACCCTAGCTTTTTTAAGGTCACGTACAAGGATTTTTAGATGTTGTCCAGTTCGCCACTGAAGAACAGATGCTATATTAGTGAAAGGCACCCACTCACCTTGCTGCATTGTCAATGGAAGGGACCAGGACCCTGGAAGAGTGTGAGTAATGGGAATAGGGGCAGTACTCAGCTGCATCAGGGAATTTATTTTGCCGCTTGCATTTTAATCTCCTTGCCAACGTTTTGGCAATGCTATGTAAACTGCTTTGTGATCTTTCTTTTTTGTGGAAAAGTGATATATAAATACCGTATTTCTTCGAGTCTAAGGCGCCATCGATTCTAAGGCGCATCTTAATTTCAGGAACACCAGCAGAAAAACAAACCATCGATTGCAAGACGCACCTCCTTCCTTCAATTTGTCTGCTCTTTCCCCAGCTTGCCTGCCGCTCCATTTCCCTGATCCCATTTTTACCGCGCCACTTTCGCCCCCTCTGCTCAGTGGCGCTGCAGCTGATGATCCTCATGCTCGAGCAGAGTCTGAGGGAAAGACACTCAGGAGCCTGCTTGGCTCCTGCGTGTCTTTCCCTCAGACTCTGCTCGAGCGTGAGGATCATCAGCTGCAGTGCCACTGAGCAGAGGGGGTGAAAGTGGCGTGGTGAATTTGGATCCTCATTGGAAAGATCCTCATCAGCTGCAGCACCACTGAGCAGAGGGGCGAAAGTGGCACAGTAAACTTGGATCCTCATTGGCACATCCACTTGGCAAGCACCTTCATTCGTCAGCTGGGGTGCCGGGCAGGCACTCTCCTCATTACGCCCCGCACGCCTTTGCTGACAAGTACTAAGGACTGGAGGCTGCAAAAGCTGGTGAGAGCTGGCAGCAGCTGGTGGAAGGCGGAGGGGGGACTGGGGGCACGCACACTTGCGGGGTGGAGAGCCAGGGCGCTTTCCAGGCTGGGCGCAAGTCAGTAGGAGCGGTGGCGGCAGCAGAAGTAGCATCCCTCCCCCTTTAGGAAGAGGTTCCTAGTCCTAGGGAGAGTTCGTCGCTGAAGTGCCTGCCTCGCATTCCAGCTGACGATTGGAAAGGCATTGCAGGCTTTGATCATCTTTGCAGGAAAGGCATGCAGGCTTTAATCGGAGCAGACACTTCAAGCAGAGGAACTCTCCCCAGCACGCCCTGCCAGCCCTCGCTGACGAGTGTGATCTTCTCTGATTTGTCAGCTGCAGCAGGGGGCATGCTGGGGCGAGCTCTCAAGTTCAGGAAGAGAGCGGATCGGGCTAGCAGCCATGGGAGAGCGCCGCTGAACAGAGGGGTCAAAATGGCGAGGTAAAATGCAGAGAAAAAACCCACAAAAAAGGAGGCCATCGATTCTAAGACGCACCCCATTTTTAGAGATGCTTATCTGGGAAAAAAGGTGCGTCTTAGAATAGAAGAAATACGGTATTTGTAACAACAACAACATTCGCCAATGGCATCCCTTGCCATTCCTGTTTACAATTGTCTTTTTCTACTCATGAACAGGAACCAGGAATCCATAAGGTGTGGTGTAGCGTCTGCAAGATGGAGGCAGCATGTCAGATAAGAGCTGTAGGACCTACAGTAGGTAAGCTCTGAGTGAGCAACTTGATCCAATGGAGTCCCAGCTCCAACCGACTCCTGTTAAGTCTCCAGGCCCCGACTACTGCTCCCAAGCTCCACACTCTTTCCCCTGCTGCAAAGTGTGGATCCTTAAAGGGGCAGCCTCTGGCTTTCATCTCAGTCACCTACTGACAAGTGGGCACTGGACAGTGAAAGGGTGCTAGCATGATGGAAAGTGATCCATTGAGGAAATCTGGCTCAAGAGGAACCATGAGTTAGAGTCTGCACCTTGGTAACGGAGGTCATAGATTTTATAAGCTCCTCACGTGCAAGTCTGGATCCTGGTTGATGCTCAAACTCAGGGCAATGACAATAATAAGTGCTCAGGAAATCTCAATTACAATGCAGAAGGGCTCTATCAATAGATCAACCAATTCAGGAAAGAATATATTCTCACTCTTGAATTTTGAACTATAGAGGCCTTGTTAAACTCACTCCTTTTTGGTTCATTTACTTAGGTAAAAGGTAACGGTATCCCCTGACAATTAAGTCCAGTCGTGTCCGACTCTAGGGTGTGGTGCTCATCTCTGTTTCAAAGCTGAAGAGCCAGCGTTGAGCCGAAGAGCCGAAGAGCCAGCCGAAGAGGCGAAGACGCCTCCGTGGTCATGTGGCCGGCATGACTCTCCTTGCCGCAGCGCGTAGCATGCAGCTGGAACACAGAGCGCTGTTTACCTTCCCGCAAGCAGTACCTATTTATCTACTCGCATTGACATGCTTTGGAACTGCTAGGTTGGCAGGAGCTGGCCAAGCAACGAGCGCTCACCCCGTCACGGGAATCGACCTGCTGACCTTTAGATCGACAGCTTATGTTTCAGTGGTTGTGTGTGTGTGTGTGTGTGCGCGTGCGTGCATATTAATAATTGGTTCTATGGTTAAAATGGTAACTCTTCAGGATATGTTGTCTGCAGTTATTTAACAGGGCAATCAAAAATCACAATATACATGGTTTTTGAAGGTCACTTACCTCTCTACTGTTTCACAGAATAGCACAATTACCTCTTGCTGTACATAATACTCCTTTGGTGACTTTACAGGTACCATAGCTGACACATAACTATGAAGAATAAAAACATTAATGTACTTTTGCATCTCCTGACAATTTTATCCAATTTAACCTAGTCATCATGTCATAGATTCACTGTAGCATAGTGATCAGTTGTGCTGTAAGTTTAGTTATCAGTTACTTTATGCCTGAACGGACCCTAAATACATCCTACTAATATGTACAGTGGGCCTGCCCACTGGAGCTCTAGTTTTATTATATTTTACTGGTGAAATATATGTCAGAACAGTAGAATTAAGCTCTCACTAAACTATCATAATCTTCAATATATTATTATAGGTGCAACCCTAAACCTATTCTCCAGAAAACAATTCCAACCAAAATTGAATGGGATTTCTGTTCAGGATTGCAAGGTATTTTTCCTCCTCATCTTGTCAACTTCAGCTTCTAGAATCATTGAAGAAACTTCCCCAAAGGCCTCCAAATACTCATGATTATGCACAATCTTTCAGGATTCTTGGTGCTGATAAAGTTGTCCAGCCCAAGATTTCTGATGAACAAATGGAAATAGAATGTACATCTGAAAATCTTCTCCCAATACAACTGTGACCACCTTGTACTTAAAAAAAGAGCACCTTTGCCTACCCAACTAGCCACTGGAAGTTTATGGAACTGTGAATGGAAGGGATATAAAGGTGGGTGATGCTAAATAAGAACATCTGAGGAATAAAGTATTGTTTTTCTTGTGTTACAAAGTGTAATATTTAAAACAGGTTAAATATCTATGAATTCTATTACCTTAGCTCAAATTCTGCAAAGAGGACATCAAATTGCTTAAGCGCATCTTTCATTTTTCCTGTGTAGAGGTTCAAATCCCTAAGAGCTTGGTCACGGATAATGTTTCTAACTTCTTCCAGACTACGAGTCAGGTCCTTGGCCAGTGGTCTCATTGCCATGCTTTCTATTTCACGATTCATAATAATTGAACCAGCAGCCAAGCACTGGAAATATATCAGAAATGGAGACATTAAAATTATACTTCAGAAAAGAGCTTAAATAGGAGGACACAGGAATTAGTTATTATTGGATCTGAATGGTATGGTTTTAAAAGGCAACTCGCACAGATAAATGATATAGTTTAAAAAGCATAAAGGCAACTCTAAAAAAAAAAAAAAGACAACTTTAACACTTTCAACTGCAGAAAGCCTAGGGAAAATGGGTGCTTGAACAAAGTAAAGACAAGTCCAACTGCAAAGAAGCAAAGGGAAAAAAGATTAGAAAATCCAAAACTGAGTGCATATTTTACAGAGATCTGGCCAGTTTCTAAGGAACAATTTCTATTTTAATTTATTATGAAACATCGTTCACACTGTATTGATATACTGGAAAAGGCTATAGAGAAAATTTCAAAATGTATTCCAGATATTTTAAAGAAGTTGATTAACTGGCAAATTGTACTTTTAAAAAACTATCTACATTTGATCGGAATCTCTCAACATTTTAGGCGCATGCATTTCTGTTTTATGGGCATTCACATCACCTCATAGTCTCAAATGAGTTCATTTGAGAAAATATTCTCAAATGTTCTTCATTATACAACATTATTATTATTATTATTTATATACCACTTTTCAACAAAAAGTTCACAAAGCGGTTTACAGACAAAATCATATGATTAAATGGCTCCCTGTCCCAAAAGGAGGGACAGGGACATTATAAATAGCTGACATTATAACATTATAAATATAAGCTGACATTATAAATAGCTGTTAGATGCCAATTGTAAACATTTATCTTCTATAACAATACATCTAGGTCTCTGACCGAAAGGAGTGCTCTGCACTGAGGGGATTCTTCTCTCTTGTTACATGTATGTTACAATGCGCCATGTTCGAGGGACCCATTCCCCCCCATCGCCCATTCCCCCCCATCTCTTTCACTTACTCCTCTCTGCTCCCACCTTGCACCCCTGACATACTTTCTCTTTTCACCCTTTTATCTTACAAATTGTAGGTAGCTGTGTTTATCCATTAGGGAAAAAAATCAGAAAATCACATAAGATTCCTTTATTAGGACGGAATACTGTTATCAAGCTATACGGCAGGATGAAGATCTGGGCCCCTATGTGCATGTGCAGCCTCCCCCATCCTCCTTTCACCCATAGTTTTCTCCCACAGGCTATCCCTCTCCTTTCCCCCTTTCTCCAGCTTACCTAGTCTGGCAGGACCAACACAGGTCCCTTCGCACCACTCCTACCCTGGTGCCACACCGACTGCTAGAGAAATGGGGCAGAAGAAAGTGCTTACATGGTCACTTCCTGACCTCTCCCCTCTCCATTAGCCAATAGGGATTGCTCCCAGGGGCCCTAAGGGGCTACCTAGAAAATCCCATTAGCTGCTGCATAGCAGCCTACAAGTTGAGTTAGAGTCACTGTGTGACTAGATTTTTTAACTCAACATCTACTACTTCAAGTTGCACAGTGAACACTGATGGATCAGATAGTTGCTGTGTGCACCGTGCATGTGCCCTGCAAAACCCAACCTATGGTGCTGTCCGTTAACACCAACTAAGAATGTCAAAACTAGCAAGCAACATTTTGAGCTCCCATTTTGAAAACTGGTGGCCTTAAGCCATGGCCACTATTTATTTAATAAAGAACCTCAGGTTTCTAGTTTGGCCTATACAGACCAAGCAAAAATAAGATGTTAATAGTCTGCAGCAAATGCTGGGTAATGTATATCAATGTATTGATATCAGAATCAAACTGTGATCCCCCAAAGAAATTTTTACTTGCTGAAAGGGTAACTCAAGTGTTAGACACCACTGGGCACCCTTCTATTCAAGGATGACTGTTGGGGGAAGCTTTCATGTTGGAGGAAGCTTTCATGTTCTCTCATCATGTCATCATGTTAAAGCTTTCATGTGCTCTCATATTTTTTATTTTATATCATAAGGTTTTGGTTGCATCTAAACTGTCTATCCTAAGTAGAATAGGATAAAATTTGATTAGAATGATGAAGGAAAAATCAATTCTTATAACTTTCAAAATATGGAATCCTACCTTTGGAAAATGTGAACCTAAATACAATCAATTCTGTTCTTTTTTAAGATAAAAGGCACTCATTCACAGGTAATATTTAATTGTGAGATTCTACATACCAAAGTTCTACTACTAGGAAGTAGTCTGAGGGATAGTATGTTGGGTGGGTTGGAATCGTCATCAGATCCTGAGACACTGTGGTTTGTCTCCAGCCTGGGATCTGTGAAATGTTGGACAGTTACGCCCTTTTAACATTTTGAAGAAGAGTCTTGCATGGTTTCTTGATTACACAGTACAGAACACTTGCCAGCGCCAGCTTAACTGGGCTAGGTCTGAATTTTAGGAACTGAAGGTATGCACAATAGTTGACTCTTATCACATGTATTTGACAGGAATTACACCCCTAAGTGAAGCCTTCCTCATTTCATTGTAGCTCTTATGTGTGGAACCAGGTGTAAAAACACAAATGCCTACCCAACTAGCTCATGTTATCTGTCCATTTTTTTTGCAGGAGATAGCGGAAGCAGGGCTTTGATGTATACTGTAGGCCCTGTTTTGATATCTTAGAAGGCTAGAGAATAAACTAGGCCAGAGTGGCTATCCCAAAAATTTGAGAGAAAAATGCTAAGTGAAATCAAGATGACCACCACTAAAGAGTAATTAACATTTTTTTCTGACAGAACTCTGAGGAAGGTGTTTTGGTATCTGACCAGGAGATATGGGGTCAAGGAAAGCATTGTTGTCAGTGTAAAATATTTATTGAGAGGTCTAGACCTTTAAAATAGTTTATTTTGAAGATTAAAGAGTTTTTGTAAATATATTTTCATTAGTACAGTCAATATACAAAGTGACCCTCAACAAATGAGAAAATAAATTATTTGATACCATATGACAAGCTTTTTTAATAACATGCAGGTGTCCCCAGCTTGACGACATTCCGCCTAACGACCCCCCAGATATATGACGGAGTGGTGCTGAGTCGGAATGGCTGCCAAGCCGGAAGTAATTGGTGGCTACGTGATGATGTAATCGCGTACCGCCAATTACTTCTGGCTCTGTGCACTCAATGGGTCATGCCAGAGCAGGACCTCTGATAGGAATTTTATCAGGGGGTACAAAGTTTATTTTGGGCCCCTTCTCAAAGGGGGAGGGTGCAAAACAGGGCAGGGGGAGGGTAGCATCAATCAGAAAAGTTTCCGGAGTCCAGGTCTACCAGGCTTCCTGATGTGATGCCCAGGTCTACCTGCCTGGTAGACCTGGCCTTCTGGTTAGCCCAGCCTCCATCTTTCACACACCATGAGGTCAACTGATATCCCAGGAAATTTCTGGGGGCCCTCGTTTGGCTCCTGGGCCCGGGTACAATTTACCCCCTTTACCCCCCTCTCATGGGCCCTGCGCCAGAGTCACCGGGTGCAGATGGAAAGCAATGCGACTACTTGTAAAATATCACCGACATTATTATGCTGAAAAACATTATACAAATACTTCTAGTACCAGAGTACCAAAATATTTACTTGTACTGTTATAGCTGCTGGGAGATGTGCATGAGCCAGATACTTACCATACCTTACCGTGTGTCTAAACTACAAGCTGGACTATGTGTGAACTGACCCAGAAATTTGATCTCAGATACGTATTCAACTGATTAGATAGTATCAATCAATAATACAATATTTGAGTGAGTGAAGAAATTATATCATTAAAAAATAAGAGCGTAGACCAGGCACTAATGGAACAAAAGTCATATAAATGCCTCCCAGTTGTTCAAAAAAGGATTCCACTACTGTCTGTTGTACTCTCACACAGGCTGTCAGTTTTGCCACTGTTGTCAAATCCCACATCTCTTCTAGTTGTTAACAGTGTGTACACTACATAATCTTCACGTACAAGACTCTGGCTTGTGTTACCATATTTCCAAACTAACTCAGAACCTTTTTGTCTTTCAATATCATTACAATAAGAATAGAGTGTACAATAATACAGAGTGTCCCCGCTATCCATGGATCCACTATATGCGGAGTCACTTATCCGTGGATAGCGGATGCCCCCCCCCCCCGCGCACTCCACCGGGCATTATTTTACCTTAATTAAGGGTTCGGTGTCTTCCTTTAAACAGATGCTATAAGCCAGGAGCATGCTGCTGCCCCGGGCATGCTGTTGCAAGGAAAACACAGAGCAGCTAATAAAGGTAAGAGAATGCCCGGGGAGCGTGCAGGAGCCGGGGGAGGCGCAGAGGGAGCATTTGCTCCTATCCACGGACTCAGGTATCCGCAGAGGGGGGCAAGGCCTGGAACAGATCCCCGTGGATACCGGGGGGCCCTGTATGTTACTTTTCTAAAACGTTTTGCAACAGGATAGGTCTACCACAAATGATAACAATTTTCTCTTGCCCAGCCTTACATTTCCAACATGAAGACCTGTAGCAGTCATTATTCTTATTTATAATGTTTGGTGTGACATACGATCTTGTCATACAGCGCAATCGAGTGTTCCGTTGCCGGCAGCAGTCGCAAACATGCCAGAAAGCATGTTTGTGACTACTCTAGAGCAAGGGAGGCCGGTGCAGAGGCTGGCCTCCCTTGTGCAGTCGCTGGAGCGTCTGTGCGTCTGCCGGACGAGGTGAGCCGGGATCTGGCGGGGGCGGTTCGGCAGGCAAGGGGGGGCCATTGGCCTAGCCAGTCCGGGAGGGTGCGGGGGATGGCCTCGGCCATATCCCCATCCCCACCGGGCCGGCTTGGCCGTTACACGGCCTCCTCTACTTCTGCCTCCTTCCGCCTCTTACACGGCCTCCTCTACTTCTATAAACTGGAGGTATTAATCTCTCTCTCCTTTTTTTTTAAGTGCTTCTTTTAAAAAGAGAATATTCTGGTTTGTTCCATTCAACGGATTAAATGAACCTACTTCTGGAATATGGCCTCTCAGAAAAGTTAATTGCATTACTACCGTATGCACTGGCGTCACTACAGGGGGGGCGGAGCTGTAAGTTCTTCCGTGATCGGACCCTCCGTTACATGGAAGAACGAAGCGCCCCGCCCCTGCGCCTTCTGACCCATTCAAAGCAGTGAAAACAACGCGCAGCGCCTGCGCGTTGTTTTCACTGCTTTGAATAGGTCGGAAGGCACGGGGGCGGGGCGCTTCGTTCTTCCGTGTAATGGAGGGTCCGATCACGGAAGAACTTACAGCTCCGCCCCCCTGTAGTGACGCCAGTGACCGTATGATACATTTAAATATATTAACAATATGACTTTACTTTAAAGGTGTCTTCTTTGATATGATATGTAAACAGATACTCTTCTTGTACTTGTAAAGTGCAACAGTGCAATCCTATGCATATCTACTCAGAAGTATAATCTATTTCAATGGGACTTATACCCAAGTAGCAGCTGGGCAGCCTAATCCTATTCTGCGCCGATGCAGTGGGGCAATGCAGCCTGCACTGTATCCAGCACAGGAAGGAGCAGGTTGGTGGTCTCTGTGAGGTAAGGAGACAGCCTTGGCAACGGATCTACTAGGACTTGCACCAGCTAAATTGCTGGGGCAGGCACGAGTGAATCCGAGCAAGAAAAACAGGCCCAGAAAAGGGGATAGAATTTGGCGCGCTAGCGTCGCTGATCCCACCCCCTCCTGGACCCATTCCACCCCGTCATTGCCCTCCCCTGCCCCGTTTAGCCCCCTTTCCGCCTTCCCCCTGTACCCCCGTGCCACACCACTTGAAGTTTACCTGGTCTGTCATGCGTTGGGCTTGCATTGGCCCCTGCAGGCCGTTGCAAGCCCTAGCGTCAACAGGCCATTTTCCTGCACTGTCACAACAAGCTTTATGGCATGTTTGCAACAGCTTGCACCGGCACAGCGCACAGGGAACGGGAGGCCCCAGAACAGAAAAGGGATTCAAATCCCCTCCAAAAGAGGAACTCAAAGG
Organism: Plestiodon gilberti rubricaudatus; assembly: GCA_026170595.1. Classification (NCBI taxonomy): domain Eukaryota; kingdom Metazoa; phylum Chordata; class Lepidosauria; order Squamata; family Scincidae; genus Plestiodon; species Plestiodon gilberti. The sequence continues at coordinate 105,975,966 of JANXHW010000003.1, read as the reverse complement.
GGATTTGAATCCCTTTTCCATTCTGGGGCCTCCCATTCTCGCTGGGCTGCTGGTTAAACCAGCACAAAAGTTAAGTCGGATTGCGCTGTTGGTCACACAAATTAATTTCCACACAAAATATTTTCGTTTATATGACCCAGTTTTGTACACTGATTCTATTTATAAGTACCATCTGGAAGGTTTCCAGTACAATTTACAAATTCCATGTCAGTGCTCCAATACATATTAGTTAATACTGTTATAAACTATAATGGTAAAATTATACCTCTGCACCAAACCAAAGCTGTCCTGCAAGGTTGTCATGCCTTATCTCCTCTGGAAATTTAACACAGAAATCACGGTTGGCCCGCTCACGTGGAATGCATTCATCCATTATTTGGTTTATAATATTTAAAACATTATCCTAGAATAGGAATGCCATGGATTAGTAAGGTACAGATAACACTGAAATAACACATTATATAAATTGCTTGTAACTTGGGATTTATTCTACATATACATTTGGAGTATTTACTGCTGTTCACTGAAATAAAGAAGTTTCTTACCACAAATTTCTGTTCCCTATGGCTCATGGAGGGCAGTCTAGATCATTTAGGCTAACATCTTCCAATGAAGTAGGGACTAATTTTTTGTAATACAGGTTGAGTATCCCCTATCCAGACTGTTAAAAAAGCTAAAAAAAAGACTGGGTTCCGCTTTTCAACAATTTAGTTTTCGACAGTGCTTTAGTCCCTAACTTGCTGAATAAGCGGGGGACGTCTGTACCCCTTCCAAAAGGTCACCTCCACAGGTAAGAATAAATCAATTTATAGTTCCTGGTAAAAGTGTGAACTGAGACCCATGTAGTGGTCCTAGTAATTAAAAGAGAAGATTAACCTCAAAAGCTACCAGGGTAGCCACTCTCCAAATGGAGTGGACTGTAATCCTTGGAGGTGGCGGCTTTCCAAAGTTCCCACAAGCCAAAATTATCTAGGCCAGTGGTTCTCAAACTGTGGGTTGCGACCCACCATTGAGAACCTCAGCTGTTCCCTGCCCCCTTAAGGGGTGGGGACAGCATGGCGGCGGTGATCGGGGGATCGCCACTGCCGCCGCTAAATTGCCCAAAACCGCCGTTGCAGTACTTACCGGGGCTTCGTGGAGCCCTGCGCGACCCTCTGCAGGCCTCCCCGATCTCGGATCACTGCAAAACAGCGATCTTCGGGCGCTTCTGGTTTTCGCAAAAAACAGAAGCACCTGAAGAGTGCTGTTTTGCAGCGATCTGAAGATCGGGGAGGCCTGTAGAGGGTTGCGCAGGCCTCCCCGAAGCTCCCCCAAGCCCCGATAAGTAACACAACGGTGGTTTCGGGGGCGGTATTGGCGGTGACAATCCCCCAGATCACTGCCACTCCTGGCTCCGCCCCCGCAAACACTCAAAATTTGAGAAACGCTGATCTAAGCTAAAAGTCAATGAAAAACTCATTGGCAGAAGAAAATATTCCTTCACTCAATGCAGAATGTAATTTGCTGCCATGGGGCATGGCAGTGGCTACTAGTTTAGAAGGTTTAAAAGAAGATGAGGCAAATTCATGAAGGAGAAAATTATCATTGACTATTAGTCACGATGGCTGCATGGAACCTCATAGGTAGTATACCTCTGAATACCAGTGGCTATTGTTTCCATGCCCTGCTTATGGGCTTCCCAGAGTCAGGTCATTGGCCACTGTGGAAAATAAAATGCTGGATGATGGACCTTGGTCTGAGTTAGGAAGGTTTGTCATATTTAATGTGGACTTTTGAAACTTTCTGCCCTTTTGAAGAAACCTAGAAGGATACAAATTACTGTCTTACTAACCCCTAGTATTTTGTCTAAATAAAAATAGAGAGCCTATCCAAAGAGGCTATCCAACCTCTGCCAGTTCTTCTCCTGCTGATGAGCTGGCTTAGGACAGAAAGGTCACTTCCTGTGACATGAAGAACAGAGTTCTTAGGAATAAATGAAATATTTGAATGAAGTACCAGTTTGTCCTCATGAAACTTATGACTGAGGATTAGCTGAAAGAGCCACCAGTCCCAAGTTATTCTCTGTCATTTGGGGGTAGAAATTATATAGACAAATGGGAATGAAATTAGGGAAGGACATCAAATATAACCAACAAGATAGCTTAAAGCAGCGGTTCTCTAAGTTCTCTCCACGAGGTGGGGAGAACTTGGAGTGCTTGCGGGGGTTGGGAACAGAGGTGGTAGCGATCCTTGGGATTGCTGCCGGCGGCAGAAAACGAAGGTGATTGGTGCACTTACTGGGGGTCCTGGAGCCCTCCGAAGGGTTCGGAGAGGCTTGCGCTACCCTCCGCAGGCCCCCCCCAAGCTTCAGATCGCCACTTTGTGGTGATTTACGACCACTTCTACATCATAATTTGATGCAGAGCGGCAATCTGAAGCTTGGAGGGGCATGCGGAGGGTACTGCAGGCCTTCCCGAACCCTCTGGAAGGCTCCAGGACCCCCAGTAAGTGCACAAATCACCTTTAAAAACTCCCCCCCTCAGTGCCAGCGGCGATCCCAAGGATTGCCGCCGCCATGCTGTCCCCCGCCCCTTAAGGGGGCAGGGGGTAGTTTTTGGTGTCAATGGTGGGTCACAACCCACCACTTTGAGAACCACTGGCTTAAAGTATTGTAAAGAACATACCACTGAGGGTATTTCTGCAGATAACTAGGAATGAGAACTAAGGCTATTAAAGAGGAAACTACACAAGTTTTGACAACTTGGAACAAACGTAGAATAAAGCTTTCTCTTCACTCTCACCAGTTATAAAAGATTGTGCACTTAACTTAAATGATAGTAGAAAATTTTATATTATGGAAAGAGGTAGATAGATATAAAAACAGTCATAAAACTCTTAAAGCTAACTACAGCTGCAAGGTTGGTGTATGCACAAAACTGGAAATCTACAGAGATGCCTTTGTTGGAGGACTGGTGGTTGAAAGTTTTGGAATTGGCAGAAATGGACAAACTGACCATGTTAGTTAAAGAGAAATCTGTAGATATTTTTGTAAAGAATTGGAAACCATTTATAGATTTTTTTACATGTAACGGAAAATAAGAGTGATTTAATGATATGTGGCTTCATTGAATAGGATGATTTGCTTTTAGATTTAAATGTTAAGAAATTGAGGTTGTTTTTAATTAAGGGTAGCATTAGGTTAGTTGATGTATAAGAAGAATCGATTGCAATTAGGCAGGGTACAATTATAAGAATTAATTTGTATGTGTTACAATAAAATAAAAAATTCCCCAAAAAATTACGACTGGAAAAAGAAACTGTTCAACACAGTTATTATGACCCGACCTCAGATGGGTTGCAGCAGCACGACCTCTATTTTATTTTGAGGGTCAGGCCTGCACAGTTTGAACAGTAGCCAGGTCTAGGGATTGTAGATGAAATAAATCCTATTGGAGATGATGGCTTTGGAGAGGGTGCATTGGTCAACCTTCAACAGGCACCCTTGCTCTCCCCTACTGCAACACTCCCTGTGCTTTGCCTTGCCTCACTTCTTCTTTCCCTCCCTTCACCTTTCATGCTGTTCCAGAGCTGGGCATTATGTTATTATATTGCCTCCAGCAGTGTCTGATTTTACATCTACCTTAACTGTCCTTCTATGAATCTGTTAGCAATTGATTACAGTTAGTTATCAGGCTGTGATTGATCGCTCCTAGCTACCGGTACTATATCTATCCTTGCTTTGGTTAGACCTGAGTAGTAGAAAAACCTGGATAGTTAAAGCACATTGGCAAACGAAGAACTGCAGCTTGAAAGGTCTGAACTTGCAATTCACCTCATCCCTCTCATCTGACCCCTTCTCATCCAATCCTGTTGAACCCTGAATTTGTCATCCTGTACAGCTAAACACTTAATTCTCTGTACTTACAATGGTTTGATGTTCTTGTTGTGCTTTCAATAAAGTTGAAGATTGGTTAACTGAACCTGTAGGACTGGATAGGAGTTTAGCTAACTGGATAGATGTACAGTCCAACATAACTTGAGCTCAGATCAATTGCTATGCCACTCTCTACCCTGCCTCTCCTTTCAACTGGCTTCGAAGGACAGAAATTACAGAATGAAACGGTATCAAAACATGCTGATTGGCCACCAGCAGAGGGAAAAGAAGATGAAAAGATACTGTGGCCACTCACTCATGCCACTTGCATGCTGGGTCTTTTGAAGTGAGTCCCATAATGCAGATTAGGGTTTGAGGTGGGGCCACTTTTGACAAGTTGAAGACCACTGGTATAGGTGATCTCTTACCCCACCTTAAGAGGATCTTGGTATCAACCACATTATAATTATTAGGCATTAGAGAACCACTTTTAGCATAAGTGGTGGGAATGTCCTCCCGCGTATGATGTTGGATTAAAGTGTTATCAGGGGTTCTCAATCAGTGGTACTAGTACCACCAGTTGTACTTCAGCCGACTGCTGGTGGTACTCGGACTGACAGACCACTGGAACCCAGCTCCAACACAGAGCTTTTGGCAGTGTGTTTTTGCTCCTGAGATGCTCCTGCCTTTGGTTGAGCCTCTCTGGAACACTGAGGGGCCCTCCCCATCTGCCCAGAGCCTCCTACCTGCGTTTTCTGGCCTCTGAAAACCTGAAAACCCAGAATTAACCGGCGATGATGTAATCGGCAGTCACTTCCGGTGGTAAGCAGCAGGAGAGTGGTGCCAGAGGTGGTACTTGGCTGCGAAGGGGTTGAGAACCCCTGTGTTAGATATTATTTGTCAGGTTACTAGATGTAAATTGAAATTTGATCCTTTTAGGCTAAATGATACCACTTTAGTAAAACATTTTTGTTGAAAAGTAGTATATAAATATTCTCGTATTAAAAAAAGTTTTTTTTAACCTTTTAACTTGTTTTTAAACATTAATAATTTTCTTTTTTTTGGATTCTCGTATTAATCATTTTTTAAAGGAGCATCTCCAATTAGCAGCCAAAGTCACTAATATCAAATACTGAATATCAAAAGGCTACTTCTGACATCAGGATGAGAAATACAGTGTGTTGAGGGCAACTGAAATAGACAAACTGAGTAGTTTGATACATATGAGAGAAGAGAGGATTGTCATAAATTGGTAAGGGCCCACCGTTAAATGCTGGAATGCCTACTGTGTATACTCTCCTATAATTTCATATTTGCTTATGTTTGGTAAATACATGAGTATGGTCTGTAAATACATTTTTGAACTGTTTATATACCATAATTTTTAAAAAACAATTTTATCCATCCAATCCTGGGTATTTCTTTGCAAAATATTTCATCACATGTCCATCCTTTTGTTGTTGTTCAGTTGTTAAGTCGTGTCCGACCCTTCGTGATCCCATGAACCATATCCCGCCAGGCCTTCCTGTCCTCCACTATCTTCCTGAGTTCGCTCATTTTCATGTTCGTTGCATCGGTGATGCTGTCTAACCATCTCATCCTTTGCCTTCCCCTTCTCCTTTTGCCTTCAATCTTTCCCAGCATCACAGTCTTCTCCAGCGACTCCTCTCTTCGCATTAGGTAGCCAAAATATTTGAGCTTCAGCCTCAGTACCTGTTCTTCCAGGGAACAGTCAGGGCTGATTTCATTTAGGATTGACTGATTTGATCTCCTAGCAGTCCAAGGGACTCTCAGGAGTCCATCCTTTAAGTTTATGCAAATAAAATATTTCAAAGAATTGTTTCAAAGCAGTTCTGATTACCTGACATGAGCGAAACTGGTTGACCAATAGGGTGCATCTTTGGGGGTCTTTCCTTCCATCTAGGCCATCCAGTTCAACTGCAATTTGATTAAGTTCTTCATCTGCATAGTAGAATTGAGCAAGAAGCTGTGGGTCAGTCCTCTGCAACAAAGAATGCATTCATTAGCATGCTAGATTACACGTCAATACATTTTGAGTTAATTGTATCCTTTCAACCTGGCCAGTTCCAAAGTGGGAACAAACTTTTCTAACTTTTTTGATTGTCGTGGGTAGCATATATGTATATTAAATTAGCACTCTGGTGGCGCAATTCTGTCGGGCTCTGCTGCTTCTGGGTGTTGCAAACGTGCCGTAAGGTACGTTTCTGACACCCAGAGAGTAAGCGGTGCTGGCACCAAGGCCAGCGCCATTCACTCTCTGCTGGCAGACACAAGTAAGTCCTGCGCTAGGCAGCGTGGGGAGGGCAGAACGGGAAGGGTGATTGGGTAGCTGGGCCTGGGAGGGGGGAGGGATCCTTGGCGGTGCATTCCACCGAATCCTATCCCCTACACAGGCTCCTTGGATTTGCACTGGCCATTTTGCTGGTGCACATCCGAGGAGACCCATAGGGCCAGGGCAACTGGGGCATTACCCAGAGGAAAGGGATGAATGTCCCTTTCCTCCCAAGGAGGCCTCCAGCTGCACCGGTGCTGGCCCAATCCTGTATAGGATCCAGTGCAGTGTGCTTTTGCACACTGAGGTGGTCCTAGACAGGTTTGGGCTGTGGGAGTGTGGGAAATTAGTACATTAACAGTTTTCATAGAATCATAGAGTTGGAAGGGGCCTTCAAGGCCATCCAGTCCAATGCCCTGCTTGAGGCAGGAAAATCCTCTCTAGACTAGAGCATCTCCAAAAGGTGCCTGCTTGAAGATCTCCAGTGAGGGAGAACCCACCACTTCCTTTGGTAATTGGCTCCACTGTCAAATTGCTCTCACTGTTAAGAAATTCTTACTAATATCCAACTACTATACTCTCTTGCAGCTTAAGTTCATTAGATCTAGTTCTACTCTCTGGGACAGTAGAGAACAAATTTTTGCCCTCTTCCATATGACAGTCCTTCAGGTATTTGAAGAGTGCTGTCATGTCCCCCCTCAGCCTTTTCTTCTCCAGGCTAAAGATACCAAGTTTCCTCAACCTTTCCTCACAGGACTTTTCCAGACCCCTGATCATCCTTATTTTCCTTCTTTGAACCTGCTCCAGTTTGGCTGCATTCTTCTTAGTGTGGAGCCCAGAACTGGACACAGTACTCAGATGCAGTCTGACCAGTTTTCAGGGCTTTCTTTTCTAAAAAATTTAACAACGCAAAGAAGTACGGTACAGACAGTGTAACTGTATGTATGCTTACCTGACAGTAAGCTCTATTGAACAAAACTGGACTTACTTCTGAGCAAACATGCATAGGAATCTCTGTGAGTTATATGTGAAAATATCTGTAGTATTTCTATACTTAACGATTTCTAAGTATAACACTAATTTGAACATTTAAATCATACTAAGGCTGAAATCCTAAACACTTTCCTGGAAGTAAGGTTCACTGTACACAATGGAACTTACTTCTGAGTAAACATTATCAAACTGTGCTGTAAATGTGCTTTATTGAACTCCCCCCCCCCAATCAAATATTTCAGTCTCAATTAGACTTACCATACGCCCCGGAATGCCCGGGACCCTCCCGGATTTTGGGCTCAGGTCCTGGCATCCTGGGAGGTATGCTGCCATCCCGGATTCGCCACCGCTGCCATTTTGGAAACTAAGTTACTTACCCGGGCGCCGGCATGTTGGCTCACGAAATCTCGTGAGATCCAAGATGTTGGAGCCCAAATCATTGTAAAATCTTGGGAGATTTGGGCGCTGACATCTTGGATCTCACAAGATTTCCCGAGCCAACATGCCGGCGCCCGGGAAAGTTACCTTACTTACAAAATGGCAGTGGTGGCGGTGACGGTGAGCGAGCCGGCCGGCACCGCTCTCCGAGCCAGCTCGCCCGCTCTCGCTGCTCCGAGCTTGGAGTGGCGAGAGCGGGCAAGCCGGCGAGTGCGGCGGCTCGCCCTCCGAGCCGGTTTGCTCGCTCTTGCCGCTCCAAGCTCTGAGCAGCGAGAGTGGGCAAGCCAGGCAAGCGCGGCCCGGCCGACTGAGGCTCGCGTGGACCCAGCCAACCAACGGAGGAGCAGTAGCACGGCAGCGATGGGCAACGGCGGCAATGGGGTTAAGGCAAGTCAATTTAATTATTTATTTATTTTAATCTATAAATAAATAAATAGACAAACAAACATTACGGACGCGCTTCGCGCGGCAAAGGGGGAGCTTTGCACCCCCCCTGTATTTTAAAATGTATTTTATTTCTTTATTTCTTCGTGGCTTAAGTAAATAAATAATTAAAAATTTCGGACAAGCTTCGAGCGGCAAGTTTCACGCCCCCTTCGTGAAACTTACAAAATGGCCCCTTTCTTTAATTAATTAATTGTGTGTGTGTGTGTGTGTGTGTGTGTGTGTGTGTGTGTGTGTGTGTGTGTGTCCTGGTTTAAGGGCGGGAAAATATGGTAAGCCTAGTCTAAATACTTCTGGCTACTGGAAAACTGAAACATTTGTACAGGACATAATCATTGTATATTTTGTTTACGAAATACAAGGGCCAACATGTTATGTTGTCCATTATTATGGCGAACAAGCATGATTTTTCCTAAGTAAATAGTAAATAAAATTTAAGTTATATGAGGATTGTCATAAGCCAGGGGTTCTCAACCTTTGGAGGCCCAGGTACCCCCTATCAAGTTCCAATTTTCTGAAGTACCCCCTGCTAATTAACTGCTAATTACCGGTAACTGCTAATTAATTGGATCAAGCAATCAATTAATTAGGTAATTAATCATTAAATAAAAAGTACTAAAACAATTTTAAATGTGAAAAAATTTCTTATTTAACTGTGTGTGTGTGTGTGTGTGTGTGTGAGACACACACACACACACACACACACACACACACACACACGGATCTCTTTTTTCCTCCAAGTCAGTTTCCAAAATCAGCTTCTCTCTCCCCCACCCCACCAAAGTACATTTTCCAAAGTACAAAAATAAGCCCAAAACCAAAATCAGAGAGGAAGAAGGGCTCCGAAAGTAATTACAATTTAAAATCCATGTTAATTAACAATTAGCTGCTGATGGGGCAGATAAGGGGCAAGGCTTGGCATACCCCCAGCAAGAGGTCCGCGTACCCCTAGGGCTACCCGTACCACAGGTTGAGAACCTCTGTCATAAGCCATTCTGTCTTCCCCATCCCCCTTATCTAAAGAAGAATGAACTACATTGAATGACTAGTTCAATTTTTGATCTGCTGGACAAACTGACAAAACAGAAATAATATGGGAATAAAAACGGCCTACATTACAGACGATTTAAAGATCACTGAATGTATGTACGTGTTATTCAATAAAGCACAGATGCCAAGCCACAGTGAAAATGTATATGGTTTCCACAATTTAATTCTCTTTTCAAAAAACAAGGACATTCTTGGATCATAACACTCTGTTTAAAAGAAGAGTTAAGATGCTTACAAATTCATGAGCAAAAAGCATGAAAATTGTATGCTAATATGCCCACCTTAACTTCTGAGCCATGTAAGCAGTACTGAACATATTTTACAGTCTCACATATTGTACTCAATTATGTCACCTCTATGCATTCACACTTTCTGCCCTAGTCCTCTTCCTCGGGGGGGGGGGGACGACGACACTGAAACAGGGGTCTAACATCAGTGTTTAACAGAATCAGTCGCGCCGCTAGGGGTGTGTGATTGGTGTGGGCCACACCAGGTGCGACACTCCGGGGTGTGTGATGCAATTGCCGCCCGAGTCTTCGGTTTGTCGTGGGATGGGCTCCCTGCCCACTCTTGCTGCAGTTTGGCTCAAAATGGCGGTGGCAAGTGGCAAAATGGCAAGTGGTGGCAAAATGGCAAGTGGCGGTGACACGATGATGTGACGATGTTATCCCGTCACCTCCAACCTCCTCCCGCGTCACCATGCTCCATACCTGTGCACTGGGAGCTATCGACCTTGGTGCCGCCGCTAAATAAAATATATGCTTTTAAATTCCAAACTCTTCGTTCTGACAACCAATGTCATGCAAAGTTTATCTTCAGCACCAGAGTCCTGTTTCCAGCTAAACTGCCTCTGGAAGCTCACAAGCATAATGCTTCTCAACAAGGGTCCATGGGCTAGTCCATAGGTGGCCAACCCACGGCACTTAGTGGCATGCACTGCCGTTCCTGCTCGAGCCGAGCACTGAAGTCCCTCTCTCTTTCTCGACCCCAGCATGCCTTTCCAAGCCTGTGGCACTAGAGGAGGTCTCTGCACCCCACTGCTCCTCATTCTTCTTGCGCTGTCACTGTGCTTTAAATATTTTCATCGCCTTAGAAATATTTATTTATTTATTTAAGTGGCACGCTCAAGATTATCTACATAAAATGTGACACATGTGCCACTGGTTGGCCACCACTGTAGTCAGTGGTTGCTAGACCCATCATCTATATCAGAGGTTCTCAACCGGTGGTACACATACCACCAGTGGTACTTTGGGGTACCTCTGGTGGTACGCAGACCACCGGGAACCACCAAACCCCGCTGGGACCCCCAAAACCCTGGAAAACGCAGTGCTTTTGGTGCCGTGCTTTTGCTCCCAAGAGGCTCCTGCCTTTGGCCGAGCCTCTCAGGAGCACAGAAAACAGCCCACCTGCCCACCCGGAGCCTCTTACCGGCCTCTGGCGGCCTCCTGCAAAAACTCGGAAGTAACCAACTATGACGTCATCACCGCTTACTTCCGATGGTAGTTGGCGCAACGGCAGCCACGAAGGTGATACACCACGACAAGTACGTTGAGAGCCTCTGATCTATATGACATTATCTAATCCTGTTTGAAATTAATCTAAACTTACATCATTGTAGTTATGCATTGTAAAATAAAATGTTCCTTTTATCTCTTTGAACTTAATTCCAGCCAACTTCACTGGGTAATCTTAAATTATAGCACTGGGAAGGGAAGAATAGTTTCCTTCTCTCTACACCATTCATAATTTTGAAGATCATCATTACGTCACATAGGCTTTGCTTTTAAGAAACCCCCATGACTGTGGACAAAGTATTTTCTGCTGGATGTCAGAGTGCTTAGAGAAAAAGGGATGGAAAATTACGTACATGGGTATGAAATAGTGTGGAGGTTAGAATGATAAAATCATTCATATTATGCAGCAGTCAATGAGATAGATACCCACAGTGGCAGACTGACCTATTGGACTAAAAAGAATGACCAATTTGCACATAACACCAGAGATGTGATGGGGTTGTCCCCATGGGCAAAATGGGGACAGGGCCTAGCAGTTAGTGATAGCCCTTTCTCCCTTACTCTTGGCTTCACTCTTCCTACTCATCAGAACGAGGTTACTGGGAAACTACCGTAGAAGTCTTCCTGCTGCCACTACCCAAGACTAGAGAGCCCAGATAGAAAGAATCTGCCTTAGAAAAGCCCGTCTCTCATATTAACCAAGGGCCCCTAAATTCAAAGAGTCTCCTTTGAAAGCAGGGTCCCTGAGTTACGGACATCTGAGTTATGGAAAGTTATGGTGCTTTTGCCCAGGTGTAATACTGCTGGGCTAGCAAGAGCTGGCTGTTTCTACCTACAAATGTTCCAACTTCTGGATAGACCTTTGGAATAGAAAAAGTACATACGCTGGGAACTAACAGCACAATCCTATGCATGTGAGGCTGCAATCCTATTCACACTTACCTGGGAGTAAGTCCCACTGAACTCAATAGGACTTACTTCTGAGTAGAAATGAATAAGATTGCACTGTAAGCCGTATAAGATTCAATGGGATTTACTCCCGGAAAAGTCTGCATAGGATCGATTGCAGCCTAAGTTTAGTAGCAGAACTTAACATTTTGTCCCAGGTTCCATTTGTTTTTATATGTAAGCTACCTTGGAAATCTTTGGGCTGAAATTAGGGATAAAAATAAACATACAGTATAATCCTAGGCATGTTTAGGTAAAGGTATCCCTTGACAATTAAGTCCAGTCGTGTCCAACTCTAGGGAGCGGTGCTCATCTCAGTTTCAAAGCCGAACAGCCAGTGCTGTCCGAAGACATTTCCATGGTCATGTGGCCGGCATGACTCAACACTGAGGCGCATGGAACGCTGTTACCATCCCGCTGACGCGGTACCTATTAATATACTTGCAATTTCTTGCTTTCGAACTGCTGGGTTGGCAGGAGCCGCTGCACGGATTCGAACTGCCGACCTTTCAATCGACAGCTCATGGTTCAGTGGTTTAACCCACTGTGCCACCGGTTTACCCTGAAGTTGTTTACCCTGTTTACGCATGTTTACCCTGAAGTAAATCCTATTGACCCCAATGGGTCTTGCTCCCTGGTAAGTGCAATTAGGATTGAAGTCTTACAATTGATAATATAGTAATTATCAACCTTTGTAGAAAGTGGTGGGAATCAATTATCCCTTGCTTGTTGGTTGACTTTTGAGTGTAAACATGAGAAGCAGTATACATTAACAAAAGAATGTCTATTCAATGTATTTATTTGCCAGGCTGGTGAAGAGAAGCCAATTAAACCTATTCCCCTCTCTTCTGTTGTAATTATTTCCCATTGTAGGTAAGCCACTCCGGGAGCTGTCAGCTGACAGGTGGGGCAAAAATGCTTTAAATAAATAAACATTCAATGTATGTGTTCCATTACACTTTTTCATATTTACTCTAAGTGAAAAATGAAGCACAGATATCATTAAGAGTATTCAAATATTAATGGAATTCTGAAAGGATCATTTTCTATCTTGTGGCTTGTGCTGATGCGATATGACCATCCACACTGACCTGAATTAGAGTAAATACTTATCTCAGTGTTGGATGCATTTTCAAAACTATATATGAGGGAAGTTTCAAACTACAGGTGTTTCCCCCTTTTATCAGATTTATCTGAACTTGGGTGATAAATTGACGGAAGAACCTATGTTTTTACTAACCTGTATTTCTGGGGTGTGACTCAACTTACAGCAAATGCTCTGAAAGATCTTCGGTAGCTTTAACAGCCCATATACAGCTAAATTTTCTTAGTACAGTTTAATATCAACTTTTATTTTAAAAAGAAGTGGTTATTTATTTATTTAAAGAATTTATACCCTGCCTTTCTCCCAACAAGGGCAATCAAGGCGGTTATAAGTTTTTGGTATATTCAGCAGTACTTATGCAAAGCCTCTCTGCTCTGGTGTGTTTGCTTGTTTTTATCCATCATTCAGAAACGAAAACCCGATCATGTAAAGAAAAAAATATCTCCGGGGAAGCAAGGACCACGCTAAGGGGCGGAGAGACCTAAGAAACTGTCTAGTAATCACAGCGACTTCGCCACCGCGTATCAGTATCGAGCCCTTCGCCTCGTCAACAAGCGCAGCACCGCATCACACCACGGAATGACGCTCTCTTTGGTTACCAATGCCGTACAATAAAGGCTCTTTCCCAACCCGCCCGCCTACTTGAACACGGAAGGAGCGTTGCCGTGGCTTTCGGTAAAAGGAGGAGGAGGAAGCAATGTATTGCCAGGATCAGCCCTCCTCCGACTACATCCACGCTCTTGCCACTCGGCTCCGCTTTCCAGAGACTCCCCCTGGCCCGGGAAACGGGAACAGAGAGTCTTCGGTCCCTTGAAGGCGAACGTTTTATTGCGGCCGCAGCTTTCGTGCGATAGAAATTTCACACTTCGGCTGCAATCCTATCCACACTTACCTAGGAGTAAGCCCCATTGACTATAATAGGACTTACTTCTGAGTAGACACATGCATATGATTGGACTGTTACTCAGATACATGCAAGTCCATTAACAGCACAATCCTAGGCACGTCTACTCAGAAGTCAGTCCGTTATTTTAATGGGACTTACTCCCGGGAAAATGTGTATACAGCATTGCACCCTTAAGCTCATTCCGCAACAAGATCTGTTAGGGATCACAAGACTCTCGATAGGTTTTGCTACAGCCAGACTTTGAGGGATCGCCCTTTTAACGCTGGGGAAAACGGGGATCCTTCTCAGCTTACCCAGGAGAGCGGGTAGCTCCAAAATGGCACGGGGGAAGGGAGTAAAACCTGCTCTGGAGAGCCTCCCTCCCTCCAGCACAGAACCAAAGCCGCCCCTTGCCCGAGGCCAACGGGCATCATGTATTGTCACCGACTAAGCAAGCGGCCCGGCGGCTTGGATGCGAGACCTCTGGAAGAAAAGACAGGCGAGGGAGCCCTCCAATGGGTTGGGTCGGGCTTTCCCGACTGCCCTACCTACCTACCTTCGGCTTATAGAGCCACCTTCTGAGTTTGCTCATCATCATCATCGCCGCTGCAGTTGCCCCTCGCTTTCCTAAGAGCCGCCTCAGCTCAGGTCCGCGGGAAGAAATCGCTCTCAGGCAAGCCAGCCACCTAAGGCCCGTTCTGCAGTCCCTCTCTGATTAAGCAACCCTGGCCAGGCGGCTCTTTCCCTTTCGATTGCCCCCCAAAGATTAATTTTTCATCACCCAGCGGCTTGACACAGCGCTGACATCGGAGCCAAGCAACCAACCACGCATGCGCACAAGCATCTTCTCCCCCCCCCCCACTGCTCCGCCTCCATTTTCCTCCGCGCCAATTGGAATACGGCAAAGGAGCGCAGCTTCCCCTAGGACCGGTCTAAAGATCCCAGAATACATTTGCCCCCAAAGCGTTAAGCCTGGGCTACACTATAGCCGTGCGGCCTGCGTGACGTCCTGCGTGCGGCACGCACGAGCTCGCACGTCAAGTGCAGGCTGCCGACGGCAGCCGACGCTGGCCCGTTGGCAGCCGACGTCCTCGCACGGGCAAAGTCGGCCTCGCCTCGACTTTTGCCCCGTTTCTAGAAAGAGCACTTGTGGCTTTGTTTCGGCTGCGTTCCAGCAGCGCTCCGGCTGCGAGACGCAGCCGCGACGCAGCCGTCGACAATGTAGCTCGGCCTTTACGAGAGATTCTGCGTTTCTTACCCGCCCAAATCATAACGATTGAGCGGAGCCCAATTCATGATTAGTGCTATTATTATTAGTCGTGGCATTGAAGCCCATCATCCCCTCCTCTTTTAACCACATCTTTCCCTGTTTGGCCACCCCACAGCATACCAAGGCCGGTGCCCGCTGTTTGCTTCCACCCTCAAGATCAGAATTGTCAGCACAGCAGCTGCCATGGTTCTTGCACACAAGCCAGAGCCCCAGAACTTTTCTCTGGAGAAATGAGTGACCATTATTGTCCATAATAACTTTCCTCCTTCCCTTCCTTGCAATAAAAAGTTTTCGATTCCATCCAGTCCGCGTAATTTAATACATACTGTATTGTACTGTATTAAAGTGCTATACTTGTTGTTGTTCAGTCGTTAAGTCGTGTCCGACCCTTCGTGATCCCATGAACCATATCCCGCCAGGCCTTCCTGTCCTCCACTATTTTCCTGAGTTCGCTCATTTTCATGTTCGTTGCATCGGTGATGCTGTCTAACCATCTCATCCTTGGCCTTCCCCTTCTCCTTTTGCCTTCAATTTTTC
The DNA here is from genome assembly GCA_026170595.1 of Plestiodon gilberti rubricaudatus. Lineage (NCBI taxonomy): Eukaryota > Metazoa > Chordata > Lepidosauria > Squamata > Scincidae > Plestiodon > Plestiodon gilberti. The sequence continues at coordinate 105,960,632 of JANXHW010000003.1, read as the reverse complement.
CCAGCATCAGAGTCTTCTCCAGAGAGTCCTCTCTTCGCATTAGGTGGCCAAAATATTTGAGTTTCAGCCTTAGTATCTGTCCTTCCAGGGAACAGTCAGGGTTGATTTCATTTAGGATTGACTGATTTGATCTCCTAGCAGTCCAAGGGACTCTCAGGAGTCTTCTCCAGCACCACAGTTCAAAAGCATCTATTCTTCGGCGCTCAGCCTTCCTTATGGTCCAACTCTCGCAACCATACATTGCTACTGGGAACACCATCGCCCTGACTATGCGAACTTTTGTTGGCATGGTGATATCTCTGCTTTTTATTATGCTGTCTAAGTTTGCCATAGCTTTCCTTCCAAGGAGTAAGCGTCTTTTAATTTCATGGCTGCTGTCTCCGTCTGCAGTGATCTTGGAGCCCAGAAAAGTAAAATCTGTTACTGCTTCCATTTCTGCCCCTTCTATTTGCCAGGAATTGATGGGCCCAGATGCCATGATCTTAGTTTTATTAATGTTGAGTTTCAAGCCAACTTTTGCACTCTCCTCTTTCACCCTCATCAAGAGGCTCTTTAGTTCTTCTTCACTTTCTGCCATTAGGGTGGTATCGTCTGCATATCTGAGGGCTATACTACGTAATAGATTTTAAATCTTGTGAGCGTCACAACAGCACTACAAGTTTAGTCAGTAGCTCTGCTCGCCCTGTACATCAGGGGCTGATTCAAAGAGAAGGAATTGCTATAATGTGCAGAATGCCTCTCTCTATTCTGCACTTACAGCTTCATTCTAGGTATGCTATCGGCTGAATTTAGAATACTGTACAACAGGGGAATATCATGGTCACCCCACAGACTGCTTTTTTCAGAGATAGTTTAGCATTGTAGTCAGAAGAAAATAATCCATTCTGTTTCCTGCCACAGAAGGAAGGCGCCACAGAAGCATCTCTGTCCCCAGCGCCTTCCAATAACTCAAAGAAACAAACAAAAAAGCCCTTTTATAAGCATCTTTCTAGGAAGACCGAACCCATAAAGTCAGTGGGAAGCAAAAGGCTTTCGCTACCTCTTCAACTGCAGGAGATTTTAAAAATGGCGCGCACATGCCCGCCCGCCCCCCGCAAGCCAATCAGAGAGCCGAGCTACTTCTGCAGAGATCGGCGTGGGTTGGCGGCGACCGCGGCCACCCCACAGCAATCAATGATTTATTGTTATATTATATGGGTTTTGTTGTGTTGTTGTATGTACATACTACAAATAAATCGTATCGACTGTCATCTTCCTTTTTCCAACCATTTGAATCCCAAAATACATTGCCCCCACCCCAAGGCGTTACGATGCCCGCCTTGCGGGCATCCATGCTCAAACCATGCGTTATTATTTATTTCAATATCTTGTGGCTGCCTACAAACGTTAAAAGTCACGTTTCCACGCAACCTCACCAGTTGCTAGGCAACGCGAAGTCAACATGCGTTGCCATTTTGTCTCCTTTCGCGTCTCCCTCTCTCCTCCCCTCGCCGACTCCTGCTATCCTGCGGCTGTAACAACGCCTTGAAGTTCCAATCTTCGATTCTTACCGTTATAAGCAAGCATCAAGGGAATTAGGAGAAAAATTGTCTCCTGTCCTGCAGAAGGTAAGCCTCCTCTCTCCTGAAGTTTCTGCCTCAGAGTCCCATTGCTCAAAGCTATCAGTGACGAGATATGAAGTACTGCATATATAAGCGCCATAACTGCACGTTAATTAACAGAAACCATGCCAGTTGCTTTTTTTCTGAATAAATGGCTCTTGGAAACGTAAAAGTTTCGGTTTTCCAACACTATAGTATATAGTATATATATTGGACCTCCTGTGGCCAAAATTGGTTAATGTAAGAGCCACATATGATAAACTTTAGATATTCAAGAGCTGCAATATTTAAGAAGCATTTAAATTCTTAAATACATTTACTCACCATGAATATTAAACTTATATTTTAATCAGTTGGACTCTCTCAGTTTATACCTGGTAAATAATTATAAAGCTGGAACATTTCTTCTTTATCTTTTATTGAATTGTGATGCAAAAAGGGGCTCAGCCAACATATTTCTGAGAGCCACACATTATACTGTACGTTAAGAGTCGCATGTGGCTCAGGAGCTGCAGTTTGGCCACCCCTGCTATATACCGTGGACTGGAGGATGATTTTGGAGTAGCCTTCGACAGGCACAACAAGTTCATAGAATCTTTTCATTTATTGCATATTTGAAATTTTTAAGATCAACTTTGCATTTGCAGTGACTAGTGTGCACATTTAAAGTGCAATTCTATGCTCAAATGGTGCAAGTGCCCCCAACTATGTTTAAGTAAAGTCCAAGTCACATCTGACAAATCAGTAGGATGGAGACAGGGAAAACAAGAGCCCAGACAACTCCACAGGGACACAAGCCTGCCAGCCACTTCCTCAGCATCCGTGGAAACACCAACAACATGCACCAGTCGTGTGGTGTCATCCTGAAGATGGCTCCAACTAAGAACACCCACTCATGCAACCAGCCTCATGCTAGGAGTACCTTCCATTGTAGCAGCTGCTGTGGTACAAGCAGAAAGAGGACAGAAACAAAAAGCAGTCTGAAACCCTGCCCAGCACATAGGGTTGAAATCACTTTATGTTACTCACAGAAACACATACTGGTGAGAATATCTTTTTGACTGGATAAGGAAGAAAGATTGGGAAGGGGCAGGCATGTGCGACACACACACAGGGCTTCCCAGAGCAAGGACTCGAGGGGCAGGGGTAACAATAGGAAAATTTCCTCTTTAGGAAGCACCTTTTTGCCAAGATAGAAACTGGAGTGAACAACAAGGGGAAGCACCAGATAGCCCGGTGACCCACAATGAGAGTCGGGCAAACCAGATTCCAGGTTTTCCAAAAATTCAAAAGTTGGAGCCAATAACACTTTGTCAATGACAGCTGGTGCTTGATATCCCTGAAAATAAAATGAATTACCCTATTAACCGTTTCCTTCCTATAATTAATAAAAAGTGTCTGAGGCTCAACATTACCCCAGAAATGAATTGGGGTAATTTTGTACCCTGGCTAAGCTTGATTTATTTACCTCTGTTAATTTTAATTTATCCACCCAGCAACACGGTTTTTTTATGCCGGAAAAGTACTCAAATAGCTTTTGATTGCCTTTCTTTCAAACACAAACAATGTTGAATGGATGGCCCAAAGTGATCTTGTAAAGAGGTAGAAGTTCTGGTTTTTAGACCTTACTGATCTTTGACCTTGCTGAATTCTACTCATTCTACCTTGGAGTAACTCCCACTGAAATCATTGGGACTTATTTCTGAGTAGACATGCATAGGATTGCACTGTGAATGTGCATATGGGATACAAATATACTATATGCCACAAGGCACAATTGCTGTTTATTATTATTATTAACAGTATTTATATACTGCTTTTCAACAAAAAGTTCACAAAGCGGTCTAAGAAGAGACAAATAGACACTGAATAGATGTTTCAGGTCAAAATAAATACTGTCTTTGAGTTTACAGAATACACATGAAGGTATACAGTGTGTATTTTGACACATTCTACTGTCAAGTAACAATTAACGTTTCTTGGGGATCGTTTGTAAACACCACAAAATTTGGGGTAACCAGTTACCCCTCTAAACAAAAAACATTTTTTTCTTTTTCTGAATGAGGGTTAAACCATTGCAACCTTAGAGCACAAGCCTAGGCATGTCTACTCAGAAGCAAGCCTCACTGAACACAATGGGGCTTGCTTCTAGACATGCCTAGGTTTGTGCTCTAAGTTTTAATAAGCTACACCTGCCCACATTCCTTCTCCTAAAGGTCTAGCACTCTGTCCAGGTTGGCGATCTGGTAAGCCTACACCTGAGGAGGCTCTCCTTACACCTGAGAAAGTATGTGTAAGGTGAGCTTTCTTGGGTGTAAGTAAGGAGAGCCTCTTCAGGTGTAAGCAGTGCGGTGCTTTTTGGTGTCATATGAGGGGGCGGGCGGGGTTGCCTCACCTGTGACATCAGCACCGCGTCCCTGGTATATACAGTCTCTCCAGGGCCCCAAATGCTTTTTTGGGAGCCTTAACTCTTGCCTGTCTCATCTACTCAGACTCTCTGCCTACAGCTCCCTATATGATCCTTATTCATCTTGCCTTGCTTGGGCAAGATGAATAAGTGTCATATAGGGAGCTGTAGGCAAGAAGACAGAGACTAAAAAAGGGGAAAGAATGACAAAAGTAATCAAACAGAGGAAATGGAATAGCTTAAGGACTCTTGAGTTCAAATATGTAATAATGAGATCTAGAGTATGTCTAGCACAGTGAGTTGGAGGAGTAATATAAACAAGAAAGTTTGTTCAGTCTAAAAAGAGACAATAGAAACCAAATAGATGTTTCAGGACAAAATAAATACTGTCTTTTAGGCCTAATTCATGTGTTATTGAATTGGTGTGGTAGCTAGCAGCTGAAAAACTGCTTCCTTGGGGTCTGACTCAACAGCACCTTTGTAGGAGTTGCTCATGACTTGGAAACAAAACCAATTCCCGCCAGACTTTATAGCTTTGTATTTGTCAGGCTAGCTAGGAACTTTATTTTTGCAAGGAGGAGCCGCTCAGTAACTCCTATTCATTCTATAGTGAGTAAAAATCTGCCTTAGCTTTTCACATTTCCAGCCTGATTCTTTGCATGTTGAGTCAGCAGTAAGGACTTAAGGCTGATTCACACTAGCCCTTCCGTGCACGTTTGCTCTACTCTAGCGTCTGTACGTGCATCTAGCAGTTCTCTGAACGTTTGCCCGCCTTCTTGAAGAAAGCGCAGCTGTGATTGGGTGAAGAGAAATGCGCTTCTCTGATTGGTGAGCTGCCTAGCACCGGGAGCATAAACGCTAGCTTAAACGCGAGCGCAGCAAAAAGATAAACCGAAACCATATTTCCTGGCTGCGTCGTAAGCTCATGCTGCGTCTGACGCAAGCATGAAAAACGCACGAAAAGACCAAACGTTAAGCCAAAATGCGCACGGAAAGGGCTAGTGTGAATCAGCCTTTAGTCCCAAGTTAATATGCATAGAAGTGCAGCCGGGCAGCCCAATCCTGCGTAAAGATTGGGTGGGCGGCCGAGGCCGTCCGCTCGATCCTGATCTCTGCTGCGGGCAGCCTGCAGCAGGCAGCCCGCGGCGGAAAGTCTACTCGGGGAAGGGGACGCTCGTCCCCTTCCCTGAGCGTAACAGCGGCTGGGGCCGATAGGCCTCCTCGGATTTCCGCCAGATACTTTGCTGGCGGAAGTTGGAGGAGGCCGTGTAACGGCCCAGCCGCCCGGCGGGGACCAGGATATGGCGGACTTATGCCCTCGCCTGGGGCAGCTGGGCCTATGGCCGCCCTCCTGGCTCTGCCGTCCCTCCTCCTCCGTCCACTGACCTGCCCCCCGCCCGCTGGATCCTGACCTACCTGGGTCTGGCGGCGGGCCCAGTCTTCGGGTGGCGGAGCTGGGAAAACTGGCCTTGCCGCGGCCCTCCCGGCTCGAAAGTAGTCCGTAAGCGTGCTTTACGGCACGTTTGCGACTATTACGGGCAGTGGAACGCTAGGTCTGCCGCCCCTGTAACTTGAGTTGGATTGTACCGTTAATGCCATTCTTCCAGTGAAATAGCTTTGCTTAGAAATCTGTATTACTCTAACTTGGATCTCTTCTTCCTTGCAAACAGGAAGGAATTTTTATTTTAATATTTAGTACTGTATCAGCATTTGGGTCCAGTGTTGTGTAGAAGCCACACATACATGGAAAAAACCTGGTACAATTTGAGGAACACGGTTAAAGGAACACGGATGAATCAAGGCTCAGTGAGCCAAGCCAACCCAAGGAGAGATTTGGTGGCCCTAGTTGTTGTTGCATTTGTATCCAGAAGTGTAGCTGAAGCAAAGTCAGTTAAAACAAAATTGCATTTATGTCTGTTGAACCTATAGACTTGGAATGAACTGCAAGTGAAGACAAATGTTCATTGATTTACAGGACTCTGCCAGTGAAGATGACTGACCAGGTGAAAGAGAGAGACTTTGAAATAGTTATCCATCACCTTAACCAATTCAGTCCTGAAAAAGAGAGTGTTGGGAATTTCTTGGAAGAATTTGCTAAGGTTTTACAAGTAAGTGAAATGCCACTTTACCCTGTACAAGGTATACTCTAAGTTGGCATCTAAAAATATTTTTCTTATATGAAGGTTTGCATACACATTTTGTTATGTGCATTGTCTAAACTTTTACAAGTATTCTAATTAAATTAATTCCCACACAAAGCTTGCGTTTGTTTAACAGGATCTGTTCGCCTTGCTGAGTCTCTCTAGCACTAAAGCCGGAACTACACTGCACTGCGTCCGACGTGGAGGCGTCTTGCCCTGCCTCCGCTGAGCTGGTCGGAGGAGTGTCTTCCCGCCTGTTGTCCCTCCTGCTGTCCCGCCTTCTTAAGAAAGCGCAGCTGTGTTTGGTTAAACACAAGCGCGCTCTGATTGGCCGAAAACCTTGCAGGTCTGCTCTTTACAGCGGGGCCGGTTTTTACTTTTAACAACCCTGCCCTATGCATCTTGACGTAGTCGCAAAGGCAGCCGAGACAAAATCACCCACAAGCTTCACACGTTTCTCTCTCTTTAGTTTTAACACACACGTTGAGGGGTTTCGGGTACTGCTCAACTTCCCGTGCATCTCTGAATGAGTCAACATGGAGCAGTCGTAAGCAATATTTTGCTTTCAATCCATAATCGGTCTGCAGTGGAAATATTGTTCTGCTCTGCCTGTGCACACAAAACAGACCGTTCCCTTGCTGCAAGTAGCAAGCGAGCACCAAAACGCTCCCCCCCCACACACACACTCGCAAATCTCTCTGATTGTTCCTACTCTTTCTTGTTACAATTAATCCTCTTGGAATAAACCTCCACGATTACAAAAGTTTGGGCTATTTTGAGTATTTCCCGCCATTCTGGTTTTCTCTCTCCTCGTCCTGTGTTTTCCTCTGGGAATAAGCCTTGAAATAAAAACCCCATGGTGATTGGAGGTAGTTCTGATTGGCACGCAGTTCTCTCATCCTCCCCCCTCTCATCCGATTGGTAGGCTGTATTGCCTATGCGAAGCCGCCCCTCAAAAGATGGCTAGGAACCATCTTTCCCGCTTTGTGCACGCCGCAGCATTGGGAGCTCCGCTTGCTTCCGAAATGCTGTCAGAAGCTCCGCAAAGCGCCGACCACAGTGCAGTGTAGTTCCGGCCTTAGTCTCACTCTACTTGCCTGCAATAAGCAGGAGGAGGCTGCTTCTCACATTTGTTTAAGGAAGCAATCAGTGTTGCTGTGATAAAAGTAAGAGCCAGGTGTGTGTGTGTGTTGTGCCAGGGTGGGTGGGCATCCGCTATCTGTAGATGGGGGGGGGGCTGTAGTTTTGTGCATATCAGTTGCTCTTTGCTTCTTATACTGAAATTGTTTTTTTCTTCTCTACAGACTTCTAGTGTAACTGATGAAACCTTTCTGATGGAAACGTTGTCTGGCTGTATAGAATATAAACCTTTATTGGATGTGGTGGTCAATGCATTTTACATCCGAGATGGACAACATTGCCTGTTGTCTGAGCGTAATCTCTATGTCGGTAGGTATTCTACATTAGTACTTAGAACATAATTATATACTGACAATATTCTTAATTATTTCCCAAATATTGTTATTATTAGGAATATTTATATACTGTAGTGATTGTTGAGGTTTTCATGGCCACTGGAATCTTGACAATAAAGGCTTTCGGGTTTAAAAGCCATGTAACAAAGGGTAAAAGTTCTTCCAAAGTTTTAAAACAAAGTTCTTAAAATCTTCCCATATAAAAACAGGTAAAAGTTAAAAACAACAAGATAAAAAGTTCTTCCAAGTTTTAAAACAACCAAGTTCTTACACTTTCCCCACGTTTCACCAGTTCATTTGACTGACTTCTTCAGGGGTAAAAATTCAGAGGCTCCAGTTAGAAAGCTCTAGGAAACCAACATACAATGGTTCAGAAGCTGCTTTTTATCCCTTAATTAAATGCATCTGATGAAATCACCCTCCAGTAACCTGTCTGTGCTAGGCAGGATTTAAAGGGGCTCATGCTGTTATTACTTGTCTTGTTGTTATCTCTGTTAAGATGCTTGATCTTTGTCTTTGCCAAGGCTGGAATCCAACTGTTGCTGATGTTTTTTGTTTCCTCCTTTCGATTAAAATTGTTTCTATGTTTAAAGAATTAATACAAGGAGTGTTAATACCAGATTGAAAGAACATAAGAGGTACTGTAGATTGTGTCAACCTGAAAAATCGACTGTGGCTGAACATGCTTGGTCCATAGGACATAATATCCGGTTCAACGAAACACAGTCGGATAAATAGAGAAGCCATAGAAATCTTTAAAATAGAAACAATTTTCTATGTAACAACTGCTAACAAAGTGATAGCAAGTGTGATTGAGTCAAAGTTTTTATTGAACAGTCTCAAAGATGGAGCAGCATCTGAAAGAGAAATGCACAAGTGGGGTTGCCAACCATCTTGTCCCAGCAAAGCTGTAGTCCCTTTGCAAGTTATTCAACAGACAGCCAAGGAACAGGTGTCAGTGAGATCTGGCTGCACTAGTTACTTCACTGTCTGTTATGGACTATGCAAAGCAATTGGGGCCTGTCTGGAACATACAGATCAGCAGCCCCACACAGGAACAACTGGGATCACACTGGTCAGTGCTGCCAGGCCTGCCGTGGACTTCCTTTGTGGTCTGCATGGCTAGCCATGTGAAGGGCCCTGTGTCATCTTTCCAGTTGGGCAGCTTCCTGCAAAGAGGAAAACAGAGAGCATAGCAAGACATAGACAGCAAAATCAGCCACACATGGTCATTGAAATGCATACTCTGTTTGTGAGAGAGAGAGTGGTGCCACCTGAATGCAGATAACAGTAGTTCCCTGTTGTGGGGGAGAGCATTGTGACTCAGAGTATTACCTTTTTCTGTGACGTGGGCTCCAGGAGGATGCATTTCTGTGAGACATGACTGTTCTGCCCTATGTTGCAATTCTGTGCTCCTGAAAAACAGGTGGGCTCCAAGCAAGTGTTTGGCCAGCAGTGGCAATGTTTGGATATTCACCAAGGAAGAGCAGACACTTGCTGCTTATTAGTTGTTGCAAAGAGAAGGGGATGGTTAGGTAACATGGTGTATATCGCATGGGGCATTTGGCAATTTGGAAGAGGGGGGTAGAAACATGCAGGATCAGTATGTTGTGGAATGGGAGTCCCTTCCCTCCATTGCTTGCATTGTATTGTGTGGGGTGCATTGTCCTTGCTCCCCATGTTGGGGTGGTGGAGTGAAAGTTCCAGGTGTGTGTGTGTGTGTGCGTGCACTTGTGTTTTCCCAGGGCAGAGTACCTGCAATAAGAATTCTGAGAGGACAAGTGATAGCAAAGTATCTTGCCAAGAATGTTGTGAGGGCAGCAGGCTGTTTGTGCAGAGTGCTCCCTTTGTGTGCAGAGTGCCCTATCTCCATAGTTTCTATCACCCTAGTTCCTGTGTGTGTATGTATTCTCAGTGTGCATGACCTGAGGCCAGAAAAGTATTGCCCCTTGCTGTACATTTTGTCATCTGAGCTCTGGTCTCCCTGGGAAGGGTTTATATACTAGGCATGGTGCGTTGTGATTGTCTGCAGAGTGTAGTCTTTATCCAATACTCCACCATAGGATAGGGGAGGGGGTGGCAAGAGTTGAGATTTTTTTGGTGTTTTTCCTGTCCCCATTGTTTTCTGTAGGATTCCTACACCACCTCCAACATTGGGGTAGTGTTCTGCTGTTGTTTGAAGTGTGTCTGTTGCCTGGAGGGTGTTCAGGATAATGGTGATCTCCAGCTCCTTCCCATCCGCCTATATCCCACATGCATCTCCACCTCCTGTTTTGGGGCTTATGCTATCATAGCGTTTCACTGTGTTTGGGGCATGTCTGCTGGTGGAACTGGAGCTGCACCGTCATCTGAGGGCAAACATCCTATCCTAAAGTGCTTAGATTGTATTTCTGAAGTATACGGTATAGTATGCGATTGTATTGTCGCACAGTATGATTTCTTATTTTTCTAAAACTTAGAGTAGAAACTGTTGTGCACTCAAATTACTTTTGCCAGTGTAATTTTAATTTATGTCTTCTGATAGTTGTTTGCTATCTGGCTACTTTTCGATTGGAGGAGCTTGGTCTTCAGCAGTTCAGCAGAATCATCAAGACAATGGGTATTACAAAAATATGTAAGGTAATTAAAATAGTTGTGCTCTAGCCAAATTTTAAACAAAAATCCGTCCAATATGGTTGTAATCCAATGTATACATATATTAATTGGGTGTGTTTGTTAAAAGTTTGTTGCTTTTTAACATTTACCGGTAGTTACTATCACCAGAGGGCCAAGCACTGAGTCACCCATGAAGATGACGTGGTTAGAAGAAATAAAATACATATGACATACAGTACAGTAGTTCTGTTCTGTGATTCTTGTAAGCAAGGAAACACAGCTAAAATATAAATATCAGTCTTTAAGGTGCCACAAGACACTTTATTAGGAAAAATAAAAATACAACAATAAAAACATATGAATAAGAAACATTAAAATAATTTAAAAATTCAGGGTTAAATGATACGGATATATGGTAACTATAATGGGATGTTATGGTGAAAAGGTACAAAGAAGAGTGTCTGGACAAATATCTATGAGCCAGGGTCAATAGACTTGCCAGACCCCTCCGTTTTGAAAAAAATAAAACTTAACTTCTAACTTAAATGTATTGTTTATCTATACTATCTAAAAGTGTGTGTGCTTGACATCGCTTACAATAAAACACATATAAGTGAAACATAAAACCACATACAGTAAAACAGCAAAAGAAGAAACAATCATAGCAGAATAAAAAATCCTAATTGCTCTATATAGCACCAGTGTTACCAAAAGAGCTGGCAAGGGGAATTATTAATAAATATTTCCCTTGTAAAAGATGCAGGGCTGCATAAGATGTAAGAGCTGTAGCCCTTACTGCAGCTTTCAGGGAGAGCATATAGCCAAAATGAAGTACGTACACAGCTCTGTTTGATAAAAGGCATCCTGGATTGGGTGCAAATTAGGGTAATGCAGAGAACCCCACTCCCTCAAAAGAAGAGACTAAGAGGAAAATAACTTCCATTCAAGATAATACAGATTTATTGTAAGAAAATTGTTATTAAAAATAATACACCAAAATACCTTTCTCCTCAAAAGATCAATGAAGAAATACCGTAACAGTTTGTTCTAACAATGTGATATGTTCCTGATTCTTGGTGAACGCATGTAATGAGTTTGTAATTGGTAAATCTGAGAGAGTAAGAAATAAAGGGCAATGTTTAGGGAAAGAGTTTAAGGAATCCTTGCTCTTTTACCCCAGTCCCTAGGCTAAGATGGGAAAAGGAGATGATGTGCTAGCAGCTAGAGCAGGGGCGGGGAACCTTTTCCCTGGCGAGGGCTGTTTTAAATATTAGAAATTTGCTTGAGGGCCGGCCGTAAGGCCGTGCACCATTTTTATTTATTTAATTAATTTTGCCCCCACCCCCCATCGGCCTCCGGAGGCTCCGTGCTCACCGTCCGAAGCCACCGCCGGGTCCATGCGTCACCTCTGGCGTACCCTGCCGATGAGGGCAAGAGGGCAAGAGCTTGCCCTCATCAGCTCTTGCCCTCATCAGCGTGGTACGCATGTGCGAAATGTCCAACGGCCTGGTAAGAAGGGGTCGAGGTGGCAGCCAGGGAGGACATGCAAAGGCCCTCTCCCGGCCTCCGGAGGTGACGCGCGGACCCGGCGGAGCCTCCAGGGGCCCGTTGGGCGGCCTCCCGACAATCTCTCCGGGGGCCGGACCGGATGGCCTCGGGGGCCTGATCCGGCCCTGGGGCCGGAGGTTCCCCACCGCTGAGCTAGAGGGAAGGGATATTGAAAGCAAATAAGTGCAATTATAGCTACCTGAGTCCTGAAGTGGTTGGGGAGCCTTGCAGGAATCAAAAGGTTCTGAGCAATGTGGAGACCCTAGCTTGGCACAACATACACAGAGGTTGTTGCATTAGGTTAGAGTAGCAAATTGCTAGTTAAAATCGTCCAATATTTTGAGTGTTTTGGAGTTGCTGCTTATGAAACGCTTGGGGTAGGCCTGTTAATCTGGTTGTTGGGTTGTGAAATGGGCCCTGGAGGTTTCAGTATTGGTGTGTTAATGTATAAACTTGTACAGGTGTCCCCACCCCCTTAATGACAGGTCGCTTAATGACGATCCGCATAAATGACGGAGGTTCCCAAAGTGTAAACAAAGAATTAAAGCTACAGTACTGTATTTTAAATGCAAAAAAGTCGTCTAACTCTCTGTGTTTGTGTGTGTTTCTGCCTCCATTGGCAGGTAGAAATCTTGTTGTGCTTTGTGTTACACTCATAATGTACACTGTGTTTGCCATTCATTCCCTATTACAACTCCACTGTGTTACATTGCAATGCATTGCAATGTACTGTATTGGTTTTACACGTTATACCACAATCGGCCACTAGATGGTGCTGAGGACTCGCTTAATGACGGTTTCACTATATGACGGGTTTTACAGAACAGTATCCCTGTCGTTAAGTGGGGGACACCTGTATGTGAATGGATTCAGAGTGGGTACTGATATGCCTTTTCCTGGCACACAATCAAGGGAAACATTTCTAATCAATATGCAGATGTGCAGGGCACAGTGGATGCATTCAAAATGCAGATACAGTTTCAAAATTTAATGTGACAAGAGGATGTCAGATAGATACCCATATAACTTGAACATTACACAACACATTGAAATAGGATTGCAAATATGAAATACAAACATTGAAAAGGTTGCATTCGGTAGTAATGTGAAAAATGGAGACAAACAGAAGGTTACATAATGACACTTATTCAATGAAAACAATGGAGATTCATTGGAAACTGGTGCGATGAAAGGTTGCATAATGGGATTATATTATTTTCCCAGGATTGGTGACATGAGATGACAAACAGAGTTCAAGGTAGAGTGTTTGAGGCTTGAACTGAGTTCCAGGAAAAGCAGTGTTCATGTTGTCCATTTGAGGTATATGGATCCACAGCACAATAGTCCATGATGCAATTCAGGGCTGGCAATAATTGGGGGGGAAGGGTTGGTCTGGGTGGTACCATCACTCTTAACAACATCAACCAATCTCCTCAAAGCTTAATGCACTTTTGTTGTAGATTGGAGCTTGGTGAGCTGGTTTCTGCTTCTGTGTTATGAAGGGGCAGGCATTTCTGGGCCCCTACCAGGTGGGCAGAGCACAGTACTTGTGGCCTTGGCCTTTTTTTCAGCATGGGAACCTCTGCTCAAAAATTGATCAGAGGTCAATTAAAAACAAAAACAGAAAAAGATGGTACAAAACAAAAGGGAGGGTTGAGGAAACAATTCACCATAATCAACAGCCCAGGGGGTTGAATGGAGCTTAGAATTCCATCACTTTGAGTTTATAGGGGTGCCTTTCTTCTGGGATGGCTACTGATTCCTCTCTTGCATCCCCTCAGCTCTCTATCAGGGTGGGCTGGAAGTGTGGCTGTAAATCATCGTGCCTTCCCAGTCAACATCATGCCTCATTTCAAGGTGACCTTCCTTCTCTGCTCAGCAGTGGCAGCTGGGGTCACAGAAGGGGCAGCTACCACTAGCTGTTACCACTCCTGTTGCTCCACTCCCTTTGCTGTTTTGGGGGTGCTAGTTGTTTGATGGGAGACGCTACCTCTTCCCCTCACCTGTCTTGCCCCTTCTGAGAGTGACACTAATGTCTGTGGCCAGCTTTAGCCTCAGCTGTGAATAAAATGGGTGGAACCAGTTGGTAAGGCCAAACCTGTCAGGGAGACACTGATGCCTCTCTTCCAGGAACTTGTTTTTTGTAGAACTCATCTGACATCTGATCTTTTTCATCTTGGGAGGGGTACAAAGTTGGGGGTTGTTTCTAAAATTTTCATGAGGGGCACCAGAGAGGAACACCACCACCCCCGCCACCGCCAGTTTTGGGCCAGCATGGGGGCTAATATTAAGTTTTTATTTCTCCAGAAATGGTTTTAGCTCACCATTTCCAGAGACTTTCTTCTTTTTTTCACTAATACTTCTAGTTATTTTTTCCTGAGTTGACCTTTTTAAACTTTGACAATGGCTTGGGTGTTCTTTTCTTTTACCATTTAAAACTTATAACTATCTGTATAATACAAGAAGGGGGGGGAGAGAAGAGCCTTTCCCAAAATATCCAATAATCTCAACAAAATTCAAATAGACCTAAAATGTTTATGTATTGGATACAATTGCAAATACAAAGTCTGATCCATAGTTTAAAACTACTACTGGGTTTTCTTTAAGCTTTTTGTAATTCAAATATTCAGTACCTTTGATTTATGAGTGAACTCTTTTTAGTTCCTTAGGTTCTTTTTCACTGTCATGAATCTGAGCACATGGATTAAAGATGAATGGAGCCAGATATATGATTCTACTTATGTAAACGATAAGTGGATCCAACCATTGCTAAAGTAAGTGATTGTCAAATTGCCATTTATTTAATACAAACTATCTTAAATATGACTTGCATCCAAAAATCCCAGTTCACTACTGGTAGTTTAACATGAGTTATTAGTTTAAATCAAAAGTATGTTTAAAGTCCAAGAGCACAATCCTGTGCATGTCCACTCAGAAGTCTCATTGTGTTCATAAGTCCTGTGGCATCACTGAGGTGAACTAATTTGATTTAAACTAATAACTCAGTGGTCAGCAATTCATTTGGCTATTGGACTGTGTGTCACCTCCATTTCCCACATCCTTACTCACACCTCCTCCCCACAACCACCACCAAAGTTACTCACTGGATAAAGGAACCGGGAGTAATGCTCCTGTTTCTATCATTTTAAATTAAGGCTAGAAACCACTTTCCTTTCTGACAGCCATTTCACTTTCCCGCAGCATTCGTGTTGGAACTCAAACCACTTCACCATCCAAACATACAATTTGTATGTTTAGCAAGGCAATTTGTATGTATTTAGCAAGGCAGTCTGGGGTGCTACTAGTGAAATTGACTAGAGCCTTGCAGCAAATGGCTGCAGATACAGAGAAACCTTTAAAATGGCCACCGCAAATACAGTAGTTTCAGGATGGCTGCGGAGAGCTTCAGAATTTCAGTTTCTTTGGTGGTGCAGGGAGTAAGGTGTCTAAGGCCCCGATCCTTTCCCCCACCAGTTTATGCAATGCAGCAGCACCAATGGAGCACGTGCTAAATCTTGTGGTGGGGGGAGGGTGACCAGATGGCCTGAGAGAGGTAAGTGAAAATAGTTTTTACTTACCTCCCAGGAGGCTTCCTGGCCACCAATGGGTGTCCTTGGACCTACGCCAGTCTGACAGGTGTAAGTCTGAGGAACCTCGGGGGTGGGTGGGTCTGGACCAGGAAAGGGGGATAGAATCCAGGTATGTGTTGCTGCCACTGAGATCTGCCCCCTCTTGCCCCCTGCTCAGCCTGCTCCCTGCCCTGAACTCTGCCCTGAACCCAGAACCTGCCCCTGAGGCCACCTTACTTGCTCATAGTCCTAGTGAAGAGTGTGCCCCTGAAGTTGCTATTAGCTCCAGAAGGAAAGTTTCATTTTATCCATTCAACTGAAACAACTTCTTGTATCGGACATATTCAATATATCTGCTCACTTTTGCTTGGATGAGTTCCAGTCATTGTCATCTGAGGATGTTTCTTGGAGAATTTTTCAGAAATTATTTATAGACTTTTAACATGTTTGTATAAAATTCAGATTTCATTTTAAAGTCAGGCATCAGAGGAAGTAAACGAACCTATAAAGAGTTTAACCAGCAAAGTTACTGTTTTCTTTCTAAAATCGTGTAAGAGAGGAAAGGAAAATGAGATCTATATTTTTTTTTGTCTGAAGGTGGCAGCCAAAAGTGTGGCAGCTTTGTGATCAACTTGCTGATAAATTAGCAAAACGCACTACTGCAACTTCAAAGATAACTGAACCAAAGGAGTTTCATTTGACTGTCCCTAATCCACGAGCAATATTGATCCCAGAGCCAATTCCACTACAAGAGAAAACAAAACCTGTGAGTATTTTTTATTTAAAACCGTGTATAATAGACTGATTGTTGACAATATCTGAATCCAAAAGAATTTAAGGAATCCAACAGAGAAACTTGAGCAGGTAAGTAGCAGGTGCAAGGGAGAGGAGCCACTTAGAATCACTCTGTGCTGGCAGTCTTGCGAATAGTTACATTGTAGGGCTGGAGGTGGATGCAGTCCTGTAAGTGCAGAAGCTGATGAAAATAAATGGCCACAAATCAGTACCTTTTGGGGAGTTAACCAAATGCTTGCACTTGCCAAAATCTCGCTATGAGCTCAATCCTCACTGAAAAGCTGGCGACAGAATGAGAGTTCTGTCGCCGGGAGATGTCGCAAACATGCCATAAAGCATGTTCGCGACGACTCAAGAGAAAGGGAGGCTGGCCTCCCTTGCTCCATTGCCGGAGCGCCCGAGTGGCTGCCGGACCAGGTAAGCCGGGATCCGGTGGGGGCGGTTCGCTGGGCGAGGGAGGGGGGCACTGGCCTAGCCGGCCTGGGAGGGGGCGGGGGATGGCCTCGTCCATATCCCGGCCCCTACCGGGCAGCTAGGCCATTACATGGCCTCCTCCGACTTCCGCCAGCTGGTGGCAATTCAAGGAGGCCGGTTGGGCTGGAGTGTCCCCTTCCCCGAGTAGACCTCCGGCCCGGCGGCAAAACGGCCAGCGGTGCACAGGATCTGGTGGGCGACCCTGGGCCGACGGCCAGATCCTTACGGTGGATTGTGCTGCCCGTCAGTTTAAAGGAACTGCCTCCTTCAAGGACTAGCTATCCTTCCAGTGCCCTTGCCCAATAGGCAGCCACATATATAAAACCTTTCCCAAACTGAGTGCAACCGCCAATAAGCCAAACTGTGCACGAGTAACAACATAAAATGCTAACAAGCTAAACAATGCCTATGCTAGAAACTGGTAAACATCCCTCAAAGATGGTCTCCCTGCTTATTTTCAAGGCTAACTATAAATCCTAGAAGCTCCAGACCTCTAATCCCTACTGGAGGCTGAACACTATCGCCAGAGTCCCCAATTAGAAACCTCTAGTACCTTACAGGGAATTAAACTGTGGAGGAATTTAAATGGTGTGTGCATTGCAGGCTCCTTGCACTTTTTGCCAGTGCTTTTGGCATCCACTGCTGCTGCTCGTTTTGCTGATCATTACATGTTGCCACTCCTACTCGGAGTTCTCCACCTCTCACTGCAGTCAGAGGCCGTGGAGTCGGTACACAAAACCTCCGACTCCCAGCTCCTCAGTATTTAAATCTCTGACTCAGACTCCTTTATAAAAGCTCACTAAATATTGATAATAGTAAACCTACTACAATAGTAAGTGGTACCATAGGACATTTCATCACCACGACATGAATCATCAGGCTACCTTTTAGACTTATAACCTATATTTAGGTATAAGTATGTTTCATTTTTAAAAGTTAGCAGCGTACTGATTACATAGTTCTTTATCATGCCCGATAAACACGTAAACATGCCACCTGCTCGTCCTAGTTGTGATTTTTCAGCAGTACCTCACTTACTGCATTGTGGTCAAACTGGGTCAAACCCATTTTAAGATTACAGTGGTTATAGACTGTTCGGGTTGTTAACTGTTCCGCACAGTGAGAAAAAAATTGGCGTCCTCACAGAATTTGGTTGGTTTATAGATACTTTGTATTCTTAAGGAGCCAAAGTTCCAAAGCATTATTCACACACTATGTGGTTCATTGCATCAACGAATCTCCCTAAGTTTGAGGTCTCCGGCAGCTCACACGGTAGCGAAGGTGTTAATAGTATTTTTGTAAGATTTTATATCAAGGTTGCAGTTGGTACATTTTTACCAACTCCACCTCCACCTCCGTTGCTTTCGACTCCACGACTCTTGACTCCACAGCCCTGGCTGCAGCATTGCTATTATTTTTGCCATTGCCCAGTAAGTTTGGGATTCAACAGTGTAGGACCAGGGTGATTAGGGCACTTTGTTCAGAGCCACCTCAAACCTGGAGCCAGTCCTGCCATGGTGATTAGGGCACTTTGTTCAGAGCCACCTCAAACCTGGAGCCAGTCCTGCCATGTGTAGTCCTTTGCTGCTTTAGATGCCCAGAGCTGGGCTTGGGAGGAAGTCTAACCCCCTTAAATAAGTGTATCCACACCAGCCCCTTATTGTTTAGGCTACCTGAGGCCAGGGATGTGCGGTGAGGGCGTGGCAGGTGAGGCAACCCCACCCCATCCTAGGTCACGGTTAAGAGCCACAGCCTAACCAGGGCTACCAGAGTGCCATACTATTTGTGGGACTTACGGTGGAGAATATATCATCAAGTCTATGGCATTCAGGCAGCAAGACCATGGCTAGCGACCAGCGACCAATTTTGCCCAAACATAGCCTACCAACGCGAAGTGGAGAAAACTGGTCAAACACATAGAGAGACTTTACAACACTTTGTGAGCGAGTGCATCACAGCAAAAACAACATGGAACAAATTAGCGATGAAAATGAATTGGACTTACCTGGCAAAACAAAGCTGGGAGAACATTGTGTCGGGAACAGCTGAAGCAGAACTTGTCGAAGGTCTGAAGAAAAAGAAATTTACAAAAAGAAAGCATACTGGAACAAAAATAAGTAATTGTTGGATGGTTCCATGGTCCACTTTGCGTTTGATCAATTTATTAGTTTTATCAGTTTTAACATTTCAAAGAAATAGAGAAATCAAAACAGGCAAAGAAATAAATATTAACAATTCAGTTGAAATGATTTTATTTAAAATAAAAGCGATAAGTAATTATGAAAAGGACAAAATGTCAAAGGTTAAATGGACCAAATTTTGGACATGGAGCCAAGAAACCATGCCAGCAATTACGTAAAGACATATAGAATTTTTGGCCTTGTATTGGAGACAGTATAGTTGGGAGTATTACCGTATTTTACGCTCCATAGGATGCATCGGTCCATAGGACGCATGCATCATATTGAGCATAAAATAGAGAAAAAAAAGTTTGTACTTACCTGGGCTTGGGGGCGCTTCGGGGAGGCCTGTGGGGGCTTCGGGGAGGCCTGCGCGAGCCTCTGCAGACCTCCCCGATGTTTACTTCGGCCCCAAACAGCGATTTTCGGCCATTTCCGGAAATGGCCGAAAATCGCTCTTTGGGGCCGAAGTAAACATCGGGGGAGGCCTGCAGAGGCTCGCAGGCCTCCCCCCCGATGTTCACACCATAGGACGCACGCTTTTCCCCCCTATGTTTTGGAGGGAAATAAGTGCGTCTTATAGTGCGAAAAATACGGTATATTGTATTGCAGTAGGGAGTATCCATATTGTATTGGACAGTGTTGCAAGTTTTGAAATGAGATGTTACGTGTGTTTTTTACGCATGGGTGTATAAAGTAATTGGTAGTGAGTAATTTTAAAATAAAAAAAATCTATATTCCAAAAAAAAATATATCTATATTCATAACCAGGGCTACCCGCTTGCACCTGAGTAAGCGAGTAGCACGTGCACAGTCTCCCAGTTAGGCTACGATGCTTTACTGTGAAGTACAAGGGGGTGGGCTGCACCTGCTACGCCCACACCACATGTTCCTGCCTGAGGCCCAGTTAGCCAGCCTGCTCTCCTACCCTTCTAGCCTTGTACATCACTCATTTCAAAGAAGATGCAAAATTGCCTCGCCCTGCATTTGAATCCTGCTGGGAGCATGGTTGGCTACATGGCATCATGAAGCCTAAAGAAAATGAGAGCAATGCTTTTGTGATTAGATGGGTGAACCCTTCACCCCTATTCCCATTCCCCAAGAATCGCCAAAAGGGGAACCCTCTTTGAAGCCTGTAATGTTTCAGGGGACATTTAGTTTAATGTCTAGTTTTTATATCCTTAACAACATGCTCTTTAGGTTCCTTCTCTGCTTTCCCAGTTGTTAATTTCTTGTGTGGGTGGTGCAGTTTGCGGTCTTCTTTTTTCTTTTAATTTGTGTTCTTGTTTTTTTAGGCAAGATTTCCTAATTTTCCTATTTAATTTGCCTTTAATAACTTCCTTGACTCTGCTGTTTACCCAGCCTAGTATTTTTTTTTTAACTTAAGGAGGAAAAACAGATAAGAATAGAAAAACTGCTAGAGTCGGGGAAAGCCAGTGAGGTTAGATAACTTAAGCAAGCTAGAACTTTTTGAAAAAGTGGCTTTTAGAGATGTTTTAAGACAACTCTTTGAATTTTGTTGGTATGTTTAAACAGAATTTGTGGGTGCAGATTTGAAAAAACGTATCTGGTATCTAAACTTAATTTTGAGTTGGAGGAAATAACTTTAGTCTAGCTCTTATCTGTTAATTATTTTACTTTGTTGTTAAATTGTTTACTGTGTTTTGTGTTATGTTTAAAACATTATAGTTATCCAAACTCTAGGCATAGGGTAGAATGGAAATTAAATAGAATAAAATGCACAAAATTATAAAATTCATAATACCGTATTGCCTTATTGTGCTATTATGTAGGTCAATATGGACCATATTTTTAAATATCTTTTTTATTAAACTTTATACCATATAGTGCATGATTCAGCCAAAGCTAAATACTGTACTTTTAAGTCCAACTGTGTCCAAAAAGTCCAACATTTATACTCATGCTTAGCTCTCCCCATTGAAATAAAAGTGCTTAATTTTGTGTGGATTTGTGCCCGTAGCATTTAGATTTCCTCCTTGCCTAATTCTTGAAGAACTTCAAGTAGTTGTTTTGCCTCTTAGAATTCTTACCATATGTATTCATTCTTAATAAGATATGTAGTCTTAATAGAAGGCCCCACTGATACCCAACTTTTTCTTGCCTCAGCTTTTCTATAAAAAATTAAACTTGCTTAATTTACAGAGATACCTGGGTATAAGTAATTCAGACATCCTTAATCTCATCTCAGTCAGTCTCATCAACCAAGAATGGCTATAGACCAGCTGCTACCATTTAGCTTCACCTACCTCCATTTATAATATGGGGATAATAATACTGACTTACAGTATGGATCTGTTGTTGATTTGCTGAGACCCTCTGGGGTACCACACTTCAATAACTTGTGTGTGTGTGTGTGTGTGTGTGTGTGTGTGTGTGTGTGTAGGGTCTTGTCTTAGGCAAACTGTTGAAATATACTGGGTTGTATGCTGAGTTGTTCTGTGAACTGAAATGTTCCATTCACACAAGGGGGAATGGACAATTTGTGTTTTATCCCCCTCTTCCCTCTGGAGTCTCTTTCAGGGCTCCTGAGGGCTCCTTCTGCTCCTGAGGGCTTGCAGAACCTGCAACAGAAAGGGGGGGGTCTATGAAATCCCCCTCCACCCAAATGGAATTGCGCTTCCATTCACGGAACAACAACTTGGGACACTAACTATTAATATATAGACCCTTTTAACTCTTTGTTAATCTGGTATTTTCTAAATTAAGTTATATTGAACGTGTTTAGGTTCCTGAGACCACTTACAAGCCTCCTAAACTGAAGCAGCGGCTAGAAGGAATCAAACTGAAGAATCGCCGGAAAGCTGAGGTAAGTTCAGTATTGTTCAGTTATTTCAACATATTTGCTGAAGTCTGTCTACCTATTTTTGATGGATTCTATCTATAGCAGTAGTTCCCAGCTAATGTACTCGGAAGATATGCATATGCCTTCTATACTTGTCTATTTATAGTTGAAGCATGACCTTTCAAGGCTCTGCCAAATCAGTAAACTAAGAACTGAACTGACTGCCAAATCTAAGTGGTTGATTTTCCCCTGTACTTACTTCCCCTGTACACGTTTTTTCCCCCTTGTCATGAAGAAGCCAAGGCTCCAGTCAGGCAACTGATATACTGTAATTGGTTCACAGGGGATCTCAGGTGAATAAAGCAAAAACCAGATGACTGGACCATAGCTGCTGCTCAACTCAAGCAAAAGCTAAACTGTAATGCAGATATAGCTTTAAAGGATGTTGCCATCAACACATCTTTCTTGCCCATTGACACAGTATTTGCAGTCGCGTCGCTAGGACGCGCGACACCCCAGAGCGGGGGCACGCGTCGCCTTTAAGGGAGAGGCTCCGCCCCCGCGCGTGACGTCACGCAGGGGAGGGAGGGCAGGCCCACCTCCACCGCTAAACTGTAAGTGGGGGGGTCGCGCGTCACCCCTATGCGCACGACACCCCCCGGCGGCCCGCCCCCCGCGCTTATCCCTGTCGACGCCTGTGAGTATTTGTGAAGAAGACCTATTCACCTGTTCCATCTGGCAATTATCTTTGTTGTTGAGCTGAATTTGTCTTCTCATTTGCTGGCAAAATTGTTCATATTCAGCTTGACGTAGGGGCTGGTAGAATACAGCATGACTCACATTAACTCAGATGTCAAAGACAAATCTTGCTGAACAAGAATCAGCATGGCTTATGCAAAGGAAAGTCCTGCCTGTCAGCATAAGAACATAAGAAGAGCCCAGCTGGATCAGGCCCAAAGGCCCATCTAGTCCAGCTTCCTGTATCTCACAGTGGCCCACCAGGGAGCACACAAGTTAAACACATAGGGGCACACAAACACATAGATAAATCATAGATAGACCATGAGATAGTCCTGTAAATATTTGATTTTCATAAAACTTTTAACCAATTACCTCACTTTAAGAAAACTCAGCAGTCAAAAGGCAAGAAGATAGTTGCTTTTATGAATTGGTACTGGTTAAAAAGAGGAAACTGAGGTTAGGAATTAATTGGCAGTTTTTCACAGTGGTGTTGAGTAAGCTGTGGAGTCCCCCATTGCCATTTAACGTTCATAAATGATACAGAGAGGGGAATAGCCAAGTTTGTGGATGTTAGCAAATTATTCAGAGTAGTGAAATTTCCCGATGAACTCCAAAAGGATCACTCCAAACTAGGTGAATGGGCAACAGAATGGCAGAAAAAGTGAAAGTAAAATAAGTGACATAGGTTTAGAGTAGACAAAGAATCTTAACCTTAGAGATATGATCCTGTGGCGTAAATAGGCTGTAACTATTCAGAAAAGAGATCTGTGTCCTGGTGAATCACTCACTGAAAATTTCAACTCACAATGCAACCCTATACATGCTTACTCAGAAGTAAACCCCACTGTGTTGAATGGGACTTACTCTCAGGTGAGTGTGTATCAGAGGTGTAACAAGCTCCGGTGCCGCCTGGGGCAAGGGAGCGTGCTGCGGCCCAGGACATGACGTTACATGATATCACTTCCGGGTTCGGGCGCTATTGGCAGCCCTTGTGTTCTGCTTGGAGCCGAATGCAAGGGCTGCCGATTGCCTGCTGCATCCATGTGCCGCCCTTGCTCTTCACGATTGAGAGGAGAAGGGCGGCATGCAAAGGTGGGAGGACTCGGCATCCCTCGCGTTCAGCTCGAAATGCTTCGAGCCAAACGCGAGGGCTGCCAATTGACTGCTGCCTCCACATGCCGCCCCTTCTCTTCATAATCGTGAGGAGAAAGGGCGACGCATGGAGGCAGCAGGTGAATGATTGCCCTTGTGTTTGGCTTGGAACGTTCTGAGCCGAACATGAGGGCAGTCATTAGGTGGTGCATCCTGAGTGTTGCACCCTCCCCTAGTGTTGTGCCAAGGGCAGCTGCCCGTCATGCCCCACCCTAGTTAAGGCCCGTGTATAGGATTGCAGATTCAATATCCTGCAGCAAGGAGAAAAGCAACTAAGATCATAGGATGCATTAGCAAATAGATTGACAATAAAGCAAATCTAACTATAGCTTCCTTGAATATGTTGCTTTTTCAGTATTTGATATATTGCTGTGAGGAAGGGTAGAAATATTTCTGGATAAACCCTTTCTGAAAATATTTAGCTTTTTCAGTTGTTTGCTGTCATTGTTTTCCTTATTTGCCACAGTTTTGGTGCCACTTTTTCTTCCAATTGCTTCTTTCTTCTTGGATTACTCACATTAATGATCTCAGCCAGTTGGGTCTTTTCAAAGAAAGGAGGGCAGCTACCTTTTGGATAAGTCCCTCATACAAGGCCAGGAAGAGAGACCCTATTTTTGTGGCTGGGAGAGCATCAGGCTCTTCTTTTGCTCCATAGGCATCAAAGTGAGAAAAGGCAAACTCTTAAAAACTGGGGGGGGGGGGGACCTGTAGTGGAATAATTACCAAACTACAGTCTAAAGAAAGAGCTGCACAATCAGGCTCCCCAAAATTAAAGAGGGTGAACGATCAGACATATACAATTTTCACCTAACTTTGATTGACTATACTATTTAATATGTAGTATTTATGCAGTTTTGTCTTTGAATAGTTATATTTGTTTTCTGCTTCCAAAGAAAAAAGCATTCACGGTACATTTTGGCATGTAAATATATCATGTTACTAAAATTATTGTGTTAATGTTAGGAACTGCTGCTGGAAGCAAATATTAACCAGTTCCCTTGTGCAGCTCCAAAGCTTGAACATCAACACACTGTAAGTAAAATAAGAAAGTGTTTCAAAAATAAGAAATTGTTTAGTGTGAATGAAGAATAAGACTGTGTCTGGTGCTATCTAAATTTCCTTGTTGAGACTGTAGTCTTGAATACAGTGGACCCTTTCTATCTGTGGATCCGGGATCCGCGAATTTGACTCACTGCAGATTCCGGACCTGCGGGGTCCACCTTTCCAACGCTATAAAAAGTAAAAGGTAAAAACCACAGGTTTTTTACCTTTTTGAAGCAAACTGCTGTGTGTTCTTGCTTAAACAGGCTGAAATTGTGCTCCGTAAGCCTCTTCTGGGTCGCACGACATTCCCCTCCCCTCTCCCAAGGTTGCCTCAGAATGCATTGCAATGCATCCTGGAACTATGGGGGGGGAGTCACATGACCTGGAAGAGGCTTCTGGAGTGCAATTTCAGCCTGTTTAAGCAAGAGCATGCAGCGGTTTGCTTCTAAAAGGTAAACAAGTGTTTTACTTTTTAAAAACTTTTTATAGCGTTTTGAACGTGGATCCCGGTATCCGCGGATCCTTGCTATCTGCGCACGGGGTGGTGGTGGTGGTCTGGAATGGATCCCCCTGTGGACAGCGTGGTCCAATTGTATCCCAGAAGAACGCAAGAAGAGCCTTGCTGGATCGGGCCAAGGCCCATCTAGTCCAGCTTCCTGTATCTTGCAGTGGCCCACCAGATGCCTCTGGGAGCACACAGACAACAAGATACCTGTATCCTGTTGTCACTCCCTTGCACCTGGCATTTAGAGATAGGTTACCTCTAAAACTCAAAGGTTGCATGCAGTCATCATGGCTTGTAACCTCTGATAGACTTTTCCTCCATAGATGGCCCTTTTCTTTGTATTGGCTGTTATAACAACACAGCTAGGGCTGGTCCTACCATGCAGCAAAACTGAAGCACCCTGTTTCAGGATGTGGATTTGGGGTACCATGGCAAATTCTGAGCCCCTTAGTCTCTGCTCTGCCTACACAGTGCTGCCACAGCACTTCCTGTGGTCTATCGCTTACACCACCTAACCTCTTATTTTTTTCTCCTCTTTTCAAAATGGAGTAGTGGTAAAATTGGGGAATGCGAGTCCCATTGAGCCCAATAGGGCCTGTTGGGAGGGGTAGTCAGGGCCAAGAGAGATAAAAGGGCTCAGTTGGCACTGGGACTTTGTAAGATCAGGCTACTTACTCCATTAGAGCTTTTCAAGGCCCTGTAGCTTTAGGCTGGTATAGGACATTTAACAGTAATTTTGGCAGCAAAGGGCACAGCTCTTCGATTTTTTACCTGCACATCTGTTGTTTTTAAAGGGCGTAATCCACCTGCTATATATTAATTTCCCAACTGCAATGTCAGATGCTGACTGCTTCCCTCTCAGGACTAATAGCAACTTTGGGGCCCAATCCTGTCCAGCTTTCCAGCGCTGATGCAGCCGTGCCAAGGGGGTATGCACTGCACCCTGCGGTGGAGGGGGCAGTCACAGAGGCCTCCTCAAAGAAAGGGAACAGTTGTTCCCTTACCTCGGGGCTGCATCTGTGCTGGAAAGTGGGATAGGATTGGGCCCTTGAGGTGTGACTTTTGTCAGGACCATAGCATAGCAATAAAGGACTAGATACTGTACTTGTGCACTGCAGTCCTGATTCTCCTCCCCTGCAACTGCCATTAGAGTAAAAAAATAATAATAATGCAGGGCCAAAGTATATATTTTACCTAATGTGTAATTTGGCCCTCAGTTAAGGTTCTAATTATGCACATGCCAGTTAAATATCAAGCAAACTTCTCTGTTGATATTTGAGTTTCTAATAATACCTCTTTGTCTTTATATTTCTAGTTCCTAATTTGTAGGAACTTTATTAGTATATTTACTCAGTATTAATAATCTGGTTTTGATGCATGACCCTTTTTTCAGAAGAAATAATTTGTAAGAATAAAACTGCAATAATTCTTGTATGATTTTTAGGTTATAAATGACATTCCAAACAATGCAGAGAGATTTCAGGCACAGAAGATCAAAGGAAAGGTGAGCAATATGTTAAAATATTTTAGAGTCTTGCTGCTCGAGTTGGCAGGAAGCAAGAAGAACAGATTCAAATTTGGTATAAAAGTACAAATAAATGGTGTTCTATCTGAAGGGGATGCACTGTTTACTCTGAAGGGAAGTTGACAAGGCTCCTTGGATCAGAATGGTTCAGAAGGAAGAAAGAACAGACAATGAGTCTGATGTATTTGGTCAATCCAATTCTCATTGCCATATTTTCTTTAGTAGTTTATAAGCAGTATAAACATCAATTTTAGCTTAAAGCTTTGAGTCCAAATTATATTCTTGAAACTTCTAAGTTGTTTTCATTATACAGTGGACCCTCGCTTTACAGTGGGTTTGCACAATCAGATCACTTTACAATAGACTCTCCGTAGTAAAACAAAGTTCACTATACAATATGTTGTTCACTTTACAATGGACTCACAATTGCTGTCAACAGGACCTTGTGGGTGATAGATAAGCCAATCAGTGATGCGAATGCAATTATTTGGTAGCATCTCAGCCAATAGCAGCATTTTTAACATTGTGGCTGTGTGTATTGAGGGAAGGATACAGCCTTGTAATTTGTGTTTTATAATTACAACAATGTGTAAACTGATAATCATGGCCTCTAAAGAGTTGCAGTAGACATATTCTAGTTCTACTTTTAATAGCTTAGTTCTGTGGGAAAAACTTCAGCTTCCAAGTTCTTGGAACGAATTACCAAAACCCCATGCGTTATTGGGTTCAAATTACAGTATTTTCACTATATCATGCATTCTCCAGAATGGATTATCTTTGTAAAGTAGGGGTCCACTGTATATAAATTATTCAGAGACTCGTCGTTACTTTTGCAATTTGTACTTCTGTAACGTCTTCTGCACTCCATTTCTTGACAGGTTGACAATGTACCTGTGAAACTAAACGCAACAGCAATCTTAAGAGAAGGTGTTCTCTACCAACGAAAAACAGAACAGGAACTCAGCAGGTATATACTGTTTGTCTGGGGTTATTTTTTTAACAACCAGATTATGCCAATGTTACATTAAAGCAGCGGTTCTCAAATAGTGGGGCGCGCCCCCCCAGGGGGGGCGCGAGGCTCCGTAAAGGGGGGCTCATTGCAATAGTTAGTGTGTATGCTTTGCGCCACTTATCTTGATTGTAGGAGCCTCCAGCGACGATCTAGTTCACCAACGATCTCTTCCGGGGAGCAGATCGTTCCTCTGCTCCCCGGTGCGAACTCTGTAACGCGCCTAGGAGCGCTCTGCAGAGTTCACGCTGTGAATCACGCATGCGCAAGACGACGATTGGCAACATCGTCGTCTTGCGCATGCGTGAACTTTGCAAAGCGCTCCTAGGCGCGTTACAGAGTTCGCGCCGGGGAGCAGAGGAACGATCTGCTCCCCGGAAGAGATCGTCGGTGAACTAGATCATTGCTGGAGGCTCCTACAATCAAGATAAGTGGCGCAAAGCATACACACTAACTATTGCAACGAGCCCCCCTTTACATTAGTTACATTGCATAAGTTATATTAGGGGGGCGCGAAATTTTTTCTTCTTCATAGGGGGGCATGAGAGAAAAAAATTGAGAAGCACTGCATTAAAGCGAATTAATCTACAGTCTCTTGGCCATAATATAATTATTCTGTTCTCTGCTGAACAAGCCTTTATGAAAGAATTCCAAGAACTTGTGTCTTTATGAATAATTAATGACTACCTAAAGAGTAAGGTTCTGTAGATTTGATAATAACTCATCTGAATTAACTGTATTGTAAACTCTGTGCTGGCATGGTATTAATGGTCCTGAAATCTACAACTGAGGGAATTTCCTACTTCAGTTTACCATACAACAAAAATGTTGGTAGCTCAGGACCAGCTAGGCCAATCTGTTCAAGCCAGGCAGCTCAATTCTAACTCTCTCTTTGTCTTCCCCAGAACCTACCAGCACACATGCCTTTTGTCTTACTTGCTGACCATACACGGGGGAAAGTGAGGGACCTCAATTCATCCCCCACCTCAGGTGTCTGGCTTGACTTTTACTAGCTTACTGATGGATGCCATCTTGATTGGCCAAAAGCCATACTCTCCCTGAATTCCACCCTGCTGGATTCTTAGCTTAAATTAAGGAGCTGGCCAGCTAGAATTCTGTCATGTTAGAGCAGATGATCTAATATTAATATTATAACTTTCAGAGCTCATTTCCTAATCCTAAAACAGACCATTCACCCTAGAACAAACAGATTCTTATCCTTCATTTGCTGTCTACTCTGGACGACCATAGTAGCTTGATTACAATTAGAATCCTCACTGGAGTGGGCTTGATAGAATTGTCCTCCTTCCCTGCCTATGTCAGTGGCAGTTCTGACTTCCTCAGTCTCAGCAGTGGGGCAAAGCAAGCCTGTTGTAGAAGCGTGTCTCTCTCTCTCAGAGCATCTCTAGGAGTAGAGTGTCATGAGTCATTTTGGATTTTGATTTTTAAGAGATGGTAGATAAATGTAAGGTGCTTGTGTGTGTGAACCAAAGAACATGGCTAAAGAAAGACTGAGAGGTGCCGACATTGCTGAGGTTAAGAATTTCCAAGCAAAGAATAATTATCCAGGAATGCAAACTGGTCTTGCTTGGGCTTTTGGAGAGACTTTTATGCATTCCATGGCCATCCGTTGTAGCATAATGTTAGTGGTACCTGTGATGATCTCCAAGGTAGCGTGTAATTGCTGGACAATACTCCAGAAACCCAAGTGTGTAAACTGTTTAGTCTGCCTTCAGGAGGGATATTATAGTTCAGGAAATCCCTTTCAAAATGAATTTTAAAAGTCTCACCATTGTCCCCTGTTCTTTATGAAGGAAGATGCTTAGAATTTATCTCATGAGTGGTGGAGCTGGAAGATGGCTGTATGGAACCCTGCAGGCGCAACAGTTCTAGTTCATGTGCCCACTTGGCTTTCCAACTTTCTGCTTTCATTCTTTTCTCTTTCAAATGCAGTCTCGGTTCTTGCAAATCCATTTCTTTCATTTGGAACTTAGATATCTTCTTCTTGCCTCTGAAGAACTTTCTTCCCCTTCACTGGTCCTGTGATCTGATTCCCTCTCAAGAGTTGACTGGTGCTTCTCCTCACTCTGAGATCTCATCAAAACCATATACATTCGTATCCTGGCTGTACATGTGGAGTAGATTCCAGTTGCTACCAGAAACACAGGATCATGGTCACATTTCCACCCAGCTGGGGGTATGTCTGCCAACCAACAGCTCTCACACTGAGTTACCTGAGGAGGTAGAAGGATGGAGAAGGTCTTGACTGACCTTCTTGTTTTGCTTCTCTCCCTCTCTCATCCACACATCCCCATGTGTGCACACTCAAGCCTTCTTTGGGTAGCATGCAAGACTGAGCAAGGTGTCAGAGATGGGAAGCCAATTTCTCTGTAGGTTAGGGCACTAAGGTAATAGGTTGGTTTTACTGAGGATTAAAAAATGGAATAAGGAAAAAAAACAGACTATCAAATTCTATACTTGAGATCAAGAAGCAAAATTTAAAATAAAAAAGTTTAAGACTTAAAGCACTGACTTAATAGCACCCACTTACAATTCAGCATCCTCCTAGCACCAGAAGGAAAGATATTTCTAGGAGGTAACTCTTTCCTAGCTGGATAGCATCATGACTTGCATCTTGGCTTGGCTGGCTTCTTGCAAAACCCAACTTACATCTTGCATCCTGCCCATCTTGCTCTCTCCACCCAGCTGGGCAGCTCTCTTTTATCCCATTTTTGGGAGCCTAGTCCCCGCAAGCTCTGATAGGCTGGTTTGAAATTAACAGATGCTCAGATTTCCCGCTCCCAAGTCAGGTGAGTGAACTGGATCAGTGACCAGGCAGGCATGAGCTAGATTTCAGTCAAGGCTATTGTTCTCTGGTGATACTAGGCAGTCATGGGACTCCAATTTACATTTGAAAGAGGAAGGCTATGGGTGATATGTGGCCTAATAATAATAAACCAGTATTTTGGTTTTCTTTCGGATTTCTCCTCTGACTTTAATTCAAAGGTGGTTTACATGTGCAGGCTTTCTAAACCCCAAGGTTTTTTTTTAACAATATAATACGTTCTAATCTTTCGTAGAACCCTTCATTCTAGATGGTTTCTTTCACAGTCTAGCTCTCTCTCTCTCTCTCTGGAGTTCACCTCACCACGCTTCAGCTGACAGGCAACTTTGACTCTCACTCAAGTAGTGCAGCTGCAGTTCCACTCCCCCATAAAGGCTCTGCAACTTATCAACTCAGCGTGCCGGCAGCTCTCCAACAGACACAGACACTTCCGGCTGTCTCGAACTGCCGACCTTCGGATCTTCAGGCATATATGAGATGGTCGCTCTACCAACTGAGCCAGACCTCCTGGACCAGAGCTCTGGTCAGAACAGAGAATGTGACAGGCATCTTCCTAGATTAGCCTCGGTATACACAGAGAGCTACAGCTCAGTCTAGGGGACTTTTTTCTTGGGGAAAAAAGGAATTTTCTCAGGAGAGGGTTTCTTATTCAAGATAGTATCATAGCATCATGGCACCATGACCGACCAATCAAGTGGAAAGGTCATTGAACTATCCAGGGAAGGAGGAGAAATAACACCAGGGTGGCAGATTTGGTGGCATCCAAGAGGAGGAGGGAGTGACGGCAAGGAGTAAAGCCGGAGCTACACTACAGGCAGAGGCTCTGCCACCGCCTGTGCCTCCGCCTCCGCGCTGGAAGCGGGGGAGTGTCTTCCAGCCTTTTGTCCCTCATGTTGTCCCGCCTTCTTAAGAAGGTGATTGGAGGCCACTCTCCCCCCCCTCTCCTGCGATTGATAGCCTGCAGTAGCTCCGCAAACCGCCCCCTAGCTCTGCGTCCCCGCCCCCTGAAAAATAGAACTCCAGCTTGAGGTACGCACCGGCCATGCGGAGGTCGCGGCGGCTCCGCCTGCTTCAAAAATCAGGTCAGAAGCTCCGCAACGCGTGTAATGTAGCTCTGGCTTCAGAAAATAGGAGCCAGCGAAAAGGATAAAGGAGAATCCGAGAGAGCAGTTCATTGGGCATGGCTGACAAAAAGAATGAGGCAACAAATGTATGTCAGAACTCCTGCCTCAAAGACTGAGCTATACCAGGGCTGGCCACTCTGGTTGAATGCTTGTGTACATGGGATTAGATAGGGATGAAATTAGCAAAATAACACAGGGACAAATTTCCAAACTAATGTAACCAATTTCATGTTTTTCTGTAGCTAGTAATAAAGCTTTTATGATGTCAAGCAATGACACGGGGCCCTTCAATAAAATCCCTAGTTGGGGGGGGGGATCTCAACACCTCCAGACCAGCCGCAACAGACCCTCCATGACAAAAAGCCAGATAACACTGTCCAAGTCAGGAGGATGATAGGATAGGGCTGCTTTTGTCATGAAATTCTCCCCACAGACAGCTCCATAGGTGCATGCATCAGAGGTTTGTATAAAGGCTTTATGGTGCAGTACTTGTCATTTTGTTTTCAGTCCCTTTCCTAATAATTCATAACATGGGATTTGTTTCATAACATGGAATTCATAACTGCAGCCTTTTTCCACTCCTGTTGACCGCTTTCAGTTTACTGGTGATGTTTCCATTGAGCTCTCTTCCACTCATAATCTTCAAATCTTTCCAGGGTAGCCATAGCCAGTTCAGACCTTTTGAGTGTACCTTTTGGTAAGGATTTTTTTGCTCCGCTTTTCACATGCTTACATTACATCTGACTTTGCACAGCAACATAGCAGTTGTACTGCAGTTCCTCAAAGTATCCTGTTTTCCTTTCTTTACAGAATTGAGCATCTTCTACGAGGAGCTCGGGATATATCTGAATTTTTAAAATGGCAAAAGCAAATGCGCGAGAAAGATTTGGACCAACAACTCGCAGAAGCAGAGTGTAGGAGGTTGCAAGGAAAGCTAAGCTACGAAGAGGCTATTCTAGCACGTCAGAATTGTATACAGGAAAATCAGAAAAGGGCTGAGGAAAAGAGGGAAGAGGTATTGTATCAGAAGAATACTGTTCAGATTTTATCTGGACCTGACTCCCTCTGTTTTCAAAACAGAATATGCCACATATTGACATATTGGGTGGGAAAATGGGAAGGGAGATGATAAAAGTGGATTCCAGAATACCAGGGAGACTCCTGAACTATGTAGGAAAAACCTTTTATTAAAGAACCCCCTGCTTCTCTCTAAAAAATAATTTAGTAACAAGGATTATTCCTATGCTCCATCCCAGTAGTAGACCGGTGGCAACATCAGCTCTGTAGCGCAGCACACGTTGGTTTGCCAGAATACTCCATCACTTTTTGAGGTCTGCAATGGGGAGATGGGGGAGAATTTAACTCAGAATAATTTCTCACACACATAGGAATACTGCTACTTCCCCTGTGCTTGAGCAAGGTTGTTCTCTGGCTAGTGCCAGGAACATCTGAATGCACATCTATCAGCATTGCATTACTTTCAGTGAAATGTGCACACACATGTGCATCCCAATGTGGCTACTCATGGGGATGTCCCTTCAAGTACCACTCCACCGAAAGCGAGGTAGTTGACAGCCCAATCCTAGCTTCCCATGCGGCAATGCAGTGGTGCCAACGTGGGGTCCGCTGCATCCTGTGGGGGACTTGGACATTTGTTCTCTTGCCCTGGGGAAGGCCCCTGCTGGCCCTGTGTGATCCTACCTGGTGTGGTGGGCGTCTGATTTCCGTAGCTGTGCAGGGCCAGCTGCTTGCTACTTCTGGTGGTGACCAGCCTGTGCGCTCCGGCATGTCACCTTTCACGACAGCTGGAAAGTGACTTAACGCTGCCGGAACGCTGCAATAGGGTTGGGTCATAATATCAGCACTCAGCACTCAGATTGCATTTGGATGCACACCTTATTTACGCCTGGAGTTCCTCATCAACCAAGTGGCATGTGCATCTGCACACAGATCTCTTTAGTTGAGACAGGGAAACGTGTGGGGATAGGATTGGGCCCTTAATTCCCCACATGTTTCCTTTATCCTCACTCTTAGGGCCCAATTCTATCCAACTTTCCAGCACCGATGCAGCCATGCTAATAGGTCTGCATGCAACATGCATCTTGTGGTGTGGGAGCACTCATGGAGGCCACCTCAAGGTAAGGGAACAACATTTTGAGTATACCTGTGGTAAGGATTTTTTTGCTCTGCTTTTCACATGCTTACATTACATCTGACTTTGCACAGCAACATAGCAGTTGTACTGCAGTTCCTCAGAGTATCCTGTTCCCTTACCTCGAGGCTGTATTGCGACTGTATCCCGTTAGCATGGCTGCATTGGTGCTGGAAAGTTGAATAGGATTGGGCCCTAAGAGTGAGGAAAAAGAGCACACAAAAATGGGGAGTAGAACATAACAGCAACAACAACAACAAACTGTAAGCAAAATGCATGAACCATGAGGTGCCTTCTACTGAGTCAGGCCATCGGTTTGTCTAGCTCAGTGCCACTTATGCTGACTGACAGCAGCTCTTCTGGTTTTAGGCAAGGCTCTTTCCCACCTCTACCTAGAGATGCCAGAGACTGAAGCTGGGACTTTCTGCATGTGAAACGTGTGCTCTACCACTGACCTGCAGCCTTGTTCTGAATGCTTGTTATATTACATAATCATTATATAGTTGCTCCTTGTCTTAATTGCAGTTGACTTGTGTGAATTCAACTTCACACAGTTGGCAAACCAAAAAACCCCAGCAGTTTAAATAGTGCAGGCTATTCCGCCCACCATTCCACTTACTAAATACATGCCTGAGAGTGAGCATGAGATCTGAGAATGAAGCTGCTGTTCCATCAATTGGTCTCAGTTCCCACCTGGCCTTTTATAATTTTTAAAGAGACGGTACACATTTTCCGGATGTCAGGGATTTAGGGTAATTTTGAGTATAGGTGATTTTAACTTTAGTTGCTGACTCTGGAATGTAACCCTTACATAAGATGAGGGGTGACTGTACCTGTCATTATTTTCAGCAAAGTGTTGAAAATAACTAAAATCCAGTTTGTTTCCATACCTGTTACTCTGATAAATCCTGGGTTTGAAGATTTGAAAAAAAAAATGAGAGAATGCTTAAGACTTTTAATTTCAAGAATGCTTAAATTAAAAATTGTAAAGCAAGAATATTTCACTTGTCATCACTAAATTCTCTGGTTTCATTAAGATTGATCAGAGACATTGTAAGAAATTAAAAAGTATTGTTCAATGTAGTAGAGCTGATTTTCACTCTGTAATTTGTACCATATGCT
Source organism: Plestiodon gilberti rubricaudatus (assembly GCA_026170595.1). NCBI lineage: Eukaryota > Metazoa > Chordata > Lepidosauria > Squamata > Scincidae > Plestiodon > Plestiodon gilberti. The sequence goes on along the minus strand of JANXHW010000003.1, from coordinate 105,925,825 downwards.
ATTTATCATTTTCGACTTGTAATTTTTGGAGTTTAGAAAGCAGAAATGAGACACCAATATGTAGAAAGACATCTTCAAGAAAAGAAGGAAAGGAAAAAACTGGTGCACCAGGTGGCAGAAGGGCGCAAAAATGTGAAGCATGCACGTTTGAGGCTCCAAAAGTGCAAAAACCAAATAGGTATTAGTAGTGTCAAATTTACAAGTGCACTCGGGTATTGTTAAGGCGGGAGGGGTGGTGGTACTGAAAATTGTTTCAATAATGTATGGTCTGTGTGAATGGATATTCAAAGGTTCATGTCAAATGGATAGGTGAAATCTGACAGTTTCCACTGTACATCTGTTTTCACGCCACAAATCTGGAGGCCAACATTCCATGAAATTCTCTTCTGTATTCTTTCTGAAACTTTGGGGAAAGCCACCAAAATGGGGTGGGAAACCTAGTTATTTCCCAAAATACCCTAGCACTTAAAAGGCCTCGCTAGGCCAATCTAGAGACTTGTGCAAACTAATGGTGTAGTTGGAGAATTCCAAAATCTGAAGGCCCCTGGAGAGGCTTCAGCACAGGATGGATTGTGGCCTCCTAATCATACCTGTGGAATTCCTGAATGTGCTAGGAGCATTCAGTGTCACATGGCTTCATAAGTACTGTAGATGAGTCTTCAGGTGCTGTGGGAATATACATTCATTATTTCTTTTTCCATTTCTTTCCTGCTTTTTTGTGGGCCTCTAGGACATGTGTTCACAGTGGTGACAGCAGTAAGTGCTTATTCCCAAACACCTCTAGATACCAGATAAGTACAGTAGATTGGTACTTCACTTTGGTATTTCACCCTTCTGGACCCACAGCTCCTCTTGGATGCCCAGGCGACAGCTGTGGCCGGGGGGGGGGGGCTTTGCCCAGCTTCAGCTTGTGTGCCAGCTGCAGCTGTACCTGAGTCAGTCGGATCTGACTACGGTGGTCTATGCCTTGGTGAAATCCCATTTAGATTACTGTAATACACTCTACGTGGGGCTGCCCTTGAAGACTGTCTGGAAGTTGCAGCTAATACAGAATGCAGTGGCCTGTGTGGTTGTGGGGGCTCGATGGTTTGACTTAGTTGAGTTGCTGCTCTGGCGATTAGCTGCCCATTTGTTTCCAGGCCCAATTCAAGGTGCTGGTACTTACTATTAATGTCCTATACACCCTGTGACCATGGTATCTGAGGGACTGCCTACTCCCATATAATTCTGCCCGTTCCCTTAGGTCATTGGAGAAGGTCCTGTTGAGAGTTCCACCGGCGGTAGAAGTTAAGGGTTCAGTAGCAAAGAACAGGGCCTTCTCAGTTGTGGCACCACTTTTATGGTATTCACTACTGGAAAATCTAAAATTTGCCCCCACAATGGAGAGTTCCTGTTGAGGCCTAAAAACATTTTTATTTATATTAGCTTTTGGGGTTGGGTAAGGGTGGGATATCCCTGGCTTCTTTCATCCGTTTTGTTTCTTTTATCGTGTATGTGTATGCTTTTTGCTGCAAGTATTTTTAGCTAGTTGTATGCTGTTTTTACCTATCGCTACATACAGTATGGGTTTTTATTCAAATACTGCTACCATTTGCTGCTCTGGTTTTTTAAGTATGTTTTGGATTTTAAATTTATTTTTTTCAAATTTGTATATTTTAAACTGTATTTATATCAGTGTTATTGAGTACTGTAAGCTGCCTTGAGCTTCTGGATAGGCAGGGTATAAATGTTTTATGTAAATAAAGTAAATAAATACAATTCATTCACTATGTTAATAGTGAACACATATCTAACCAAATTACAATTTTGGCAGAATTTACCAGCATCCTAACCTGTGTTACTAGCTCAGCAAGCTTATCTCTTGCATTTCTGTACAGAAGCTTATTTCCTTCTTTCCTTTTTTAGTTCAGGAAGTGTCTGAAGAAAGTCGGGAACTCCTTCGTCAGGCTTTGGAAGAAGAAGAAGAGATATTCAAAAGAAGATGTGAATTGATTCAACAAATAAGAGCTATAGAACATGTGCCATTCCTTAAGAACAAATTTGTTGACTTAACCCAGGTGAGCTCATAAAGAAAGAAAACTACAAAAAGCACAGCCCAATCCTGCCTTAGATACACCGGCCTGCCTAAATGACCAACCGCTACATCCTATGCAGGATGCGGCCCGCGCTGGCAGGGCTGGTGCTCACCTTGGGGGAAGGGGACTTTTGTCCCCTTCCCTCAGTGTAAGCCCCAGCAGCCCCAATGGGCCTCATTGGATGCGTGCCAGCTATTTAGCTGGCACACAACCAGGGAGGCTGTATAAGGCCGGCCAGGCCCAGGAAGGGGGTTAGGATATTGGCACAGCGCGGCAGTGATATCCCCGCCCCCTCCCTGACCTGGCTGGCCAATTGCCCCCCAGCCCTCCCTCCCCATGCCCTCCTGCTGTCCGGCGCAGGAATTACCTCTGTGTCTGGCGGCGCGGGGTCTGGAGGGTGGCAGCGTGAGCGGTGCCGGCTTCCATGTCGGTGCTGCTTACACCCGAGGTGTATGGCACATTCGCAACACCGTAGGAGTACTTGCTCCGCCGGCCTATAGTTAGGCAGGATTGGGCCCACAGTGTGGGTACATATTTATTACATTTGTACCCTGCCATCCTTCAGTGCAATGTTTAACTTTAAAACAACTCTGTGATGTAGGTTAGGAGATAGTGAAAGCCTTGGGGGCATCCAGTGAACTTCATAGATGAGGGGCAGTTCAACATCCCACATCCAAACCCAGCATGCTAATTACTGAGTAATTCTGACTCGTCCCAGTTATAACTGTAACTTCTACATTATTTTTTATTTTATTTATTTTTCACATTTTTATACCGCCCTTCCTCCAAGGAGCTCAGAGTGTTGTACATATTTCCTCCCCTCCTTTTGTCCTCACAACAACCCTGTGAGGTAGGTGGGGCTGAGAAATAGTGACTGGCCCAAGGTCACCCAGGAAGCTTCATGGCTGAGCGGAGATTTAAACCTGGATCTTCCAGGTCTAAGTCCGACTCCCAAACCACTACACCATCCTGGCTCTAATGATGTCAAAATTTAGTCCAGTTTCTGTGTAACTTAAGGCATACCAAAAATATAGCTTTATCTTTTACTGTTAATCTCTCTTCTCTGTTTTCTGTAGACTGCTGACCATGGTGTTTTAGGTGAGATGTCAATAGTGGAACTGCGAGAACGCTTAACCTTGCTGAAAGAAGCTCAGAAGAAGATAGAAGAGGAGAAGAGGGATCAGATAATCCATGAAAAACATGCTAAGGAACAACTACTTTTGGACAAATTGGAACAAATCTCCATGTTTAGAGAAGCATTTGGAAGAGCAGCTGCATTGAAGTCAGTCTGAAGAATTACAGCACCATTGTTACATGTCTTTGAGGATAATTTACTTGTGAAAGTGACGTGACCAAGTTCTCTCCAAATTAATATGCAGGAAATATTTATATTTAATGATATATGTCATAAATTTGTTCCTTAATTTTTTTAAGAAGATCAAGATTCTTCTAATTTTTTTAAGATTTGAGGAAGAATCATTACAAGGAAATGACAGTAAATTCTGACATTTACCAGTAAAACGAAACTTAACCAGGTGCCCTCTATTCATTTCCCAATTGCACTCAATTATTTTACTTATTAAATTTTAATTATTTTACTTACCTGTCCTGCTGCCATTGCCGCCATTCTCGTCGTCTTCTGCGGTGGCAGCGGCCGCCTCCGCCTCTGGAGCCTGGCCAGGTGCATCTGAGCCGGCCAAGACTCCTGCCCCCGGTGCTGAAGCCTCCACCACTGCCGCCGCTTTTAAGGCACCTTTTAAAAAGGCACCTTTCTTCCTGTGTGCCATCTTGGATCTCACGAGATCCAAGATTGCGGCGCCCAGATCTCGTGAGGGGACATGAGGTAGTACAGTACTGCCTCATGTACCCTCACGTGATTTGGGCGCCGCCATCTTGGATCTCGCGAGATTTCACGAGATCCAAGATGGCCAACAGGATAAAAGGTAAGTTTTTTTAAATTCTAAAAGCAGTGGTGACAGAGGCTTCACCGGGCCCGGAAAGCCCAAGACCGACATGGGACCGGAGCCTGGAAACCGGGGCAGTCCTGGGTTTTCTGGGACAGTTGGCAAGTTTACCCTTAATAACCACCTCCCATATGTAGATCCAACTGGTTTGCTCCTTCCTAGGGGTGGTGTGTGCACATAGCCCTGGGGAGGTGCATTGCTGTTGGATCTGCATATGAGAGGCACATATGGATCTCCCAAAGCAAGTGATGTCCTTCATGGTGTTTCTTCATGCATCTAGCTAGAGGCTTTCCTGTCATGTGCACGGTCCTGTGAACTGCATGTTCAGGAGAGATTGGACTTATACTCTGCAAACTATGATAAGCTGCTCCACCTGTCAAGGGAGTCTTGCAGTATGAGCAGCAAAGAGTACTTGGAAAACAGTACATTAACAACCCAATTCTGTCTAGCAGGACGGAGTGGCACAAATAAGACGCCTGCCGCATCCTAAGCAGGATTGGACCTGCCCCGGTGCAGCCGGAGGCCTCCTTTGGGTAAAGGGATGTGTGTCCCTTTACCCCAAGTAGAACCCTATCCCTATGGGTCTACTCAAATGTGCACCAGCTATTTTTCTGGCACACATTTGAGAGCACCTTGTAACGGCAGCCAGGCCCGGGAAGGGGGATAGGATATGGCGGAAGATGCCCCTGAGAGTTCCTCCCCCTGCATGGGCCTGGCTGACCAATTTCCCCCCGGAATGCCCCGTTCCACCCTCCCCATGCCCAGTGGCGTCACAAGCCGGCGCATCACCCCCGGTGAGGGGTCGGTCAGCTCTGCGCGTCAACCCCCACCCCCCAGCCATGTCACACCACCACCCACTGCCGCGTCACACACACACACACACACACACACACACACACACACACACACACACACACACACACACACACACACACACACACACACCGGTACTCACCCCACTCGCCGGGAGAGGGTGACGCGCCGGCAAGCCGAGTCGCGTCTTCTTTGGCGGCTTGGACACTTCTAAGTAGGCCGGGCAAGGCTGAAAGCGGCGCATAGGCACATAGCCGCTCGAAGCCTTCCCCTCAGAAGCGCCAAAGACGCGATTGGGACTTCATTCAGCCCTTCTGAGGGCAAGGTTTCGAGCGGCGTTGTGCACGTGCCACTTGAAGCCTTGCCTGACCTACTTAGAAGCGGCCGAGCCGCCGAAGAAGACGCGGCTCGGCTTGCCGTGCTGGGAGGGGGTGACGTGCCAGGAGTCCTGGCACGTCACCCTCCTGGTGTGTCACCCCCCCTCCCAACGCATCAGCCCCAGCATCCCCCCCCCCGTCATGTGGTAACGATGCCACTGTCCATGCCCCTCAGCTGCCTGGTGGAGAACTCACCTTCCCTAGCGGGCGCAGCTTTATTTCAGCATGGGGAGAGTGGTGCCGATACAATCCAACCAGAGTTCAGCACTTGCACTATTAAACTTCAGCACTTGCACTATTTTTTTCAGAAGGAGTTAAGCATGTGCTCAGAATTAATTCTTGCCATTGAAATGAATGAGACACAAAGTGCTTATCTGTAGCTGGCTTATGTTCTTTAAACAGAAATTGTAATAATATTTTAGACCTTGCCCACCTACATATTATTATTTTTTTCTTGTTCTGCAGGCAGGAAGAAAAGAAAATTAAGACTCGGTTTAAAGAAGGCCTTTTGAAGGATGAACGAGTTTTAGATCTACAGAAGAAAGTTGAGGAAAAATCTATGGAACGTAAAATACAAACTGGGCATTTAAAAAATGAAAAGTCAATTAAGTCATGGAAGTCACAGAAAGTAAGAAAAGAAAGATAAAGCTTTCTATTGTTTATTTCCCAGTCCAACACTGAAAAGGGTTGTGTGTGTTCAGCTTAGTGTTTAATTGAGTTTATGTGAAAAATAATGTGTCATTTTGCTATAGTTTAATCACTTTGTTTACTCACGTATTTATATGATAGAAATTGCTTCTCAAATGTATTTGACTAGTGGCTAACTACATATTACATTAGTTGCATGTAAACTTGCAATTTTTCTAACTACTAGTTGTCTTGGCATCTGCATCTGTTCTTCTAGGCCCAATCCCTACCACTCATTTCAATGACATCAATTCAATTTGATTCCATTGTTTTGATTTTAATAAGCTTCTTGTATTTTACTGCTTTATCTGCATAGTCTAAGTTTGCATGGGAGGGAACATGTTGCTAGCTCAAGATCGCTAAAGTTCTGCTATTGGTTGGTTTGAATTGGTTCGTTTTGAAAAACAAACAAACCACCCTTGGATTTTGCGATACTCTGTTATGAGAAGGAGGGTTCCACAAGGTGACTTCCTTCTGTCTGGGCTTCCTAGCCTTAGGTGGAGGCAGCAAAAGCTATCGTTTTTCCAGTCAGATTCCAGCTTACCCTTTGGGCCACTGTGTGAGGTGCATGCTACACCAGGGGTGTCAAACATAAGGCCCGTGGGCCAGATGTGGCCTTTATTTTGCCCGCATGATATTTGGCTCTCCCAGCACCACCATCGGCTGCTTTCAGCTGCTGACCTGCAAAATGACACCTCGGTAGAATAGGCACTGCTAAAAGGGCGGCCCAAGTGATAATTCGGCTCACCCATATCTTGAAAATATTATCAAGATTTGTGTATTTTTCTCTTCTGTTATTTGCAGCTAATGAGTTCCTAAGTGAGAAAAAAGTGCTTATTTCTGGTCATCACCTGCTTAATGATGTCACTTCCTGCTTAATGACAACACTTCTGGCACTCAGCAGGTGCCATGAATGCTGTTCAGCCCACTATATGAAACAAGTTTGACACCCTGCTTTACACAGAGTGCAAGTTGCATCTATGTACAAATTTGGTAAAGAACAATGTCACCGGGGATGGGGTCTGGGGTTTTCACCCGGGTCGGGTTCCGGGGTCGCTGCATCTTCATCCGGTCCTCTCTTCGTCCTGGTTGGCTGGGATTGCCCCCCTGCAGCACTAATACGCTGCTGCTGCATCTTCGTCCGGACCAGGCCTGGGCTCTTCATGTTCCTGCGCGAAGCTGGAAGCACTCTGGAAACCTCCAACTTCACTCTGATGTTTCCGGAGTGTTCCTAGCGTCGCGCGGGTGCACAACAAGGCTAGAAGCTCTTCGGAAACGTCCAAGTGAAGTTGGAGTGAAACGTCCAGAGTGCTTCCAGCTTCGCGCAGGCGCACAAAGAGCCCAGGCCTGGTCCGGATGAAGATGCAGCAGCAGCGTATTAGCGCTGCAGGGGGGGCAGTCCCAGCTGACCTGGATGAAGAGAGGACTGGCCGGGAGCCCAGGATTTGGGCTCCCGAACCGGGATTGTCCCAGTAAGTACCGGGACTATGGTAAGCCTATATGTACTGCATGTAAACGTTAGTCTTTATGCATCAGCAAGACCTAGCAACTAGGTATTTTGAGGAGAAAACATCCTTGTTCACACAGTCATGACATATCCACACAATTGCAACATGACAATATGTGAAGCTTCAGCTGGAAGAAAGTTCAAGAGAAGGGGAGATTGTGGGGGGAAAAAGGTTCTGATTTCAGTGTGCCCTCGGGTGTGTGTTGTCATAAACTACTCAAAACTATTCAAAAATTAACTAGGCTATTAATTGAACCAGTCAGGTTCATTGTTCCTTTATTTATTCCAGGAAAACTATTTCACAATTTTGCACTTCTGATAGGAGATGTCCTCTCTACTCCCCACTTAAATACCCTTTTGTGGTGGATAAAAGAGTCAGAATGCATAATCTTATCAAACATCTTTATATTAGTATTAAGATATTGTGTATTTTCTTTCACAGAAATCTTTGATAGAGGACCGCTGGAAACACCTGGAAGAAAGTCGGCAACGACAATTTAAGGTGTTTCAGCATGACTTTATGTCAAGAGAATTGGCTCAGAAAATGACTGCAAACGAAGCTGGGAGGATTGGAACAACCGCTTGTATATTGCGTTCTTAAGTGAGGCAAAAAGCACATTTCTGTTTATTAGGCATAGCATAATACCTGCCAGTGCCACTTCATTTCTGGCATTGCCGTTATAAATCTTACTACCGATATATAGATTTTAAAATCAAATTCTACATTATATAAAGTGTAATTTTAACAGCTGGTTTTAACTTGTAACTTCAAACAATCTACAGCTAAAACTCCCAAAATGTCATTATTCTTCGCTTATAGGAGTCATATATAGAGAATCTAAGCCTTATTTGTATGACAGCGCAATCCCGTCTAGCTAGGCTACGGTGTGGGCATAGAACCTGCACTGCATCCTATCCAGATAGGACCCAGTGCCTGCACGGCTGGAGCTCTCCTCAGGGGAAGGAGACATTCGTCCCCTTACCCCAAGTAGAGCCACAGACGCCCCGATGGGTCTACTTGAATGTGCGTCAGGTTTCGCGTAAAACCGGAAGTCAGTTGCGATCGCGTTGGAGCACTGCTCCGACGCTTGGGGAGGCCTGCGGAGGGGTCCGCAGGCTCCCCGCAACCCCCGAGGGACACCCACTGCCCACCAATGACGGTAAAAACGGCGATCCCGGGCACAGCGGTGGCGGCGGCGGCGCGATCCCAGGCGCGCCGTTGTCGTCACCGCGGGTTGCCATGCCCCTTAAGGGCATAGCAACCCTTTCTTCCCGGCTGGGGCGTCGCGACACCCCAGTTAGGGAACCACTGGATTATTGCAATGCTTTCAAAACAAACTTATTTTTTCCCCATTCCTATATTTAATTTGACTGTATACTTTAAATTTTACTTTAATAAATCTTTAATTTATTTTATTTTATTTTTTTACTATTATGTAATGTTGAACATTACTTTCACGTTTCATCCTCCCCACCCAAGGGATATATTTGTACTGGGTTCACGTACTAATATTTTGAGAGCTGCCCTAGTTTGAAGAGCATTCTTTTTAAGTATTTGGGTATGCTCCACAAGTTATTGAGGGCTCCTAATGAGAATGCCTAGTTTTAAAATAAGGGTCTGATCCACTGAATGAACATGTGATGGCAGCTGCTTTGGGTATGGGGGGATTTTGGGGTGCTCTTGAGGTCAGCAAAGTTTCTCTTGAGAACCAAGATCACCCCATTGTATTCCTTATCCTACACATTTTTTTAAAAAATCTTAGTCTTTCGGATCCTGTGCTTTTAAGCTTTAAGGTCAGAGTCTTTTCATGGAATTCAAATTTCATCCTATTTCCCTTGATGCCTGCTTATAACGGGAAGAATCATAGACTGGGACTTCAAGGCGTTGTTACAGCCGCTAGATAGCAGGAGGTCGGTGAGGGGAGGAGAGAGGGAGACGCAAAAGGTAGAGTGTTCAAAAGGTAGAGGTTAAGTGTTCTTGTCAGAAACTTCTCTGCAGGAATAACCTCTACAGGCTAAATGTTTGGTCTTTATTTTTGTCTAAGGTATGAAAAAAACTTGTAAGAGCCTTAGGCTAATCAAGTTGCCATTCCAGTTGTGCTAAAGGTTTTCACCCCTACCTCTTGTTACCACTGGTGCTCAGAATATTTATTTGCAGAGTTAGTTAAAGTGTGCAAGTTCAGCTTAAGGAGGATTGGGATAGCTAAGCTCTCTCCAGCCTTCACCTTCCCTGACAGAGCAGCCAGTGAAACAAGGGATCTTTTGGGCTAGGAGCAAGGACCAGCATCAGCAAGAATCAACTCAAGAGACAGACAAGGGAGAGTCTTCCAAGTTACAAGAGATTTATTAAAGGAACATGTACTTGCAAAGATACAGATTCAATAAAATAGTCTATAAGCTGGGCAGCCCAATCCTGCGCAAGTCCTACAGCGGTGGAATGCGTACGCCGCTCTAGGCCATCGCAAACGTGCTGGAAAGCACGTTTGCGACAACTCTGGATTAAGGGCCGCTGGCGCAGAGGCCGTCAGCCCTTACTCCGGCGCCCTCTGGACCAGACACCCACCAGTGGAAGTAAGTCCTGCACCAGTCGGTGCAGGGGCGGGGGGTGGGTGGGTGGGCAGGGGCATGAAGGAAGGGAGGGCATTGGCCGAACTGGTCCAGGAAAGAACAGGAATATCGGCGGCATGCTCTGCAATTGCTAGGCAACGAGAACATGCATTGCCATTTTGTCTCCCTTTGCGTCTCCCTCTCTCCTCCGCTCGCCGACTTCTGCTATCCAGCGGCTATAACAACGCCTTGAAGTCCCAGTCTTTGATTCTTCCTGTTATAAGCAAGCATCAAGGGAATTAGGAGAAAAATTGTCTCCTGCAGAAGGTAAGCCTCCTCTCTCCTGAAGTTTCTGCCTCAGAGCCCCATTGCTCGAAGCTATCAGTGATGAGCCCGGTTTGGCCTTACTCCGCCACCTCAGATGTACGTCAGCTTCGGAGCTGCCATACATCCAAGGAGGCCCATAGGCCCCGGGAAGCCCTACGCTTGGGGAAGGGGACAAACTGCCCCTTCTCCCAAGGTGTTTTCAGGCCGCACCGACGCGACCCGGGAACGGGCTCAGGATACTGCGGCCAGCCCTTTAGGCCAGCTGTGTAAAGTTGTACAGGATTGCGCTGTTAAGTGGTGAATTTGTGTGAAATGTTCCTAGTTTGTGGTGGGAGCGTGTATGTGTTTGTATTTGGTGCACTGATAGGAAAGGAAAAGAATAATATTCAGGGAAGGAGGTTTGGTCCCCATCAGGCTTTGAGGCAGGAGAAAGTAGTGAAATAGAGGGAAGGGAGGTTGTGAAGGGGAAAGAAAGTTTCTAAGTGGGATTATAGCTATCTTCCTGAAGACAATTTGCCCAGCCTCGGTGCTGGGCTCTGTGTGGTGCTTTTGGAGACCCAAGAATGATGCATGGACACAGGTAGTCTCTGGCTCAGTTATGGCTCATCAAGACACTTGGAAAGGCCCCCAATATTTATTGGACTTTGGGGGAATGCATACGTGCCAGTCGAGGCACGTTTCTGGAATCAGGATTGATTGGTTTTGCGCATCCGGTCATCTGTATAAAGCAGTGGTGGCCAGCCCGTGGCACGCCATGTGCCACATTTTATGTAGATAATCTTAAGCGTGCCACTTAAACAAACAAACAAACAAATATTTCTAAGCTAATGAAAATATTTAAAGCACAGTGACAGCGCAAGAAGAATGAGGCGTAGTGGGGTACAGAGACCTCCTATAGTGCCACAGACTTGGAAAAGTGCGCTGGGGGTCGAGAGAGGGACTTCAGCGCTTAGCTCGGGCAGAAATGGTGGTGCGTGCCACTTCAAAAGGCTCGGTGTGCCACTAAGTGGCACCCGTGCTGTGGATTGGCCACCTATGGTATAAAGGATAAAATAATTTAGTGAAAAGGATATATAAAGAAAGTATAAAGGAAGTTTGTTCACTTTCTCAAACCCCCCAAATGATCAATGTCTCTGATAAGACTGGCTAGGCAGACAGGATGGCACCACAATAGCTAAACTATGACAAAAACAGCTTTGCAAGGTTATAGCCTTGTCTTCCCAGGATAGCAGCAGAGGTCATGAGTCTTGAGCACCTTACCTAGGCTTCAGAAAGAACAATATCCATTGTTAGTTCAAAATGTAATGCAGGCATGTTTGACCTAAATGGTACTGCCTAGCATCAGGGTATAAAACAGTCCATGGTTACATATACATACAGCCCAGTCCAGTGTAACTCTTGCACTGGTGTAACAGTAGATAAACGGAATTCCTTATCTGGGAATATCCTGTTCTGGGAAGAGGAAAGGGTCATTCTGACTCGTGGGTTTTGCCTCTCCTCCATCTTGAGGCAGAGCCGGATTGCAGATCTGGACTCCTCCCAGTGGGAGGGCATACCGTTCCCCAGTCTGGATCAGAAGAGCTGTGAGAAAAATACCCTCCATCCAACAGTAACACACTGTTTCCAGAGTGCTTTAGAGAAGCCACGTAGGAAGACACAGAAGGTAAACAACAACAGAGAACAATAGGAAAAAACAACGAAGGAACCAGCCTACTGCTATGCGAAAAACTCTAGGAGACCACCCGTGAGCCTAAGATAGTTCTCCCATCCATCGATGTCCCCGAGCCACTCACCTGTACTAGTGGTGGGCCGAATGACCCTTTCCTCTTCCCAGAACAGGATGTTCCCAGGTAAGGAATTCCATGTACAGTACTGCCTCATGTGCCCTCACGAGATTTGGGCGCCGCCGTCTTGGATCTCGCGAGATTTTGCGAGATCCAAGATGGCCGCTGACAGGAAAAAAGGTAAGTTTTAAATGTTCAAGCCTCTTAAAAGCGGCGGCGGCAGTGAGTGCTTCACCAGGCCCAGAAAGCTCGGGACGGACCTGGGACCATCCCAGGTTTTCCGGGATGGATGGCAACCCTATTACAGAGGCCTCCTCCGCTGAATCCTATCCCCCTTCCCAGGCCTGCCCATAGTTTCATAGGCCTTCTGGATTTTCCTCAGCAAAATAGCTGGCTCACATCCGAGGAGAGCTTTTCAGGCGGCTAGAGCTTACACCAAGAGAAGGGAACAAACCTTCCCTTCGCCTGAGGTGAACTCTTAGCCGACCTCTCTGTGCTCTGGATGCGGCGGAGGCTGCAGACCTCCTGGGCTGGCAGCAGCTTCAAACTTCCCTAGTAAGTTCCATGTCCAAACAAGGGGAAGAGATGGGAACGGGAAAGGAGTGAGCTTGCTACACTAGGCACTACTGCCCTGGATCAGTGTGTGGTCACTGGTGGCCCCTCTCTGGATCCTGACATAGCAAATTATCAGAATCAAAGATCCCTGGGTTTAAGGCCCGTCTCTACACATGTGCTGGGTTTAGAGGAGTTAAAACCTGTTCCAGTCCTGTCTTAGCCAAGTACACAAAGGGCTGAAGCAGGTCAAGGATGAGAGCTCCAGTGAGGGCAAGAGGAGTCAATAAAAAGGCAGGGGCTAGATCCAGACCAAAACAAAGAACAAGGTTGGTCAGGGCTCGGGTTTCAGCAAGCAGACAACGTCCAACTGTGGCGTTGTGTATCTCCTTAGAAGTGGAGAACATCAAAGAGGCAGTCTTTGGGTCTGGAATCTAGCACTCTTATCTACGATCTCCCACTGGATACATTGCCTGTATTGCAGAGGGAGCTCTGGGGGTATACAAGGCCCTTGGTGGCAAGGATGCTGGTCCTTCAGGGGAATTCAGCTCACGCTTGCTGTCTCTGGAGAGCTCCAGCTTGGTAGACAGGGCTAGCTGTTGAGTTGGGGCTCTCTGAGTCAGGGCCCAGGTCCATCACCTGCACAGCCTGCTGCTGTCACTGACTCTCTGGACCTAGCTGGCCTCTTGGGAGAAATCCAGTGGAGTATGGAGAACATCAGCCAGCCTCTGCAAAGTTGTACAAATTCACCACCTGCCCAAGAGAGGATAGGAACTATCTCTGACTGCACTCCATCCTGAACTGGGTACATCTCCTGTCTGCTTATTAGCTACTCTCACCCTGTCCTCAAGAGACTGTGCTGGATTTGATACCTCCCCACCTTTGCTTGGTCTCAAGTAATCCAGGAATTAACAACCGGAATCTAGACTGGAATCTTCATCCTTCTAAGACCAACTCAAAGGCAGTAGATGTATTAACAAATTGAATAGATAAATAAAACGAAACCTTTCCATATACAAAATAAAGTGATATGACCTGGCTGCTCAGACCTGGCCACGGTGATGATCCATGCCCTAGTGACGTCTAGATTAGATTACTGTAATGTGCTCTACCTAAGACTGCCTTTGAAGACTGTCCAGAAACTGCAACTAGTGCAGAATGCGACCGCCTAGATGGTCATTGCGGCTCGTCGCTTCGACTTGGTCGGGCCGCTGCTTCGGCGGCTACACTGTCTGCCAGTTCGTTTCTGGGCACAATTCAGAGTGCTAATTTTGACTTTTAAAGTCCTTTACGGCTCGGGATCAGGGTATTTGAGAAACTGCCTCTTTCCATAAAATGTTTTAATGCCACTCATATAATAAACATTATAATAAACATATATTAAAAATGGAATAAAGGAATATTACTTTCATGACACATTACACAAATAAAATACACACTTTATCCTAATCATCCTAATATACAGGCACAAAATATAATACTGATATCAAGTAAGAAATGACATCAGGTTTCTGATCCACAAAGTGATGTTAAATAAAAACTAGAGGGGCCATCATATAAAAATGAGTATAAGTTACTGAATAAACAAAGTCAGCAACAATTATTCAATATTAAATTATGCATATTAATATGAATTCATACAAAGCTTACAAGTCCTAAGAGGTGTTCTGCTTCAAATAGCTAATATTGAAATATATAAAACTGTTAAGGTCCTAATATCGTGAGCAAAACATCATGTTGACAATGAGGCTTCACTTTCAGCCGTCCTCAACCCTAGTTTCTAAGCCGCCTCATGCGTTCTCTTGGAAATAAGGTGAGACTCTTGCCTCTTAGTGCCGCCAAGGGCAGCGATCCTGATTGGGTCTGTCCATTTGCTGCGTTGCTGGATGGAAGCCAGAGATTGGGGTGTTCGGTGTCACCAGGTTTTGGGTGTCCCTTGCTCTCCTTTGAATAGCTGGCAGTCTGAAGGGCACAGGTGTTTCATCAGCATCCTTGGGTTGTGCCCTCCATAAGCTGAGTTTGGACCCCTGTGTTGCCTGCATCCAAAAAGGACCAGGTGGCTTAGGCCCTTGCGAAGTTATGGGCTTTGACAGTGAAGTAACTGGCAACGTGCTTGACAGTGAGCTTGACTGTGCCTTTGGTAGTGAGCTTGATTGCGGTTTCGGCAGTATCGTTGGTTGGCTGTTGCCTAGACAATGTACTTGGCAGAGGCTTAGGCAGGGGCTGCGTGGCAGAGGCCTTGGCAACATGGTTGGTGTCTTTTTTGAAATTGTGTGAAAAGAAGTCACTGAAGGAGTATTTTTGCAAGGCAAGGCAGAAAGATTTTTCTTCCCCAGTGGGTAGAAGACTTTATCTGGAACAGAGGAACAGGCAAAGAAGCAAGTTGTAAGTGTTCACATAGATGACCTTAGTAATCCTTACAACAGCTCCTCAAAGTAAGTCAGTGTTACCACTTTGCAGATGAGGTGGGGGGCTGAAACTCAGAGAAGAAGTGGCTTGCAATGAGCTCATAGCTGAAGTCAAGTTTAAATCTATGTGGACCACCTTTGTGTTTTGAGTACCATGTAATATGACCGTGTAATAAAGTGAGAAAGTCGCACTCCCTGATGCTGAGAAACAGCAGCATCCAAAGCCATCCAGGAATTGAAAGGAGATTGTCCTGGTTTAAACCCAGAAGATCTCTCTCTCTCTCTCTCTCTCTCTCTTTCACACACACACACACACACACACACACACACACACACACACACACACACACACACACACACACACACACACACACACACATCTCAATCCTGAAGGCATTCTGGAGTCGTTGTTGCATCTTTTTGTACAACCAAAAATCCTTTCAAGGTTTTAGGTTACCGTATTTTTCACTCCATAAGACACACTCCCCCCCCCAAAAAATAGGGGGGAAATAAGTGTGCGTCTTATGGAGCGAATGTTTGGGGGGGATTTTTTTTTACTTACCTGGGCTTGCAGGGTCTTCGGGGAGGCCTGCGCGACCCTCTGCAGGCCTCCCCAATCTTCAGATCGGAGATAAAGGCTATTTTCAGCCATTTCCGGTTTTCGGAAAAAATGGCTGAAAATAGCCTTTATCTCCGATCTGAAGATCGGGGAGGCCTGCAGAGGGTCGCGCGACCCTCTGCAGGCCTCCAGATCGGAGATAAAGGCTATTTTTGGCCATTTCCGGTTTTCGGAAAAATGGCCGAAAATAGCCTTTATCTCCAATCTGAAGATCGGAGAGGCCTGCAGAGGGTCGCGCGACCCTCTGTAGATCGGAGATAAAGATAAACACCCATAATGTATCCTCATGTTTAGAATGCAAGAAAAACGACGGTCAGCATGCAATCTAATTGCTTGGTTTGCTTTCAGGTATTCACTGATTTCAGGTATTCACTATAGCATTTTGTTGGCTTTCAGGAAAATTTGTTTTATCTTTGCAAACATTGTCTTATTACATTTTTGAATTAAATTATAGCAAGTAGCACAATGAAGTTCAAGTGTTGTCTTTGTAAAACTAATTTAGGAACATTTTAAGCTAAGTGTAAACTTGTGCCAAGACTTCTGATGTCAAACTAAATTTGAGCATTTGTTGTTTCAAGAGTAACTTAATTCAATTTATGAATCCGATCAGCTCCAACCCTGCAGTTGAGCAACTGGTGCTTTAACTTGATAGGAACAATGCCAGTGAAAAGAAACTCTTCCATGACTATCATCCTTTGAAAATGAACTGAGATCATTCTTTGAAAAGGAGATGAGAACAATTCCAAAGAACCATGTGTGTTGAGTGAGCAGAGAGGGAATGAAGATGGCTTCAGTCCTTGTGCACTGGATTTGCATTCTTCCCCATAGTGTTTTGTGGGCAGAGAAATATACACAGGCCAGGATTAATGTGTACTAAGCTCTTGTTTTTGGTTTTGTGCAAGAAACTGGTGGTGGCTCAATGGATTATATGCAACGTATTTCACATTATATGCAACGTATTTCAGCTGAATAACAGTAGAAGGTAAAATAGAAGAGAGGGAAGGACAAGCTATTTTTATAAAATGTTAATTTTTTAAAAAAAATATTAAAAAATTAAAAAATATAAAAGTTAAAAATATTTTTCCCCTATTTTTAGCTCCATAAAACACGTGTCCTATGGTCCGCTGCGTCTTATAGAGCGAAAAATACGGTAACTCTGGGAAACGTTTGGCCACTTAAGTGATGGCATTAAAGTTATGTCAAGAAAGGTTTTTTTTTATTTTTGTTGGCATTAAAACATCATAAATTAGCAGTTGTTTAGAGCAAGGCAAGGAAGCAAGTTTCAGCTCAGAATTAAGTCCCAGTAATGTGAGTGTCTGCTCAGAATTAAGTCCCAGTAATTTGAGTGAGACTTACTCCCAGATAAGTGTGCATACGATCACAGCCTTACGGCCCAATCCTATCTCCTTTCCCCTCTGGCATAACTAGCGTTGCAGCGACAGAGGCTGCTTTACAGCAGTCACAAAACAGCCTCCACTGACACATGCAGTGGGCCTGCAGTGGGGTAGTCGGAGCAGCTTCCTGCACACTGTCAGACCCACAGAGTCCTGCTGGAGCAGCTAAGCCCATGCAGGGGGTTGGAGGAAGGGCGGAAGGGGGTTGAATGGGGGAGGAGGTGGATGGTGATGGGGCGGGGAAGAGGGTAGATCAGGCCTGGGAGGGGGCGGGATCGGCGGTGGTGCATGCCGAATCCCAAACCTCTTTCCAGATCTGATCCACCTTCCCAGGTCAATGCAGACTTGCGCCAAGAATGGCCTTAAATTATCACTGGTCCTCCAAGAAACCAGCTGTGAGGGGTTCAACCCATGTTAGCATCCACTAAAGCCAACAGAGCCAACTGGGAGCGAACAGAACTGTGATCATATCAAATTGTTTACTTCTATCTCCACGGTAACTCCCAAGGTTCTAGGAGGCCTGAGAATGTTAATATGCAAAAGGGAATCCAAAGGGCAGCCAGTTGGCCCTGAGCTGAAGGTTAAGGAAAGGCAGGAGTCAGATTAATTTAGATTCTCAGTTCAGTCATGGGCACTTGTTAAAATTAATACCTGTTAAATTAGCTGAGTGTATTATTATAATACAAGAAATTCAATCCAGTATAAAAGTGCATACTTTTCACACAATTATTTGCTTCTTCTTTGTTTTTGTTTTTGCCAAGGCTTGCCTTTTGCTTTGGATTCATTAATACAGAATTACCAATCTCCTTTGCCCCCATCTCTGCTCCAGTTCTCCAGTGCCAATTTGTAGCTACAGTCATTGAGTTAGTCATTTACAAACCCACTTGAGTTTGCAGAAGGGAAAATGCAATCATGGAGGGCTCCTTTGCACCCTCCCCCCCCAGCTCGACCACTGACAGCCGTCCTAAAGTCCCCTGCCTTCTTAGGCTGCTCCAATCATGGACCTTTGCTGCCCTCTCCTATGTGAAATACCCTTTCAGAACCTCTGTGTGGGACCTTTTCCTCTCTCCCTCTCTTTTTTCCAACACCAACTCAACACCATCTTGTCTATTGAAGCCATTAAGCTTAACCCCTGCAATGTCCTTTACAGTTTAGATGAGCACCATGGAAAGTACTTTTCCACAGATTCATTCAAGGGTACTGGTTGAAAGGCCGGCAGCCATATGGGCAAGGAATGACCGTGTGGGTCTGGCTAGTTAAATGAGGCATAAGATGACATTTCTGCATATTCCTTCTCATGCTTCTTCCTTCCCTCCCCTTTCGGTACTGTCACAACCACTGGCAATATTTAGATTGTAATTGTAATCTGCTTCTTTTGCTTCTGCTAGCTCCACAGGAATAACTATCTAATTAATATTCTAGCAAAAAAGATAAAGTCTTTGGACAGAAGGTTATGGTAGGAAGTCAGAGGAGGGGAGCAGAAAGCATGTCACTCAGAAGACAGAGGACACAATCTACCAAGATCAGTCCCAACTACTAACACTGCAATTCTATACACACTTATATGGGAGTAAGTCCCATTGAACTCAGTGGGTCATACATTTCAGTAGACATGCCTAGGATTGTCAAGCTGCTGTAAATCACATGGAAAACTTTGAAATAATCCCAATTCACCTAAATCCTTTTGAAGTTATTGGGGACTTAGTCATGACTACTTTTGCTGGACTATGCCCTGTGTCTTTTAAGTGGTGTTTTTCTTGCTCCCCTACTGCACAGCTACCACTTCAATTTGCTTTTCCTTCTCTGACCTCTCCAAAGACTTTATCCCTTCCCCAACTGTGATTCCATAACCTCATGTGTGGCTTCACTGTTAGCCATCTGGGAAAATAAGGGATACATCTGAACATATAGATGGCACAGTTTCCTACCTGCCATTGTTAAGAAGATGTCTAAATAAGACACAAAACAAAATAGTTCTCCTATCTCTGGAGAGAGAGTTCACCAGTGCTCCTAACTGATCAAGTGACCAGTAAAGAGTGGGCAACAGACTGGTGATGAGGCACATTTGTTTATTGCTGTCCCTATGGTAACCCTGAAGATTGTGATGCGGGGGTAAAAAGAATACTAGCATATGATGTCATCGTGGCAGCAAGGTGGGCAGAGAGGAGGGAAGAGAGTATCAGTTCACCCAACCTTAGAGACAACTCATCTTCACAGGCTCCCTACCCACCTGTGATCATGCTCACCATGACTTGTGGGTGGAAACCAGTTCTGAGGTCCCAAGATCCAAATTTTCAAAGAAAGTTAAAATCATTTGAAAGTGGAGGAAAAGAGCTGGTTGGTGCTTCCTTTTATTAAAGGGACTATTAAAGTTCGCCAGAGTTTTTAAGCATTTTAATGTTACCACTATTTTTAAACCTACCACCAAGCTTGCTCAGTGTTTGAGAAACCCTAAGGATGCAAGACCTCCTCTCTCGAATTCGGGTGTGTATAGCATTCTATGCCAATGTGGTAAAACGTATATTGGTACGACGAAACGTTCAATCAGCACTAGACTCAAGGAACACGTTCAAACTGTAAAACTGAACCGTCCTGAACACTCAGCATTAGCTGAACACATGGATAACACAGGACATGTTATTGAATTCCACAATACCAAAAGTTTATTCCAGGAAACCAGTGTTCGCCAACTTCTGAATTTGAAAGCGATTGAGATCACCAAAAGGAAGCATAAAAATCTGCTTAATAAACAGCAGGAACTTTCTTTTATTGACAAGATCTGGGTCCCAATTCTTAATAAATCAGCTGGGGGTTCAAACCCGGAGAAATTGGACTTGGGGAACGCTGCAGTTGTTGGGAGTGCAGCGAGTGTTTGTAGTAATCAAGACCGGACACAGACTTCCAGTTCTAATTGACTGGCTTTGTTCTTCACGCGCTTTTTGGGATCTTGGCGCTTTTGTTCTTCAAAAGGCAGCGGTCTGGCACTGACAGTGTAACATCTGTGCAGCCTGCTGCATATGTACCTGAGGAGGTCCACATCTGATTGATGAAATGTAGTGCCATTTTTTTGTGTGTTTGTGATAATTTTCTGATTTTAGAACGTGGGATTTTTACATTGCATATGATCCTATTGATGGAGTCTTACAACTGTCTCATCTAGTTTTAATATCAGAATTTGTAATAAACCGGTTTTATAACATGGCTTTTAAACCTGTAAATTTTTCTTCTGTTTGTATTTGAAGTCCCTTTTGGGAAAACTCATTCTGCCTTGAGGTTTCATAAGTGCCACTTCCATATCATGTTACGGAGATGGGCAGTCCAATCCTGTCCTTTAGACCGGCAAAGCACCACTCTGCTGGTCTAGGGTGTCACAAACGTGCCGTAAAGCACGTTTGTGGCACTCGGCAAGTAGGCAGAGCTGGCGCCGCTCTCTGCACCCCAGATCTGGAACTGCGGCCGCTGAGGAAGGTGAGTTCCCGCCGGGCAACGGAGGGCCATGGGGAGGGTGGAACGGTGCATTCTGAGGGGGGGGGAGTAGGATTAGCCGGCCAGGCCTGGGAACAGAGTAGAATAGTCGGAGGCCTCCTCCACCAAATCCTATCCCCCTTCCCAGGCCTGGCCATTGTGACATGGACCTTATGGATTTGCCCCAGCAAAATAGCTGGCGCACATCCGAGGAGACCCGTTTGGGCGGCTGGGGCTTACACCGGGAGAAGGGAACAAACGTTCCCTTCCCTCGAGGTGACCTCCCAGCTGGCCTTTCTGTGCTCTGGATGCGGCTGAGGCTGTGCCGGCCCCACTGAATCTCAAGGCACAGAATGAGACTGGATCACACTGTTAACCGGTGTTGAATGGTGGGCTCAAGTAATTGCAGGATCAAGGAACCTATAGTCCAGTTTGCATTGCTCCTGGTACCTTCTGCCTGTGTTGCACTGAGGGCACCCTTATTGTCTAAGAGGCCATATTGTAAACCTGGAAGTCCTGGGCTCAGGTTGTAAACCTGGAAGTCCTGGAAGTCCCTTACCTCTGCTAAGAGCTCAGTAGATGGCCTTAAGTAAGCCACTTTTGCAGCCTGAACCTCATCTACAGTATGAGTGTAATAACTCCAACCTCTCTTACATGGTTCTTCTGAGGATTACATGTGTAAAGCAGGAACACTCTGAACTCAGAACATGATTATTTACACCTTTCATCTCTCACCTTTTTTTCATGATGGAGCTCAGGGCAACATGTAGAGGACTCCCAGCTGGACTTCCATCCAGGCTCTCTTAGTGTCAGTAAGGTGACTGCATCGTGCACCATTAATAGCTTCCTTTCCTCACATTCCCATTTTATAATTTCCCTCTTGCCCATTTCTCAGACCACAGGTGGGGTTTCACATACCGGATTAGTCCTCCCTATAGGGAGTGTATCCTTCACATAGAAAACCAGTTAATCCAGGTGAAGGATTCTAGCTTCACCATCTCCCTGGCATGCTAGTTTTCTGTATGCAGGGAATTTGTTTTGTATCAGAAGCGTCACGGGGGTTGGTGCGGTGGGCCCTAGGGCACAGGACGTGCCTTCCGTTGTTTGGCCTGCCCGCCCTGGTGCCGGATGGTTCTGAAATGGCCTGGAAATCGGTGCCAGGGGTGGTGGTTGGGGCCGCGTGTCATCACGCCCGCAGTTACATGGGGGCGTAGCGTCGGTGGCCCCAACCACGGCCCCATCGTTCGATCGAGAGACCTCTCGCTGTCCTCAAAGGGCACCCAGCCGCACGACCAGCCAGCCATCGTTAACTAAGACCCCTCAGCTTCCCCACAGCACTTCCACTCACTCTGCCCCCGATATCATGGTAGGTCTGAGGTGATGGGATGGGGAATGGTATGCCCTCCCACTGGGAGGAGTCCAGATCTGCAATTCGGCTCTGCCTCAAGATGGAGGAGGGGCAAACCCACGAGTCAGAATGACCCTTTCCTCCTTCCAGAGAACCACTGGTGTAACTGTACTTATGCCAGTGTAACTTGCCGTACGCCAACGGGCGCAGGATGGATCCCCCCTCGGAGTTTGCCCCTGGAATGCCCTCTGTGCCGGCGGAGTTGCGCTGGCGGCCGTCCCGCGTCCAAACTGTGCATGTGTGGCGTCCGAGGGTGATTACGCCCTTGTTCGTCATGCATCCATCGCGTATGGCAAGTTACACTGGCATAAGTGCACTTACACCGGTGAATCTACTGTTACATGAGTAGAGTTACACAGGATTGGGCTGTAAATGAAATAAAAAATTCAGAAAAATCACCACAGGTAACACTCTTGACTTAATATAGCATGTACAGTATGTCATTTCTAAAATATTGTTCTCATGTTTCTTTAACACATCCCGCTATTTTTTGCATAATGCTGAGTTACAAAATGGCCATTCCAGTCTTTTCTGCATGGGTTCTGGCTGGAAAGGGGTTTTAATAAAAGCATACTATTGTTCCTATAGGGCTCAGGGTGTGATCTTTTCCAACTTCTATGTTTTTGTGTACCCATTCTCTTGTCTTTTATTTTTATTTACACACACACACACACACACACACACACACACACACACACACACCATGAGAAGTTAGGGATATACAACTCTATGGCTTCCAGTTTGACTTGGATTTTTTTACATTTCATACTAAAGCACAATGTGTTTCCCTGAAACAGAACAGAGGACAAGATGTTTGCATTCAACTAAGCTTTGGCTCTGTGGGAGAATTTAATGTGGCAATGGAGGTGATGTCTCTTTTGTTGGGAATCCAAAGCAGTCACCAATGGAAAGTATGTTGCAACTTTTACTGCAGCAATAGCACTATTTAACAACTCTGTTATACCAAAGAGTAGCTTCATTCATTATCTTGATAATGAATTTACAGAGTTATGAACTTGGATTCTTTTTTTATAATGAAGTTGCCGCAAACAATAAACTAGCATGGAATCAGATGTTGTTGTTCAGTCTTTACTCGTGTCTGACCCTTTGCGATCCCATGAACCATATCCCGCCAGGCCTTCCTGTCCTCCACTATCTTCCTGAGTTTGCTCATTTTCATGTTCGTTGCATCGATGATGCTGTCTAACCATCTCATCCTTTGCCTTCCCCTTCTCCTTTTGCCTTCAATCTTTCCCAGCATCAGAGTCTTCTCCAGAGAGTCCTCTCTTCGCATTATTTTATTCCCTATTGCAATAAATAAATAAATAAATATTGCGTGTGTGTAAGTGAGTGAGTGAGAATGAATGGCTTATTATGACAAGCTCGCAATGTAGTCTAGTATTGGGAAACGCCATAGCGACCGTAGGGTTATTAAATTTAAATAGTGCAAAAAGCGTGCAAGGGAAATTATATCCTTGGCATCGGGCCACCTTCAGTCGGCTGCTGCTGCTGCTGCTTTTATATTTCCAGCACACATAAAGAAAATCCCCCACACAAAATGCATGTCAGAAGTCAGCGAATCTGCAAATGTATAGAGCCGCCGCTTTCACCCACAGACATAAAAAAAAAAAGCCTTGCAAACCCCCAGCGATCCAAAGCTGGGGCTCAATACAGGCAACGCGCAAGCAAACCGGAAGTTAGAGGGCGCGTATTACTCTAGTCTAGCCGTTCTAACTCTACGGTAGCCCTTACAGTCACGTGATCTGACGAGAAGGAATCAGCTGACCGCTGGCCCGAGAGGCTTGGCCTGAGGGAAGCCGCCGGTGCCGGGTGCTCTGGGACTCTCCTCCTTCCGAGATGTCTTCGGCTTCGTCGTCGTCCGAAGCGGCAGCTCCGCCTGGCGCTGAGCCGCCGCTGGCGGCGGGGCTGCTGTGGGAACGCGCTTGGTCCCTGGAGGAAATTCGCGGGGGAAGCCAGGGCTGGTCTTTGGCCGCTGACGCCGGGGTGAGAGGGCAGGGGGTGGGTTTTTGTGGGGAGGGTGCTGGTTAGTACTGGTGGCGCGACTTCAATCTGGGACCTGCTGCTTGTAACGTCGATGGCCCACTTAGCCTTACGACGTTGTGCAATGGTTCTCCCAGTGGGCGAGCGCTCCGGAATATGGGTTTGTAGCCCCGCCCTCCCCAATTTTGGGCATGCTGCATCTTTAAAAGAGGAACAGTGCCCCTGATCGCGTTAAAAGTGCATTTTCTTCACCACTGAGCACTCGCTGCATGCTTCCTCCGTTATAAGGAGAGCTGTGCTTCCTTTTAAAGTTGATAGCAGGGGTCTCACGTGTACCGGTACTCACAAGCACCGTTTTCTTAGACACAGACTATCTGCACATCTGATTGACAGCATTCTGAAAACATAAGCTTTTAAGTGCAATTGCCACTATTCCCCACCACAATAAAACCTTAGGCCAGTTCTCCATTATCAGACCATAGACACTCATTTTTTTTGCCCTGGGTTGCAAGGAAAACAAGGGTAATCTTCTCATCGCAACCCTTTGTGTCTCTTGATCGGAAGGTAAATGTCAGTTTGAGCCTGATGTGCAGGCATTTGCAGCTAGAGGGCTTTGATTCCTTTCCTGTCCAATCTCGAGGTGGCTTCTTGTATGTCCTATGCTGAAAGTCTGTCGAGTATGCGGGGTCCTCTTTGCCACCTATATAAGTTCACAGAAAAAAAAATGAAAATGAGTTTTTCATAACTTGCCATGCTTTTGTTATATGTCCTGGAAACTGAGATGTTAGAATTTTATGTAGATCAGAACAAAGACAAAGCTTCTAATCTTTTCATCAAATCCTGTATTTCTCCCCCTTGTTTTAGTCTTTTTTTTTCTTCTTGCAGCTATTAGGCATGTGGTCCTCATACAGAAAATTTCTCTCTTTCCTTGCACATTCAGACTATTGCTGAATCCTCTTGCATTTATTCCATTTCGTTATCTTCAAAAACTGCCCTTTTGTTTCCATAACTATTGCTGCTACTGCCATCCATGCTTTGGTTGTCATTGTTATGACCATGATCACATCATTCTCACTCAAGTATAGGTACTTGCTTCCTATTCTTTTCTGAATTTGCCTTCATACTTTTAAGGTTTTACTGCTCTAAATGGGGTCTCCTTTCTTTCATCTCCACTCCCCCTCCCTCAACTTTTTGTGTGCAAACTACGCTGTCTGGATCTTCTTGTTTCCCTCTCTCTATGTTGTTTCTTTGTTTTCTCCCATGCCACTCCTTATTAAGCCCATTTCTTTTATTCTTCTGCAAAGCCTTCCTAGTCTAACGTCTGCTTAACTTTTTTTCTAGTGACTGATAACTAGTTCCTACTCTCTTCTTCATTTGCCACTCTTTTATGAAACTGTTCTGTTTGTAAGTCAACCTTGCTATTTTGTTTGTAGGTCAGCCTTTCAACCCACTGGCATGAACAACTTTTAATGCAAACACCTTTGGTAGATTGGCTGCTACCAGGAAGGGAAAGTTGTACCCGCAAATCCATGGTATAGCTGGGGCACCCTTTTTCACCCCACCTTCCATCAGGCTAAGCCCCAAAAGTCCAGCGTTCCCTCAGTTTCGAAACCGGTAACTAGAGGAGGATCTGGGGAGCTACTTGACTAGGTGAACCCCAGCTCCTCATTTGTCCTGGTGATCAGGAACAAGGGGAAGTACCATAACTCTTTGCTTTGAACAGAAAGACTAGACAAGTAAATAAAAATAAGAATTTGTTGAGAAAAGGTAAAAATAAAAAGGAAAAAGAGTTGTGGTAAAAACAAAATCAGGCACTTGCCGTTTGATAAAGACCAGGCCTTTGAGTTAGAGGCAAATTGAAAAACAATAAATACCTAACACAACTAATTAGATATGGCCCTGACTAGAAAGGTAAACATTTAGATGCAGTGTCCTTGTTCATTTTAAGGGAGTTGGAGGGGATAGCGGTCATAGACAGATAAAATTGTTCAGAGCTGAAATGAATTCAGTTCAGATGGATTGTGGAGTTCCAGTTGGTGCAACCCCTACTGTTGTGGTTGGTGAGTTTCAAGGTGGGTTGAACTTTGAACCTCCCTTTGATGAAGAAGGTTATGGGCCTGGCCAATGGCAAAGTGGATACCAGAATCAGAGCGCAATCCCGTCTAACGTTAAAACGACGGAGCGAGTGCTCTGCCGTTCCAAGGTGTCGCAAACATACCGTAAAGCATGTTTGCGATGACTTTAGAGTAAGGGTGGCCGGCACGGAGGCCAGCTGCCCTCACTCCACCGCCGGTTTGTTCCTGCAGCTGCCAGAGAAGTTAAGTGAAGCACCAGCAGGCGCAGGGCCACCCCGGACAGTGAGGGAGGGGGGCCATTGGCCGAGCTGGCCTGGGGGACGGGGATGGTGGCTGCCATATCCCTGACCATTCCCGGGCCGGTGCGGCCTTTACATGGCCTCCTTGGACTTGCGCCACCTAAATAGCTGCTGGAAATCTGAGGAGGCCCTTTGGGGCCTTCCCACATTACACCAGGGGAGGTGGATGAATGTCCTCTTCCCCCGAGTAGACCTCCGTGCCAATCTCAGAATGCGGATAGGCGGGCGCCCTGGGCTGCCCACCGGATACTTAGGTAGGATTGCGCTGTCAGAGGGTGCCGACTATTTCCTTATTGGTTCTTTGTTTTACATGGCCCAGACTTTCTGGCACCCCCCAATGCACATCCTAGTTAAACTTTTGCTCATGTATGCAAGTGACAGTGATGCTGACTCACCATTGCCAGTGCCATTTTATGGAAAGAAAGGGGGGCTCTGTTAAGGTGAAGGGTCCCCATTCACCACACTTGTAAGTCAAATTTCAAGGGGAGGTCATGCTGTTTTGGTCACCTAAGACACTTGCCTAACCTCAACTCCCAGAAGACAGGAAAATAACTGACAGTTGCCCTTTGTGCTTCACTGTGTTTCTGTGGTGGTGAGCTAATAGCAGCTATTTCTTTTCCAGACAAAGCAGGGGCTCTAGGGCTGATGGAAGCTAATAAACTAAGGGCCCAATCCTATCCAACTTTCCAGCGCTGATGCAGCTGTGCCAAGGGGGTGTGCACTGCATCTTGCGGTGGGGGTGGGGCCAGTCACAGAGGCCTCCTCAAGGTAAGGGAACATTTGTTCCTTTACCTTGGGACTGCATTGCGGCTGCATCGGTGCTGAAAAGTTGGACAGGATGGGGTCCTAAAGCTTGTTCTAGATCAGTGGTTCTCAAAGTGGTGGGTCATGACCCAACATAGGAACCAAAAGCTGCCCCCTTAAGGGGTGGGGACAGCATGGCGGCCGTGGCAGCGATCCCAGGGATCACAGCCACAGAAAAAGTTTTAAAATGCAACTTGTAGACTTACCGGAAGTGGTCTAAAATCTGAAGCTCGGGAGGGGGGGGGACGACTGCAGAGGGTAGTGCAGGCCTCTCTGAACCGGAGGGCTCCAGGCCCTCCGATAAGTCTGCAAATTGCACTAAACACAAATTTTCATGGTGGCGGCAATCCCCGGGGATCACCGCTGCCGCTGGCCCCGCCCCCGCAAGCACTCAAAGTTCTCCCTGCCTCGCAGGGAGAACTTTTAGAAACACTTTTCTAAATAAGACAGAGATGTCAATGATGGGCAGCCCTGTTGACTTAGAATTAGGTGTTAGGATCATACTTCCCCTGAAGGAGGAGGACCACAGCTTGGATCATGCTCTACTTACTACTTGTTAAGCCCATCTGAGCAGTTCATTCTTGACTTTCAGAAGGTTAAATAAAAAACCTTTTTATTCAGAAAAGCTTTTTGGTGGCAACTGGCATTGTTTTTATTTAGCTTTGCTTCTGCTTCTGTTATATGGAAACAAAAATTGTTTATTGAGATTTTAATTGTACTTTTAAAAACTGGACTGCTTTGAGATCTCAGGGCTTGGTAATTTATTCATTTTTACTTAAATAATTCATTTGTCATCCTCTACTAAAAGTACTCAAGATGTTGTACATAAAGCTCAGTAAAATTACACAATTACATTTTTTTTTAAAAAACACCTGTAATAAATATAGCCGAATAGCTTTATTCTCGGCAGCAGACTCAGGTGTAGCATTAAAACCCGAACAACCATAAAATGGTAAAACTAGGAGCCAGCAGCTATAAGTCATCCGAGGTCTTGCTAGAAAGAAATGTCATAAGCTAGTGCCTACAGCAAAGGCACGGATTTCGTTTAGGGTAGTTGTCCCAAGACTGAAATGGCCCTCCTTGTAACCCTTCATCTTGCCTAGCATGCAGGGATGTCAAGAAGGCCTCATCATGGGATGGAATTTAAAGAATGGGCAGGTTCATAAGGGTGATCTCTTTGGTGTCCTGGTCTCAATCTGTTTATAGGATTTTAAAGGCTAATGCCAGTGCTCTGAATTGGAAACAAAGTGGTAAACAGTAAACACTGTAGAACTATGCAAGCTTTGCACCTGCTCTTTTAAGGGAGAGTGCAACCCTGGCAGGGATTGGTAACAGCACTCAGAGATAGATAAAACTAGGGACTAGGGTACAGCCTCTGTCATGCAGATCCGCTTTAAGGGATGCATTGTATGCGGCTGTTTCTTTCTATCTGGAATCCTGTAGTTGAGGCAGTTGCGGAGACTGAGGGCAGATGCCATTGGCACTGCATCATATGCATGGTGCTCTTTTTTGAAGGCAGTATTCTGGGCTGTCCTCCATTCCAGGATGGAAGACGGAAAGATAGAATACAAATATATGCCCTCCCATCCTGTCTGCATGCAGAGCCCTTCTGATGCTAAATAAATGGCAACTAATAAATATAATAGTCTCAAACACAAAGTATCTCTGGTTTATTTCTAAACCGTTGGGAGATCCATCTTTGTTATAGTAGCGACAGACTCTACTGTCAGACTTCCTAAGAATGTAGTTGTTTTACAATGAGTCGTATTATTTCTAACATTTTTCTCCTAGCTGTGTTGAATTTTTAAGATGCTAATGGTTTGATTAAAAGCTTAATTGTTTTGAACAGAGAATAGTGTTCTTTTTCTCTGTGCATCAGTGTTTTCCAATAAGGCTCTGGCTGTGTATATTAAAGGCCAATGTAAAATATATAAGTTGCACAATTAAACAGTTCTGATTATTTGCACTTTCTGGCAGGGATTTCTGTATTTTGAATACCCCATATTTGAGTGAAAAGGGTCCTGCAGGTCTACTATGACTGACGTTTTTGAGCAAGTCTATATATTGTTCGTTTGTTTTTGTAGCTTTTGCATTTTCTACAAGAGTTCTCCCAGCAAACAATCGCCAGGACACATGAAATCAAGAAGCAAATGGACAGACTGATCCATGAAACAATAAGTACAGATTGCCGCCTCCACAATGTCTTCAATGGCTTTCTCATGCTGTCGAATACACAGTTCATTGAAAATGTGAGTGTGCTGAAATCAAACATCATTTGATTCAGTGACTGTTGGAAATCATAGTTATTAAACTGATGCCCTACCAACAAAAAGGTGTTTCACATTTTCCGCTTTCTTGTGCTCAGAAAGCGTAGAGAGGCAAGGGCCATCTTGAAGTGGAGACAGGTCAACAGCCTTTCTTCTGAGGTTCCAGTTCAAGATGAAAACACTGACACCTCTGTCTTGGTAGCAGTTGCTATATGGGGGAATTTCTAACATCCATACACTTTTAGGCTCTGATCTTTGTTTGTGGCATTTTTCTATCTGGAGCTTGAATACCAGAAGTGAACCCGGCTGAGAAAGAAGTGCTGAGGGATGGGGAGATTGAAATGTTCAGTTCCCCTCGCGTCCGTGTGTATCTGTGCTTTTTTGTTTCTATCCTTAAATTGAATGCTTTCCCACCCTGCTTCTGTGTGATTGTGGAAGATCTAGGTTTAAACATATACAGTAAGGCCCCGGTGTCCACAGGGAAAAGTCCCCCCCCCCCCCGCAGATACCGGGAACTGTGGATAAGGGGACCACTATCCCCTGCGATTCCCCCGTGGGCTCCCCGGCCATTACCTTTACTGTGTGCTTTGCTTTAACCTTCGCTGAGCCTCTCTAGCACTCAGTCGGCTTGTCTGCTTCTCTGCTATAAGCAGCATGCTGCTGCTTATAGTGTTTGGTTAAAGCAAAACACACAAGACATACAGCAAAGGTAATGACCGGGGGAGCTTGCGGGGGTGGGGGGACCGCGGAGAACTGTGAATAGCAGGGGGGGCCTGTAGAGCTGCCCCAGCCACAGCTAGTTTGGCAGTTAATTGTTTAGCTTCTTTCTTGAAAGTTGTTACTGACACAAGCAGAGTGTTGACTTGTTTGTGCTTGTGAACAGTCTGTATTTGATGCTATTACTTACTTGAAAATATTTGTTTAACTTTATAGAGAGTATATGATGAAGAAGTAGAGGAACCCACCCCCAGAACTGAAATGGGAGACAAATCGGAACAGGTGACTTAGATTAGTTGAAGAATAATTATTCATTAGTAACGTTCAGTGTCTGTACTTAATGCTGAAGGTGACAGATTGGTCTGAGCAGGGTAGAGGAGGGTCTCTACTGATGAAGCTTTCTCACCCTTGCCAAAAAGTTGCCATGGGCAAGATGAACCCCTGGTCTCTCTCCTCCTCCCCTTGTCGCATGCTGACGGTTATACAGGCACACACACTCATCCCTCAAGCCATGGGAGAATCCATGTCTGCTGAGGACAGTGTGCGGATGCTAACTGGGTCTGTGGAAGTGAATGGTGTTCACTGATGCCTCCCCAAAGCCAGAATACGGTAGCATTCTGTTGTTTGTAGGCCTTCCGTGTGTTCCAAGAATTGCCAATGTTCAGCAATGGCCTGGGTTGTCCTGCTTGCCAGCTCCTGGGTCATGCCTAGAGCTGCCCAGTAAGTGCATTTGGTTGCTTTTGGGGAGCTCTCAGCCTTCCACCACCTCCGGATGTTTATAAGGACTACAAAACCTTTTTGCCTACCCCCTTGCCTCCTTGACTGATGGGGAGAAATAGGATGGGTGTTGGAGAATTCCAGTCAAATTCCCTGCTGCTTCCAGCTGCTTCTTTCCACTAGTTCAGCTGGTGAGCAGATTTGGTGAAGCAGGATGGTGGTGATTTGAGCAAGAGGAGGAGAGAAAGGTGAAAGTGGACAAATGGGGTAGTTGGAGGCCACATGGTTTGAAAGAAATGGACTACAGATTTCCCTCCCTCCTTGTCCTTCACTTCTTTTCCCCATTTGTAGCATTATACTTAGTATTTATTTATAGTGCATGACCAAGATTTCATGTGTATTGGGCACAGGCAAATCATTCTGATTTTGAGCTTTCAGACCTCAGAAAGCTACCTGTCTGGATGAATGGTATCCCTGAATTCTGACAATCCAGTTGTATGCAATTTTAGTCTCTCGGAGAGGCTGTAATTCTCTTTGGCACTTCTACCCTTGTGTTTTGTTGCCATATTTTATTGTTTTCCAGAGTGTAACATAGAACTATATCTAAAAGGATAGATTGTGAAAGAAAGTGACTTGTTTTGGGAGCAAGCACATCTCTCCTTCATTACAATTCATATACCATATGAGAGAGGTGCTCTGTTTAAACACAAAGTTAAGTGGGTATTTTATTTGTGCTGCAACCCACCCCCCTTTTTGAGGGGGAAGAATTGCACAAGTTGCATATTCAAATGGATTGCCTGCGACATTATTTCTATGGGCTGGGGAGGGGAGCACTCATTTCTTCACCTCACTAAGATTCTCTCTGCTCCAGTCTATACCTGGACCAGGCTATTGATTGATCAAGCTGGAATTAGTCACAGTAATAATTTATTGCTCAAGCAGCAGAGTATTTCTGGAGATAGAAATTCTGATGTTCTTTGGGGTTATATAGCAAGACTTATATTTGTGGTGAAAAGCTTAATGTATTTACAGCACAATCCTAGGCATGTCTACTCAAACGTAAGCCCCATTGAGTTCATTGGGACATACTCTCTAGTAAGTGTTATAGAACTGCAGCCTTAGTGTGGTAGGGGTTGCCACTGAAGATGGTTCAGAAGCTACCAGTGATTTGTCTTTGTGCAGAACTTATTCAGCTTAAGTTGAATCAATTGCATTGGAACAATGTTGGCTTCCAGGCACAATCCAAGATGTTATTTTTAATCTTGAAAGTCTCAAATGACTTGGGTCCTGCATACTTCAAACTATGTCTCTGCCTGTATTGCATCCTGGGGCAAGGCTGGGAGGAGGGAAGAGCCTTCGCTTGACCCGGAAATGGGTCGTTAAGCTTGTAGAAGCCCTGTGGAGGCTTGAAAACAGCGTGGTTTGACCGTGCAAAGGTACAAACAGGGATTGGGGGGACTTTTTCTTCCTTTTTACAGCGTTTGGAAAGTGAACCCTGCGGATCCCGGATCCGCCGATAGAAAGGTTCCACTGTACTATGTTGTGTTTATAATATCTACTGGTGATTTGGTTCTATTGAATTTCTTCTATGACTTTTTTTTTGTATTAGCATGAATGTTAGTTGTTTTGTTGAATATGATACAGATAATTCAAGTTTATCTAGGCATTACACTTAATTGGGATATTTTAACTCCAAACTTAGTAATGTAGGTCTGTTATGAGCAATTACAAAATGCTGATCAAAATCCCAACTTTTGCGATTGCAAAGTTGAGTGTTATGGAAAGATAACTGTGGAATATGGTGTATCTGATTCTAAAGGAGAAAACTCGTGAACAGAAAGAAGCCGATTTGATTCCAAAAATCCAGGAAGCTGTAAATTATGGGCTGCAGGTGCTGGACAGTGCCTTTGAACAGTTGGACATCAAAGCAGGGAACTCAGATTCTGAAGAAGAAACTAATGAAAGGACAGAACTAATACTGGAGCCAAAGGTAATGTATCTTTGTTTTGCAGAAGAGATTTTTACCCCATAGTACACACTAAAGAGAGACAGTGTAGTGTAGTAGTAGGAGTGCTAGACTTAGATTGGGGAGACTTGGGTTCAGATCTTCCACTCACCTATGAATCTCCTTGGGTGACCTTTAGCTAACGGGATTATTGTGAGGATAAATGGGGAGGGAATAATGTATGCTGCTCTGACCCCCTTGGAGAAAGGGCAAATGTAGTAAGTAAATTTGCTGAGAATAAAGTCCCTTAAAAGGTAGAACATGCCTCCTGTTACTTACTGCATAATTCCTGCTTTTGAATAAAACGGGGCGGGGGGGGGAGATTTCATTTTGACTGATTTTGATTTCATGATTTGACCCCTGTTGTACTTGCCTGAGCTGTTCCACCCTGTCTCCCTTGTACGCCACACTTTTTTTCCATGGTATCTGGGCAGTCGCACACAGTAGAGTTCGGTGCATACACAGAGCCAACCTTAAAGTTTCCAGAGCTTTGTTGAGCTTTCAGCCCCTGTTCTCAAGTGCGGAAAATCTCATGTACACTTGATGGCGGGAAGAACTGCCAATACCTCAGTCAGTTCCTTTTTGGCCTCCACTTCAACAGTATTGCTAAGGGAATGCTTCTAGTTTGTCCTTGTCTTCCTCACCTTATGGAAAAAAGAAACATTTTCTCAGTTTTTACTTTTATTCACTTTTATTAGTGTTGATAGTTAAAAAAAATGGTATGTGTTTGTTTCCTGTTCTGCAGTGTGGCAAGCTGGCTAACCTTTTAAAAGAGCTGATAAAAATCTTTTACCTCATTTTTCCCCCTTTATTTTGTTACTTTACATTTGCTATGAGGAGGAAATAAAGAAGCACAAAAAGGGGGAAGAATTTTCAGCCTCAGAGTTTCTCTGAATCTTTCTCCTCTCATTGTTTAATAAGAATTCTCACAGAATGAACAATTATTTAAGTTTTCAGACTTGTGTGAGTTATATAGAGCTGAGACCTGGACATGAATTCCTGAGCTGTATCAGTTCAGTGCCAAACAGTGGTCTCTGTACTGAGTTTGTATGGACTGCTCAAAACCTCAGTATCCAGCAAATGCCTCCGTATTTATCTTGGTATGGATAGTTCAGCAGCTTGGTAGTTTTGGTACCTGGCTCATAATTTACAGGCCGTAAAAAGCCTTGCTACTGAGCTGCCGTTTTGGTCCCTAAACCTCATTGAATGTACACTCCAGCACTTTGATTCCTATTTCAAGAAGAAGTGTGGTGTACAGGGAAGGCAACGTAGAACAGCACAGGCAAGGAGAACAATAGGTAGGCCACATTAGCAGCATTCTCAACAAAACTTGGAAGGTGCTGAGGTTTGCTGTGCACACGCATAGAACTCCATTACATGTGTCTGCACAGATGACCACTTGAAAAACTAGAGGAATGTCCTTCACTGCATGTAGAGACTGTGTTAAGAGTTATGCCAATAGCTCTGGGACTGCAAAGAAGGGAAGCCAACTCATGTTGCTTGGACCAATCTCTGATGCTGAAGTGAGTCAAAGTACTCGGCCTCTGTGTCTGGAAGGGAGAATAAGAGAACCTTCTGTATAGTACTACACTGTTGGGTTGGTGTGCACTAGGCTTTTTATTTATTTTAGTTAAAGTATTTATACTCTGCTGATTCTTTGAACAAAGCTGTTATGACGCAGTCTCAAATCCACATTAGGAATACAACAAAACAGTCTTTCTAACCTTCAAGAGCCAGTAGCACTCTAAGCTTAGAAGGGATGAGAAAACCACACTGTGATAGCTGGTGAGATTCACCCAGCAAATGTTACCACTGGTAATCATGTGAGCAACTATTTGCAAGCCTGGGATTGA
This sequence comes from Plestiodon gilberti rubricaudatus, assembly GCA_026170595.1. NCBI lineage: Eukaryota > Metazoa > Chordata > Lepidosauria > Squamata > Scincidae > Plestiodon > Plestiodon gilberti. The sequence continues at coordinate 105,891,160 of JANXHW010000003.1, read as the reverse complement.
GAGTTAACATCAAGACAGAACAACAGCGTGCCAATTGTTACAAAGTTAAAACGTTTGGGGAGCTTTGTATTTGAAATGTGAAGTTTGGCTTATGCCAGAAATATTTAAGATCTAAATGATATTTGCCTTTTTACAGGATCTTTATATTGATAGGCCTTTGCCATATTTAATTGGCTCCCAGCTCTTCATGGAACAAGATGATGTTGGGCTTGGTGACCTCTCCAGTGAAGGTTGGTGATGAAATTCATAATGGATACTAGATCCTGACCTTTTTTTATGACTTACGATGGACCGAATACTTCATCCCTATATACGTTAGAAGGTTTGCCAAAGCATTTGAATTGGTTTTCAAGGCGTTATAAAAAACTGTAACTACATGACATAATGGGGGGGGGGAGAAATGGGGAGATAAGAGGAAAATAGGCATAGTCAGGTACCAGCTCTTTTTCATATTAAAAAAAATCAAATCTTGTTTTGAATTAATTTTACTTTCTTTTTCCATGAAACAGAAGGTTCAGTAGACAGTGATCGTGGGAGCATGATTGACAGTGAAGGGAAAGATGAAGAGGTAAGAAGACAAGAGGATTACCTGTATTTATTGGGCTATAACACGCACCGGCATATAACACGCACCTTCCTTTTGGCCCTGGGTTCCAAGAAAAAAAGTTTTAAAGCATTTTTGGGCCACTTGCAATAAGTGGGCCACACACAGCAATAAGACACATACACAAAAGGCACAAAAATGCCAGGATCTCTTTAAGAAAAACACAAATTCCTCTCCCAACTCCCCCCACCCCAAAAAAGCACTTTTCCCACGTAAAAAACATAATCCCCACATATAAAACTGACCCAATCCCTCTCCCAACTCCCCCCCAAGCACTTTTCCCTCGTAAAAAACATAATCCCCACGTATAAAATTTACCAAATTCCGCTCCCGCCGCAGTCGCAGCCCGGGAAAGGTGAAGGCCGGAGGGTGAAGGCCTGTGTGAAGTTGCCTGACGCTAGATGCGACTTCAAAGCCCTCGGAAACATCGGAGAAACTCGGATGTCTCCGCAGGGCTTTGAAGTCGTGTCCAGCGACAGGCAACTTAGCGGAGGTGCTGGACGCGACCAGGAGCTCTGCGCAAAGATCGTAGTAACTGCGATGTTTGCGCAGAGGTTCCTGGTCGCGTCCAGCATCTCAGCGTCCGGGAGGCACACAGCTTGACTGTAAAAGAAGCAAAGGTGCAGCGTGCAGAGCTGCTGACCAGGGCAGGGGCAGTTCCGCCGAAGATTGGACCTGCTAAACAACAACCGGTACGCCCCGAAAATGCATTAAAACGGCTGGGGGGGGGAAGGGATTTTGTTTAGTATCGGCGTATAACACGCACCCTATTATTTTGGTTCACAATTTTGGTCAAAAAAGTGCGTGTTATACGCCGATAAATACGGTAATCTTTCCAAGATTTTTTGTTGTTGACTTCAAAGAATTCCAACTGTAAAGTCCCTCAAATTGTGGGGATTTGAGTATTGTTCCATTGGTGGACCCCAAACTTGGGTAAGGTGGTGATCCCGATGAAATATCTGAACGCCCTGCTTAAATACTCTTTAGTTCAGATTCAGTTTTGAAGTAGCTTTTGTCTTTCAGGAATTGGAAGAAGAATTTGGGAACATAAGTGAGGAAGACCAGAAGCCGGTAAGGACGCAACTCTGTCTGTTATGCATTCAGCTTATCCAAAGCCTGTGCAAAGCAGGTAAAGAATAGGCCATAGAGCTCTGATATTGGCATGACAATATGCCAGTGTCGAATGACCTCTTCCAGCATACTTGGAACTTAATCTTTTTTGTTTTTCTTTTGAGACATGAATATACATTCTTTTATCCAAATCACAAGACTATTCAACTTGAAGTGAAAAAATACAAAATGGATTCATGGGTCAAAATTGGAATTGTGTATTGTTTAAAAAAAACTTTTTTCAACATAAAGAATTCTACAAATGGAACCCTTCCTGTAGTTTTGTACAGTATGTTAACTTAGCCATTATTATCACTTCCCATGCTTTCTTTAACCATTCTTATATAGATAAGCCATTTTCCCCATTTCTAGTTCTTTGCAATCATCCATTTAGCTATGTATATCTGATTCCATGCTAGTTTATTGTTTGCGGCAACTTCATTTAAAAAAAAAAGAATCAAAGTTCAACCAAAACCAAGATATTTAAGTACTGTACTTAAACGCATACAGTGGGATCTTGGTATTCTCAGGGGTTCCATTCTGAACACACACACACTCCCCGCAAATACTGAGAATCCGCGGATACCGGGGTCCACTTAAAAACGTTCTGAAAGTTGGAAAAAAAAACCCAATCCCCACTTTTACCTTTGCACAGGCAAACCGGGTGGTTTCCAAGCCTCTGCAGGGCTTTTTCAAGCTGAACGACCCACTTCCAGGTTGCGCTTCCAGGTTGCGCGAAATTTCTTCTCTCCTCCCAGGCATCCTGGAGGAAGGCTGGGAGGAGAGACTTTTTTTTTCTAGACTGAAGATCTCAGTTACCACCCACAGTAACAGCGCAATCCTGCGCAAAGTTATGCCGGCAGAGCGAGGGCTCTTGCCAAAAGCGAGGACTTTCGCTGAAAACTGGAAGTGGGCTTCGGAATGCGATCACCACTGTTTAGACTAAGCCTTAGGGAGGCCTATGGAGGCGGCAGCAGCCCCCTGGACCTTTTGGGGAGCTGGCAGGACAACTAAGTATGTTTAAAATCGTTTTTGGGCCGGGATCCTGCAGCCCTGCCCCTGACATTGGAGCTGACCACCCCCCTTAAGGGGATATTGACCACTTCTGGAAAAAGTGGTGGGTGAGAACCCCCGGTGTAGAGTATCAGACCAGAATTGAAGAAGCTTGTGTTTAAATTCTATCTCTCTGCCTAATCTACCTCACAAGATTGTTGGGAGCATACAATGGGGGCGGGAAAGAACCATGTCCATCACCTTCAGCTCCTTGGAAGAAGGGTGGGATAAAAATATAATAAGTAAAAGCTGAACTTTTAACATGTTCATCAGCCTATCATTTTATTAAGGAGTCCATGGTTTCCCTCCCCCCTTTATCCTTGCAGCTGCCTTGTGGGGTAGATTAGGTGGTGAGGTAGTGGCTAGAGAAGAATTTAAATCCCCATCTCTCCAGTTGTAGTCTAGCACTCTAGCTGCTAGTATCTATTAATGACATAGATAGGTGATTACCCCTGTTCTTTGTGTTTTGATTTTGTCCGTTTTGTTTAGAGGTACTGTGCATTTTAAATACTATTTTTTTTTAGTAGAACTGTCCTCTCTCTAACATTATGGAACATGGTCTTGTGTTACTCCTAGGATATGGTAGTAAGGGGAAGAGTGGGGCAGAGGCAAGACATTTCTTTCTCTACCTTTGCTTCTCTTCCAACCTCCCTGACTATGACGATATCACTTGGGTTTGGAAGAATTGGCCTTAGCAGGAAGAAACTTGAACCTGAATGATTTAGTAGCTAAACAGTAGCTTGACTCCAGGCACTGGGAGAGGCTTTTGGGGAAAGAGAACATGAGAGCACTTGAGAAGAGGAGATAGGACAATACTCTGCTTGTCATATAACTTGGAATATTCTGGTTGGATGCTTCTGTTTGTCAGCGGAGGTTACTCCCTGACAATGACTTTAAAACTGGCTAAATATACCTCACTAAAAGGCAACTTTCTATCCAAGATGAACTGCAGAATGAAGTATAGTATTTACCATTTTTCAGAGAATAACACTGATGAGTGATGAAGATGATGATGATCTTTTTGGTGACTCTGAAAAAGGGGAAGAAGAAGAAGATGAAGAAGGTGACTTAGAAGAAAGTGCAAGGCTGGTAAGGAATTTTTGCTTGGCCTGGCTGCTAGCTTCATGCAGGAAAACTGTTCCAAAGCAAATCTTTGTTCTGGTTTTAATTATGGTTACAGTTGATGTGATGGTCAGTGCCGTAGCCAGCCGATCTGGCAGGGGGGGCGGCATCCTCGACGCCCCCAAACTAATTAGCATAAATTATGCTAATTAGTTTCCCCCGATTAGCGACGCTTTTTCCCCCGGTTTGCGAGCACAATTTTCGGCGATTTTGGGTTTTTTACTCAATATGTATGCTTTTACCTGCACTTTTGTGATATTGGGACGCTCCCACGACGATTTCTACCATTCTCCCGGGGGCGCAGCATCTCCGTGCAGCCGTTTACTTGGTGCGGCACTCTGTACCGCCCCCAGAAGCAATCTTCGTAGTTTGCGCATGCGCAAACCCACGGCATCTCCAGGGACGCTCCAGGGAGTAGTTTGCGCATGCCCAGAACGTCCCTGGAGACTCCGTGGGTTTGCGCATGCGCAAACTACGGAGATTGCTTCTGGGGTGCACGGAGAAGCTGCGCGAGAAGAAGGAGCGTCGTGGGAGCGATACACACACACAAAAGTGCCGGTAAAGCATAAATATTTTTTAAAAACCCAGCGCAAGGCTTAAAATCGGCGAAAAAAAAAGTGGGAAAAATTCAAATTTTTCCCGCTTTTTTCCGGAGCCTCCCGCCCCCCCGCACCACCTCCCGCCCTTGCGCCCTGGGGCCCACCGCCCCCCGGCCCCAGGTCAGCTGACGCCCCTGGTGATGGTGTGTTCAGTGTCAATCAAAAGCAAGAGCTTCATCATGTTTTTCAGTTGGCCCAGAGCAGCCCCATGTTTAGCAAGGCTAGTTTTTGTGACATATAAAAGTACACTGAGCAAAATGTGCATGTTCCTATAAGTGGAACACATATTTTTGCTGGTGATTTCTTCCATATCATAGTCTCCTTCCCATAACACCATCAGAAGTAGAACATGAGACCTGCAAGCTCAGACCAAGGGTCTGTCTAAATCAGGGGTGGCCAACCTTCCACCATTACGGCCTCTGCGTTCTTAAGAGTTGTGTAGAAGACAGAATCTTGGCAGCTGCATTTGCTGATAGTGCTGCTAAAGCAACTGCACTTGCTGAAATGCCCTCACCTCACCTATACAACCATTAAAGGGCCAGCAGCATTCATGTTGATAGGTTGGTCACCACCGGTCTAAATCAGTATCATCTTACCATGAGTGGCTAGACATATGCTCTTGGAAGCTCACAAGCAGGTCATGATGGCAGTAGTCCTCCTGTGTTGTATGTGTTCGCCACATCGGTACCAAGCTTCTGTACATTTAGGCATAGTGACTAAGAGCTGCTGATAGAACTAGCATTTTCATTTGTCCAGACTCCTTTTAGAACCATCTAAGCCAACATCCACCATCCAGTCTTGTGGCAGCAAATTCTGTATGTTAGTGATGTGTTGTGTGAAAGTTATGTTCTTTTTTCTCTCCTGAGTCTACTCCTGGCTGTCACTGGGTGATCTTGAGTTTCAGCTGATATGTAAGGAAGGGTATAGAAAGATACTATAATCTTAGATAATATAATACAAGGGGCTCTTTACATAGAGACTTGGTGAAATTGGATATTGAAATTTTCTGATGCACCTTATGGTCTTTTCAGTTTGATTTGATTTTTTCATATAGAGAGGATCCAAGCAGGTGCTAGTTGCTATTCTTCCATCTCATTTGTTGTCCCTATAGGGTCATGCCTATCGAACACAGATTCGAGGTGTATGAGGGAAGTGTTGGGAGAGCAGTAGGGTAAAAGGCCTGAAAAGCAGGAATCTGAGGAAACAGTGGGATGGTGGTGACATGAAACTATTAGTGTTTCCTTTATTAGGCACCAAGGAGAAGATAATTTGAAACCTACAGTCAGTAGTTAAGACAGTGTAAAGCAGTAGATAAAACAATGACATAATGTCAACGTTTCAAAATCGCCAGTCAAATCAACCAAAAAGGCACACAAAGCAAATAGGTCTTTATTCTAAAAGTAAGGGAGGGCATGTGCCAAATTGATCTCAAGGGCGAGGAAATCCTGCAGCTTAGGGCTGGGTGCAAAAATTGGGACCTCTGTGACAATATAAATTTCCTAATTAATGAAACATGGCAAGGGGCTTGTCTTTCTGGAGGCAACTAGAGTTCGCACCTTTTTGTATTTTAAAGGTCAAAGGTCAATACCACTGTCTGGAGTTGGGCATGGTAACCAAGCACACTAGTAACTAAGGTAGTTCTGTAAACAAATACTGTACATTATTGCTATGGAACCTTACTCTTGTTAATGAACAACTGCATTTAGGCATGTTACTGATTTCCTCTTGTTTAAGTCTTCGATGACAGGAATGGTTCCATAGCCCTTCTGCTCTGCAGTGGATTAGATGATATATGATACAAACAAGTCATTCTGTTCATCCTGAGTAATTCCCCTTCTGTCTTCTGATTATTTTCCCCTCCCTCCTGCTTCATTGTGTGGCATCTCTGCCAAGAGTCTTGCCACTGCCAAGAGTCTCCTGACCCTTAGAAGTCATTGTTTTAAATACTTGGAGGGGTAGGGTCAGAAGGAGAGCTTCCACTTGTGTGGGCATGAATCAAGATGCTACTAAATAGTATTTCACTGAATCAAGATGCTACTACATAGTATTTCAAAAGCATGTTATGCTGATCTGAATATACCAGGTATTTTTTAAGTTTAGTTTTAAGTCTTTTATGTTGTATTTTTGCTTCTGAACTTCAATATAATGTCTTGTAGCACAATCCTGTGTAAGATGCGGTGACTGGCCTAAAGGGCCAGCTGCCGCATCCTGTGAAGTTCCTGGGCTGCCTCGGGGCAGTCCAGGAGCACCTTGGGAGAAGGGGACATTTGTCCCCTTCCCCGGGTGTAAGCCAGCCAGGGCCCTATGGGCCTCCTTGGATATACGCCAGCTATGAAGCTGACATACATCTGAGGTGGGGGAGTAAGGTCGGCTAGTCCCGGGAACAAGCCTTGGATATCGATGGAACTCACCACTGATATCCCAGCCTGGGCCCGCCAGTAGCCACCTGCTGGCTGCCCCGTTCCGCCCCCCCCTGCACCGACCGGTGCAGAACTTACCTCTGCTGGTGGATGCTGGGTCCAGATGGATGCTGGGTCCAGCCTCTATGCCGGCAGCCCTTACTCTAGAGTCGTCACAAACGTGCTTTATGGCACGTTTGCGATGGCTTAGAGTGGTGGAGCACGAGCTCAGCTGCTCTAGAGTTAGAGAGGATCGGTCTGCCCATTGCAGACATTGGCAAGGGGTGTGTGTCTCATTATATTCACAATTTGACCATTAGATAATGGGTTGTCCATAGTTAAAGTGTCATATCAATCTAGTCTCTGTTTTTGCTGCAGTTTGAAATTTCCTAAATGCCCATCAAGGTTAACAGCCTCACTTATAACTGGGGAAATTGGAGAGAAAGGAAGTGCCAGTTTTGTTTTTACGTATTCCACATTCCTTAATTCCACATTTACTTAATCCCACATTCGTTTTCACAAGACTAATATTACTGTTTTCTCCAGGTTTAGTTGGAGCATATCTTTCAGTAAGATCTTACTAGTCTGCAGCTCTCCTAAACATGGAAAAAGATTTTCATAATTATATTAAATTGTATGTTTAGCTAGTGGTGCACCTGTTCTTTTGTGCTGGAGTTTGCTTTTATGGTGTCCTAGTCTTATGTTTTCATAGCTTGAAATGTTTCAAATTTTTCTAAGAAATAAAGTTCTTCTCTGTAGCATCTTTGAAGAGTTAGCTAGCCAAAACTACTTAAATATGTATTTGTGTGTCTTTTTTCTTCTCTCCCTCTCCTGCTGACTGTTTCAGAGAAAGAAAAGACCCACATCATTTACAGATGAGCTTACAGCTCGTATCAAAGGGGATGTGCCATATAAACAAGCTGAAGAGCAACTGCGTAAGCTACTTAGACCTTTTTTCTTCTGTGGCAATGTGTGAGAGTGAGACATTTCCCATTGGGATTAGGAAGGGCATTCTTGCTTTGTACTGAAATTCACTCTATACATACTCTTTTTATTAATGTTAAAAGAATTTGCTTAGCCACTATCAGAGTTATGAACGATGCCTTAATTCAAGCCACAGAGCAAGAAACTGAATTTTCTATTCAGATACAATATTTCCATTATATAAATTGTTCTTTTAAGCCCTGGATATAAGAGCTTGAAGTAAACAGCCTTTTACCCTGAACGTGTGTGTGGAATTGGTTATGGTACCACTTTTAGGTTAGTTGGCCCCAGTGGGAAGAACCTTTAATTATCTAGCACCTAAATGGGAACTACTGTAGGTTCTCTTGCTGAAATTCTGAGGTTCCAGAGACCTATAACTTGAAAACCAGAGGGAGTAGAGGCCCCTAGGATACTCTGAGAAGAAAGTGCATTCTCCTCTGCCTTCATCTATTGTATAATTTGAAACAGCCAGATTGGAAGCTCCTATGGTTGGGCAGGGAGGCCACTGTTGATGGGGCACTATGTCAAAGAGGCAACTGCAGGGTGGTGAACCATAATCCAGAATGGAGAAATTGTCTCTGTGAGATTTTTAAAAAGAGAAGTTATAAAACGTGGATTTCTATTTGTTGTTGCATATAAAATAATGCATTGGCTAAGAGGACAGACTGATTGTATATTAAACTTGCCTGCTTGAACCATCAGCAGATACGAAAACTAAGATGCCAGTGAAAGACAAGGAAGAAATTGGCATTCTATCGGATGGTAGGTTTTTTTTTTTCCCATTTTCTAAATTCCTTCAGGGAGGATGAAGGTGATGCACATGGAGGGCATGTACAGAATTGATGGCACAATCCTATCCAGGGCAGCCCACTCGCGCTGGGTCCCAGTGCCGGTGCTCAGTGTCGCAAACGTGCTGTAGGGCACATTTGTGACTACTTGGGAGGAAGTGGCACCGGTGCAGAGGCCTGCACCACCTCCCCACCGGTTGCTACTGGACCCTGCGCCACAGAGTGGGTAAGTGCCGCTCCGAGCGGTGCAGGGTGAGGAAGGGGCGTAATGGGGCAGGGTGTATCCGCCGTATCCTATCCCCCATCCCATGCCAGGAAGCTCTACACGGGGGTTCTCAGGCCTGCACCAGTAATTTAGCTGGCGCAGATCTGAGTAGCCCCATTGAGCAGACTGGGGCTTGACACAGGGTAAGAGGACAAATGTCCTCTTACCCTGAGGAGACCTCCAGCCTGCTCGATCCCAGTGCTGGATACAGCATGGACCATGTGGCCCCACTGTGCCAGCGCTGGATAGGATTGGACTGTGAGTCAATCCTGTTCTAAACTTCTAAACTAGTGGTACGTGTACCACTGGTTGAGAACCCCCTGCTCTAGAGAGCAGTGTAAACGTTACCTCCTTTGCTGTATTTGTAGATCTTTGGGAAAGGGCAATACAGAAATGTGAAAGTATACACTAATGCATATTTTTCTTATTAGATGATGAGGACATATTTAAGCCTCCCAAATTAACTGATGAAGACTTCTCACCATTTTCCTCTAAAGGAGGCCTTTTCAGTGGTGGAACAGGACTCTTTGATGATGATGATGAGGTTGGTAACAGATGATCAGATTACTATACGAATTCAGGCTTAAAGAGCTCAGAAATGATGGTCTTCTGCTCTAGTTGGTACCTACCACTGTGTCTCAACTGCTGTTGCAAAGAGAACATCATCAGACAGAATTAACAATTGAACCCACTGACAATTCCCCAGATTTCTCAAGCTTCATCACTGTTTTCAGTTAATCTTGAAGATGCATCTAATTTCTTCCAATATGGCTCTATTATAAAAAGTGCTTAGGCCCTGAGGAAACCGCCAGTGAGAGTCAAAACCTGGAGTAATCTAGCTAAAAGCCAATGTAGGTATAGTTTATCCTATTTCCTTGCATTCTTCAAACAAGATGAACAAGAGTATGTAATAGTGCTACCGCTTCATATCATTGACAGTGCAGTCCTAACCAACTTTTCAGCGCCGGTGTAGCTGTGCCAACAGGGTGCACATTGCATTTTGCAGTGCAGGGGCAGTCGTGGACGCCTCTTCAAGGTGAGGGAACATTTGTTTACCTCAGGGCTGCATTGCAGCTGCACCGGCACTGGAAAGTTGGTTAGGATTGTGCTGTGCGCGACATAAGAAGGACCCTGTAGGAGCACCCAGCCTGTGGGTTGGACTTGGGCTCCTAGTTGAAGGGGTCACGCTGGCTGGAGCGGGTCCCTCCTCCCAGTCAGTGTGGGCATTGCAGGCAGGTGACTGAGCTCTGAGCAGGGTGGAGCCTGGCGAGGCCTCAGAAGGGCTTCTGGGAAGGAGGTTACCGCACCCATTGTCCTCCTCCAGTTGTCTCTACAGGGTCCGTCCCTGGGCCCAGGGGTGGCTGTCCAGACCGCAAGTCTGGCAGGCTGCAGACCCCTGTTATCCTCTGGAGGGCAGATTGTAGCCTCCACATCGCTGGCCTCTTGCCAGCTGTATGTCCTCTTGCTGCCTCCTCCCTTTCCTACCCCCCCCCCCCCAATGCTCATGCCTGAGTCTTTAAAACTCCTCCACCCTGCTTGGCTGATCGAGCTTCCACTGGCCATCTCACGACGTGCCTGGAGCGCCTTGCCCCCTCTCCCTACCTGCCTTCCCTGTCCATCCCCTAGCTGGGATCTTGTTCCTCCGCCAAGGTAGGTGGAGGCATTGTCTTGGTGACTTGTGCAGCTGCATTGGGAGAGAGGGAGATGCTTCCTAGTTGCTGCTGGTACCGGGTGCCAGTGCCGTGGCAGGCCTTCTCAGCGAACCCCCGTGGATCCATAGAGGGGAGCCACCTCATGCCAGCGTGGGCGCAGTTGTCCCCAGTAAGCCCAATTTTGGACAGACCCTGATGAATCGTAACAAAAATCCATCTAGTCCAACATCCTGTTTCCCATAGTGGCCAACCAGATGCAATTTTGAAGCCCAGAAACAGGACATGTAGGCAAATAGCTAAATCCTGCAATTGCTGCCCAGCAGCTGGTACTCAAAGGCACACTGCCTCTGAACCTGGAGGTAACATGCAGCCATGGATTGACTTGTCCTCCATGAATTTGTCTAATCCCCTTTTAAAGCCATCTAGCCTAGTGGCTATCAACACATCTTGTGACAGTGAGTTCCATGAATTATTTTAATATATTAATATTACATCTTCCACTCCCCATCAGGAGGAGCCCAAGTGACTTACAATAATTCTCTTTCTCTACCTCACAGGCTTGAGATTTGCATGTGCGTTTCCCCAGCCTATATGAGGGTAACGAAAGGCACCCATTTGAATGCTTTGTCTTTGGCTGCCTCCCTGGTTTCTTTACCCATCTCAAGATCACTCTCAGCATTTTGATTGGGAAGTGGGGTACTCCCCAGCACTAAATTATTTTTGAAACTCATATTGCCACACACATTCGTTCAGTGGAAGTCTGTTTCTTTTCACATGTTGCGATTTATTGGACTCTGTGCCCCTTTCCCATATAAAGCTGCCTCTCTAGATGTTGTATTCAGAGATTAACTGTATCCCAGTGGCTGACTAAGCTGCTTCTGGTTCATGTAATGCTTGAGCCATCTGGTAGGTAGAGCTCCTTCACCAGATACTTTCTATGCTTCTGGAAGGAAGAAATGCAGCTGAGAAGGAGGTGATGAGGCTCCCTGGTTGCCTTAAACACTGACTCAAAAGGCATGAATTGAGTAGCTCTTTCCTTCAACTAATGTTTGCAGAGTTCCTGCTTAGAATGAGGGATCTCTGGTTATTTCCTAGCATGTGCTTACCTTATCCCATCCAGATCTTTCGTTGCAGGTGTCTCAGCCTCCCCAAGGACTTGCAATGTATGCCCTTGGGTGCAGGTGTCTTGGCATCCATAGGGATCTTATTTCATAGTTTGACAACCTAAAGTTCTCTTATCTTGCGTTGTGTTTATAAATAAGGCAGTGCTTCTAAATCTTTCATATTGTGAGCTGCAATTAATGGTGACAACGAAATTAAAGTTGTTAGTATTCTGGTTAATAATTAGAAAAATGACTGCGTGGTACAAGTCCTCGTGAAGTATATTTCTGAAAAGTCACTTTTATTGGGTGTTGCGCTGTTTTTAGTCTCAATACTTGGTTCCTATAAGCTCGTACAATAACTATTCACAAATACTACTATTAATTTTTGTGTTCAACCAGAGTGACCTTTTTGCTGAATTGCCAAAAGGGGAAGATGCATCAGAAAAAGAAGCACGAGTTCCAATAAATGATGGTGAGGATTTAGGAAACATGGAACACATGTCTGTACTAAACTGTGAAAAATACCTTTATATGATGGACAAGTGTCAGTCAGGAAGACTGTCAGGAAGGTTAGAGCATGTGTATGTCAGGGAAGCCAGAGAAGCTCAACTGTAATCTTCAGATAAAACTTTTTCGTAGTCTTATGGTTGGATGATGTGTTTGACACCAGTTAGCATGTATATCTTTCTAATTGTATTTTCAGGTTCCATATTTATGGATTATTATATTTTATAATATAATTCCATATATTTATGGATTTAGAATTCCTTTGTTGGAATGTGGGCATCGTGGGTGCCCCTTCTCCCTCCACCCCATCCCATGGTAGAAGTTCCACATCATAGGAGGGCAGGAATGAAGTATAGAAGATGGGGAGGCTGTAAGATGCTGCTAGGAAGTGTTTATTGTCAGGCTTCTTTTATAGAGGTAGGATGGGGTAGGGTAGGGACAAGCTCTCGGGGTCTGGTGGTCTGATTTTTGTGGTGTCCTTATCTTTCGTGTTGCCTCACAATGACCCCCATCTGGGGCCTCTGCCTAGGGGTGCTGAGGTCTAGGTGGGGCCTGGTACAGGGCATGTGGTCCTAGAGTCTGCCTGGACTGTTCCCATCTTTCCTCCACCTCTCCATGGCATTTCCTCTTTCACTTTCCTCTCCCTCCAGCCTTCTCTACCTTCCCTTTCTCTGCTCCATGCCTCTGTCCTCACTTCCTCCCTCGCCTGTCTGTCACCACTTTCCTCCTGTTTTTCCTCCTTTCCCCCTCACTTGCCCTGTCCTTCTGCTTCTCTCGCCTGCTTCACCCCTTCTCCATCCTTCCATTCAGGTCACATTCTTCCATTCAAGTCTCATCCTTGCCTTCCCTTCTTAGCCCACCTCCCCTGTTCGGTCTTCCTCCTCCTTTGTACAATGAAACACTACAATGAAACGCTACATGTTCAGTAGTCCCCCCCCCACACACTTTATTATTATTTACCATTTATTTTAAGTAGAGTAGACATCTTTTGTTTAATTCTAAGCAGGAGAGTAGATGCTAAGCAAGACGCTATCTGATATTTGTGGAATTTGATCCAGTTAGAACAAAAGTTTGTAATTTTTCTAGCTTGCCAATAGCTGGCAATTAATTAATTAGAATATTTTTATACTGCTTTTCTGTTGCTCAAAGCAGTGTACAACTGTAAAGGCGCACAATATAAAATAATTAATACGTTCAGTGTACTGTGAACATTTTAAAAACAGAGAAAAGGTTCTTTGAGCTAGTGACCTAGTTAAAGCCAAAGTTATTCTCAGATACTGCCCTGGGGTAGTAATAAAGGAGGCATTGCTGTAGAGGCTATTCTGCATCAGTTAACTTCCAAAACAAACCCTGCTGTGTGTTTTTTAATGTTGATGCACAAATTCAAACTAATTGAGTTAGTCAAACTAATTGAATTATACAAAGGGGATAGCCACACAAACATCCAGTAAACAGCAAGGTAGCTTTTAGGGGGTTTATGGGATCCACAGAGTTGGGGAGAAGCAGCAACACAGTTCTCGGTGAGATCAGTAGCTGCTCAGGCCTATGCTCAGCTGAATTTAATTATTATATACTGCTTAAATGAAGCTTGTGTTCTACAAGCACTATGTGCTGCGAGCATAGCTTCATGTAAGTGCTGCCTCCCCCAGATCAAAATCTGAAGTGGCAGTGAAGCACCCATATGTTGACATTCTGTCCCATCTGTGGGTGGGCTGGTTCTATGCTAGAATACTGGTACACTAGCAATAGAAATGAAATTGGTTACACATTCAGTTCAAGGTACTTGGAGTCTTAGAAAAGTCTGAAAAGGTAATATTTGTACACGTCCCAATAAGTGAGGGAGACATAAAGTATTCTCCTGAAATTAAGGTATTTCCTTACTAGCAGGAGAGATTAAATTTGGTGTATATGTAGTCCAAGGTATTTCAGTTAATTGAAAAGTCTGAAAATTGGATGTTTTTACTTACTGTCCCTCAAGAGGGACATGAAATGTACCCTCAAATATTTTTAAGATATGACTTGAAGCAGCATCTGATTGAGGTGGGGAATGTTATAATGTCAGCCAGAAAGGTAAATATGAATAGAAAAAGTCACATGTCTGAATCTTCCCCTTGCATGTGCTTTAACAATCCTCCAGTTGGAGGACTGACAATTTGTACTGCCTACGGATCCACAGGACAATCCACTTTCCTGTGGATGGGAAAGTTTGTTTCAGTGAAACCCAAGCCTGAGTAAATTAGTATTTTCCCCAATCAGCTATTGGAAAACATGCTCCTTCTAGTGTTCCAGTTTATTGTCGATCAGAATTAGGTGTTTGAAGTAAATGTTTGCTGCTTCAATTGACTATATATTATACTTTCTATCTAGAGCCATCATCAAAAGCGGTAAGAAAAGTTCCTGCTGGAGCAGTTTCTCTCTTCCCAGGTATTAAGGAATTGGGGGGCCTTGTTAGTTGCAAAAACCTTTCTGAAATGTTGAGTTTGTCCTAAAATAATTCAGACTTGTGCTTGCCCCAGAAGCGCTTTTTTAAAGCATACCTGGTTGTCCTGCCAGCTCCCCAAAGGGCCCGGGGGGGGGGGACCTGCTGCCACCTCCGTAGGCCTCCCCAAGGCTCTAAAAAGCAGTGATCGCGTTGAAAAGCCCACTTCCAGTTTTCGGCTGAAAACCGGAAGTGGGCTTTGGAACACGATCACTGCTGTTTAGAGCCTTGGGGAGGCCTACGGAGGCGGCAGCAGGTCCCCCCCCAGGCCCTTTGGGGAGTTGGCAGGACAACCAGGTATGCTTTAAAAAAGCGCATTTGGGGTGGGGGCGGGTACGTCCTGGAGTGCTGCCTCCGACATCGCCCCACCCCCGCAAAGACTTACAGGGGAGTAAATTCCCTGTAGGATTTTGAGAAACGCTGACCTAGAACACACCCACAATTTTCCTTATTGCAGATGAAGGTGGGTCGCATATGTGTCTGTGGCTGCTATTAACTATTATGCCATGGTTCCTCAAGGAGGACACGGAATTGCTGACAAAAAGAATGGGGCTGCCTACCACCCAATCCAGGAGACATTGGCCCTTGCCATTCGTGTGAATGTGTGTGTGAGAGTGTGTGTGTGTGACCGTGACCCACTGCTTACTCCTCCCTTGCTAGAGCTTCTGTGTTATGGCCCTGATCACTACTACCTGAGGTCCCTTCTAAAGCTAAAGAGTTCAGGGAAGGGCCGAACAAGCTGGTCAAAGCAGCAGGGTACATGGTTGTCTCATCTATAGATTACCTGCATTTTTTTGCTAGGGCCTTGTTGTCCAGTGTCATTTCCCACACTGTGACTCAACCTTTGGCCCAAACACTGGGAAGGAGGATTTACAGTTTAAGGCTAATCTTTCTCTAAAAAGGTAAAGGTGACCCCTGACAATTAAGTCCAGTCGTGTCCAACTCTAGGGTGCTCATCCCCATTTCAAAGCCAAAGAGCCAGCGTTGTCCGAAGACTCCTCCGTGGTCATGTGGCCGGCATGACTCTCCTTGCTGCAGCGCGTAGCATGCAGCTGGAACACGGACCGCTGTTTACGTTCCCGCAAGTGGTACCTATTTATCTACTCGCATTAACATGCTTTGGAACTGCTAGGTTGGCAGGAGCTGGCCAAGCAACGAGAGCTCACCCCGTCGCGGATTCGAACTGCCGACCTTTCGATCGACAGCTCATGGTTCAGCGGTTTAACCCACTGCTGAGTTCAAATCTCATATCTTAATTTGACCCTGACTTGTCCTGTTTTGCAGCTAACAGGCAAATAGTCTATAACTGAAATATGCAATTGACTGTGACAGTACCAGCTTTAAATATCAGCTGATCATGTCCTCCCTTATTTATAGGTAGCAATGATGTCTTTAGTCCCTCCCCGTTTCTAACTGAGAAAGAGGATAAGAAACTGACAGAACCAATCTCAAATAAAACATCCCAACTAGCTTCGAGTGTTGGCCTATTTGATGACGACGACTTTGAGCCGAATAAGAAATGCTCTGTTTCAGGTAAACTTCTTTTAATGGAGTTCTTTATTTTCTTCTCCCCTCTCTGTCCTTTGAACCATTGTCCTTGAGGTCTCTTCTGGTAATTTGCTTTTTCCATTCAGGAGTCTTTCTTGGAGCAGAGGTGCCAAGGAAGACTTAACTAGAGCAGCAGGAGATAGGAGTCCTTCTATGGTCCTTAGTTGCCCCTTATATCTAAAGCTGCTTTAACTGCCCTTCTTCTTTGTCTTTAACTGTGGTTCAACATGTCAAAATCTAACAGAAGAAGCTTTTCTTGGCATGGAATTATAGTACAGTAATGGGAAAAGGTTCACCTTTAACATTTCTGCATGTCAAGTTGCTGTTAAAAGGAACTTGCCAGAAATTATGTGGTGCTAAACTTGGGTTTGTGACATGACCAGGACCAGGAGCAATGCGCAGTCCTGGCTTTCTGATGAGTATACCTCTATCACACTTATTTCTAAACGCTTGTTTCAGTCACATGTTACAGTTTAGTTGTACAACAGACGTAGGACCACTAAAAAGGATCTTGAAACTCCTTCTGGGTTCTGTTTTCTCCTGCCCTCCACCCTTCCCAATATTACCTATAAGCATGAAGAAGCATCAGCAACTTCTTACGTAGCGGATGGCTTTGTTCTAAAAGTGAACATCTGTGCTTTTCTTTCAAACAGCCAAATCTGCAGCTGATCTCTTTGACGAGGCTGATGAGGATTTATTCAAGGAAAAACCTGATGTTGCCAGTGTTGTGAACTATGCCGCTAAAGAAAGCAAAGAAGTGGGAGCAGGAGACAAGGTAACTGTACAGAAGTTTGTTTGTTTTTAATCACTTAAATAATGTCTTCAGTTCTTGCTCTGGAGAATCCTTTCTCAATTTTAGCATCTAAGCCTAGATGGGAGAGACTTCAGTCAGAAAGTATGCAGCAAACATGTGTTACGTTGGAGTGAGTTACTTCTCCTTGGGACTGAGGCGGCAAACAGACATTGAACAACTTATTCTCTGAGAAATTCAGCTGGGTGTTGCTGAGTGGATGCACTAGCAAAAGAGAAGAGTGTTATTGCTAATACCAGTGCACTCGGAGGCGTCGCTCTGGTAGGGGCCCTACAGTAAGTTTCGCCCCGTCCTAGTCCCATTTACCAAGCCGGCAGCCCTCACTGTTGGAGCCATTCCCGTGCGGAGAAAGCAATGGGCAGGGAGTCTCTTGCCTGCTGCTTTCTCCACACGGAATAGCTCTGATGGCGAGGGGGCGGGTCCGCCTCCTGCTGGCTTGGTAAATGGGACTAGGATGCCGTGAAACGTACGGTAGGGCCCCTACCGGAGCGACGCCTCTGAGTGCACTCCTGCAGCAGAGCTCATCAAGCAGGCTCCATGAAGTGTTCACATGTTCAGCGCTAGAGTCTTCTGTCATTTCCACTCATACAGGGGTAGGTTCTGTTCTTAACTGGTGATGTCTTGGACCTCCTGCGTGTGCATAGCATGTGTTCTGCCACTGAGCTGTCACCTGTTCCACATATGAAACTGTCTTGCACTGTCAAGCTATTGGTCCATCTACCTTAGTACTGCTGCCTACTCTGATTCCTACTCCTTGACTAGCCATGCTATCTGCAGTTGTGTCGCTAACAGGCCACATGGGGGGATGACGCGTTTTGCGTCATCATCCTGCCCCCTCCGCTCCCGAAAGGCTTCATTTGAAGCCCAGGACCTGGGACGGGTGGGAGGGCCCCAAAAACACGCTGTTTTTTGGCGTGTTTCAGCTCCGCGGCTGCAAACGCAGCCCTCCAGCTGTAAAAAAGGAGCCAAGAGTGGAAAAAAAATCCTGCCGTGGCTCCTCCTCGCATTGCATCCCCTCGGCTCCCCACTGGCTATCTGAGATCCTTTAACTGGGGATTGAACCCGGAACCTTCTAAATGCAGAGTAGACGTGTGGTCCCTCTTTCCCACCTCCCTCTGGTACTACTCCTTTCCGTCTCACCCTCCAGAGGGCCAGTGCAACCTCTGGGAAGTTAAAAAAAACCAAAACGTTCCTAGCGGTGGCATGATCCCAGGAGCGCTGCCGTCAGTCCACCCCTACAAGGATTTACAACTTCCCCTGCTCGTGGGAAGAGCTTTGAGATACCAGTTATAAATAACCAGAATTTTTTCTAAGCTATGATGACTTGTGAGTTGATATAACTTGAGCATGCAACCGCAACCAAGCTTCCCTGGGCTCAAGGATGACTCCAAATCATGCTTTGTTTTTGACATGCTGCTCTGAAGGTGGGTTTAGGCTGCCTGCTAATGGGCTGAATTTAGAAGTGATGGAGGCAAGCAGATGCTGACCCTTGTCCCTCCTAGGAGAGAGGTGCACAGTCTGGAGCACCAGCTGAGAAATGTTGCCATGGTGGACGCTGTCCCATGATGAGCTATCTTTTGGCCTCTTTATTTCCCACATGCAGCCTGGTTTTCTTATGTGATCAGCGTATTATTTATTATTATTATTATTATTAACAGTATTTATATACCACTTTCAACAAAACGTTCAGAGTTTTTGTGTCTCTAAGCTTGATGTTTCACTTCCAACTTGCTTTCCAAAATGTCCCTCTTCCCAGGGGTTGTCAGTAGCACTCAAAGTAGTCTGCATGATATGATTCGCAAAAACTTTACAAACTGGCATTCATTTATTTTTGTCTTTTTATTATTATTATTTAAAGAGTCAACCACCTTCTGCTGAAAACACTAAGACTTTAACTCAGACACTTCCGAAAGGCCACAAAAGTCTATTTTCTGATGAGGAGGATTCTGAAGTAAGTTGTTAACCTAACCATTCAACTCTGTGTCAGTTCGACTGTACAACAAGCTCCTGTGTGAACATGCCCTCCTTAGGTATCCCAAAAGTTGTGTCTTCCACCTTGGATTGTCAGTGTTCAGTCTGCAGCTGTGATTGATTCGGTGTCTAATCACCTGGGAAATGTTGGTACTTGGAAGCTAAGAATGCAAAGCTATTTCTGAACAACAATGAGGGAAGCTAAGAATGCAAAGCTATTTCTGAACAACAATGAGGGAAACATTTTTTACACTATTCAAATTAAAGAAGATAAAACAATTTATGCATTTTACAACCCTACAGATTGATGCCATGTACTATAAATGTACCGGTAGTAACCTATTTAAATCTTTCCTCAATAGCTTCAAAAATGGATTGTACATTCTCTGATATAAATTCTCTTACTCTTGATAGAGACTCTCTTTTGATATCTGCATATGGCTGCTGAAATCTCCCAATGGATAGATGCATTTCTAAAATGTTGCTGAAATAAACTGTCCTTTGTATCTGGCAGGATTTGTTTTCTTCTAATCGGACCATAAAATCGAAGAGCTCGTCTGTTTCATCTAGCAAAGTGACAGCAAAAGCACCACTATCTTTATTTGAGGATGAGGATGAGGAGGTCAGTGGTACCTGAAAGCTGCTAGGTTTCTACTCAGAGTAAAATACGCTTTAATACAGACCTGCACAACTTAATGCTTATGGGCCGATCTCCGTGACTGTGGCCCCCTGGGGAAATTGCAGCTGTTGCTTGCTGCCTTATTTCCATCTCTTTGTGAGAACCCCTGTAGGGCCCACAGACCTCTCAGCAGTGGGGAAGAGTGCGGGGAATGTTGCTTTCCTTTCCCTGGATTCAGAAGCATTGGTGGAGTTGGTGTCATATTTTTCAACCAGCTAGCCTTGCCATTTGGCCTACCTGTGTTTGAGGCTATGTCCATAGTACGAATTGCTAGAAATAAGAAAACCTTGTGTGATGTTGTCATGGACTTCAGCGAGGAGCAGTAGAGATGGAGCTAAAGAACTACTTAAGCTTTTTTTTTAAAGGATATGTAACTGTGAGCCCAATCCTATTCATGTCTATTCAGACGTAAGTCTCACTATAGTCAATGGGGCTTACTCTCAGGTAAGTGTGGATAGGATCAGAGATGTAGTAATGGGGGGTGGGGGGCGGTCTGCCCTGGATAGCAAGCCCAGGGGGGCATCAAAATCACCCCCGGGCCCGCCCCCCGCCTCGGCAGCAGCGGCGGTGAGCCTCGCAGTGCTGTTGCCGGCGTGGGCAGGCCTCCGGGAGTGATGTTGCGGCTGCCTGCCCCCCAGCTCTCCCCCCGCCCGTCCATTGGACGTGAGTCGCGACTCGCAACCGCGTCCCGCTGGCCGTCGTCCTCTGCTGCTCGGGGCTCTCTCTCTTCAGCTTCTGACTGAGCCGGGCGGGGCTGGGCGGCGTTCTTCGCGTGTGCGCGACGCTGCCCCCGAAGCCCTGTCCCCAGAAGGGCCAAACCAAGTTGCGTCTTGGTTCGGCGCTTCTGGGGGGGCTTCAGGTGGCGCCGTGCGCATGCGAAGAACGCCACCCAGGCACCAGCCCCTCCCGGCCCAGTCAGAAGCTGAAGAGGGAGAACCCCGAGCAGCAGAGGAGGACAGGCAGCGGGACGCGGTTGCGAGTCGTGACTTGTGTCCGATGGACGGGCGGCGGCAAAGGGGGGCAGTGGTTTTCACCCTTCTCTCGCCCCCTGGGGGCTGCGTGGCATCACCTGGGGCATGGCTTCCAGGTGAGTCACGTGGCGGGGATGGGGCTTTGCTAGGGGCGCATCATCTCGGCCCTGCCGCCCCAGGTAGGGGGCAGCGTCACTACGACTCTGGATAGGATTGCAGTCTGAGAGATGGTGCAGAGAAGAGTGCTATGGGGCTAACATATGGAAATTCTGAGATCTCTGGGGTTCTACCATGTCAAAAAGTGGCAACTAAAATTGGGGGCCCTACCAAGCAGTCCCTGGATGGCTGGTGCCTTAGATACCATTCTTTGGTAGCTGCTCTCAGGACAAACAGATTGTTTGGGAAGGTGGGAAAGAGACATGGGAAGGTGGGGAAGAGACTGTTCCAACTTGATTCTTTCAGAAGGTTGATGATTCAATTTTACATAAGCAAATTATTTGAAATTACAGCTACTACTAAGCCCTGCATTAACACAAACTATTGCCTAGAGAGAGTCTTGGAATATGCATTGTGTATGTGTCTCATACACAGTACATATTATGTCCTACCTTATTTATGAGGGAACTCTTCTACATACTAATATCTAACTCATATGGTTGAGTAATGTGTTTGTGGACGAAGCAGGCCAATTACCTCTCCCTGCCTGCCCCATGGATATTTTGCTGCTGTTCTTTTCCAACTGACACATCAGCTTTTTGACTCCTAAGGATCACTGAACATGCTCAGTTTGCACCAGACTGTTATTTGAGCGTCCCTCCCCCTCTCTCCCTTTTTAAAATTAAAATGGCTACTTCTATGTAATTAGGGAGGGAGTTCTTCAAGTATGTAGAAACTACTACCTTGTCTGTGGGTGGCCCTGTTTTGCATACAAATTAATAGCTACTCAGCCACCTGAGTTTGATATTGGTATATTGATAGAAAACGAAAATGATCATTCAAGGTAGCTGATTGGGTCCCTTCGGGGAGAAAGGCGGGGTAAAAATACTGTAAATAAATAAATAAAATAAGAGAATGGTTAAAATGGAATGGTAAGGTATCACCTTGAAAAAGGCCTAGGAAAATGGTGTGAGGGGAAGGAAGTGAGTTTAGGTAATTAACGCACACACATCTTCCTCTGCCCAGCCTTTCTTGCACAACTGGGAGTCACCACATTTTTGTTGCAAGATCCACTTGTTAGTATTGTTTACATTCATATCCTGCCCTTCCTCCAAGGAACTCAGAGAGAAGTACATGAGTTACCCCCTTTTATCCTCACATGGTGAGTTAGGTTATGTTGAAAGATAGTGACTGGCTCCAAGTCACCCAGTGAACTTCATGGCTGAACAAGGGCTTGAACCTGGGTTTCCTTGGTCCTAGTTCAGCATTCTAGTTACTGTATCACACTGGCTTTCTACATAAGCCTGCACATTCTGTATTCTGAGGTACTTGGACAAAAATTTGAAAATTCCAGTGCCCGTTTGTTTTTGTTGTGTTAAGAAAAAACAATGAAATAAGTTTCTACTCTTTGTGGTTGCTTAGAAAGGAGATGGGTGTGAAACATGTCCAGTTTATAAGCCAGGTGGTTAAATCAACTTTTAAGTTTTGTGTTCCAGACTGAAACCACAGTTTCTGGCTTTGCACAAGATGTGAAGCTGTGGTTTAAGAAACCAGGAAGTTGATGATGTGTGAACTGAGCAGGGAGCACACAGACTTATTAGAATCGGGAATGTGCCCTTAAACCCAGCTAACCATAGTTAGTTGATCTTGTGAACTCATCCTTAGAATTCTATTGTTCCATCCTAACCCACAGGCTTGAAATGCTGCGAGTTCAGTTAAATTCTGCTCCATAACTTTGAAGGAACCTCATCTTGTTTCTGTGGCTTCATTAATGTGTAGTTGAGAGAGAGAGAGAGAGAGAGAGAGACTAGCGAACTTTTGTATCTGTTCTTTTATGTCTTTTAGGAACTGTTTGGATCTGTGCCTAAGACACAAGTGTCAAAACCACCCAAAGAGAAAGCAACAAGTTTGCTCTTCAGCAGTGATGAAGAGGTATAATGTATAGAAGTTGATAAAGGGTGGCTGGCTTTATAGCTCTTGAATAGGTGAAACAGATTGCATAATACAAAGCTTTCACCCTTTGGTGCTTAATTTTCAATTGTTCAATGTTAAAACTGGTGGTGCATAATACTCATTTCAGCTGCTTTGCTTTGGAGTTGGATTGTGTTTCTTCTAGAAGGGCTGATAATGGCAAACATTTCTTCTATGGTGTTAGAAATAGACAGTTGTCACATCTGATGTGACGACAACTGCTAGGATACTAAGCAGAGAACCCTGCTTGGCCAACTGGTAATATGGTTTTCAGCCCAATTCTATCCCTCCCCCGCTGATGCAGCAATGCCAAAATGGCTACCACTGCATCCTGCTTTGGGGAGGATTGCGAAGGTCTCCTTTGGGTAAGGGGATGCTTGTTCTCTTATCCAGGGGTAAGTCTCCGCAGCGCACAGGGGTCTACTTGGACCTGTACTAGCGAATTCACTGCCGCAGTTCCATGTGGACCCATGCCGTGGGTTTGGGAAGGGGACTAAGATTCAGCGACTGCCACTGCTGCTGAACCCACCCCCTTCCCAAACCCGATCTGCCCTTTCCCCTCCCCTGTCGCCGCCTCCTATTTGACGGATTTTCTTCAAAATTATAAAAGAATGCACCTAGAAAAGGTGGTTTTGTAAATATTCTTAATAATAATAATAATCTCCAGTAGCAAGATTGGAAAAGACACATTCCGGTAGAGCCACTGTAAGTCTAAAATCTGATAGATATGTGGTGTATGATAGCTTTATATGTTCATATAGGGACAATGTTACTGCTAAATTAAGCTGGTTTTGATGTCATACGCCTGAAAAAAAAAGAAGCCTTACATTTTGTGTTGGCTTGACTTCCTGGATTGGGGTGTGTGTGTGTGTGCGCGCGCTGGTATTTTCCCTTTTAATGAATGCATTCAGTGATGCTTCTTTATATTTGATTTTCTCTATAAACCACTTTGTGAATTGTTTTATTGAAAAGTAGTATATAAATACTGTGAAGAAGTCTTGCAGGAGAACAATGGTATGAATAATTGCTGTATTTTTTTAGGACCATTGGAATATCACCAAAGAGGTCAAGCCTGTATCTCAGTGCAGCCAAAAGAAGGAGACTACGAACTCTGTCCGTGCTGTCAGTCACACTATTAACAAGAGTGGCCTCTTTGAGGAGGAAGGGGAGGAGGATTTGTTTGCTATCAATAAAGATAGGTAAAATATTTGGCACCAGGGATGTCTCTCTTTGTTGGAAGAGCTGTGTTGTATACTCTTTATAGTACGAGTCATAGCATTGTTTTACTAAAATATCAAACATTTAGGGAATGGATTAAGGTTTCATGGGAAACTTGTTTGTACCATTTTTGCTAACCAAAGATTTGGATGCCTGTTACTTGCTTCCACCCTAGAGTCAGACACGATTTGACTTAATTGTCAGGGGTCACCTTTACCTGTTTTTTACTTAATTGCTTCCACTCAGACTCTTTGAGATGAGTGAGAACGAGACCTTGGGTGGGAGAAATATCCAGATTAAGATAACATAAAGTCCAGATATTGCTGAATACCAGATATTCTCAGAGGTGTTCTACTGTTTACATGTACATACACTTGGTTGAGGGTACTCTGCAACAGGCTGCTATTATCAGCTAGATTGTAGGGATAGGATGTATGGACCCATACCAGCTCGCCCTCAAAATCAGACTTTTCAAGCATTCTAAGTCAAATACTCAAAAAACCTCAAATAATTTTCCAGTAGTTAGATCTGAACATTAGAAAAACCCAATTTCCTAGTACTTTGTCTTCTTAGCTAGTCACCCTGCTCAGTCCCAGGTAGGGAGGGGCAGGCCTTATGTTGAAGAAGAGGGAGTAACAGTCAGTGGAGACCACCCTTACAAGACAAGAGATGCCCTGTAGGGGCCTTTCTTAGTTGCAAATGACATGCAGAGCATCATTTTCCAGCTGGGAATAATGGAATGTTTCCCAGCAAGAAATTACTCTTCTATCCTCTCCTATGTCAAAGAGAGCCTCCCTCTTCCCTAAAGTAAGGCACTTTTTCTTGGGTGGTGGTGGTGGTGGTGGTGGCAGGATGCCTGGCAAGAAAGTTGTTGAGGAAGGGTGCAAGCCCCATTTCAAGTCGGGCCTACCTCACAGCCAACTCAATATTGGCCTAACGTGTCTGTGTGTATGGCGGGGGAGAAGCTTACATTTTGAGCTCTGTCCTTTCAAAGTTTTATCCCTTCCCTATTAGACCTTCTTGTCTGTCAAAGAATCTCCTTTAGAATGGAGTATTTTGTACATTTGTACTGCATAAATGCAAATATTTAATGAAGTGATTCCAAGGAAATTTTGTGAGAACCACAGAATTACCTATACCACCGCTACCACAAACTACAGACAGGCAGTTAATTTGCATGTGGGACCAAGAAGTTTAGTGTTTTGACAACTTTACTGGGTGATGGAAGTGTGTTTTTTTCCTTCCCTTGCTTGCTTTAGTCAAAGAAAACCTCAGAAAGTTGCTCTCCTATTTGAAGATGATGTTGTAAATGGAGACTCGCTCTTCGGCTTTCAACCATCCCATCTTCAATCCAGTGTCCAAGCAAGAACGGTACTTGCAACTCAGATATGCACTATTCTTCCAGAGGTTCAGCACTTCCATCCTGCTGCCACTCAAGGGATAGGAACTCACCCTGCCTTAATCAGCTAGGATTTGCTATAGTCTTCTGTTGTCCTCTGTTTGTTTGTTCCATCAATATTTTTTCAGCAACAGTTCTGGAAGGAAAAGATCAGGGTAGCTACAGATTCTCCCTAATTTGTAGTTTTATCCTTACACATTATGCTCCCCTGTGGGAGTTAGCAACCCCACTTCTGGAAATCCTGGATTAACTATAATCCCGTAATAAGGCAGGCTTCATCACCTACACTGGAGGCCAAGACTTCTAGGGGAGTAGTTCTGACAAACTCATATCGTACTGTAGATGAATACAGCTTAAACTCTCTGGTACAGAGTCTAGTCGTCCCCGTCCCCCCACGTCCTTGTATTCATCATGTTGTATCAATAGTGGTGGCAGAGACCTTCAAAATCTTAACAAATCACAGTTACAGTCAACATTAAAAGAACAAAAAATGCCAACTCTTTTGGCTTACATAAGAACATTTATCTGCTATATATGTTTTTTTTTTATTTTGAATTCTTCAACCATTAAACCAAATTCCACCTAGTCCACTGATGCAGACTAGAATTCTTCTAATAGTTCTAATGGCACACTTGATCGAGTCTTCTGGAATGTCTTGTGCTAATGTTCAATAGTGGGCCCAGCCATAGGGCTAGCTGAACTCCTCACCAGGTAGCAGACATGGGGAGGCAGCAAGCTGGCAGGTAATGCCTTGCACCCCACACCTGCCCAGCCACTCCACCTGACTGGCCCGTCATCCTCTTCTCATGTGCTTGGAAAATGGGGAGGGCTTCTCTCTTCCTGCTCCAGTTCTTCTACTGCTTGTAAAGTTGGCTGGTGAAGAGAATACTGGGAGCAGAGAGGTTTTCCCTGCCGAGTCATTTTCCAAAAAAGAAGCAGCACAGTTTGACTAGGGAGACAAAGATAGTGAGATACGCATTGATGGTGGAGGGTGTGATTGTGCATATGCTGGGGTAATGGAGTGAGCAGCGAAATTCGGGGGCGAGGACAGCAGAAGTTGGGAGGAATTTGTACGGTTGATCAACTGAGGCTGCCCCTGCTCATGTTTGTTCTGTTCAGTGGTTTAGATGTGGACAGTGGCTGGTATATGGGAAAGCCTGGCATGCAGCTGTAGGTGAAATCCAACACTCCTGCTACATTTGTCGTTATGATTTGCCTTTTGAGACGTGGCTTTTTAACCTTTGCTTTGGGACGAAAGATAGTTTAGAAATGTTAAATGACTAGGGAAAGCGGCAGGCTTCTCATCTTTAACTTCTTGGTTAACAGGCAGATTTGCTGGAAACACCTGAGAAGAAATTAGTAGAAAAAGTAGGACCTTTGGATGAACCTGATGCAGTTCCTGCTTCTGGTCCTGAAGGTGCAGAAGTAGCAGAGCAACAAAGGAAGGTAAAAGTGAGGAAACACCATTTTAAATAAAACCTCTGCAAAGTGTGTGTTTAGCAAGTCCCTCTTAATAGGGGTCTAATTGGCAGGTTATTGATCTAGGATGCTTGGGTTGAAATTCCAGTTAGGCTTGTATGGCTTGCCCTAGGCAAGTCAGATTCTCTCAGCCAGATACCTCCTGCTGTTTGCTGCCTCTTCTGTGTCTTGATCTCCTCCTGTTGTTTACTGAACTCTAACGAAACAACAGGAGTTCAAGACACAGAAGAGGCAGCAAACAGCAGGAGGTATCTGGTTGAGAGAATCTGACTACACAGAGCCAGGGTTGTGTAGCAATTGTGGTGCCTGACTAGGAGCAGAGAGACACTGGTTCAAATCTCCATTTAACCGTGAAGGTCACTATCTCAGCCTAACCTACTCACACTGTTATTGTTAGGAGAAAATGGGGCTGGGGGAGAAACATTGTATGCCAGACGCTGCATCCCAGGCCCATTGCAGGCTGTGCCGGTGTGGCTCAAGTGTGTGGTGCGGGACCCCATGGGCCCCCTCGGATGTGCGCCAGCTCTGGAGCTGACACACGTTTGGAGAGGCCGTGTAAGGCTGGCCTGGGAAGGGGCTCGGGATATCGGCGCAACTCAGCGCCGATATCCCTGCCCTCTCCCAGCCCGGGCTGGCCAATGGCCCCCTTCCTAGCCACCCCCATCCCTGCACAGACCGGCGCGGGATTTACCTGTGGTGGCCGGTGCAGATCCGGTTCCACAGCGCAGTAAGCCGTGCCAACCGCCGTGCTGACACCGCTTACCTGCGCTGCTTACATGCTTTATGGCACATTTCCAACTCTTTAGGCCGGTGGAGTGCACGCTCCATCGGCCTATACTTAACGGTAGTGGGTAATTTTAAAATAAAAAAATCTATATTCCTATACTTAACGGTGGATTGGGCCCTTAATCCAATAAGCTAGTTTTAAATATAGCTTGAACATTTTGCTCAGTCTTCCCTAGATCCAATCAATAACTCAAATTTGGTTGATACCCCTCAGCCTCTTCTGGAGAAAGATGCCAGGAGAAAAGTTAAAAGTGTCTTCAGCTTGTTTGAAGAAGATGAGAAAAGTGAAGATACAGATGTTAGCAGGAGCACACAAAAGGAAGTGGAAAAGGTGAGTGCAGGAAGCTGTAAGAGGTATGGCTCTTTCTTTGGCATTTTGGTACATTTCTGTCAGACCATTGATCCATTTCAGTCAGCATTATCCACTGGCAATGGCTTTTTGTGGTTTTCTCTATCATACCTGGAGACACTGGAGTTTGAATCTGGGACCTTCTGCATGCACAGCACTTGGTCTCAATGACCCCTCCCCTAAAGAGGGAGAGCTTGCATGTGCGTCATGAGTATTTCTTGCATTTCAAAGGGGTTTCTCACACCTGCTGCAGTTCCTAATTGACATGATTCTAAATGTTCATTTGCAGCCTTCCCTGGTCACTGTGGAATAGTCTTCCTTTGATCATTTCTCACTTGCCCAATGTTCTGTACTTTCTGTATGATTCGTTCCATTTGTACTTACCCTCCATCATCAGATGAGGGACACTTAAATAATTGCAAGTTAGCATGAATTTCAGGATTGCCAATTCAGACACTACTGGTAATATGATAATTATAAATAGGCCATTCAGGTTGGCATGTTTCACACATCTTATATGTTCTTGTTTGCCCAAGTCACCAAGACAACTTCCTTGATGTTCCCATATAACAACAGACACTGCTACTATTATTGTGCTATGCTGCTGGTCAGACATCTGCTCTACCAAGATTCTAATTGTCCTCGTAGCTCACCTCCATACCCAGGAATTCAAGATATTTCCCTAGCTCAGCAACATTTTTGGTAAGGTTCTCCCATCGTTCTAGTTTTATTGGATCATCAGACAACTGATGAGCTATTTTGAGAGAGATGACTTGGTGGTGAATGGAAACAAGAGTTTGCTGCAACACTCTCAAGTATTAGATCACATGGGGGTCACTTTGGTCTCTGTTCCTTTCTCCCTCCACCCACAGTGACACATGTCATTGGTGATTGGCCCCAAGCATGCTGATGTGGGGAGCTATTATTATTATTATTATTATTATTATTATTATTATTATTATTATTATTATTATTATTATTATTATTATTATTATTATTAATAATAATAATAATAATAATAATAATAATAATAATAATAATAATAATAATAATAATAATAATACCACCACCACCACCACCACCACCACCACCAGTATTTATATACCTCCTTTTCTTGGTCATCAGATTTCTTCTCTGACTTTAATTCAAGGCCATTCACATAGGCAGGCTATCTAAACCCCCGAAGGGTTTTTTTTACAACACATACAAAATACTAATCTTGCATAGAACAACTGCATTCCAGATGGTTTCCTTCACAGTCTGGCTTCTCTCGTGCATTCGCCTCTCACGCTTGACTGATGGCAACTCTATTTCCCACTCAGAGTGCCCTGAATTTTTCCTTTCTCTCACTGAGGGCTTTCTGCAGATCGGTATTAGCGTCTTGACAGCTCACAGATACTTCCAGGTGTCTTGAACTGGCGCCCTCAGATCTTCAGGTATATGAGACGGCAGCTCTACCACTGAGCCTGCCCTGAGCCAGACCTTCTTTTAGTTCCAGAACAGATTGTTCCAGACGTGTCCTCATTTTCACAGACAAATTCTCAGCAAAAAATTGTTAATTATCGGGGAGGAACAAGGCCCAGGTGCTTCATCTAGAAGCAACCTAGATTCTGAAGATTTGAAATAAGGTTTCTCTGTCGAGAACCAAGCATGTAGCTGGCTTAGACAACTTCAAGTAAAAACAGTTTAAAACACAGACAACACAACGTTTCATCCACCAATCTGTGGACCTCTTCAGGTGAGCCACAAAGGCTGTAAGATGTTAACACAGACACTGGTCTTAACCCCTATAAAAAGGGCAGGAATGTTTGGGGCAGCTGCATGAGCCTAAGGCTTCTTCTAATCCAGGAACTAACCATGAAGACTATTTTCCTGGTTGCTATTACTTGGTCTTGTCAGATTGCAGAATTTGAAACCTTTCAGTTAAAAGCAACCTTTGTGGACCTCACTTTTATTTCCCAAGTTAATTTCCTTTTCAGTAAGGTAAAGAAGTGGTTGCTTTCATCATTTTGTCCCAGTTCCTTTCATCTGCATGAGAGACTGGCGCGAATTAGATATTGGAGCGCTTAAGTTCTATTTTTATAGGACTTTGGTTCCCCAACAGAGTGAATTCCTATTTCGTTACCCTTCAAACTGTCTTCCTTTAGCAAGAAAGGAAACCTCACAGGGTTGTTGTGAGGACAAAAAGGAGGGGAGGAAATATGTACACCACTCTGAGCTCCTTGGAGGAAGGGCGGTATAAAAATGTGAAAAATAAAAAAATAAAATACCTCAAGCCTCCTTGTCAAAATAGAAAAGGAATGTAGTGTATTAGCGTAGAAATATCTTTACAGGAAAATCTCATTGGATATCACTGCCCACTCTGTTAGGGATTCAGCAACTTTGGCCTTTGGGGCAAGCTGAATATTTCAAGAAATTGAGCCACCTGATCACTGATTCACATCTCCACTAGCCATCATATTGATTAAATGGTCCTTTACTGAAGGGACTTTGGCAGGTGAGTTCTACAAAATGTTCAGAATTCTGAGACCTCTACCTCTCAGCAATTATATCCTGCCCAGGGACTACACTGCTATTGGATGTGCCACTGTTGTACTCCCACTAGGAGGAGGGAGAAGGGGCGCAGAATTTTGTTACTTACCAGTTTCTTATGGTTCGGGTTATATGCACAGGTAGGGTGACTCAGTGACTCTTATAGTTCTCCCTCTGTTCTGTTCTCCGTGTTCCTTCTTTTTAAATTGTTCTCATCTTAGAGTCTTCAGATTTATTAGCTAATATTTCTTGGAGTGGTGATTCCACATGGAATTCCAGCTGTTCTCTTACATGGTCTGGGAAAATGGGAGTTTCCTTTCCCTGGATCACATAAAAAAACCCTATTAGCTGCTGACAGAGAGAGGCTGCCCTACTTCCACTAGAAAGGAGAATTTACTGGTAACCAAATTCTGCTTTCTGTTGCTGGGTGACAGACTGTAATCCATAAAAAGGATCTCCTCCCCCCCCCCCCACATGCACGCATGCATGCATGCATGCAAAGAGGCAGCAGGAAAACTGGTCTCCATAATATGGAGCTTACCAGTTAAACCAACAGGTTTGTTAAGCCTATGTAATTTCTTCCACATTGTATTACTGGGATCATAAACTATCGAGTCTTTTATTTTCTTTCCAGCCCCCAGAGGAAAGTGTTTGTCCCAAGAGCACGGGAGTCTTTCAGGATGAAGAACTTCTCTTCAGTCATCAGCTGCAGAAAGACAATGATCCTGACGTTGATCTTTTTGCCAGCAACAAAAAAGGGGTCAGTCTGTTCAAAACACAGTGAAATGGGTTCTCCTTTTGGAATTGTAAAATAATTTTTTTTTAAAAGGCAAAAGGAACAACTTCTTGTTACTGCAGTAGTACACAAACCTTAGGATAAATTGGTCAAGGCCTACTACTAATGGTTTTTAAATATTTTTTTTTAAAAAAAATATTTTTTATGCAGACCTTAACATTAAAACATCACTCAAGGGTTATGTATGTTTCTGTCTCAGTGCTAGGGCACAATCACAGCAGAACTGGAGAAATCAAGTTGGCCAAATGTGTGCCTTTGCTGTAAGACAGACACTGTTACAACCTTTAAAAGAAGACTATATGCTTTATAAGAAACAGGCTTTGGATATGCATGCAAAAAAAAAGTAACAGTAGCTTAAAAATCTCAAGTGCATATGATGCAATGTTAGCTGCAGTAGCACTATTTGGTCACTTCAGATAATGGCTAGTTACTTGTCTGATAGGGTCACTGACATGACTGCATGTATAGGCATGCATTGAAGGAAGATTAGGGTGCTTGCAAAACCCCTTGGCATCTTGCTGGGGTTTTTTGCACATTGAATGTATGGTGATAACATTCTCAAATAAGAATGATAAGGCCATCAGCTCTGTTCACTGTACAGTGGGAATAAATAGTACCTCCTCACTGAACTGCTTTGAGAATGAATAAAATATTATCTATTTTAAGGCCTAGTTTTCACAAATAGCAGGAGACATGGTAAGCCTATATCTAGACTGTATGGCTTTAGGTGAGGACTAGCATCATTGAATGATCCTCTGTGCAAACAAATTCTGTACACATGTGGAATCCAAAACGGCAGGGGGAAGGGTTCTGGCAAACTAGTTTTCTTTCTGACTTGCCAGTTTCCTAAGCGTAGATATGTTTGGTCATGGGTGCCCCACCTGCATGTGGCACAGTTGGAAACCCCCTCATGTACAATTGATGAGAACTAAGCTAGTCTCACCAATATGGCAGCCAGTTTTTTTAGTTGTTGAGATCTACAAGCAATCTGCATCTGCTACCCAATAAAGGAATTAATGGATGTTTAGCAATTAATGAATAGGAACAATTATTCAGCAAATGACAGCCCAATCCTATGCCGGCCTCTGCCTGCAGTACTGGGCTCCGCACTGTCGCAAATGTACCATAAAGCACCAGCATGGAGGCCAGCATGGGCAGGCAAGGTGAGCTCTGCGCCAGCGGGGAGGAGGCATTTCAGGGCAGGGAGCAGGGCGAATCAGCCCGGGGGGGTGGGGGGCTCAGTGGAGGAGGCCGCTGAATCCTATCCCCCATCCTGGGCTTGAAAGCCTGAAACAGGGCTGCGCCGGCCATTTTGCTGGCACACCTCCAAGTAGCCCCATAGGGGCTGCTGGGGCTTGACATGGGGGAAAGGGAACAATTGTCCTCTTCCCTTGAAGAGACCTTCAGCCCTGCGCTGGATACAGCAGAGTCTGCCCCAGTGCCGCTGCATCTGAGCACGGGGCTTTGAATAGGATTAGGCTGCCAGTGACCTTAATTTCTTTCCATGATAGTCTTTTCATGATATTTGTTTTTTTTTTTTTTAATTTCAGGTTATAAAGCCCAGGGTAAAACTATCTTCAGGAGGAGGGCTGTTTGGAGTCGATGATGATGGTGGTGGCGGTGGTGATGATGATGATGATGATGATCTCTTCAGTACTGCTAAATCAAAGCCCCAGGTACTTACAACTTTTAAAAAAGAAATTTAGAAGTGGTGTGAAAGGCAGGGGGATGCCTTGCATTTGCCAAACATTGCCATGTTATCGCAGACTCTATAATTTTGTGTGTGTGTGTGTGTGTGTGTGTGTGTGTGTGTGTGTGTGTGTGTGTGTGTGTAAATCCTAAATTCTGCAGCTTTATAGCCCAAATCTGTAACTGGAAGAAATTATCTCTCATAACGGACATTGCAGTCATTGTGTATGTTACCTATTTACATTTTTTCTCATATTTCTAGAGCTCAAGGTGGATTACATAAATATGTAGGGAAAATATGTGGACAAAAGGAGGGGAGGAAATATGTACACCACTCTGAGCTCCTTGGACGAAGGGCGGTATAAAAAATGTGAAAAATAAAAATAAATAAATAAAATAAAGAGAGACAACCTTGTTGCTATAGGGTCCACATTCAGTCGACATGTATGTTGAGAAAAGGTGACTGTCGGCGCAGTCCTATCCAACTTACACCACTGGTGTAACCAGTGGGGGAGGACAGGGCGGGAGGCTATGGAGGGAAGGGGAGATTTAAATCCCCTTTGAATCCCCCTTTGGAGGTGATTTGAATTCCCTTTCCGTTCTGGGGCCTCCAGCTCTCACTGCACCGCTGGTTACACTGGTGGTGTAAGTTGGATAGGATTGTGCTGTGTATCTCAACAGCAGAGACTTAGGCCTAATTCTCACAAACATATAAGGTGGTAAACCTGTTTCAGGACTTTAGCATTTCAGCTTAAGATTTGGGGGCGGGGGCGGGGGGGGAGTTTCACAAGGTCAAGTGCTCCTCCATACACACACACAAAAATTTGCACATAGTATACTGCCATGTCAAGGAGAAAGGTTTGTTATATCTTGCATTTCTGCCAACATTGGCTCCCAAAGTGACTTACAATTGAAGCAGACAAAGGTACAATTATAATTGGGATATGAGGGGGGAGTGTAAGATAGTGTCTTCTGGTCCCTGACATTTGATGGTACAGTCCAGGTTTCAGGCTCTTAACTCTACTAAGGGAGGAAAAAAACAACTTGTAGGTGACTTGGGCTAGCTGATGGTAAAGATGCCAGCCCTCAGAAGCAGCTAAGCTTAGACCTTCCACTGATCTGTGCAGTCAGACTCCTGACGTGCTAATTGGTATGTGCAGCTATTTTTTTCTAGTCATGTACTCTCTCTCTCTGTCTTATACACATGCACAGAAACCAACCAATATTTTTTTTCCCAAGTTTTACCATGTCAGCTTTACCATGCCAGATTCAAGTTTTACCGTGTCAGCTGTTTGAGATCTAGGCCTGTGTTATGCCAGTGATAATATGCAGCTACTCCCGGTCAATACAGTTTCCTTCCACCTAATTTGTCCAGTACTACTTAATGGAGTGCTGGCTAGTGAGGCAAATAAATCTGTCTCTTGAAATACAGGTAGCTCTGGTGACTAAAGGTTGATTCAAATACATTGTTTTCTTGCACAAGCATTATTTTATTTGTAGAAAATTGGATATCAGCCTGTATGTACCACAAATGCACCTTTTACATTCTGCAGGAATCTGCTGCAGTAGCACTGTCATGGGATTAGACACTGCAGAAAACCAAGGTCCTCTCAGATTCCTTATTCCTTTTTATTTTGCTCTTGAAAGGTAGCAGAAAAGAAAATAAAGGGCGGCAGCAGCAGCTCTTCTGTGGAGGACAATAAAGTTCTGAAGAGTGATCAAAGTCCCAAACGAGAAGAAGAATTAAGCCCAGGGACTGCTGAGGTTTGCAAGTTTTGACTCTGAAGATGGGTTCAGATGTGTCCAGTCCAATCTAATCCGATCCAAACCTTGTAGAATTTTTTTCGTAGCTTGACAGTGGAAATGTTTCAGGCCTGCACATGAATGTGTGTGTTAATATCACTAACTTCAGGAGACACTTCCAGTGCTTTCTATTTCTGAATCTCTGAACTACCCCCACTTAGCCTGTTTTTGTTAGATATAACACAGTTGTTCTCTGTTAGTCGTCCTCCTTGGCTACCCGGTTAATATTGCCTACTGTTCCTTCCACTTCTAAGTCTTACTCAGTGGGATTTGGGGATGGGACTGTGTTTTTTTGGGGGGTATCTTGATGCTTTTGAGATCCCCCCCATAAAATGTGTGTTGATCTCATTCACTTGCATTTACCTCAGTTTAATGTAACTTTATGCAGAAATCTACTGGTCCTGCTGCAAGTAAACATAAAGAACCCTCATCTCGGATTGGAAAATTACAAGTAACTTATTTTACTGGCATTTTAACTTTCACCATACTTTTTCTACTACTTTTTAATTGTAGTTCTTCAATTAATCTTTTTTAGTTCCAGCTTGGCCCTTTCTTATAAATGCAACTTTTGATTCCTGTAAATTGCATGTTTACCAGGATGTGCTTTTTCTTTTTTTTTCTTTTGGAAACAAAGGGTTTCTGGACAGTCTTAAAATTACCAATCTGAATGTGAGATGTGTTGTGGGGGTGGGCAGGAGGGTGTGACTGTCAGTCTGTGTGCATGCACTATTCTTGGCTATTTCTATTTTCCCTGATCTTTGCCCTTGTCAAATGTTGGAGTAATCTTGCTGATCTTTTTTTCTTGGAGTTTCTTTTAGAAGTTGACCTACTGCTGCCATTAACAATAATCTCTCCATCACTTTCCAAGGCAAATTTGGATATTAACCCAGCAACTTTGCTGCCCACTGGCGCTTCCAAGCGCTCCAGTGTAAAGCCACCTTCACCGTGTCCAGAGACCCCTTGCAATGAGCCTCATACCATGCAGCATAGCAGAATAGCCTCTGCTGCAGGAAGCGGCGAAGAGACAGGAGTCAGCTTTGATTATCCCATGGAAGCAGACACTTTGCAAAATGCCAACAAGGTAACTTTATAACGCAAATGTCGCTGATCCAGTATCTTGAGAAATGAAGTCACCAGTCAGTAAATCACAAGTGCTATGTAAAGATTAAAGTTACTTTTAATAAAATGTCATTACTTTAGACTTCAGAAGGTCTGGAGGTACATGTAGGTGAGAAACTGGAAACTTTCTGGCAAATGTGTACGATGTTAAGAAAACTAGGGGGCATCTAATAGAAGACCAAGAATGTTTTTTTAAAATGCTCTAAAGAAGGACCTTCTCCCTGCTTATTGTTCCCCAGTGGTCCAGGAACTGCTGGAGTTTCCTTCATTCTTGCAGTTTCTACTCCAGTTCATAAATTCTGGCAGTTCACTTTCTGTGTTCGGCTTTTTCCATTAATTCCAGCTCTATTTTTAAAAGAAATCTCAATGTGATTAATTTATTTCACTGTTTACATTTACTCCACTCTTCCTCCAAGAAGCTCAAGGCGCAGCATACATGTTTCCCCTCCACTTTATCCTCACAACAATCCTGTGAGGTAGGTTAGGCTGAGAGATTGTCACTGGCCCTCAGTCACCCAAGTAAGCATTATCCTCTGAACAATTTTCATGCCCCAACATGACCCTTGGATCAAAATGTTTGCTCATCCCTGTACTAGATTCTAAGGGCCAGGGTGGCTTTGGAATCTCTGTTCTTTCCAAAAAAGAGGAAGGAGTAGACACACCTGCCTCTTTCTCATTGCAAGACAAGTTGATTGCCCTGATGTCAGCAGCCTCTGCTTGGCATCTTTCATATGTGC
Source organism: Plestiodon gilberti rubricaudatus (assembly GCA_026170595.1). Classification (NCBI taxonomy): domain Eukaryota; kingdom Metazoa; phylum Chordata; class Lepidosauria; order Squamata; family Scincidae; genus Plestiodon; species Plestiodon gilberti. Next base: position 105,854,481 of record JANXHW010000003.1, on the reverse strand, counting down.
ACTTGGTTGGATTTGCTGTGCACAGTCAGACCAGGCACGGTAAAAGTTGTGATATCCAGCACTTGGTATCTGGAAAGCTCTATTAACTGGCTCAGCAAGCTCACCAGTCTCTACTTCTGGTTTGCAGCCTGTTGACTCCAGAAGCTGCTCAGGAGCATTCAGATGGCTCTGCAGTGAAACTGACCATGTTCAAAGTGAAACTGGCAGATACCGCAACAGAGATGTTCTGTAATCTGGAAAATTACAATATCCTGCAAACTCTTTGTTACCAGAGATACTGGATATCACTACTTTTACTGTCTGTTTTGTGGCTCCTGCTGGAACTTCAACAGTGCAAGAATTTGTCTCTGTATCCTTGATGGGTATTATCTTATTGACATTATCTGTCAAAGGAAAGACACACTACATCACCGTTTGCTAGGAAGGGGAAGATGGATTTTTAGTGTTCATAAAGCTTGTCAATCAGAGCAGCAGCTGCAGCTTCTACTCTTGTCAGAGCCTTGGTACCATAGGCTATGGTGTTCTAGCCCAAGTATCTCAGCGGCTTAACCTCCTTAGAGCAGCGGTTCTCAAAGTGGTAGGTTGCGACCCACCACTAGAACCGGATGCTGTCCCCTGCCACCTTAAGAACATAAGAGCCCTGCTGGATCAGGACAAAGGCCCATCTAGTCCAGCTTCCTGTATCACACAGTGGCCCCACCAGATGCCTCAGGGAGCACACATCCAACAAGATAACCTGTTTCCTGCTGCCACTCCCCTGCACCTGGTACAGATGCACCTGGTACTTCTAAAACCAGGAGGTTGCTTATGGCTTGTAACCTGTGATGGTCTTTTCCTCCATGAATCTGTCCAAACCCCTTTTAAAGGCATCTAGGCCAGGTGCCATCACCACATCCTGTGGCAAGGAGTTCCACAGATGAATTGCACGCTGGATAAAGAAATATTTTCTTTTATCTGTTCTAACTCTCCCTCCATTCAATTTTAGTGCATGTCCACCTTAAGGGGTGGGGACAGCATGGCGGTGGTGGTGGCAGCGATCTTGGGAATACCCAGGGAAAAAAGGTGATTTTCAAAAGGTGATTTTTGCATTCATCCGGGGGTCCTGACGGCATCCGGGGGGGTGCAGGGAGGCCTGCGGAGGGTTCTGCAGGTCTCCCCGCACCCCCTGGAAGCTGTAAGGACCCCTGGTTGAGGTAAAGACAACAACTTTTCCCCTGGCGGCGGCACAATCACCGGGATTGCTGCCACCACTGTCCCCACCCCCGCTAAGACTCAGAGTTCTCCCCGTCTCATGGGGAGAACTTTGAGAACCACTGCCTTAGAGAATACAGAAGCTGACCAAAACAATTGCCTTAATTTTTGTGCCAATAAGGGTTCCTATTTTATCTCCTATTTAAATAGAACAGCTTTTTAAAGATAGCAAAGATATCTTTGTTACTATAAAGATAACAAAGCTGGAACACTGCATTGGGTACAATGCAAAATGTACACCCGTTGCACACGTACTGTTTTTGTCTTTCAGCTTGTCTCCTTATGTCATTAACATTATTGTAATTGCAGGGTAGAATCAAGATGACTGGGAAACGAAGGCCACCTACCAGAGCTGCTAGACGACTAGCTGCTCAGGAAAATGAAATGAACACATCAGAGGACCCACCCTTACCTCCTTTAAAGGAAACCTCTATGCCACCAGCCATACAGTATCCCCATGATAGTGAACTGTGTAAAGAAGAAAACACTGAAAACGCTAAATTGCCTCTGTTGATCAGCAGCACTATAGGTGGGAGCTCTGTATCAAAATCGACAGCGGCATCTGATGTAGAAGATGATCTCTTTGAGCCAAACAATGTTTTTGCTAACAGTGCAGTGTCTAAAGTGACCTTAAAGTCAAAAGCAAAAGTGGAAACAGAAACTCTGGCAAGCCAGGTTCCTAAAGGTGGTGAGAGGCTATCCCTTCCATTGGCACTGGATGAACCAACTTGTGAGGACCTCTTCCATCCCGTAAAGCCTTCAAAGAAATCCAGCCCTGTATCATTCTTGGAGGACCAAGATGACCTTTTCAGTAGTAAAAAAACTGTGAAGAGAAAAGATACAAAAGTCACAGTTCGGTCAGATCAAGACCCTCCAATGCATGATATTTTTGAGGTAATGTAGGAAACTTGTTCCTTCAGATCTAGATACTGTTTGATTTGCTTTTGTTTCTCAGCTGTGTAGACATAGGCAACAGTGGAGAAATGACTTGCATACAGTAGAATGACTCACATAGTTGATGATGGAATAAAAGGGTTTCAGATCCTCATGTTATAACATGAGGTGGCTACATAGTGACCTGAGAATGCAGTTAATTGTGGAAGGATGTAGGACACATAGGCATGCTTAACTTTTTTCTTGCTGGTGACATGTTTAGCTTGTGTCTGGTAGCCTCCCTCTGAATGCTAATCTTGGAAATAGGATGATGCTTTTGACAAGTCTGAGTTGGATCAGTCAAGTTCATACCAATTTTTCTTCATCCTCTTAACACAAATATATATATCCTGCTTTTATATGAAGCTCCGGGTGGTCTCCCATCTGACACATTCCACACGTGATTAGCATCGCACTCGCTTAATTTCAGTGGTGTTGCAGCATCAGTGGTGCTCAAATCATTCATTGGGTCTTGCTCATCATTAAATAGATGTTTTTAAACTGGATGATGTCTAGAGTGAGATTAATAATAAAAATGGGAGGGACTGGTCTGAAAATATCTCCCACTTACTGAATGGATACAGAACTGGCAGGGTAGACCGATGATGTAATTTTTCCTCTGCAGAGGCAGAAAAAAAGTATCTGAAGTAAAAGGGAGTAGTGCTCCTGGGATTCCATGCATAGGTGATTGTTTATTTAATTTTGGCATTTCTGAATTAGACTTTACTGTGGTGTGCTTTATAAGCCTTATTCATCCCCCCAAAGAGCAAGAACCACTTCATGTATTCCTAGAGTTGCAAGATTCCATGTTGCTTCACTAATATCTGTGAGCAGGAACTACGAAGGTCAGGTGGTGCTTCCCTCACTCGCATTCAGACACCAGCATCACTTACCCCACTTAGCTCCTCCTTAGAGACATTACTAGAGTGTGGAGGTTCCTGTTAACATAGAAGCAGTTCCCAGTCTTCTTGTAACCTGTGAAGCTGCTTCTGTCTAACACATTAACTATTTCACGCCATATAACTATGGAGATATTTGACTTGCATTTGTAAGGCAAGGTGAGCAGCCAGCATCTGGGTTATTGTGAAGCATCAAATGGGTTGTTGTTGTTGTTCAGTCGTTAAGTCGTGTCCGACACTTCGTGATCCCATGAACCATATCCTGCCAGGCCTTCCTGTCCTCCACTATCTTCCTGAGTTCGCTCATTTTCATGTTCGTTGCATCAGTGATGCTGTCTAACCATCTCATCCTTTGCCTTCCCCTTCTCCTTTTGCCTTCAATTTTTCCCAGCATCAGAGTCTTCTCCAGAGAGTCCTCTCTTTGCATTAGGTGGCCAAAACATTTGAGTTTCAGCCTCAGTACCTGTCCTTCCAGGGAACAGTCAGGGTTGATTTCATTTAGGATTGACTGATTTGATCTCCTAGCAGTCCAAGGGACTCTCAGGAGTCTTCTCCAGCACCACAGTTCAAAAGCATCTATTCTTCGGCGCTCAGCCTTCCTTATGGTCCAACTCTCGCAACCATACATTGCTACTGGGAACACCATTGCCCTGACTATACGAACTTTTGTTGGCATGGTGATATCTCTGCTTTTTATTCTGCTATCTAAATTTGCCATAGCTTTCCTTCCAAGGAGTAAGCGTCTTTTAATTTCATGGCTGCTGTCTCCGTCTGCAGTGATCTTGGAACCCAAAAAAGTAAAATCTGTTACTGCTTCCATTTCTGCCCCTTCTATTTGCCAGGAATTGATGGGACCAGATGCCATGATCTTAGTTTTATTAATGTTGAGT